>JAKFHU010000752.1:0-1200000 GCA_023783475.1 Daubentonia madagascariensis
GTCCAGGCCGGAGTCTGAGTGCGACAGGACATTGAAGTGGACCTGTCCTTTCTTGCTTGCTTTGGATGAGGCACAGCCACAGTTGTGGCTCCATTTCCAGGTAAACCACCAGGTAGAAATCTCATGTGAGTTGGTCAAAAAACACTTAAAAGACTATCAAGACCTCATCTGTCCAGATGGCATAAGAGGGTTGGGGTGAGGGCTTCGTGACAGGATATTTTGAGGGAGATGTGAGGGTGTGGGGTCCCCAGTGGGACAGGTGGAGGGTGCTGCCCCTCCCTCAAGCTCAGACTGAGGGCTTCAGTGGGAGCGTTGGGAGAGCAGTTTTACCACAGGGAACTGGGCTGTGTCCCAAGGCCGAGAAATCCCAAGGGTGAGTGAGGTTAGTGAGCTCAGACAGGCAAGCCCGAGGGGAAGGAGCTGGGACGAGAGTGTGGGGTGACAGGGCCGTGTGCCTCCCAGGGACCCCATCTGGGCCTCGTGAAGGAACTGGCATGGGGGTGTCTCAAGCCCCTTCTCGAGGGACTCCTGGGGGAGGGGCCTGTCTGGAGTGTGGGGCTCAGGGGAGGGGGCGGGGTGAGCTTGTGAGCCTGGGCGTGGGGGGTGGGCGTGTGGCCGCCTAACCTTGCACGGGACGAGATGAGCAGGGAACTGAGTAGATGGAAAAGGAGATTCCCTAAGCCCAGGCCAGGTTCTGTGCTCTTTACAGTTCCCCAGGGGAGACCATGGGCCCCCCTCCCAGTACTAACTCTGACCTTCCCTCTTCTCTCCCTGCTCCAGAGCCTCTACAGCCCATAGCCATGGTTCAGCCTTGGTCCTCCACAGCCTCTCAGACAAAGGCTCATGAAGTGGCCTCCAACTCTTACAATCTTTTTAAGGATTTCAAGATGGAAAGCAAAATCCTCTCTCAGGAAACCAACACTTTGATTCAATCTCACCTGGAGAAGGGGCACCTTCAGAAAACAATTTTTGTGATCAGTGAAGCATTGAAAGATACCGAGGACATTCCAATAAACATTGCTGTGGTAGGAGAACCTGGGGCAGGTTCATCAATGTCCTGTTGGGGGTTGGGAATGAAGAAGAAGGTGTGGCTGCCATCAGGCTAGTGGAGACAACCATGGCGAGGACTCCATACCAGCACCTGAAGTTACCCAATGTGACGATGTGGTACCTGCCTGGAATGGGGTCCACTACCTTCCCACCTGACAAGTATCTGCAGGAAATTAAGCTTGATGAGTATGACTTCTTCATTATCATCTCTGCCTTACGTTTCAAAGAAAATGATATATACCTGGCCAAAGCCATCCAAAAAATGAAGAAACATTTTTTCTTTGTTCAAACAAAGGTAGACATTGATTTACTAAATGAAGAACTTTCTAAACCTAAGAACTTTGATAAGGACAGAATTCTGCAAAAAATTTGAGACATTTGTGAAAAGAATGTACTGGAAGCCAATGTCAGTGACCTTCAAGTATTCATAGTCTCCAGTATTGACCCATCTGCCTTTGACTTCCCAAAACTGGAGGCCACCCTCCTGAGGGAGCTCCCAGCTCACAAGCACCACACCTTCATGCAATGCCTGCCCAGTGTTACTGAGCCCACCATTGACTGGAAGAGGGATTCGCTGAAGCAGAAGGTCTGGCTGGAGGCCCTGAAGGCTGGAGCATCGGCCACCATCCCTTTCATGGACTCTTTCAGTGATAATGGTGTGGAGGACCTGGGGAAGACCTTGACCTGCTATAGGTCTGACTTTGGGCTGGATGATGCATCCCTGGAAAACATGGCCAAGGATTTGCACTTGTCAGTGGAACAACTCAAGGTAAACATTAAGTCTCCCCATTTGCTGTCAGTTAAGAAGGGTGATGAGTCCCTAGGGGAAAAGCTGTTGAAATGTATTGAGAAAGTTTGCTCAGTCACTGGGGTACCCCTTGCCACTGGCTTTACTTTAGAAAGAACTTCTATTTGCAAAATCACTTCCTTGATATTGTGGTGAGTGATGCCAAAACTCTCCTTAACAAAGAAGAACTTTTCATGGAAAAGGTGGTTTCCCATGTGTCTAACATCATTGCATATTGGAAAGCAAAATGGGAAAAAATATGATGTCACTTGTAGTTTTTCTTAGATACTATCTTTAGGTTAATGAAGTCCCCTTCTATTGTCATTTGTTTAGAGTTTTCATCATGAATGGCCATTGAATTTTGTTAAATGCTTTTTCTCTATCTGTTGAGATAATCCTATGGTTTTTCTTGTTTAAGTCTCTTAATATAATGCAGTACTTTGATTTTTTGAATGTTAAATCAGCATTGAAATCCTAGGATGAGCCTCAATTGATTGTAATATATTATCCTTTGTACATATTGCTGAATTTGCTTTGCCAATTTTTTGTTGAGGAACTTACCATCTATATTCATGGGGGTTAATGTTCTGCAGTTTTCTTATTTTGTCTGGTTTTGTTATTAGGGAAATGCTGGTTTCATAGAATGATTTGTGCATTGCTCTCTCCTCCTCTATTGTCAGGAAGTATTGCATAAGATTGGTATAACTTCTTTAAGTGTTTGGTAGAATTTGCCAGTGGAACCATCTGGACCTAAAGGTTTCTTTTTTGGAAGATTTTTTTTTTTCTGTTTCTTCTTGAGTCAGTTTTAGAAGTCTGTATTTTTCAAGGCTTTTTCTATTTCATCTGAGTCAGGGGCCTGTAAACATTTTCTCCAAAAAGCCAAATAGTAAATATTTTGGGCTTTGAGGACCACATACTATGTTTTGCTATTCTTCTTTTCCTCATTTTTTGAACAGCCCTTTAAAATGCATGTTAAAAAAATAAACAAAACTGTTCTTATATTAAAGGTCATATTTGTAAATGCCATGGACCACATTGATATAAACTGCCAAATTATGCATGTAGGGCAGCGGTCTCCAACCTTACTGGTACCAGGAATTGGTTTCATGGAAGACAGTTTTTCTGCGGATGGCAAGGGGGAGAGGTAGGGAGAAGGCAGGAGGCGTGGGGGAGGAGGCAGAGCTCAGGTGCTGAAGCATGGGCCCTGATTTCCTGACAGGCCATGGACCAGGTGTTGGGGACTATAGGTGTAGAGTTTTAAAAAAAATATTATTCTTTTAGTGTCTGTGGGGACAGTAGTAATATCCTCTTTTCCCATTCTGATATATTTTTTAAAATTTTATTTCAGAGTATTATGGAGGTACAAACATTATGGTTACATAAATTGCTTTTGCACCGTTTGAGTGAAAGTTATGAGTGCCCATCACCCAAATAGTGTGCATTGTACCCGTTAGGTATGAATTTCCCCATCCCCTCTTCCCCCCTCGCACTTGCTTGATTTCCAATGAGTTTTATTTACATATGTGCACATATGTGTTGAATGATTAGTTCCAATTTAATGGTGAGTACATGTGCTGTTTGTTTTTCCATTCTTGTGATACTTCACTTAGAAGAATGGTCTCCAGTTCCATCCACGTTAATACAAGAGGAATTAGTTTACCATTTTTTTATGGGTGAGTAGTACTAGGTGGTATATATATACCACATTTTATTAATCCACTCATGTATTGATGGACACTTGGGTTGTTTCCACATCTTTGCAATTGTGAATTGTGCTGCTATAAACATTCAAGTGCAGATGTCTTTTTTATAGAATGTGTTTTTGTCCTTAGGGTAAATACCCAGTAGTGGGATTGCTGGATCAAATGGTAGTTCTACTTTTAATTCTTTGAGGTATCTCCATATTACTTTCCATAGAAGTTGTACTAGTTTGCAGTCCCACCAGCAGTGCATGAGTGTTCCTATCTCTCTGCACCCACGCCAGCATTTGTTGTTTTGGGACTTTTTGATAAAAGCCATTCTCTCTGGAGTTAAGTGATATCTCATTGTGGTTTTGATTTGCATTTCCCTGATGATTAGAGATGTTGAGCATTTTTTCATATGTTTTTTGGCCATTCGTCTATCTTCTTTTGAAAAGTTTCTGCTTATATCTTTTACCCACTCTTTAATGGGGTTGTTTGATTTTTTTCTTGCTGATTTGTTTGAGTTTGTAGATTCTGGTTATCAGGCTTTATCAGATGTATAGCATGCAAATATTTTCTCCCATTCTGGAGGTTGTCTATTCACTCTAATGATTGTTTCCTTGGCTGTGCAGAACCTTTTTAATTTGATCAGGTCCCGTTTATTTATTTTTGTTGTTGCTGTGACTGCTTTTGGGGTCTTCTTCATAAATTCTTTGCCTAGGCCAATGTCTATAAGAGTTTTTCAAGCATTTTCTTCTAGAGTTCTTATAGTTTCATGCCTTAGGTTTAAGTCTGATATTTTTGATTTGTGTCTTTCCTCTATTTTTCTTGATTTTTTCAAAGAACTGGTTTTGGTTTTCTTGATTTTTCTCTGTTGTTTTTGTTTTCTATTTGATTTCTGCTCAAATATTTATAATTTCCTTCACTCTTCTTGATTTAGATTAAATTTTTCTCTTATTCTCTAGTTTCCTAAGGTGGAAGCTTATTATTGACAAGATATTTTTCTTCTCTAATATAATCATTAAATGTTATAAATTTCCCTCTAGTTGCTGATTTAGTTGCAACCCACACATTTTGATATGTTGTATTTTCATTTTCTTTGGGTTAAAAATATTTTACTTTCAACTGAGACCCGCAGGTTTTTTTGTATGGTTTCATTTCCAAATATTTAGGGGAGTTCTAGACATCTTTGTGTTACTGTTTTGTAGTTTAATTATGTTACAGTATGAGAAGACATTTTGCATGATTTTTATTCTTTAAAATTTGGTAAGGTTTGTTTTATGGCCTGGAATATGATCTGTGTTGTTGAATGTTGCATGTGACCTTGAGAAGATCATGTGTTCTGCTGTTTTGGGGGGATTGTTATAGAAATGGCAATTATGCTAAATTATTTTATATTTTTGTTCAGGTCATCTGCATCCTGACTGATTTTCTTCCTACTTGTTCTATCAGTTGATGAGGGAGGGGTGTTAAAGTCGCCAACTCTACTTGTGGATTTGTATATTTCTACTTTCAGGACTTCAGTTTTTGCTTAAAGTATTTTGAAACGGTTTTGTTATGTGCATTTACCTTTAGGATTATTGTATCTTATGGAGAATTAACCCATTTATTATTATGAACTGTCCACCATTATTCCTGATGATATTCCTTATTCTAGAGTCTACTTTATCTAAAATTAATATAATTACTACAGTTTTGTTGTTTATCTTTCTCTGTTCTTTCACTTTTATTTATTTTATTTATTTATGTATTTATTTTTTAGAAGAAAAAGGTCTCCTCAGTGCAACCTCAAACTCCTGGGCTCAAGTGATCCTGCTGCCTCAGCGTCCTGAGTAGCTGGGACTATAGGTGTGTGTCACTATGCCCGGCTAATTTTTCAGTGTTTTTAGAGACAGGGTCTCACTGTGTTGCTCAGTCTGGTCTCAAATTCCTGGCCTCAAGCAATCTTCCCGCCTTGGTCTCCCAAAGTGCTAGGATTACAGGCATGAGCCGCTGTGCCTGGCCCATTCTTTTACTTTTGACCTATCTGTGTCCATATTTCATGTGGAGTTTTAAAAGGTGATTAGTTTGCTAGGGCTGCTTTAACAAAGTACCGTAAACCGAGCGGCTTCAACAGAAATTTATTTTAGCACAGTTTTGGAGGCTAGAAATCCAAGATCAGGTGTTGGCAGGGTTGATTTCTTCTGAGGCTTGTCTCCTTGGTTTGTGGATGGCTGGTGTCTCCCTGTGTTTTAATGTGGTCTCTCCTCTGTGCATGCCTGTGTCCTAATCTCCTCTTCTTATAATGACTCCGTTCATGTTGGCTTAGGGCTCAGCCTAATGACTTCAATTTAACTCCATTACCTCTTTAAAGACTTATGTCCAAATACAGTCACATTCTTCTGGGTCTTAAGACTTCAACATATGAATTTGGGGAAACTCAATTCAGTCCATACCACATGGATTTTGCTTTTATATTCAATTTGGTAATTTCTGTCTTTTACCTGGTGTTAAAATTCCAGAGGTTGACAAACTATGATCTGTGGAACAAAACCAGGGTGTAGTCTCTTTTTGTATGCCTGGTAAGCTATAAATGGTTTCTTCATTTCTGAAGGTTAAAAAAAAAAGAGGAAGAAGAATGTGTGTCAGAGACTGAATGTGGCCTCAAAGCCTAAAACATTTGTTATGTGGCCCTTTGGTTTTCTTTTCTGTTTTGTTAAATTACTTAAATCATGGTTTCTCTCTCATTCTATTTTATTTATTTATTTATTTGTTTATTTCAGAGTATCATGGGGGTACAGACTTTAAGGTTACATGTATTGTCTTTGCACTGCCCAAATCAGAGCTACAAGCATGCCCATCCCCCAGAGAGAGTGCTTGGCACCCCTTAGGTGTGAATTTACCCATCCCCTCCTCCCCCTCCCACCTGCCGGACACCTGATGAATGTTACTTCCATATGTGCACATAGTGGTTGATCAATTAGTATCAATTTGATGGTGAGTACACGTGGTGCTTGTTTTTCCATTCTTGAGATACTTCGTTTAGAAGAATGGGCTCCAGTTCCATCCAGGATAATGGAAGAGGTATTATTCACCATTATTTTTTGTGGCTCAGTAGCACTCCATGATATACATATACCACATTTTTAAAATCCACTCATGTATTGATGGGCACTTGGGTTGTTTCCACATCTGTGCAATTGCGAATTGTGCTACTGTAAACATTCGAGTGCTGATGTCTTTATTATAGAATGTCTTTTATTCTTTCAGTAAATACCCAGTAGTGGGATTGCTGGATCAAATGGTAGTTCTACTTTTAGTTCTTTGAGGTATCTCCAGACTACTTTTCATAGAGGTTGTAATAGTTTGCAGTCCAGCCAGCAATGTATAAGTGTTCCTATCTCTATGCATCCATGCCAACATTTGTCATTTTGGGACTTTTTGATATAAGCCATTCTCACTGGAGTTAAGTGGTATCTCATTGTGGTTTTGATTTGCACTTCCCTGATGATTAGAGATCTTGAGCATTTTTTCAAATGTTTCTTATCCATTAGTCTATATTCTTTTGAAAAGTTTCTATTCATATCCTTTGCCCATTTTTTAATGGGGTTGTTTGATTTTTTCTTGCTGATTTTCCTGAATTCTATATAGATTCTAGTTATTAGTCCTTTGTTGGATGTATTGCATGCAAATATTTTCTCCCATTCTGTAAGTTGTCTATTCACTCAAGCAATAGTTTCTTTGGCTGTGCAGAAGCTTCTTAATTTGATCAGGTCCCATTTGTTCATTTTTGTTGTTGCTGAGATTGCATTTAGGGCTTTCTTCATAAATTCTTTGCCTAGGAAAATGTCTATAAGTTTTTCCAACATTTTCTTCTGGAATTCTTACGGTTTCATGTCTTAGGTTTAAGTCTGTTATCCATTGTGAGTTGATTTTTGTGAGAGGTGAGAAGTGTGGATCTAGTTTCAGTCTTCTACATGTGGCTATCCAATATTCCCAGCACCATTTATTGAATAGTGATTCTTTTCCCCAGTGTATGTTTTTGTCTGATTTGTCAAAAATCAGATGGCTATATGAGGATGGTTTTATATCTAGGTTCTCAGTCCTGTTCCATTGATCTATGTCTCTGTTCTTGTGCAAGTATCATGCTGTTTTGGTTACTGTAGCCTTGTAGTATAGTTTGAAGTCTGATAGATTGATGCCTCCCAATTTGTTCTTTTTTCTTAAGGTTGCTTTGGCTATATGAGGTCTTCTCTAGTTCCATACAAAGCGTAGAATTATTTTCTCTGCATCTGTGAAAAATGCTGTTGATATTTTGATAGGGATTGCATTGAATCTGTAGATCACTTTGGGTAGTATAGATATTTTTTAAATGTTGGTTCTGGTGATCCATGAGTATGGTATAGTTTTCCATCTGTTTGCATCCTCTGCTGTTTCCTTCTTCAGTGTTTCATAGTTCTCCCTGTGGAGATCCTTTACCTCCTTAATTAAATATATTCCTAAGTATTTTATTTTCTTTGTTGCTTATATGGCCCTTTAGAGAAAAGTGTGCTGATCTCTGCTGTAGACTCAAGTGTCTGACCTACATCCCATCCCTTCTGTCAGAAGAATGTCCTGTTTCCTCTAGAATAGGTCTGCTGGCAATAAATTCACCAGTTTTTAATTGTTTAAGAAACTCTTTATTAGTCCTTCATGTTTGAATAATAGTTTTGCTGGATATAAAATTCCAATTCTGGATGTGTTTTTCTGTTATCACTTTAAATGTATCATGCTATTGTCTTCTTGGTTGCTTGGTTTCTGGGAGGAATTCTGTTGTCATTTTATCCTTCATCTTGTAAAGGAAATGTGTTTTGTTTTCTCTGGGTGCCTTCGAGATTTTCTCCTTATTTTTGGTTTTTAGAAGTTTGAAATATTATGCCTACATGTGTTTTTGTTTACTTTAAAATTCTATCCTCCCTGGTTAACTCTGACCTTATTGAATCGGGTATTTTGTATCTGTCACAATTTTAGGATATTTTTATTCATTATTTCTTCAAATACTTCATTGACTCTTTGTATCTTTGCTTTCATCATGGGGTTTTAATGACCTAAGTGCTACAGCATTGGATATTGTTAAATTGATACTGATGCTCTGTTCTTCTTTTCAGTTTTCTTTCTGTTTGTATTTCAGTGTGAGTGGCATCTGTGGACCTGTCTCTGAGCTTGCTGATTCTCTTCTTGGTTCTGTGGAGCTCACTGAAGTCACTCTTCATTTCTGTCCCTGAGTTTTTGTATTGCAGCATTTCCATTAGGTTCTGTCTTCTAGTTCCCATTTCTCTACTGAAGTTATCTTTCTCTTGTTGCATATTGTTGTCTTGCAAGGAGATACTCTGGTAAATATTTTTTATTATTTTTGGAGGTAAGCATAGCTTTTCTTATTCTAAGGCCTTCAGTGTGGAGGTTTGTGTTTATCTGGTCAGGAGTTGTGGTGAGTCTGAAGGTTGTTGTTTCTGCTCCCTATTAGTGCACCAGGGGCTTCACATTTCTCTAATGATGACTTGCTGGTTTTTTTCTCTTTTATCATGACTCGGGTCACCTTTTGTGCTCCCCCCCAGGGAGAAGCTGCCTCTTGGCTCTGCCTGCTGTACCTACCCGCTGTTATTTTTACTTACTTACTGTCAGCTTGCATGGGGGATGGGAGGGGTGTGTTTCTTAGTGACCTGGTGAAGCCACAGTCTTAGGAGTACCCTGTGATTAGGGTCCTGTGGTCTTCACCCGGCTTCTTCCCTCCTCTAGATGTGATGATCTATTCTTCTCTCTCCAGGGGAAGAATTTGTTTCCACCACTGTCACCTAACCCCAGCTGTAGAGGGGTCCATCAGTGCCCTTAAGCCACAGTTTTTTGTTTTTCTTCCATCTCCAGGTTGAGCTCCTTGCTCTGTGGAGAAGATGGGTCTGGGAGGAGTTTCGGCAGTGGCTGTTATTCCCCTACTCCAGCCAGCACCGCAGAGGAAGCTTCCTCAGGATTCTCCCTGATATTCCCTTGGAGTGCCTGGTTAGAACTCAAATGAATACGCTGCAGGACTTGCTTCCTCCTGCATCAGCAGCCCCTGGGGTTTGACACCTCGTGAAAGTCACTCATTCCAGCCCACAGCCAAGAGAAGGGGAGTGCACAGGGGTCTGCATACCAGGAGGCAGGGGTCATGGGCCCCTTAGGAGCCCACCTACCACAGAGGCCAAGCCCTGCTTTCCCCATTGACACAAAAGGGAAATAGCATTCTGAAATATCTAGACCTCTCCCTTCAAAAATACCCTTTTCCTCTCCCCACCTACTGTCCCTTCCTCCATTATATACTACCTGGACATGAAATAAGGTTTGCCTTTCAGAGATTCAGAGTTCATGAGGACATTGAAGTGATTTTCCTGGGGGTACACATCGGGTGGGGAAAGATGCCGTGAGCTGTGCTGCCTTTTTGTTTGTGTGTTTTCATGATCTTAGCTCTTAGATTTGTTAGCATGAGTTATTTTAATGAAAGTAAAGAGAACTTAAGATAATTTTAAAAAGAAAATACAGACTTAGATAGGCAACTTTGGTTGGAGTAAATGGACCTTGAACTTGGCAATGAAGTAGGAGGGAATTACAGCAAGAAAGTAAAGCCTGAGCAATGGTCAAGTGAACATCCACACCCATAGTCAAGGCAATGCCCATGAACACAAAGGGGAGATGCTCCTGGCTGTAATGTGGGCTTTACCATGTCAGCAAACCTGGATCCTTCCTCCAAGCACTAACTCTCTGACCTTCCCTCTTCTCTCCCCCTGTATCGCCCTCCACAGCCCAAAGCCATGGGCACATCTTCCTGCACCATACCCTCTCAGACAAAGCCTCCTGATTGTGCCTCCAGCTTTCACAAGTTTTTTATGGATTATAAGATGGAAAGCAACATTGTCTCTAACGAAACCATCACTTTGATTCAATCACATCTGGACAGTGGGAATTTTCAGAAAGCAGTTTCTGTGATCAGTGATGCACTGAGAGACATGGAGAATGCCCCCCTCAGCATGGTGGTGACAGGCAAGACTGGGACAGGGTAGTCCCGTTTCATCAATGCCCTGAGGAGGGTTGTGCATGAAGAAGAAGGTGCAGCTACTGTTGGGCTGGTGGAGACAACCATGGCGAGGACTTCATACCAGCACCCAAAGTTTCCCAGTGTAACAGTATGGGACCTGCCCAGGGTAGGTATTGGGTCCACTACGTTTCCACCAGACAAATATCTGCAGGAAATGAAGTTTGGTGAGTATGACTTTTTCATTATCATCTCTGCCACATGTTTCAAAGACAATGATGCACAATTGGCCAAAACAATTGCAAAAATGAAGAATTTCTACTTTTTTTGAACCAAGATAGACAGTGATTTAAATAATGAAAGAATGAGTAAACCTATGACTTTCAATGAGAAGCATGTCCTGAAGCATATTCAAAATGACAGTACAAAGCATCTTTGAAAAGTCATCCAGAGTGATCCTCATGTCTACTTAGTCTCCAACTTTGATGTCTCTGCCTATGACTTCCCAGACCTGCAGGCCACCCTCCTGAGGGAGCTCCCAGGTCACAATTGCCACATCTTCATGCTCTCCCTGCCCAGTGTTATCGAGGCCTCCATTGATAGGAAGAGGAATTCGCTTAAGCAGAAGGTCTGGCTGGAGGTTCTGAAGGCTGGAACATTGGCCACCATCCCTTTGTGGGCTTGATCAGTGATAATGATGTAAAGAAGCTGGAAGAGACCTTGACCTGCTATAGGTCTTACTTTGGGCTGGATGATACATCCCTGGAAAACATGGCCAAGGATTGACACTTGTCAGTGGAACAACTCAAGGCAAACATTAAGTCTCCCCATTTGCTGTCAGTTGAAAAGGGTGATGAGTCCTTAGGGGAAAAGTTGTTGAAGTGCATTGAGAAAGTTTGCTCAGTCACCGGGGGACCCCTTGCCACTGGCCTTTATGTTGGAAAGAACTTCTATTTGCAAAACTACTTCCTTGATACTGTGGAGAGTGATGCCAAAATTCTCCTTAAAAAGAAGAGCTTTTCATGGAAAAGGTGGGTTCCTTGTGTGTTAACACTTCTGTATATTGGGAGCCAAAATGGGAATAATGTGGCACCAGATCCCAGTGCTCTTGGAGTTGACCCAGTCTTTGCAGCTGGACTCATAACCCACAGAGGGTCAGCAAACATCTTCTGTAAAGAGCCAGTGAGTAAATCCTTTTAGGCTTTGAGAGCCAGATGATCTCTGTGGTCACTACTCAACTCTGCTGTTGTAGTGGGAGAGCAGTCATCAACAATATATAAATGAATGATTGTGACTGTTTTCCAATAAAATTTTATTTGCAAAAATAGGCACCCACAGACTTTTGTCCAGGTATTCCTGGCCCTTCTGCCCCCAGAGAGAACCCCAAACATTTCCATGCTCTCATTCTGCAATTGCCCTCACATGGTTAATGAGAATTATAAGCCAGGCTTTAGGCAGAATTGTAGTTGGGCATTAACCAGGGTGCACTGGTGCACTTTGACCCACTTCCCGGCAGCTGCTATGTAACCAAGAGTCACGTAGCATGCTGACCACTTGCTGCCTCCTCCCCCATTCTTCCTAAGAGATGGATCTCTGACACTGCAATCATAAGACATTTTTGCTGAAGAGTTGCTTAAGGTGTTTTTCAGATCCTGAACTCCAGCAGAACAGCTGATGCCAGCCAGTCTGAAGACACCCACAAGGGAATCTTCTCAACACAGGAATGCGGTTTCTTCTCCCTGTCCCATACTTCACCCCTCTCATCTCGACCAAACAACGATTTCCACACTTCAGTCCATCACTTGTCCAGACCCCTTAAAACTCCTATTATCAAACCTCTCAAAGAAGTGATTAGAGGTTTCTTCCTGTCTCCTCGTTCCACTGCCCTATAATTATTAAACTCTTTCTCTGCTGCAATCTCTGGTGTCTCATTGTGTTGATTCTGCACATGGGGATAAAGAACCTATTACACTTACACTCCTGGATCAACTCCACCTCAGTGTCTTTCATTTGAGAAATTCAACAGTTGGTTCTACAGAATCCTGCTGAGCCTCATCCCTCTTGGACAAATGCAGGAGGGGAGGCTGGTGTCCAGCACTGAGTGGAAGTGTCCACTCACTTCTTTGAGAGGTGATGCCTGCAGGCACAGATGGCCACATGCAGGTATAATCATGACTGTTTGTCATGCCCACCCTGGAGGTGCTCAGTAAATATTGGGTGTGTGACTGTGTCTGCAGAGTCTCCACTTGACATCCTAATATTCCCTGGGGATGAGCATATTTTGTTCTTTTCTTGCTGGTATTTCTTCACTGACATTCTCCTTGCTCCTTGTGTCAAGTTTCTGAAACATTAAAATATTACTGGTTCAGAGGAACACAAATCTATGGTTCCATTAGGCTACTTTGTGAGAATGTGAGGACACACGGGGCTGCCATGCTTCAGAATGTCTCACACTTAAACACGAGAGGGTGAGGAACATGAGAAAAGCGTATGGCAGCAAGATAAGTGGAAACCATAGAGGGAGATTGAGGGGAAGTAAATACTGAGTGGAGACAGTAAGAGTCAGAAAAGGAAGTGATGAAGAGCAGGCTAGAGGAAGCGAAATAAAGGGGCAGCTGATCTTCTGGCGAAGCCCGTGTGTGCTGGGCTCCCCCTGTAAGAAGCAACTTCCTTCTCTGTGACCCCTGGGGTGCTGGGACCTGGGCCATTACTTCTCTGTGTCTCAGTGTCCTTACCTGTACAATAGTGGTGACAATATCAGTAATTCATTCCAGATCTGGTGGGAGGGCTAAAGTAGACAGGTAACCAGTACATACTAATAGGTCCATATTGGCCAATAAGGGCCATTGTTCTTTCTCTTCTTGCTTATTTATTCCTTTCAATGGCAAGGAATAGTTTCCAAGAAGAAGGAAGCAAAGAAGAAAATGTCAGAGATGGAGAAGGAGTGAATGGCTGGCTTTAGACCGTTCTCATATGGAAGGGTTTGTGAATTCTGCTGGTCACAGAGGACGGATCATGTACATCGGGTGGAGTCAGAGGCGATTGTGAAGGCAGCTGCGGGCAGTATGAGGCTCCCGGTTTCACAATCACTCCCTTTTCTACTTGTGGAGTACGTGAGGCCCTGTTCCATTCTGAGGAAAACAGGACAAGATAGGGGCTTGGGTAGCCCAAGATATTTCAGATTTTATGGATGTCATGTGGCCAAGTGGGTCCCAAAACACTGTGCACAGTCTTACATCAGGAACAGGAAAAAACTGTTGTCCCCTAACAACTTTCACATCTTTCAGTGGTCATATTCCCCCCTTAACATTGGAAACAAAAGCATATGTGTGGAAGGGTGACCCTACAATTGCAATCTTTGCTCTTTTCAGTTTTACTCATTCATTTAAGAAGTAATCTCTGAGTATCCATTGAACAAATGTTTACTGGGTGTCTGTTCCATGAATATATCTTGAGGGGCTGGTCCAGGCCAATGGAACAGTGGAGCAGAAGGCAAAGCTTCAGCCCTCTTGGGAGAGATTGAAAATAAAGCAGAGGATAAATAATAGTAAATAAATAATTACGGGATAGCACATATTCGGGCTGAGAGCAGTGTTTTGGGTTTTGTTTTCTTTTGTTTTGTTTTGAGTGTTATAAGTCTGTAGTTTTAAAATTTCAGGCATAAACTTAATTTTTTATTTTCACATTGTTGTTTATTACTTATGTAGACTACTTTTTGTTGTTCAAGTGATATACTTCTCTATCAGTGATTTTTTGTTGTCCAGCAGGTTGAGTAATTTTCTTTTAAGGCAATATTTACATACTGTATAATTAACCATTTTAAGGTACACAATTCATTGCCATTTAGTACGTTCATAATGTTATGAATCCATCACCTCAGCCTAGTTCTAAGACATTTTCTTCATCCCCAAAGACAACCCTATACCCATTAAGCAGTGACTTCCCATCCCATCTACCTCTAAGCTCTGGCAACTATTAATCTACTTTGTTTTTAGGGATTTACCTAAAAATTCATGGAGATTTTTGCAATTCAGGGATATTTTTTGCAATTCGGTGCAAGTATCTATTAACACTGTGAGTAGAGTATTTGTAGCCATGATTTCTTCTTCCTGATTTTTCATTATATTACATGTTTTGTATAAAGCAAACAGGCTCAAGACTTCTGTGGGAAGAGGATGAAGGGAGATAAATACACATGACAGTGTCCCTCTTTCTACCTCCAGAGCCCCTCATGCCCTTCATGCTGCTCTGTGTCGAGGCCTGCAGGGCCACGTCATGGGCTCTCATGCCTCTGGCTTGCAGTTAGGTGTGGCTAACAGGGAGTCATGATGGGAGACCAGAGGGAGGCAGGAGCATGGTGCAGGGCATCATTCCCCTGCTTCCTTCCTGTGGGTTCCCTGGGGCTGCCTTTCCCCTTGGTTGGAGGTCCCACCTCCTGCCAGGAAGCCCACTACACACAGTGCCTTCTGAATCCAGGTTCTTCCAGCAGCTCTATCCTTTGCCTCCTCAGGCTTAGGGCTGGTTGTACCCTGTTGTCTCTGGTCCCAGAGTACTGCATGATCCCTTGTGGTTACCCTACGCTGCCCATATCTTTTAAAATAATTCCTTTATTAAACACTCCTCAAATTAACCTCATTTGAATGTGCCATCTGCTTTTTGCTGGGACCCTGGCTTCTGCAAGCATACTCTGTGGTTCTGATTAGCTTTCAGTCAACATGATTTGCACAGAGTCCTCTGTAGATGAGCAGGTCTGATGGATTCACCTAGGGCCAGGCAGTGAATTCACCTCTCTTCAAGGTCTTAGGGCACTGCACTTTCATGTCAATCTCTGAATGCCAGTATCTTTTAAGAGTTTGTAATCCTGGAGGTGGCTCATTTACCCAACCATTTCCAGATACTACAATGCCCTTTCTAGAGGGGGAAAGACCAATGGGTCTGTGTTCCATCTGGAAGAAGGTGGGCTCCCAAAAGAGTGTGCCTTAATTATTCAGCTATCATATCAACTCAAGTAGCTCACTGTCTGATATTTTGAGCCATTGCATGGAGTTTATCATGCAGGCTTAGAACTTAGGTAAAAGGAAAAATCTCTCTCCACATCACCAACATCATTTCCATAGGCATATGCACCTTGTGACAAGAGTAGCCATTGGAAGCTTTTAAGTGTAGGGTTAATATGATCCCAACTACTTTTTTTTTTAGGAATTCATTTTAATTCTTTTTTTTTCAGAATATTATGGGGATACAGCATTTTGTTTATATATATTGCCCATGCACTGCCCATGTTAGAGTTACAATCATGGACATCCCCCAAACTGTGTGCCCCACACCCATTCAGTGAGAGTTTTCCCACCCCCTCCACCCCCCTCCCACCTGCCCGCCCCCTGATGAATGTTATTGCCATGTGTGACATAAGTATTGATCAATTAGTACCAATTTGATGGTGAGTACCAGTGGTGCTTGTTTTTCCATTCTTGTGACACTTTGCTTCGAAGAATGGGCTCTAGCTCCACCCAGGATAATACTAGATACGTTAATCCACTGATGTTTTTTATTGCTGACTAATACTCCATGGTATACATATACCACATTTTATTAATCCACTCGTGTATTGATAGGCACCTGGGTTGTTTCCACATCTTTGCAATTGTGAATTGTGGCTGCTATAAACATTCACGTGCAGATGTCTTTATTATACAATGTCTTTTTTTCCTTTGGGTAAATACCCAGTAGTGGGATTGCTGGATCAAATGGTAGCTCTACTTTTAATTCTTTGAGGTATCTCCATATCACTTTCCATAGAGGTTGTACTAATTTGCAGTCCCACCAGCAGTGTATGAGTGTTCCTATCTATCCGCATCCCTGCCAACATTTGTAGTTTTGGGGCTTTTTGATATGAGCCAATCACACTGGAGTTAAGTGATATCTCATTGTGGTTTTGATTTGCATTTCCCTGGTGATTAGAGAAGTTGAGAAATTTTTTATATGTTTTCTGGCCATTATTCTATCTTCTTTTGAAGTGTTTCTGTTCATATTCTTTGCCCATTTTTTCATGGGATTGTTTGCTTTTTCTTGTTGATTTTCCTAAGTTCTGTATAGATTCTGGTTATCAGCCCCTTATCAGACGTGTAGCATGCAAATATTTTCTCCCATTCTGTAGGTTGTTTATTCACTCTGGTGATAGTTCCTTGCCTGTGCAGAAGCTTTTTAATTTGATCAGATCCCATTTATTTATTTATTTATTTATTTATTTTTGCTGCTGTGATTGCTTTGGGGGTCTTCATTAATTCTTTGCCTAAGCCAATGTCCATAAGAGTTTTTCCAATGTTTTCTTTGAGAATTCTTATGGTTTCACATCTTAGGATTAAATTTGTTATCCATTGTGAGTTGATTTTTGTAAGAGGTGAGACGCATGGATCTAGTTTCAGTCTTTCACGTGTGGCCATCCAGTTTTCCCAGAACCATTTATTGAATAGGGAATCTTTTCTCCAGTGTACGTTTTTGTGGACTTTGTCAAAGATCAGATGACAGTATAAGGTTGGTTTTACATTTGGGTTCTCAGTCCTGTTCCATTGGTCTATGTCTCTGTTCTTGTGCCAGTACCATGCTGTTTTAGTTACTATAACCTTGTAGTATAGTTTGAAGTCTGGTAGATCGATGCCTCCCAATTTGTTCTTTTAGCCTAAGATTGCTTTGGCTAGACGGGGTCTTCTCTGGTTCCACATGAAGCATAGAATTATTTTTTCTAGATCAGCAAAAAATGATGTTGGTATTTTGATAAGGACTACATTGATTCTGTAAATCACTTTAGGTAGCAAAGACATTTTTACAATGTTTATTCTACCTATCCAAGAGCATGGTAGGGTTTTCCAGCTGTTTACGTCCTCTGCAATTTCTTTTCTCAGTGTTTTGAAGTTCTTTCTATATAGGCCTTTCACCTCCTTAGTTAGATATGTTCCCAAATATTTAATTTTCTTTGGTGCTATTGTGAAAGGTATTGCATCTCTAATTTGTTTCTCGGCTCAACTGTTATTAGCATATATGAAGGCTATGGATTTGTGTGCATTGATTTTTTATCCTGAGACTTTGCTGAACTCATTTATCAATTCCAGTAATCTCTTGGTTGAATCTTTGGGGTTTTCTAGATATAATATCATGTCATCTGCAAATAGTGTAAGTTTCACCTTTTCTGTCCCCATTTGGGCACCCCTGATTCCTCTGTCTTGTCTGATTGCTCTGGCTAGGACTTCCAGCACTATGTTGAATAGAAGTGGAGATAGTGGACAACCTTGTCTGGTTCCAGTTTTAAGGGGGAATGCTTTCAATTTTTCCCTGTTCAGTATGATATTGGCTGTGCGTTTATCATATATGGCTTTAGTATTTTTGAGGTATGAGCCATCTATGCCTATATTGTTAAGAGGTCTTATCATAAAAGGGTGCTAGATTTTGTCACAAGCCTTTTCTGCATCTATTGAAAGGCTCATATAATCTTTGTTCTTGCTTTTATTTATGTGGGGAATTACATTTATAGATTTGCATATGTTGAACCATCCCTGCATCTCGGGGATGAAGCCCACCTAATCGTGATGAATTATTTTTTTGATGTACATTTGAATTAGGTTTGCTAGGATTTTATTGTGAATTTTTGCACATACATTCATAAGGGATAGTGGTCTGTAGTTTTCTTTTCTTGTTGTGTCCTTTCCCGGCTTTGGTATCAAGGTGATATTGGCTTCATAGAATGAGTTTGGGAGGATTCCATACTTCTGGATGTTTTCGAACAATTTCTGCAGTATAGGCACCAGTTCTTCTTTGTAGGTTTGGTAGAATTCATGTGTGAACCCATCTGGTTCAGGTCTTTTATTTGTTGGAAGATTTTTTATTACTGCTTCAATTTTGGTGCTTGATATTGGTCTGTTTAGGAATTCTATTTCTTCCTGGTTGAGCCTAGGGAGGTAGTATGTTTCTAAGAATTTGTCCATTTCCTCCATGTTTTCGTGTTTTGGGGCATAGAGATTTTTGTAGTATTTGAAGATGATGTTTTGTATTTCCATGATATCAGTTGTGACCTCTCCTTTTTCATTTCTAATTGAGCTTATTAGAGTCCTTTCCTTTCTGCTTCTGGTCTACCTGGCAAGTGGCCTGTCTATTTTGTTTATCTTTTCAAAGAACCAACTTTTCATTTTATTAATCTGTATTGTTCTTTTGTTCTCAATTTCATTTAATTCTGCTCTGATCTTGGTTATTTCTTTTCTTCTGCTGGCTTTAGGATTGCTTTGCTCTTCCTTTTGCATTTCCTTAAGATGATTCATTAGTTTACTGATTTGTGACTTTCTGTCTTTTGAATGTGAGCATTTAAGGCAATAAGTTTTCCTCTCAGGACTGCTTTTGCTGTATCCCACAGATTTTGATAACTTGTGTCCCCATTATCATTTAGTTCAAAGAATCTTTTGATTTCCATTTCAATTTCCTCCTTGACCTAATAGTCATTCAGCAACAGATTGTTTACTTTCCAAGTTTTTGGATGAAGATGTGAGTTTCTGTTGGAATTGATTTCCAATTTTATTCCACTGTGGTCTGAAAAGATACACGGTATGATTTCTATTTTTTTGAATTTGTTGAGATCTGTTTTGTGGCCTAGCATGTGATCTGTGTAGAGAAAGTTCCATGAGCTGATGAGAAGAACGTATATTCAGTGTTATTTGGGTGGAGTGTTCTGTAGATATCAGTTAGGCCCAAATGTTCTAGAGTCTTGTTTAAGTCCATTGTTTCTTTCCTTATTTTCTGTTTGGAAGATCTGTCCAGTTCTGTCAGTGGGGTGTTGAAGTCCCCTGCTATTATGGCATTGGTATTTATTATGTTGTCTAGATCAAGCAGTATTTGCTTTACGCATCTGGGTGCTCCTGTGTTGGGTGCATAAATGTTTACGATTGTTAAATCTTCTTGTAAGATTTTTACCTTGACCACTATACAGTGTCCATCTTTGTCCTTCTTTACTTTTGTTGCCTTAAAGTTTATGTCATCTGAAATAAGGATGGCTACTCCAGATTTTTTTGGTTTCCATTAGCCTGGAAAGTTGTATTCCATCCTTTCACCTTGAGTCTGAATGCATCCTTGTGTGTAAGGTGTGTTTCCTTGGAGACAGCAGATACTTGGCTTCTGTTTTTTAATCTATTTAGCTAGCCTATGTCTCTTCAATGGGCAATTCAAGCCATTCACATTTATTGAGAGAATTCATATTTGAGAGAATTCATATTGGTCTGTTTATTTTGTTGGGTAGATTCTTGTTGTTTTACCTCTTGAGTCATTGTGAAATCTGGGTTCTGGGGTTTTAGCTTTTGGATAGTTTTACATTGATGGGTGTCTGTTATGGCGGTTAGTGTACAATGCAGGTCTAAGCACTTCTTGCAAGGCCAGTCTGGACTTCGCAAATTCTATCAGTGATTGCTTGCCTGGAACAGTCTTTATTTCTCCCTCATGAAGCTTACTTTCATGGGATACAGAATTCTGGGTTGGCCTTTATTTTGTTTTAGAAGACTGAGGATGGGTCCCCAGTCCCTTCTGGCTTGTAAGGTTTCAGCTGAGAAATCTGCAGTTAATCTGATAGGTTTCCTTTTGTAGGTTACCTGCTCTTTTTGCCTTATAGCTCTGAGGGGTGCCTTTTTTGTGTTTATTTTGGTCAGCATAATAATTATGTGGTGTGGTGAATGCCTTTTCATGTTGAGTCTCCCAGGAGTCCTGTGTACTTCTTGTACTTGTATATCGAGATTTCCAGCTAGGCCATGGAAATTTTCCTCTATTATTCCTTCAAAAAGATTTTCCAGTCCATGTGAATTTCTTATGTTTGGCCTCTTTACATAATCCCACATTTCTTGTATGCTTTGTTCATGCCTCTTGTTTTTGTGTTCTTTCTCTTCAGCTGATTTATTTAGCACATAGGAGATGTCTTCTCACTCTAAGATTCTTTCTTCTGCATGATCCAGCCTATTCTTAAGGCTTTCCACTGTGTTTTGTAGATCCTTGAATGCTTCTTTCTTTCTAGAATTTCTATTTGATTTTTCTGTAATACTTCTATTCTTTAGAAAATTTTTCATTCATTTCTTGCATTTTTCTTGTGGCTTCTTTGTGCTGGGATTCAATTTTCTCTTGAATTTCATTGAGCTTTCTTATAACCCATAAACGAAATTCCTCTTCTGTCATTCTACCCGTTCCATTTGAGTTGGTATCTGTTGCTGAGGAACTGACGATTTCTTTTGGGGTTGACTTTTCACTCTTATTTTTCATGTTTCCTGAGTTCTTTCACTGATTTTTTCTCATCTGGCCTCTTCGTCTAGGGCTGGGGATGTTAGGGCTAGTTGTTGGTCCTGTATCCAAGCCCCTGAGGTTCATTCCTTGGCAGAGCCAGGGAGAGGAGTAGTGGCCTATATTGCCTTAGGTGTATTTTATCAAGGTTGGTGGATCTTGGGTTACCTCTGACCTGTTGTCTTCTCCTCTTCCTGGTGGGGTGTAGTGAGATTGTCCTCCCAGCTTGATCTCCAAGCTGGTGGATTGTACTTGAGGATATGAATCCACAGCTCCCTAATAGCTAGGTATTCTGTTGTGTCCATGGCAGACTCTGATCCCCCAGGTGGGGTATGAGAAAGCCCCAAGCTTTGGGAGGGTTCTTGTAGCTCCTAGGGGTTACTTTGACCCTGCTCTTCCTGAGTGAGGGTGGAAACACAATTGCTTTGGCTGCAGTGTGAGAGCTGAACTGGAAAAATTCTATACAGCTCAGAGGTTGCTTGTCTAGCCACGTGTGTCTGTCCCTCTGACGTGTGTCTCCACGTGACACTGGCTGATGGGGGATCTCCAATTGTGCACACCTTTTACACCACTAGATCCCAAGGTGAGGCAGGTGGGCGTCTCTCTCCCCAGAAGTCTCTGCCAGGGGGATATTCCCATGGGGGGGAATAGTGGCCACTGGAGGCACTCTTGGATGGAGCAAAATTCCCTAATGAAGTGAGCAGGCTTATGGGGAGCTGCTCTGGTTCAGCCTGTGGCTCTTGAGGCATTCGGTTGCCACGAGAACTGGTACTTATATAAAATGAGTCACTATAAACAGCAACCTTCAAAATGATGGCTCTCTGGGTTACAGGAGGGCTGGGACCTGAGGAGCGGTCACTTGGACTAGCACATAGTGGACTCATCGGAGGCCAGAGCCAGGGTAGCAAGACCAGATGGACAGGGTGCAAACTGGTTCCAATACACAAACGTTCTGCCACTACAATTCTGGGATCTCATCCCACCTGGATCCCAGAGATGCAGCTGTCCCTGGCCACCAAGGGCAAAGCCTGTCACACCCAGGTCAAACAGCCCCTGGGTCAGGGATGGGGTGAAGCTAGAGACCTGGCTGACAGCTCCAGGTGGGAGACTTTAAAGATGGCCGCCGGCCTCCAGCCTGGCGCACAGCAGGGCTCAGATCACGCCGTGAACGCAGCTTTTTTCAACTAGCCTGGTTCCTGCAGAGGCAATTGCCTGCCGCCTCTAAGGGGATGTTCTGCTCTCCGTTCAACTCATGTGCCCAGGTCCCACTGACTTCTAGTGGCATGTGCTGGTGTGCAGATTCCCACGCACAGTCCCGGGAAGCTGTGTCTCTGCCCAGTCCCTTCCTGGCCCTGAGCAGTCCCTGTATATTGCCCTGAGAGTTCCATATGGCTCTCACAATTGCTTCCTCTCCACAGAGCCTGCTGTCTTGAGCTACAGCTTTGCCCCATCTCAGGGCTTGTCCCAGACTGAGTGGATGGGAAGTCTGTGGGGAAGGTGTGTAACCGCTTGTAGGTTAGGTTCTCCTGTGCTGACCTGACGAGTGTGTCCTTCCCGCGCTCTGGGCTCTGTTGTACTCCCTGCGCTCTCCAATCTTTGTGAATGATTCCGTCACCTGTTTTCTTGGGCTGAGTGTGCCATTATGTTTCTCTGTAATTCACAAAGCTGTTTTCGGAGTGAGTGGTCCGCACGTGCAGGCAGCCGATGGCGTTTTTCACCTCCTTCCCTGGGAGCAGTGAGGTGGGAAGACTCTATCAGACCGCCATTTTTTTCTTTTTCTGATCCCAACTACTTTGGGAACTATTTCAAGCAAAAGAAAATGACTGAAATTTCTTCATCATCAATATTGTTAGCATAGTACCTAGAACATAATAATAGGTATTCATTCTTTAATTCATTTCATCTACTGATACCATGGAGCACCTCTTGTGTATACAAAGGCTTGCTAATGCTCAGCATATACTGGAGAGTCACAGCCATGAACAGGACACACATAATCCCTGCTGCATGCAGCTCACATTTTAATTGTGGTATAATATACATAACAAAATTTACCATCTTAACCATTTTCAAATGTACAGTTTAGTAGTGTTATGTGTATTTACCTTTTTGTGTGATGAATCTGCAGACATTTTGTGTCTTGCTAAATGGAAACTCTGTACAGGCATGCCTCTGAGATATTGTGGGTTTGATTCCAGACCACAGCAATAAAGTGAATATCACAAGAAAAGTGAGTCACAAAATTTTTCAAAATCTATCAGAGCATATAAAAGTTATATTTACACTATACTGTAGGCTAGTAAGTGTACAATAGCATTATGTCCAAAAAATGCACACACCTTAATCAAAATTTTTTATTACTCCCTAACAAAATACCAATGACATTCTTCAGAAAAATAGAAAAAAATCCTAATATTTGTATGGAACCACAAAGACCCCATGGTAATAGCATTAGAACAGGCACATAGACTGATAGAAGAAAATAGAAAATCCAGAAATTAATCCACATATCTACAGCCAACTGATTTTTGACAAAGGTGCCAAAAACAGTCATTGGGGAAAGGATAGTCTCTTCAATAAATCAATATCCATATGCAGAAGAATGAAACTAGAACCCCACCTCTCACTCTACACAAAAATCAACTCAAAATGGATCAAAGATCTAAATGCCAGACCTGAAGTGATAAAACTACTAGGAGAAAGCATAAGGGAAATGCTTCATGACATTGGTCTGGGCAAAGATTTTATGGAGAAGACCTCAAAAGAACAGGCAACAAAAGCAAAAATAAACAAATGGGATTATATCAAACTAAGAGCTCCTGCACAGCAAAGGAAACAATCCACAGAGTGGGGAGACTACCTAAAGAATGGGAGGATATATTCACAAACTATTCATATGACAGGGGATTAATATCAAGAATATTGAAGATTGATACATCTCAACAGAAAAAAAAATCAAGGAATCCATTTAAAACTTGGGCAAATGATCTGAACAGACAACTTGCAAATGAACATGAACAAATGGCCTATAAATATATGAAAAAATAATCAACATCAATAATCATTGGGGAAATGTAAATCAAAACCACAGTGAGGTACCATTTCACTCCAGTTAGGATGGCTATTATCAAAAAGACAAAAAGAAAATAACAAATGCTGGGTAGGATGTTGAGAAAAGGGAACTCTTATACACTGCTGGTGTGTTGTAAACTAGTACAGACACTATGGAGAACACCAGGGAGGAACCTCAAAAAATCACAAACAGAACTATCATATGATTAAGCAATCACACTACTGGGCATTTATCCAAAGGGAAGGAAATCAGTATGTCAAACTGACATCTGCAAGCCCACATTTATTGCAGCACTAGTCACAATAGCCAAGCCATGGAATCAACCTAGGTGTCCAACAACAGATGAATGGATAAAGCAAATATGGAATATATACACCATGGAATATTATCCAGCCATAAAAAGAAGGAAATCCCATCATTTGTGGCCACTCTGATGGAACTGGAGGACATTATATTAAGTAAAATAAGCCAGGAACAGAAAGTTAAATACTACAATGTTCCCACTCACATGTGGAAGCTAAAAAATGTTGACCTCCTAGAAGTGAAAGGTCAAACTTTCTAGAGGATACTAGAGCCTGGGAAGGGGATGGAGAGTGGAGACATAGGGAGAGATTTTTTGAAGGATAATAAATTTACAAAATTACAGGTAAATAGGAGGAATAAGTTCTGGTGTTTTACACCACTATAGACTGATAACAGACAACAATAATGTAACATATAATTTTGAATAGCTAGAAGGAGGATATTGAATGTCTCCAACACAAAGAAATGATAAATGTTTCAGATGATGGGTATGATAATTACCCTGATCTGATCATTTTGTATTATTGTATTGAACTATCACTATTTACCCCTTGAATACACACACACACACACACACACACATATGCATACACACACATATTTTTTTTATTTCAGAATATTATGGAGGTAAAAATGCTTTGGTCATATAAATTGGCTTTGCACTGCCCTAGTTAAAGCTACAAGTGTGCCTATCCCCCAGACAGCGTGCACTGAACCCATTAGGTGAGAATTTACCCATCCTTTCCTCCCTCCTCCCACCTACCCAATCCCCAATGAATGTTACTTCCATATGTACACATAAGTGTTATTTGATTAGTATCAATTTAATGGTGAGTATACGTGGTGTTTGTTATTCCATTCTTGTGATACTTCACTTAGAAGGATGGGCACCAGCGACATCCAGGATAATACAAGATATATTAGTTCACCATTTTTTTTAATGGCTGAGTAGTACTCCATGGTATACATATACCACATTTTATTAATCCACACACGTACAGATGGGCACTTCGGTTGTTTGACATCTTTGCAATTGTGAATTGTACTGCTATAAACATTTGAGTGCAGATATCTTTTTTATAAAATTTCTTTTTTTCCTTTGGATAAATACCCAGTAGTGGTATTGCTAGATCAAGTGGTAGTTCTACTTTTAGTTCTTTGAGGTATATCTATACTACTTTCCATAGAGGTTGTACTAGTTTGCAGCCTCTCTGCATCCATCCCAGGATTTGTTGTTTTGGGACTTTTTGATAAAAGCCATTCTCACTGGAGTTAAGTAATATCTCATTGTGGTTTTGATTTGCATTTCCCTGATGACTAGAAATGTTGAGCATTTTTTCATAAGTTTATTGGCCATTAGTCTATCTAATGAAAAGTTTCTGTTCATGTCCTTTGCCCACTTTTTAATGTGGTGGTTTGATTTTTTTTCTTGCTGATTTGCCTGAGTTCTTTATAGATTCTAGTTATCAGCCCTTTATCAGATATACAGCATGCTAATATTTTTTCCCATTCTGTAGGTTGTCTATTTGATGTATTGATTGTGTCCTTGGCTTTGTAGAAGCTTTTTAATTTGATCAGGTCCCATTTATTTATTTATTTTTGTTGCTGTGATTGCTTTGGAGGTCTTCTTCCTAAATTCTTTGCCTAGACCAATGTATATAAGGGTTTTTCCAACATTTTCTTCTAGAATTCTTATGGTTTTATTCCTTAGGTTTAAGTCTGTTATCCGTAATGTATTGATTTTTGTGAGAGGTAAGAGGTGTGGATCCTGTTTCAGTGTTCTACATGTGGCTGTCCAATTTTCCCAGCACCATTTATTGAATGGGGATTCTTTTACCCAATGTATGTTTTTGCCTGCTTTGTCAAAGGTCACATGGAGACAGAAGGATGGTTTTATATTTTGGTTCTCTGTTCTGTTACATTGGTCTATGTCTCTGCTCTTATGCTAGTACTATGTTGTTTTGGTTACTATAGCCTTGTAGTGTAGCTTGAAGTCTGGTAGATTGATGCCTCCCGATTTGTTCTTTTTGCTTAAGGTTGCTTTGGCTATATGGGATCTGCTCTGATTCCATACAAAGAGTAGAATTAATTTTCTAGATCTGTGAAAAATGATGTTGGTATTTTGATAGGGATTGCATTGAATCTGTAGATCACTTTTGGTAGTATAGGGACATTTTAACAATGTTGATTCTCTCGATCCATAAGCATGGTATGGTTTTCCATCTGTTTGCATCCTCCGCTATTTCCTTCCTCAGTGTTTCATAGTTCTTCCTGTAGTAATCTTTCACTTCCTTGGTTAAATATATTCCTGGGTATTTTATTTGTTCCTGTTGTGAAAGGTATTGAGTCTTTGGTTTGGTTCTCAGTTTGACTGTTTTTGGCATATATGAATGATACTAATTTGTGTACATTGAGTTTGTAACCTGAGACTTTTCCGAATTTATTTATCAGTTCCAGTAATCTCTTGGTAGATTCTTTCGGGTTTTCTAAATATAAAATCATATTGTCAGAACAGAGCAATAGTTTGACCTCTTCTGCCCTGATTTGGATATGCTTGATTTCCTTCCCTTGTCTGATTGCTCTGGCTAGGACTTCCAGCAGTATGTTGAATATTAATGGTGATAGAGGGCAACCTTGTATGGTTCCAGTTCTAAGTGGAAATGCTTTCAATTTTTCCCCTTTAAGCGTGATGTTGGCTGTGGGTTTGTTGTATATGGTTTTTAACATTTTGAGATAAGTCCTGTCCAAGCCTATTTTGTTAAGTGTTCTTATCATAATAGGGTGCAGAATTTTATCAAATGCTTTTGCTGCATCTATTGAGAGGATGATATGGTCTTCATTTTTACTTCTACTTATGTGGTAAATTACATTTTTAGATTTGTGTATGTTGAACCATCCTTGTATCTCTCAGATGAAGCCCACTTTGTCGTTATGGATAATTTTTTTGATGAGTAGCTGAATTCAGTTTGCTAGGATCTTAGTGAGAATTTTTGCATGTATATTCATAAGGGATATTGGTCTGTAGCTTTGTTGTTGTTGTTGTTGAGTCCTTTCCTGGTTTTGGTATCAAGGTGATGTTGGCTTTGTAAAGTGTGCTGGGGAGGATTCCATCCTTCTCAATGTTGTGGAATAATTTCTGCAGGATAGGTACCAGTTCTTCTTTCTGGTAAAATTTGGGTGTGAAACCATGTGGTCCAGGACTTTTCTTGGGGAGGAGATTTTTTATTGCTGCTCAAATTTAGTATAATATTGGTCTGTTCAGGAATTCTATTTCTTCTTGATTGAGCCTAGGGAGGCTGTGTGTTTCTAATAATTTGTCCATTTCCTCCACATTTTCAAGTTTATGTGCACAGAGATTTATGTAGTATTCAGTGTTGATATTTTGTATTTCTATGGTATCAGTTGTAATTTCTCCTTTTTCATTCCTGATTGAGCTTACTGGAGTCCTTTTTTTTCTGCTCCTGCTTAAATAGTGAAAGGCCTGTCAATTTTCTTTATCTTTTCAAAGAACCAACTTTTTGTTGCAATAATCTTCTGTATAGTTCTTTTGTTATCAATTTCATTTAGTTCTGCTATGATCTTGGTTATTTCTTTTCTTCTGCTGGATTTGGGATTGTTTTGTTCATCCTTTTGCAGTTCCATGAGATGATTCATTAGATTTTTGATTTGTGATCTTTCTGTCTTTTGGATGTAGGCATTATGATTATGAATTTTCTTCTAAGGACAGCTTTAGCTGTATCCCACACATTTTGATAACTTGTGTCCCCTTTAGCATTTAGTTCAAAGAAATGCTTGATTTCCATCTTAATTTCCTCCTTGATCTGAATATCATTCAGAAATAGGTTGTTTAGTTTCCATGACTTTGCGTAGAGATGAGTGTTTCCATTGGAGTTGATTTCTAGTTTTATTCCACTGTGGTCTGAGAAGATGCACAGTATAATTTCTATTTTTTAAAATTTGTTAGTACATGCTTTGTTGCCTAGGACATTGTCAATCTTAGAAAATATCCCATGAGCTGATGAGAAGAATGTATATTCAGTGGTTTTGGGGTAGAATGTTCTGTAAATGTCTGTTAGGTCCATTTGTTCTAGAGTTCTGTTTAATTCCCTTATTTCTTTGTTTATTCTCTGGAGGATCTGTCCTGTTCTGTCAGTGGGGTGTTGAAGTCCTCCAGCTATTACAGTGCTGCTGTTTATCATTTTGTTTACATCAAGTAGGATTTGCTTTATGAATCTGTGCACACCTGTGTTAGGTTCATAAATATTTAGAATTGTGAAGTCTTTTTATTGAATTCTTCCCTTTACCATTATATAATGACCATCTTTTTCTTTCATTACTTTTGTTGATTTGAAGACTAGGTTATTTAATATAAGAACGGTTACACCAGCTTTCTTTTGGTTTCCATTTGCGTAGAATATTGTTTTCCATCCCTTTACCTTGAGTCTGAATGTGTCCTTCTTGGTTAGATGTGTTTCCTGGAGACAGCAGTTACTTGGCTTGTGTTTTTTTTATCCATTTAGCCAGCCTATGTCTCTTCAGTGAGGAGTTCAATCCATTCACATTTATTGAAAGAATTGATAGGTGGGGTGGATTTCTGTTCATCCTACTGAGTAGCACTTTGTTGCTTTATTTTGTCTCTTGAGCCATTGTGGTATCTGGGCTCTGACATTTAGCTTCTGAGTGATTTTACACTGGTCGGTGTCTATTGTGCTGGTCTGTGTGTAATGCAGTTCTGAGTGCTTCCTGTGGGGCAGGCCTTGTCTTGACAAACTCCCTCAGTGTTTGCATGTCTGAGAAAGTCCTTAGTTCCCTTATGTATCAAACATAGTTTTGCAGGATATAAACTTCTACACTGACCATTATTCTGTTTGAGAAGACTGAGAATGGGGCCCCAGTCCCTTCTGGCTTGTAAGGTCTCAGTTGAAAAGTCTGCAGTTAGTCTGATGGGTTTTCCTTTGCAAGTTACCAGATGCTTTTGCCTTACAGCTTGTAGAGGGCCGCTTTCATGTTTATTTTGGCCAGTTTGATGACTGTGTGTCATGGTGCTTGCCTCTTTTTGATGAATCTCCCAGGAATACTTTGAGCTTCTCATACCTGAATATCTAGATTTCTAGCAAGGCCAGGGAAATTTTCCTCACTAATCCCTCAAATAGGTTTTCCAACTGTTGTGTATTTTCTTCTTTACTCTCAGGGATGCCTGTGGTTCTTGTTAGGCCTCTTTACATAATCCATATTTCTGGTAGGCATTGCTCATTCCTCTTATTTCTCTGCTCTATCTTTTTGACTGAGTTGTTTAATTCAGAGGTGTTGTATTTAAGCTCTGAGATTCTTTCTCCTGCCTGATCTAACCTATTCTTAAGGCTTTCCACTGTGTTTTGTAATTCCTTGAATGAATTTTTCATTTCCAGAAATTCTGTTTGATATTTCTTTAATATTTCAATTTCCATAGTGAATTTTTCATTCATTTCCTGCATCCTTTTTGTGGTTTCTTTGTGTTGGGCTTCCATTTTATCTTGCATTTCATTGAGCTTCCTTACAATCCATGTTCGAAATTCTTCATCTGTCATTTTAATGTTCTGATTTTGGTTGGTATCCATTGCTGGTGTTCCGTCTTGGGGGTGTCCTTTCACTTTGATTCTTCATACTTCCAGAGTTCTGTCCCTGATTCCTTCTCATCTGGAGCAGCAGTTGTTTCTTACGTTTGGCTTTTCTTTTGTTCAGATAATGCCATGCCCAGTTTACTCTGTGAGCCAGTAGGTGGTACTTGTGGGTGAGAATCAACCACACCCTATATAATGGGTCAATAAATGCAGTGAAAGGGTGTACAAATTGACTTCCCTGTCAGTAGGTGGTGCTTGTTGGGAGGAACAAGCTGCAACGTTGTTTTGGGGTCCTGTGACCAGCTCCAGTTCCTCAGCAGAAGTACTCACATGCCCCAGGTGGTGGGTGGGCCCTGGAATGTCCAGGTGTGTCCTTATTCTCCAACTCAGCAGGAGCAGGTGGGGGAGCAAACCTGGGCATGGCTGGGTTGGGTGAGCCTGCCCCCAAGCTACACAAAAGCTTTTAGCAGAGGTCAATGGTCTGTTCCCTGCCTCTGGGCAAAGCTGCCAGGGAGAGGCTGATGTGGCCCCACTCAACCAAAATGTCTGCATGTGGAGGTGGGGCTGTCTGAGACCTGCAGTCTGGCAGTCTGGAGCAGGCCTCGCTCCTTTCCACCTTCCCCTATTCCACGGTTTTTTCAGGACCTCTCCCAGCAGACAGGACCTCAAGCCAGCTGAGCTCCCTTATGACTGTGATGCAGGCTGGGAGGTGCCCTGCCCAGGATCCCAGCCTGAGCTGGGAGCATGGTCCTCTTATGGGAGGAGGGGTGCCTCGAGAGCACCCGCAGCTAGGACCCACTCTGCACTCTCACCCCTGATCAGCCCCTGCAGGCACCCATGCCTCACAAGACTAATTCACAAATATCCCCTCTGTGCCCCCGGGTGATGTGATCGAGACCTGGGTTTGCAGTATCTGGCCTGCAGGCCCGTCCCCCAGGGACCCGGAGATCAAACCCTGACCATGCCAGGGAGAAGGATGCTGGCCCCAGTGCCCAAGGTGGTTCTATGTCCCTCCACCTCGGGGTATGTCCCACTCTGCTGGAGTCACCAGGCAAGCAGCACCAGGGAGGGCCAGCGGGCAGGGAGCTCACAGTCTGAGCACCCCTCAGTCTGCTGCAGGACCCCAAAAGGAAAGATCTGAGGCCCCTTCCCCGTGGAAGCCTCCACATGGCAGCTCAATTGTCTCTCTTGGCTAGAGACAAGGTGGAGGAAAGTCTGCACTCTGGTTGTCTCCAACCCTCTCTCTGGGAGGCAGTCTGCCAAAAATGACAGGGCTCTGGAGTCACGCAGATCCCCTGGAACCCACTGGACCCCTGTGGCTCCTGCATTCTGGGCCAGAGTTGGGAAATGTCTGTGTGCAGACAACCAACACGGAACTTGAGGATTTGAAGCCCCCTGGGGAGGACAAAGGGGCCCACTGGGTAGAGAAGCAATGTGGCACCTGCTGTCCTGGCTCAGGTCTGTGGGGTGGGAGGTGTCCTGAAGGGGGAGGGCTGAGAGCATGGTGCCCTGTTGCAGGAAACTCCCCACTCACTGGTGGTAGCAGTCTCTGGGCTCTTGTGGGCAGAAGGTCTCTTCAGCAGCTCAGGAGCCCCCCAACAGTCCAAGACGCTAAGGAGGGGGATGTTAACCACTCCACTTACCCTTCTCACTGGTCTCCAAGCATCCAGGGGGATAATCACCACTGATACTGATCTCCTTCCAGGTCTGATCCACAACCTCTTCCTGTGGGGTCCCCTGTAGGTTCTGGCACCCTTCCTTCAGACCCTCATCTGATCTATGCTGGTCTGTCTGCTTTTCTCTTTCACCTAAAACTTCTCCTTCTTACTGAGATGCTCTGGCTGGTGGTATCTCTGGTCCGCCATCTTGTCCCTACTCCTATGAATATATATTAATACAATTATTATATGTCAGTTGACAAATAAAAAGTAAAAAATAAAGCTTCATTGATAAAGAAATGTTAATGGTCATCTAAACCATCAGTGAGTCATGAACTTTTTGCTGGTAGAGGGTCTTGTTGATGTTGATGGTTGCTGGCTGACCAGGGTGCTGGTTGCTGAAGGTTAGGGTGACTGCAGCAATTTCCTAAAACAAGACAATGATGTTTGCTGCATTGATTGACACTTTCTTTCGTGCAATATTTCTCTGTAGCATGTGATGCTATTGGATAGCTTTTCACCCACAGTAGAACTTCTTTCAATATTGGAGTCAATCTTCTCAAAATCTGCCAGTGCCTTATCAACTAAATTTACATAATATTCTAAATCCTTTGCTGTGATTTCAACAATGTTCACACCAACTTCACCAGGAGTAGATTCCATTTTAAGAAACTAATTTCTTTGCTCATCCATAAGAAGCAACTCCTCATCTGTTAAAGTGTTATGATAAGATTGCAGTAAATCAGTCACATTTTCAGGCTTTACTTCTATTTCTATTTCTTTTGCTATTTCCACCACATCTTTAGTTTCTTCTTCCACCGAAGTCTTGAACCCCTCAAAGTCATCCATGAGGGTTGGAATCAATTTTTGCTGAACTCCTGTTAATGTTGATACTTTTACCTCCTCCCATGAATCACCAATGTTCTTAATGGAATCTAGAAGGGTGAATCTTTTCCAGAAGGAGTTCAATTTACTTGGCCCAGATCCATCAGAGGAATCACTATCTATGGCGCTTATAGCCTTGGGAAATGTAATTCTTGAATAGTAAGACTTGAAAGTCAAAGTTACTCCTTGATCCATGGACTGAAGAATGGATGCTGTGTTAGCAGGTATGAGAACAACATTCATCTTCTTCTCCATCTCTGTTCAGACCCTACACCTCACCCAAGAGTGTAGGTATTCTTCAGTGAGGTTATTTTCTTCAGAAGAATCAGAGTGTGACAACTGGGTAAACTGACTTCAAGCCTCTGACTGTGTCCATAGGTGCAAGCAGGGTGAGGGAGTGTGAGAAATTCATATTAGTAAAACAATAGATGTGTATGTGTGCAGTTCCTGATGGTTCTGCAAGGAAATTATAAACCTATTTCCACCTTCATACAAAGCATCTAAGAATTGGAGAGGTTGAGATATGGCTCTAAGTTGGGAGACAGGCACCTGGAAGTGCTGCAGGTTACTGCCCAGGCATCGCTGGGACCTGCTTCCCTGCTGTGGGCAGCTGCTCCCTCCCCTCACTCTGAGACACCCAAGAGGGTGGCCTGGCCTGCTGCAGGAAACCACAGCACCCACTTGCCAGCCTGGCCCCACAGCTCATGAGCACAAGGCCAGCATACAGTCCCTGCACGTCCAAAGAGTTTTCTCTCTCAACAGATCTGGAGAGAAAAGAGATTTCTGGTATCAGAGATCAGATCCAATGTGTCCACTACAACAGCAGAAAATGTTGGCTTCCATCCTTTGTGAGTTTGACAAATGCAGAGGGAACATCCCGATGTGACTTTAGAGCAGAGCCTGGGAAAGGCCACGAGCATAGGACAAAGGAAGACTATGAAGAACATTTTGAACCTTTCTAATTTAAGATCTACCCTCCCTTCCAATAAGTAACCGACCACATCTTACAAAACTCATACCCACAAACTCACACTGACAAACACTCACATGAGTGACTAGGAGAGCAGCTGCCCAGGCCCCTGGAAAATGGCCCCACCAGCCACCTGCAGAGAGCTTTGCAGCTGAGACCCAGCCCCGGGCTCCCCTCTCCTCTCTGGTCAGAGATGGCCACTGCACTCAGTGGGCCAAGGCTGGGGCCCAGATGTCTACCTCACAGTCCTATAGGTTGAACTACTGCTCCTGAGTCCTCCTGGAACCAGCATGAGCCTCCCCAGGATAGGAGGGTGAGGACAGACCTGGGATGGTCACTCTGGGGCACCTCCCAAGGGGAACTGCTGCCTGGAGACCAGGGGCTACTGCCTTAGGAGGTGCAGCTCCTGCCAGGACTCTGCAGGGGCGCCTGTGTCCCAGCACAGAGGCAGGAGTCCAGGGTAGGGTGTGGGCAAGGTCCACAGAGGGACACAATGTTTCTAGCTTTAGGTTTGCTTTCCCGGAATAATCTGCCTTTAGATCTCCTGAAAGGGTTTGGACCTGGGCCAGGAGAAGGTCACAGGGTCCAGGCAGGCAGCCCCGATAGATTTGGCCTTTTCCAGGACAGCCTCTTGTCACCCCCCACCCTGTGCTGGAGCTTCTCACCCATATGATGTGAGCAGGGCCATCCCATCAGCACCTGAGGCCCAGCACTGTTATTGGCAATGATAGGACAGGGCTCTAAGGTCAAGGTGTCCTAGGGCATGAGATAGGCATGTGGGGCAGGCGTCCATCATATCACCGTGGTCTCTGACACTGGCAGAGACTCACTGACCATCCTGTTGTGTGAGGGAAGGAATGGCTCAGGAAGTATCCTCTCCCTTGTCCATTAAGGTCACCAGCCATCCTGCAGGCCTAACAAGCAAACTCCAGACTCATGAAAATGAAAGGTCCTCTGATCCTGCTCAGGGCCTTCTCTGACTGGGACACCTGCAGCAGGGGCAGGACAGAGTCGGCTCTGCCCCGTCTTCCCCCACTATCCCCAGTGCAAGTTTCCCCTTGGAAATTTTAGGAAGAGGAGAATAGTCCCATTCAGAGCAATCCTCCTGTATCCTGTGTCCAAAGGTGCCCAGAGAAGGAGGGAGGAGGGACAGGATGGAGACCAAGGGCAGAGGATTTGGAGGTCTCGTGGTCCTAGGTACAGGGCATTGCCAGCAAACCCAGCCCTAACCTACCTCTGCTAGGCAATCATGATGAGGGGGCTGTGACAAGGAGCCTCTGCTCCTCGGACTCCCCATAGCCCAGCAAAGGAAGAAGCCAGGTCCAACTGAGCACAAGGGAGACTGACCCTGGGCAGGTCTACTGGGGTGCAGGGCCACTGGGCTTACCCACTAGAGAAGCAAACTGTGAGAAGATGAAATGACAACAGAGGACAATGGCACAAACAGAAGTCAAAATGATTAGCCCCTCTGATGGCATTCTTCGTCCTCAGTGCCACATGGAATCTGGCAGGGGAGGTGACGGCATCTCCGGGACAGGAACCAAGACAAACACTTGACTGCCCTGGGTCAGCAGCAGGCAGCCACTGAGACAGAATCCAAATTATCTCCTGCCTCAGGTCTTTGTTTCCACCCTTCACCTTGACAGACTAAAAAAACATGGCACAGTGGATGGAATGTCACTTCAGAACGTAGGTTATAAAGTGTCTGCAGCGTCCATCTTGTAAGCACTGTCTGTCTCTCCTTCCCTGTCTCTCTCCCTGCCTCTGTCTCTCTCTCTTTGTCTCTGTCTGTCTCTTTCTCAGTCTCTCTCTGTCTCCCTGCCTCTCTGTCCCTGTCTCTCTCTCTGTATCTGTCTTTCTCTCTCTGTACCTGTCTCTCTCTGTCTGTCTGTGTCTCTCTCCCTGTGTTGAAGCCCAGTGTCCACAGGGAAAAGAAGTCTGCCTTATCCTTCTGGGGAGGCCCTGAAGACTCAGAGGCCATGTGGGGGAACTGAGGCAGCTGCCCCACCTGCTGGCCACCATGAGTGCATCTTGGGAGGGAAACTGGGACAGTCAGGCTTCAGACCTCAGGGACATCTTGACTGCAGCCTTGGGACAGCCGTGATCCAGAGACACCCAGCTAGGCCACTCCTGGATTCCTGACCCTCAGAGACTGAGAGATAGAAAATACCTGTTTGAAGCCGCCTACTTCCGGGGTGATTTGTTACACAGCAGTAGGTGACTGTGCAGCCAAGAGCTCCTTCCAGAACCGGCAGCTGAGAGTGACCTTCCTGCCCCTGTGACTCTCACTCCCCGTGGGCCACAGCGGGTTCAGCCCCACCGCCAGCCCCTACCAAACCCCTACCGAAACCCACAGGTGATAGGATTTCCCCTCGGTCTAACACAGTTAGGCAGTTTGAGCCTCTCTGTTCAAGAGAAAAAAGCAGGCAAACAGGAAGGGGCCACAGCAAAGCAACCCTCGGTCGGGAGAGGGAGAGCAAACAAGGGACAGTGGCGAGTGCCGAGCGCTCAGCTGAGGAAGAGGAGGCTGGGAGTCGCTGAGAGCCAGCCCAGAGGCCCACCGGGCCTGGATGTCTGCAGCGCAGCCCTGGGAGGCAGTGGGAGTCCCGGGCTCGGGGCTTCACACCGTCTCCCGAGCTCCCGGCCTGGAGGGTGGAGACCGACCTGGCGACGTCTGGGGTGGTGAATCGGAGAGTCTCGGTCCTTCCGTGACATGGGGGTGGAATAAAGGTGGAACTCCATTTAGTTCACTGGAAAAACAGAGCAACGTAAGTTTGCAGTGGAGACCTACACGACAAAGGAGGCTGGGAAATAAAAAGTAAAATCCTCCCGCCTCACCTCAGACCCGCTCCCCGCAGGTCACTTAACAATTTGTGCTGGGCTTTCATCTACCTAAAATATACCTTAATTAACTCTCAGTAATTAAGGACAAAGAACTTAGCTTATTTTGATCTCCCACACCCTGAATTTCTGCCAGTTACATTGCTTTTAAGACTCCCTTTTGTTTTCAGTAGAGTTTTAAGTAAGAGGTTCCACATTAGTTTTTTTAAAAAAAATTTGTATATAACAGTTGTACGTATTTTTGGGGTTCATGAGATCTGTCGATACGTGTACGCAATGTGTAATGGCCAAGTCAGGGTACCTGGGGTATCCATCGCCTCAAAATGGGTCTCTTCTTGGTGTTGGGAACATTACGCTTCTTCTCCTCTTGTTCCTTCTCTCTCTGTATTTTTGGACCCAACTATTAAACGAACTTCCCTTTACCCCCCTACCCCCCATCCAGCCTCTAGTACCACCATTCTGCTCTCTGCCTCCGTGAGATCCACTTTTTTAGCTCCCGCATAGGTGTGAAAACCTGAGATATTTATCTTCCTGTGCCTGGCTTATTTCACTTCACATAATGACTTCCAGTTCCATCCGTGTTGCTCCAAATGACAGGATTTCATTTCTCTGTGGGGAAATGACATTTCATTGTGTGTCTATATACACCACATTTTCCTCGTCCTTTCATCCGTGATGGGCACTGAGGGGGATTGTACGTTCTGGCTTTTGTGACTAGTGCTGCAATGAACATGGCAGTGTGGGTATTTGGTTTTTATCTAAACTTAATGAAATTTAACTAATTCTTAGTAACAAAGAATAAGAATTGAGCTTACTTCAATTTCCCTCACCCCAAATCTCTGCCAGAAACATTTTGTTTTTAGGCCTTGCTTTGGCTTTCATTGGAGTTTCTAGTCATAGGTTCCACATCCTGTTTTCTGTGTGATCTTGGCAATATTTCTTGACTTTTCCCTTCGTGTGAAGTGGAAACCAGCGCTCCCGATTTCCTCTCCGCATTTCTCCTCTCCACTTTCAGCACGCCCGCGTACCTGACGTCTTCTTATCAAGGCTCAAGGCATTCGCATCCCTAAAACATCTTTCTTGCTTATCCTAAGAATTCATTATTAACTTGGTAAGTACTAACCAGTTTTCCTAGCATTACACTGTGGTTATGATCTCGTTGCGCATGACTACGATTGAAGGATGCTCACCAGGACTCAAGCAAGCTGGGCCCCACAGAAGGAGAGGCGGTCGGACGTCTCCAAGCCTGTGGAGCTGGAGGGAGGAGAAAACCAGAAGGAACGTGAGAGGAGGATAAGAAGGGGAAGAGAAGGTGGCATAATGTCATTTCATGATAGTAACAGTGTGCCAGTCCCTTGTTTGAGAACTGTGACATAATTCAGAAAATCCTTTCTCCCTGAGGCGTCCTGCTCGGCACCTCTGATTCCTACTCTCACTAGAACCAGTCACCTGGAGCCCAAGACTCACATTCCTCTCCTACCTTGCCGTCCTGGCATTTCCTGGACAGAGTCCACTCTCAAGCAACTTTTTCTTTTAAGCTTCCACGTTTGGTGAAGTTTCTGAGTCATCGCATGTGCAATTGTGCCTTTATCTGTGAACACTTTCAATTAAAACTCTAACTGCTTATAGGATTCTACACACATAATTTTTTTCTCTTAGAACTTTGAAGACACATCTCCCTCAAGCATCCAATGTTGCCAGCGAAAGGCCCAAGGCTAACCCCATCCTCAGTCCTTGGATGGTAACCTGTTTCTTTCCCTGGAACATCGTAGGAACCCTTCGTCCCTGGGACTCGCAACCGTCACAGTGAGCAGCGTCCCGGGGCACTCCCACTCACCCCCAGCACGCAGAACCCTGAAAATGGCGGCTGACGTGGAAAGGCAGGGAGGCGGTCCAGGTGGACGTTACTGAGTGGAAGAAACGGGTCTGCAAAGGCTGCACGCTGTGTGATTCCAAACGTGGGACATTCTGGAAAAGGTGGAGACAGTAAACAGATCAGTGGTCGTCAGGGGTCGGGGGGAGGGAGGGATGACCATGCAGAGCACAGAGGATTGTTAGGGCAGTGACACTACTCTGTGTGATACTGTTAATGGTGGGGGCGTGTCATTATACATTTGTCAAAACCCATGGAATGTGCAACACCAAGAGTGAATCCTAAAGTAGACTATGGAGCTTGGTGATCATGATGTGTCAGTGTAGGTTCTTTAGTTATAACAAAGGTGCCACTCTGTGCAAGTTGTCAATATGGGGGAGGACAGTGCAGGTAGTAGAGGGGTACACGAGAACTCTCTGTACCTTCCTCTCAATTTTACTGTGAACCTAAAGCTACCCTGAAATAGTCTATATATTTTTTTAAATCACAGCTGTCACCTTCTTCAGCTCTGGGTTTTCCCTCTGTTATGTTTTCCAAGTGTAATGTGTGTTCAGCAGTTACAATAAGATATATATCAGGCATGCAAATGCACGTTACAAAGCAAATTTCTATAATACATACCTGTGAACTCAACTCCTAATTCAGAACTGAATGTTTCACGTATCACTCAATCTACCCACAGGCTTCACCCTGTACCATGTCTCTCCGTGTTGCCGCCCAGATGTACAGCTGTTTTGAATTTTGAAGTTTGTTTTCTTCATTCCTTTGCTTTGTTTGGTTTTTACCATATATGTGTGCACTCACAGACAACATACGCTGTAGCGTGCGGATTGGGTACTTTGGAAAATGCAGTGGTTCTGTGTGCCGTCCTCTGTAAGTTGCTTCTCATTGACACTTGTTTCTTTCACGCATTTTCTACTTTGTCAACCTTTAACGTTTCATCTATTCATTCCCTGTCAATGGACATTTGGGTTTGGGGTTCTTTACATTGTCCTTTCCCTCTTCAGAGCAGTGATGCTATAAACACCCTTGCACATGTCCCTGGGCTCACCTGTGCACACGTTTTCCAGGGCTCGTAGCTGGGAGTGGAATTGCTGGGTCATAACATGTGGCTTTTAATATGTTGCACCAAAGAGAGACAATGCATTGCTTACCAAACCCACTTAAAATCTCCATTGATACAGAATCTTGTTTATTTCTGTAATTGTTGGATGATAGAGCTGGACCTCTCTGCCCCTTATGTTTAAAATGTACAGTACACTTGGGACTTGTGGCCTGTGACTGCTCCTTCTCTTCATAGAAGGTTAAATAGGTGTCATATCGTGCTTGCATTTGGAGCAGGCTCCTGGCTCATGTCCTTTAAGCTTTCAGGGATCTGTGGGCTGATCCTCCTGGGTCTTTATGTGAATAGACTCACAAGAGGGTGCTGGGCTTTTCAGACACACCATTCTCTGGTCAGACTCTAAGGCCACCCAAGGACAACTGCCACCAAAATGATTTTTTAGACTTAGAGTTTATTATGGACTGAACTGGGTCTCCCCAAAATTTGTATGTTGAAGCCCTAACCCCCAGTGGGACTGTATTTGGAGATAAGGACTTTACTAGGTCTTTGAGGTTAAATGTGGCCATAAGGGTGGGGCCCTGATCCACTAGGACAGGTGCACTAATAGGAAGATGAAGGGACCCAGGCATACATGAACTCGGGGGAAAGGCAGGTGAGGGCACAGTGAGAAGGCGGCCCCGGGCAGGCTGAGGAGAGAGGCCTCCGGAGAAACCAACCCTGCCAGCACCTTGACCTTGGGCTTGCAGCCTCTGGAACTGTGAGAGAGTAAAATTCTGTTGTTTAAGACACCCTACCTGTGGAACTTCGCCCCGGCAGCCCAGCAGGCGAGCACGTCCGCCTCTTTATCTTCTTTCATCCTGTTTCTCCCCCAGCTCCTGACACTGAGAAGGGTCCAGAATACAGCCTGATTCTCAATAGGTGCTTTTGTTTCATTTTTGTGTTTTTTCTTCATTTCTAATTTTATTATTTTTATTTATTTTAATTTTATGTTTAACTGACAACTAATAATTGTATGTATTTAAATGGCTACAATGTGATGTTTTGATATATATGAACAGTGTGGAATGATTACCAAATCCATTACCTCACAAGCTTACCATTTTTTTGTGCTGAAAATATTTAAAATCTAATCTTTTAGTAATTTTCAATATACAATTCATTATTATTTATTAATATTATAATCACCATTTTGTGCAATAGAACAATAGGTTTTAATTCTAATTCAGAGCCTCATCTTCTCTCCCTGGACTGAAGTTGTGATTTTAGTCAAGGTTGACCAGGGCTCCAGAGCACTAACTCCCTATTTCTTAGTCACTGAGCCCGGGAAACTCTCCTGCTCTTCCTGCCACCCCTATAGCCGGCCCTGGGAGCGGCTGGACCTGAGGGGATGGGCCTAAGCGGATGGCCTCTCGGGTCTCTCCCAGGGCCTGCACCATCATCCCTCCTCCATCGTCCCACAGCACAGGTTGGGCTCCAATGGGTGACAGGTCCCGAGCGGGCACGAGACCCTGAGCGAGCTCTGCCAGCTGGGGCTCCAGGGCTGGGGCACGGCCCAGGGCTGAACAGGCTTCAAGTATCTACCACCTGGGGCTCTGAGGTACAAATGGGCTGCTCCTTTTCAGCTCAGGGTCCCACTTTCTTTGGTCAGGTGAGTCTGTGAGCACTCACTGCTCTGCTTTCTGGCTTCCCTTAATGTCTTTTTTCTGCCTCCCCTCAGCCTCCCGTGTGTGAGTGTGTGTTTGTGTGCACACGTGTGTGTGTGTGCATCTGTGGCTCATCGATTCCTTCACTTTCATTACGGTGCTCTGGGAGGAAAAGAGGTAACTGTGTGTGTGTGTCTGACCTATCACTCTTCTCTGGAGTAGCTCTAATGTATGCGTGAGACAGGGCAGTCAAGGATCCCAGCCCTTCTCATTAAAGCCCCTACAACTGAGTTGCAGCAACACAGACTGCACGGCTGATGCAACTCAGGGATAACAGAGGCACATCAGGGAGCTGCAGAGGAAACACTGAAAAACCTCCAATTACTAGCAGAAAGATCAGAAATTACTGTTTCCCCAGACCTAGATCAATGCCTGGTACATAGTAGCCACTCAGTAAATATCAGTTGATTTAAAATTGTATGTACGTAAAAGGGGCGCCTAAATAATGGACACTCAGAACAAGAAAAAGCTCTTGGAAGTGTAAAATATGATAATTGAAAGGAAAGAATAGAAGGGCTGGAAAATGAGAGAATCTTCCAGAAGGTAAAGCTGAAACACAGGAGGCCTTGCCCAGGCCCACCAGGCTGAGGCTGGCCGTCAGCCCTGGGGCACTCCCTAGAGAGCAGTGACGGTGACTTTTCTCCATGCCCCTGGCTGCGGGAAGGGAGGGTGCCCATGCAGTCCTGGGCTCTCACGCTGTCCTCCTTCCTGTCGGGGCAGGTGTTGGGTGGGTGGCGGCATCCGCTCACGTTTCTCTACTGGGAGGGGCGCATCAGGGAAAGCCTTGAGTGTGGGATCTCGGTCTCCCTCTTCCTTCTTCATCCAGACCTGGGTTGGGGGCAATGGCTTCCCGTCTGACACCTCTGTCGTCTCAAGAGGACTCCTTGAGTTACACACCAGAAGGAGGGGGCAGAGCGGAGAAAGGTCCTTTTGGTTCCTACATGAACTTTCTTTCAACAACCTAGCCGGCTTCTGCAATATTCCCATCATCTCTCTCTGCAAAACAAACTGTCTTAAAAGGCGGTGGCTTAAAACAGCACACATTTCACGCTATCTTACAACTTCATGGTCAGAAATGTGGTCGGGCTGAGCTTGGCGATTCTGCTCCATGCAGCATCAGTGCTGGTCACTTGGTGCTATTTGACTGCAAATATCTTGTCTAGAGGGTACAATATGTCTTCACTCACATCTGACACTTGCCAGACATGGCAGGAAGGCTGGACTCCACCTGGACTGTCCACTGGACCCCTACATGTGGCCTCTCCCAAACACCTCGCATGGCAGCGCAGGGCTCCTAGAGAGACTATTGCAGGAGACTCAGCGGTGGACTTGGTCTGCAAGACTTTCATGCTCCAACCTCACAATTCCCAGCACCTCACTTACACCACAAGTCATTAGGTGGGGCCAGAGTCGAAGGCGGATGGAACAAGTAGAAGGTGGGAGGGGTGGAGCAAAGCCCTTGCTGAGGTGTATAATTTATGGCAGTAATAAAGGAGACATCATTGTTCTGTCTCAGGTAACTCTTGAATTTGTTTATCAGTTGGATCAAAATTTCGATCAGGCAGTGTTTTTGGTTCTTCTCAGGTATCCCAATAGGGCAGCTGGGATATGACGCAGAGAAAGAATTATGATATTTTGGTCAATTGAAAAATGTATGTCATAATCTTACAATATAGATGTCAAGACAATGCCAACTATGGAAGAAAGGGATATGCCTTGTATGTCCTTAAACGAATATATAATAAACGCATCTCTTATTTTTAATTATACAGCTAGAAATAAGAAAAATTGAGAATAGGATCTAACGAATTTTCCTGATTAGGAAGATAATGTACATAATTTACATAGCAGTCATTATAATAAGGTCAGAAGTCAACGGGCTCATCACAAAGTGGAGGAGAAAAAAATTCAAATTTCCCCCACACATTGTTCATTACCATAAATAAAGTACTAAAACATTGTCTAAAACTGGAATTAATGCAAGGGACACAGGGACTTGCCCTTTCAATGCCATTTTAGAGCACTGGCTAAGAGGCCTCACTACAGTCATCTGACCTAGAAAAATGACTGTGTACACAGTTAATTGGGGCCCAGACAGGTTGCAATCCTGAAAAACTTGTAAGGGACAAGGATTTGTTTTCCACCCAACAGAAGAGGTAAGGGCCAAAGGACATGAACCAGTTTTGTATCCAGTTTAGCAATCTCAGCTCAGCATTTCCCTTGACTACCTCTAGCACTCCCTGGTCCTCGAATCCTCTTTGAACCAGTTTCATCATCCCAGTGATTCTCCCATTAATGAGTTAAAGAATTTGATATGAGAATGATTATAAGATGGAATCTTTTAATGCTTTCTTCAAACTGTCCACAGAATGGCATGCTACAATTCAAGGAAAGATTTGAGAATTATACTTTGACACAACAAACACAAATTTACATGTGTTTATATATATTTATATCACACAGATGCTATATTTTAAAGCAAATATACTTTGTTAAAGAATGTGTCTTCACTGCTGATACAGCCTCACCTTCTGCAGTTTATTAGAGCAATCACTATAACAAAAATCTTGCAGGTAGAGGTTACATATCTGAGTGGAATCCTGACCATATTTTAGTAAATATTTAAGTGGGCCTGCACTTATCTTTACAAGACATGGAGTGTGGATACTATTAAGCTATAGGGAGAACCACTGGCCTGAGTGACCTTTGTCTATTGTGCCCTGAGCGTCACTGAATGTGAGACGACATAACTCAGTGTGTCTGAGTCCACTGAGACGATAACTAGGACAGCACAGTGAATTCTCCAAGAGCTTGTGTCAGTAAGGTTTATTCTACCTCGTGTTCTCTTAAACAGTTTACCCTATGCTTTCAATTTTTGTGTTTAACTATGGTGGGATTAAAGTATGTTTAAAATAGTGAATTGTTAAAACCATACAAAGTAACACTGTTTCTTTTGAGTGCAGAAAACTTGTGCTGTTCAAGCTTTTCCCTCTATGAAATATCACGTGAGATGCACATGGTCACTGCTGCCCACGCTAGAACCACGTCCACCCCACTGCTACACATCTCTGGGTACCGGGGGCGGGTCCCTCGAAATTCCATTTCCTCCCTCCACTCTGGGGAGGAAGTTTTCTCCATCCTCCCTTTGATACTTGAACCCTAACTGCTTTCAGGGAGGGGGTGTCCTTCCAGGGGATGTGGGGAGTGCAGTTCAAGAAACCTGTGCTGAGAGGTTTTAAGTGTCTGGGGTTGTGCTGGTCACTGGGGATGTAGAGATGAATAAAGCTGGTTACAAATGTGAGGGCACTTTCTCAGATGTGTGAAGCAGGTTGAGTTTGTTCTTTTTCTATTTCTGAATTTGTTTCTATTTGAGTCCACATTCCATGAGGAAATCTGGGTGATCTCAAAACACTCGGGTTCCCCTTTCCCAGCCCCCAGGACTGGGTCTGAGTTCAGCGAGTTTGTGTAGTGCCCTGGTGTTGGCCAGGCTGACCCTCAGGTGTTGGCACCTGCCCACGCCTATATCTGCTGAGATTGTTGTGTCAGACATGATGCTGGTATGTATCTGTCAAAACTCATCAAGGGGACACTTGGACCTGCACTTATGTAACAACAATCCAGAACTGCTGTCTGAACCATCCACCTTCCATGCTGACGTCACTGGCATACACTTGCTTTGCAATTATGTTCGATACACTCCAGAGCTGCCTACACTTCCTCTCTCTCCAGATCCACGCTCTGCCTTCTCCATCGAGTCAGGCATCCCAAGGGCCGACCAGCATGAACCACATCCGTGTGGCCTCTCACCCTCTAGATGCTGCTGGGATTTGGCCAACGGGCAGCACCGGCCAGAGATGGCCGGAGGGGAGTGAGGCCATGAGTTGGAATCTCTGTGCTCCCCTGCTGGGCCGTGGGGCCAGGTGGTCTGCCCGGCCCAGCTGTGAGGCAGCCCTCTGTACACAGCTGCCACCCCCAGGGGCCAACAGCCTCTCCCTCTACTGGCCTAGTCAGGCCATGGGGGGTCATTCCCCATTGTTGCTCCCCCAGGGCACCCACTCTTCCTCATGGTGTTCTGTCTGTGCTCTGCCTGCATTACATCTGTGAAAACACCCTGTCTATTAAATTCTCCTCAAGTGACCCAGTTTTGGGTTTAAGAGGACTATAGGCTGTTGCCGGGACCCTAACACAAGCCTACACATGCCCTAAAGTTTGACTGTTTTCCTGCACCTCGCGTGTGAAGGGCCAGCACCACTGAGGCAGGGAGGCCACCTCGAGTCCCGCCCTGACACCCGAGAGGATTCAAGAACAGTGGCAGCCGCAGTTTCCGTCAGCCTCGTGAATCGTGACTCGCCCCTGTGTGCCAGGTGCACCTCGGTGGGTCCCGTGTGGAAAGGAGAAAGAGAAAGGAAAAGCTTAATGAAGAGGGACTAACTTAAATGCGCTGGGGAAGAAAAGAGACACACGTGACAATCTACACGGAAAGCAAAATTTCTATATTCTGGACCCAATCAATTTACTTATTTTATTTTCTTAGAAATAATTTTACTTGAACATTTTTAGTTGTATTTACAACCAACAAATAATAATTGTATATATCTATGGGATACAATGAGATGTTTTGATACCTGTATACAATGTGCAATGTTTAAATCAAGCTAACATATCCATCATCTGAACTACTCATCATTTTTTTGTGGTGAGAACATTTAAAATCCACCCTTTTAGTATTTTGAAACATACACTACCTTATTATTAACTGTAGTCTTCCCGCTGTAAAATACATCACTAAAACTTAATCCTTCGTTCGGTCTCACGGAAACTTTGCAACCTTTGACCGACAAGTAGACTGGAGGCTTTCCTGGCACCCCTCCCCCACGTGGAAGCAGCAAAATGGGGTGTGGAGATTCACACTTTGAACTTCTATCCAAGAAGGAACAGGGGAGTTCAACAGAAAAGGGAAAGAAATCTTCAGATGGTAGGAAGGAGAATGTGGGCGGGCAGCCTGCCTGCCTGGGTCTGGCTGAAAACCCTGAGTGGATCCCCATTTTGGGGAATGGTGAGCGAGTGTCTCTCCGCCATCCACCCTTGCCTGGGATCATGCAGTCCAGGCCCCGGGATCTCCCTGGAGCCTGGGAGACTGTGAGGCTCCAGGGAGTGTCCCAAGCACTCTCCCAGGCCTGGGCACAGATGAGAGGGTGGCATTTTTTTTTTTAATTTCAGAGTATTACAGGGGTATAAACACTTTGGTCACATAAATTGCCTTTGCACCACCCAACATTTTGATCCTAGTCAGACAACTGTGCTGCATCTCGAGACCTAGCAGCAGCTGTGGACTTTGGCCTTAGAGAGACTCTGCCAGGAATTGGAGTTCTGGGTCCCAAGTGGGGGAGGAAACCCACAGCCAGAACTGAGAGTGTAGAAAGGAGTGTAGCATGGGCTCCAGACACTGGCACTAGGGCCAGGCTTTCCTTCCTCCTGGGAGGGGAGCAGGAGAGTGGCTGGGGATATGTGGATATTTCCCAGGCAGCAGGTTTAACAGCCCAGGGCAGCTTTGCTGGCTGGAAGCAAACTGAGGTAACTACGTGTCCCCACTGGCTGCCACAGTTGGGACAGGTGAGTGAGCCCAGCCAGACCTGGGGAATGAGAGGGAAGCAGGTCCCACTCCCTCTGTCTTGGCTGTGGTGCTGGACCCCCCTTCCCTCCTCATGCTGAGACCTCACTGCAGCAGTGGTTGCTCCACTCCTTGCTCAGGCATTTATGTCTCCAGGGGACTGAGGACTTCCCTGCCCCTATCAGGGCTGGCACGTGTACCTGCAATTGGGGGCCCGAGTGCAGGCTTGCCTGGTCCATCTCCACCCATCTTTGGCACCCCAGACAGAGCAAGGGAACCAGATCACTGTGTGTCCCATGGCCCACCCCAATGCATTTGGCTTTTACCTGGAAAGCCACCTACTGGCCGGAGTTCCGCCACACAGCCCATTACAACGTCTGCTGACGCAAGTGCACAGCACTTGGGAATGGGATAAGCTTTCCTGACCTCTGCTACACCATGGCCCACATTTCCATGGCTACCCAGGAGGTCGTGAGCCTGCTCACAACCTGGGACACTGCTGCTCCCGCTGGGATTTTAGAATGCCACCACACACCACCTAAGAACCCCTATCTAGTCTTTGCTATTGAGCACACTCAGAAGCAATGCAAATGGTACCCCCTGACACACTTCTTAGCAACGTCCTCAAAAAAAAATAATGTGTTAGGCCATCAAAAGTAAATTCAAAACTAAGAAGTGGGGAGGAAGAGCCAAGAGGGCTGACTGGGAGCCACTTGCACACGCCGCTGTCCCGGAGAGGATGGACAGCGGGGAATGGACATTCACCTTCAGATGAATTCCCTAAGAGAGCATTGGGAATTGACAGAGAGGCACAAGAGGGCCCAGGGTGAAGGGGGGCAAGTGGGTCGACTCCCTCAGCAGGATCAGAGGTACCTGGAGAAGGAACCCACATGTGGGAAAGGGACAGAGGAGAGAACCCCAGGGCTCCATGCTTCCTCCACAGACATTGCCTATAGCTGAGGTAGGGCCCCTCCTGCACAGCAGGCCTCTGGACTGACACGGAGTCCTGGCTGGAGGCAGCAGGATTGCTCCAGAGGGAAGGCACAGCTGGCTTCCCCACTCTGGGTGCTGCTGTGATGCCATTTTGAGATCCAAGCCCCAGTGTCCTGCAGGAGCAGTGGGTCAGCTTGTTGGACTGTGAGGGGGACATGGAGACAGCAGGCCCAGCCCACTGAGTGTAGAGGTCATGGCAGACCGGAGAGGAGAGGGGAGCCAGGGGCTGGGTCTCAACTGCAAAGCTCACTGTAGAAGGCTGGTGAGGCCACCTGCCACGGGCCTGGTCAGCTGCTCACCTCAATCACTCACAGGAGTGTTTGTCAGTGTGAGTTTGTGGGTGTGAATTTTGTAAGATGTGGTAAATTATGGATGTGAAGGGAGGGTAGATCTTAAATTATAGAGATTAAAAAGGTTTATAGTCTTCCTTTGTCCTATGCTCTGTAGATTCTCACAGGCTGTAGTCTAAATTCACACTGGGATGTTCCCTCTGCATTTGTCAAATGCAGAAAGGGAGGAAGCCAACTCTGCTGAACAGAGGAGAGAGATGGCTCTGCCTGAGGACAGTTTGCTACACCTTTGGCTGCTGGGAGCTCTGCTGCATCTGCATGGAGCTGTCCCTGTGTCCACAGTTCCTCTGGGGGAAGGGGCAGAGACCTGCAGCTGCTGAGGGCTGCCTCAGACTGCATCTCACTGACAGCTGCAGCTGCAAACTGCCTGCCCCGCCACTGCCCACAGCAGCGTCTGCAGAAGGGGCTTCAGCCCAGGCCCTTCCCCTGCCCTCTCTGCTGCCCCTCCAGCTGTCTTGCCACATTTCCCCAGAGCCCCTGGGACAGTTGACCCACTTATGACATGTGAGTCCCTCATCTTGGGGCCTTTGTGTCTCTGGACCCCATCACCTGCCAGGGCCATTCATGTCCAAGTGCTGACAGTGTGGGCAGTCAGCTCCAGAGCTCCTGAAAGACCAAGTCACAGGGAGACAAAAGAGTGGGAGTCGCTCTCTTTTCTGATGGGAAACCCTTGTCCTTCATCCACTGGAAATTTTGGAAACTTGTTCACAGCTTCCTCCCCATCCTCAGACTCCTCTGGCCCTGGGAGAGCCCATCTCCCTGGGTGTTTTGGCTATGTGCTCTCCCCCCATCCCTGAGCCACCTGAAGGCACATTTTTATTCTTTTCCACAAATGCCTTTCTGTGCAGAAAACACATTTCCCTGGGTTTCATTTTCATTTCCTGTAAACGAAGGCCCTCAAGAAACAGGCCGTTTCCTCCCCAGGGTGGGGCTCAGTCAGAGGCGGTTCACCTCCCACACTGGGCCTCATCACCCCAGACAGGGCAGAGGCTCTTTCAGCCCCTTTCCTGTGTGGTGACCACAGGGGCTCACTGTGTCTGCACTTCCTGAGTGAGGACAGGTCTGTGCAGAACTAGGTCCTGTGCCGTGGCCTGCAGGGAGCACCGCGCCACACTCAGCGTTTTCTGCTGTTGTAGTGGAAACATTGGATCTGATCTCTGAGGCCAGAAATCTCTTTTCTCTCCTGATCTGGTGAGTGAGAAATCTCTTTGGCCTGCAGGGACTGGGTGCTGGCCTTGTGCTTGGGGACTGTGGGGGAGGCTGCAGGGCAGGGCTAGTGGGTGGGGCTGTGGTTCCCAGCAGCAGGCCCAGCCACCCTCTGTAGTGACTCAGAGCAAGGGAGGGAGCAGCTGCCCAGGGCAGGGGAGCAGGTCCCAGTGATGGCTGGGCGGTCACCTGCGGCGCTTCCAGGTGCCTGTCTCCCAACCTGGAGCCGTCTCTCATCCTCTCCAATTCTTAGATACTTCATACGAAGGTGGAAATAGGTTTATAATGTCTTTGCAGAACCAATAAGAAGAAGAAATGAGAAATAAATACACACATATATGTTTATTGTTCTATTAATATGAATTTTCATGTTCTTCCTATTCTTATTTGCCCCTGACTCACACTCAATGGACACACTCTGAGGCCAGAACACCACACCCTGGGAACCCTCCTCAGATCCATTCCCCATGTATTACATCCTGATTCTGGTAGAAGAAAATAAGTTGACAGAAGCTCACACACTCTGGGGTGAGGTGTGGGGTTGACCAAGGGGGCGGGGCTTTGTGTGGTTGATGTTGGCTCAGAACGTGGCCCACGTCTCTCATTGTCCAGCCTCTGCCACTCTGACGTCTTTCTCTGTGCCTGCTGGCTCACAGGTTCGCTTCCACCTGTGCATTTGCCTTCCTCCTCCCCTCTGGGATGGTGAGTCACTGCCCAGCGTGCACTTGGCCATGCTCCAGGATCCTGGTAAAAGGAATCCCAGGAGGTGGGGCGGGGGCACCATGTGTGTGCTGTGAGTCAGGCTGCAGGCTGTAAAGGAGCCCCATCCAGGTGCGTTGTTCTTTCTCACCTGCTGCTACTCTTCTTTCTCACCTGCTGCTACTCTTCTTTCCAGCAGAGCATGTGCAAGGGAGTCAATCTCTCTACCTGTGACAACTTTGAGAGTGTCTGTCATCTCCTCAAAGGAGAAGGCTCATCTTTCCTTATCAGAACCTTGGTTCATGCTCTCTGTACATACAGTTTTGAAAGGTGGAATTTTGTATGCATTCCCTTTTCACAGCCATACCAACATATTTCCTCCGCATTTATACATTAAGTATTGATCTTGTAGATGGAAAAGAAGCCAAACTCTGTGAAATAATTTTAAAGGGGTTTATTCTGAGCCAAATTTGAGGACCAATGCCCTGAGCCACACCCAAGAAGCCCTGAGCAAGTGGACTGGCTGTGGTTGGGTTAGTTTGGTTTTATGTATTTTAGGGAGATAGGGATTACAGGTAAAGTCATAAATCAATACATGGAAGGCATACATTGCCTTAGCCTGAAAAGTTGGGCTGTCTCGAAGCAGGGGCTTACAGGTTATAGGTGGGTTTAAAGACTGGTTGACTTGTAATTGGTTAAAAAATGAAGCTTTGTGTAAAGCTTTGGGAAGTTTTAGATAAGGAAGAGACAAGTCACAGGACTTATATTTGTTGTGTAAATTGAGGACCTGCAGGTTTGTCTTGCATAGCCTTAGGCCTGTTGATGAGTTGCAAAGAACATCTCCAAGAAAGGAGGGGGGCATAGTGAGGCATGTCTGACCCCCTCCTCATGGCAGTTTTAGGATATCCTCTTGGCCAGAAGGGGGTCCATTCAGTCAGCCAGTGCATGGGAAGGGAAGACTTTTATTTAATTTTAGTTCACAATCTGGTGAGTGGGAAACTCTTTGACACTGCAGTGGTGGTTGCTGGCTTTGTGCATGGAGGGCTGAGGGGCAGGGCTCCTGGAGGGAGCTGGGGTTTGTTCTCCCCAGAAGTGCATGCTGCCCTTCCTGGGGAACAGAGATCCCTTTTATCTGAAGATGCCTGTTTTATTTAAGATAATGTTGTAAGAAAATTTGGAATAGGGAGAATGTTTACTTGGCATCTCTAGTGGGAAACCACACAATGTTTATTGCATACTCTCTGGGCTTTCTGGTTTTAAGAGTTTTATTTTATTTTTAATGGGTGGCTAATAATTGTACAATGAGATGTTTTGATACATGTGTACGTTTTGTGATGATCAAATCAGGGAACTTAGCATATTCATCACCTCAAATATTTATGTTTTCTTTGTGGTGAGAGCATTCAAAATCCTCTCTTCTAACTATTTTGAGATATGCAATACATCATTATTAAATATAGTCCCTGTCCTGCACAATAGATCTGTGGACCTTGTTCCTCCTACCTAACTGTAACTCTGCCAGTTGACCAATGTCTCTCCTTTCCCTTCCCCCCGCCCCGCCCCGTTCCTCCCAGCCTCTGCTAACCACCATTCTACTCACTGCTTCCATGAGATCAAGTTTTTAAGATTCTGCATATAAGTGTGTTTATACTGTATTTGTCTCTCTGTGCCTGGCTTATTTCACTTAACATAATATCCTCTAGGTTCATCCATGCTGTAGCAAATGACAGAATTTCCTATTTCATTCATAGAAAGCATGTTTTAAAAAATTCATTCATTCATTGATGGACACTTAGGTTGTTTCCCTATCTTGACTATTGTGAATGTTGCTGCAGTGAACACGGGAGTGTGTACATCTCTTCTACATGCTGATTTCAATTCCTTTAGGTATATACCCAGTAGTGAGATTGCTGAATCATATGGTAATTCTATTTTCCGTTTTCTGAGGTATTGTCAAACTGTTTTCCAAAATGACTGTAGTAATTCACAATAGCACCAACCCAACAGTGCATAAGGATTCCCTTTTCTCTACTTCCTCGAAGGCCCTTGTTATATTTCCTTCATCCTTTTGACAATAGCCAACCTAACGGGTGTGAGGGGATATCTCATTTTTGTTTAAATTTGCATTTCTCTGATGAGTAGAGACATTGAGCATTTTTTTCCTGTGTCTCTTGGCCATTTGTATATCTTCTTTTAAGAAATGTCCATTCAAGTCCTTTGCCCATTTTTAATAGGGTTATTTGTTTTCTTGATATTGAGTAGTTTGAGTTGCTTGTGTATTTTGAATATTAGCCCCTTATCTGATGTATGATTTGGAAATATTTTCTACCGTTGTGCAATTTGCATCTTCACTGTATTCATTGTTTCCCTTGCTGTTCAGAATATTTTTGCTTTGTTGTAATCCACTTTGTCTGTCGCCCATGATTTTGAGGTCTTATCTGAAAAGTTCTAACCCAGACCTATAATGTGGACACTTTCCCCTACGTTTCCATCTACACCTTTCATAGTTTTGGTTCTTAAATTTAAGTCTTTAATCCATTTTAAGTTCATTTTTGAATATACTGAGAGATAAGATTCTAACATTATTCTTCTGTGTATGAACATCCAGTTTTCCCAACACCATTTGCTGAAGACACTGTCCTTTCTCCATTGTTTCTGTCTTATTTGTCGAAAATCAGTTGGCCAAAAACAGATGCCAACTATAGACGTGGATTTATTTTTGAGATCTCTATTCTGTTCCATTGGTCTGTGTGTCTGTTTGTAAGCCAGTGCCATGCAGTTTTGGTGACTATAGCTTTGTGGCATATTTTGAAGTCAGATAATGTGATGCCTCCAGCTTCCTTCTTTTTGCTCAAGATTACTTTGGCTATTTGGGATCTTTTGTTGCTCCATACAAATTTTAAGATTTTTTTTTCTACTTCTGAGAAGATTGTCATTGGTATTTTCATAGGGATTGCATTAAATGTGTAGATGTTTTGGGTAGTATGAATGTTTTAACAATACTTATTCTTCCAACCCATGAAGAGGGACTATCTTTCCATATATTTGTGTCCTTTTTAATTTCTTTCAACAATGTTTTATAGTCTTATGTAGAGATTTTCCTCTACTTGGTAAATTTATTCTTAACATATTTGATTTTATTTTTTGTAGTTATTGTAAATGGGATAATTTTCTTGATTTGTTTGTCAAATAATATGATATTAGTGTATAGGAATGCTACTGATTTTTTAATGTAGATTTTGTATCCTATTAATTAACTGGACTCATTTATTATTTATAACAGCTCTTTTTTTAGTGGAGTATTTTGGATTTTCTATATATAAGATCATGTCATCTGCAAACAGGAATAATCTAACATTTTCCTTTCCAATTGGAATCAATGCCTTTTATTTCTTTGTCTTCCATAATTCCTCTGGTTAGTATTTCAGGACTATGTTGAATAAAAGGGCGAAAGTGGGCATTGTCTTTTTCCAGACTTTATGGGAAAAGCTTTCAACATTTCTTTGTTCAGTATGATATTACCTGTGGGTTCATCATATGTTCCTTTACTGTGCTGAGGTACATTTCTTTGTTGAGAAATGTATTCGTTGAGAGTTTTTATCATGAAAAGATGTTGAATTTTGTCAAATGTATTTTTTTGCATCTATTGACATATGGGGTTTTTCCCCCTCACTTTTTGAACGTGATGTATCTCATTTACTGATTTGCATTTGTTGAATCACCCTTGCATCTCACTTGATCACAGTCCTTTTAAAGTGGTGTTGAATTTAGTTTGTTAGTATTTTGTGGAGAATTTTTGCCTCTAGGTTCATGAATAGTATTGGCCCAGAATTTTCTTTTCTTGTAGTTTCCTTGTCTGTCTTTGGTATCAGGGTAATGCTGGCCTCATGAAATAACTATGGAATTATCCCCTCCCAATCAATTATTTGAAAGAATTTGAGAATGATTAGTATTAGTTCATTTTGAAATGTTTCTTTAAATATCCTCAATGACATTATTCAGCCCTGAGCATTTCTGTGATGGGAGACTTTTTATTACTGATTTAATCTTGTTAGTCATTATTTTTCTGTTCAGGTTTTCTATTTCTTCATGATTCAATCTTGGTAGGTTGTATAGGTTCCAGAATTTATCTATTTCTTCTAGTTTATCCAATTATTCATAATAATCTCTCCTGATCCCTTGTATTGCTGTGGTATCAGTTTTAATGTCATATGTATCATCTATGATTTTTTTAAATTTGAGTCTTATTTCTTTTTTTCTTAGTCTGGTTAAAGTTTTATCAATTTTGTTTATCTTTTTTAAAAAGCAGCTCTTTGTTTTCTTGATCTTTTCAGTTCTCTTTTTAGTTTCTATTTCATTTATTTCTATTCTTATCTTTTTTATTTCCTTCCTTCTATTCATTTGGGTTTAGTTTATTCCTATTTTTCTAGTTCCTTGAAGTGCAATGTTAGTTTTTTATTTGAGATATTTCTTCTTTTCTGATGTAGGTGTTTATTGCTTTTGTTAAATTTTCCTGCTTATTTATTTATTGACCCATTGGTTGTTTAGCACACTGTTCAATATCATGTATTTGTAAATTTTCCAAAGTTTATCCTGTTATCAATTTCTAGTTTTATACCATTGTTTTCATAAGAGATACTTGATATGATTTTGTTTAAAAATTTTGTTATAATTTGCTTTATGGCCTAATATATGATCTATCCTGGAGAATGTTTCATGTGCAGTTTAGAAAAATGTTCTGCAGCCGTTGCATGAAATGTTCAGTAAATGGTTCTTAGGTACATTTAGTCTAGAGTGCAATTTAAATCTCAAGTGTCTTTGTTAAATTTTTGTCTGGATGATGTGTCTGCTGCTATAAGTGGGACGTTGAAGTCCCCTACTATTATTGTATTGCAATCTCTCCATTTAGATCTATTAATATTTGCCTTTTATGTTTAAGTGCCCTGATGTTGGGTGCAATACATTTATAATTGTTATATCCTCTTGTCAAATTGACCCTTTTATTATCATGTAATGACCTTCTTTGTCTCTTTTTTCCGGTTTTAATTTAAGGTCCATTTTATCTGATATAAGTAGAGCTACCTCTGCTCTCTTTTGGTTTCTATTTGCATGAAATATCTTTTCCCATCCATTCACTTTCAGTCTCTGTGTGTGCTTATAGATGACACATAAGGACAGCATCTTGTAGGCAGCATAGAGTTGGGTCCTGTTTTTTATGCATTCAGCCATGCTATGTATTTTAATTGGAGAATTTAATTCATTTTTCATTCAAGGTAATAATTGATAGGTAAGAATATACTCTGCCATTTTGTTAATTATTTTCTAGTTGTTTTGTAGATCTTTTCTTCCTCTTTTACTGTCTTCCTTTGTGATTAAGTGATTGTATCTAGTAGTATTTTTGAATTCTGTGCTTTTTATTTTTAGTGTATCTTGTATGTTTTTGCTTTGTGGTTACCATAAGGCTTACAAAAAACCTCTTACAGATATAACAGGTTATTTTAAACTGATAGCACCTTAACTTTGATTGCAATAAAAAAGACTCTCCCTTTAACCACATTGCCTCCCAAATTTTGAATTTTTCATGTCACAATTTACATCTCTTTATATTGCATATTCTTTAATAAATTATTTTGGTTATTAATATTGTTAATAATTTTATCTTTTAACCTTCAGACTAAAAATATAAGTGATTTATAGACAATTGTTACAGAATTACAGTATTCTCAATTTGACTGTGTACTTACTTTTACTAGTGCATTTTATACCTTTACATATTTTCATGTTACTAATTGGTGTCATTTTCTTTCAACTTGAAGAACTCTCTTTAGCATTGCTTGTAAAACAGGTCAGGTGGAGATGAATTCCCCCAGCTTTCGTTTTTCTGGGAAAATCTTTTTCTTTCCTTCATTAACAAAGGGCAGCTTTGATGGAGAAAATATTCTTGGTTGACAGGTTTTTTTTTTGTCCCTCAGTAGTTTGAATATATCTTTTCATTCGCTCCTCGTCTGAAAGGTTTCTGCTGAGAAATACACTGATACTTGTATTGACTCACCTTTGTATATAATATGTTCCTTATCTTCTGCTGATTTCAGAATTATTTTCTATGATATTTGATTGTTTGATTATTATATTGTTGGTGTAATCATCTTGGATTGAATTTGATTGGAGACCTCTGTGCTTCCTGTACTTGGATGTTGGCATCTATTGTCACACTAGGGAAATTTTCATTAATTATTCCTTCAATTTCCTCTCTGGCTGCTTTTCTCTTTCTTTTCTTATATAACCCCTATTTAGTGAATGTTTAGTCTCTTGATGATGTCGCATAATTCCTGTAGGCTTTCTTCATTCCTTTGTATTATTTTGTCCTTTTGCTCCCTTTTCAAATGTTATCTCTTATAGCTCATTGATTCCTCTTTCTGTTTGATGAAGTCTGCTGCTGAAAATTTTTCTCGAATTCATTTTTCGAGAATTCAATTCATTTTTGTATTTTTCATCTCTAGGATCTCTATCAGTTTCTTTAAAGTTTCAATTTCTTTTTCCATGTCACTTTTTTAATGTACTCTTTTCCAAATTTTGTTAAATTTTGTATCTGTACATTCTTGTAGTTCACGGAACTTTTTTCTTAAAAATTTTTATTATTGTTTATTTCAACAAATTTTCCAATAAAAAAGAGAAAACATTAAATTCATATATTATACCTGTGTTATTTGTCATGAATATTAGGCATGATGTTTATTATTAAAATTAATTAAATGTCATATAAATGATATATAAATATTTATTTAATTTAAATAGATTTGGGGGTACAAGGGGACTTTTGTTACATGGCTATATTTTATAGTGGGGAATTCTGGGTTTTTATTGCACCCATCACCCAAATAGTGTACATTATACTCAATAGGTAATTTTTTATCACTCAACCACCTCTATCCCTCTCCCCTTTTTGTGTCTCCAGTGTCCATTATACCACACTGTATGCTCATGTGTAGCCATAACTTAGCTCCCACTTATAAATGAGAACATGTAGCATTTGGTTTCCCATTTCTGAGTGACTACACTTAGGATAATGGCGTCCAGTCCATACAAGTTGCTCCAAAGACATTATTTCATTCTTTTTATGCTTGAATAGTATTCCATGGTGTTTGTGTATGTGTGTGTATATGTGTGTGCGTGTGTGTATGTATATATATACACACATGTAGGTATATATACACACACACATACATATATATATACACACACATGCACACACACACTTTTTTAAAATCCACTCATCAGCTGATGTGCTCTTAGGTTGATGCCATGTCTTTGTGATTGTGAATTGTGCTGCAGTAAACATATGTATGCAGGTATCTTTTTGACGCAATGATTTCTTTTCCTTTGGGCAGATAACCAGTAGAAGATATACACATTTATTGACTTGCATATGTTGAACCATTTTCTTTGCATCCCTGGGATGAAACCCACTTGACTATGGTGAATTTTCTTTTTGATGTGCTTTTGGTTTCAGTTTTCTAGAATTTTATGGAAGATTTTTGCATCTGTGTTCATGATGGATATTGGTCTGCAGTTCTCTTTTTTATGTTGTCTCCTTTCCTGACTTTGTTGTCAGGGTGATACTGGCTTTGTAGAATGAGTAAGGAGTATTCCCTTCTCTCAATCTTTTAACAATTTCGTGATTGGTACCAGTTCTTTGTATGTCTGGTACAATCTGTCTGTCAGTCTCTCTGGTCCTGGGCTTTTTGATTTTGGCGGGGAGAGATTTTTTTTACTGATTCATCTTACTCATTGTTGTTCAGGTTTCTATTTCTTACTGATTCAGGCTTCAGAGGTTATATGTTTCCAGGAATTTATGCATTCTCTTTAGATTTCCTAGTTGTCAGTGTAGTGATGTTCATAGTAGTCTCAGATGATCTTTAGTATTTTTCTGGCATCAGTTGTAGTCACTCCCGTTTCATTTCTTATTCAACTTATTTGAATCCTCTCCCCTCTTTTCTTTGTTTATCTAACTAGTGGTCGATCCATTATGTTTTTCTTTTCAAAGAACCAATATTTTGTTTCTTTATTCTTTGTTTTGTTTTTTTGTTTCTTTGTTTCAGTTTTACTTACTTGAGCCCTGTTCTTTGTTATTTCTTCTATTTTTCTAGCTTTGGGTCTGGTTTGTTCTTGTTTTTGTGGGTTCTTCACTTTTGACATTTAGGTTTTCATTTGTCATCTTTCTGTCTCTTTTTTGTAGGCATTTAGCACTATAAACTTCTTTCTAAGCACTGCTTTTTTTGTATCCCTGATGTTGTGTCAATATTATCATTCATTTCAAAAATTTTAAGTTTTGCTCTTGATTTTATTATTGACCCAAACATCATTCATAAGGAGGTTGTTTAATTTACATGTATATGTATAGTTTTAAGAGTTTCTCTTGGAATTAATGTCTAGTTTTATTCCATTGTGGTCTGAGAAGGTACTTAATATGATTTTAATTTTTTAACAACTGATTTAGACTTGTTTTGTTGCCTAACATATGATCTATCCTGGAAAATTTTCAATGTGCTGATGAGAACAATGTATATTCTGTCATTGTTGGATATTATGTCCTGTAAATGTCTGTTTTGTCCATTTGTTCTAGAGTCAAGTTTAAATCCAGTGTTTCTTTGTTGACTTTCTGCCTTGATGATCTGTGTAGTGCTGTTAGTAGTGTGTTAAAGTCCCACATTATTATTGTTTTGTTGTCTATCTCTTTTCTTACATCTAGTAGTATTTTTTTAATGAATATGGATGCTCCAGTGTTAGATGCATAGATATTTAGCATTGTTATACCTTCATGTTGAATTGATTCCTTTGTCTTTATATAATGACCTTCTTTGTCTTTATTTTTATTGTTCTTGATTTAAAGTCTGTTTTTTCTGCTCTAAATATAGCTACTCATGATTGCTTTTGGTTTCCATCTGCATGGAATATTTTTTCCATCCTTTTACCTTGAGTCTATAAAATCTTTACAAGTTTAGTTGATCTCTTGAAGGTGGCATATAGTTGGATCCGGTTTTTTTAATCCATTTCACCAATCTATATCTTCAAGTGAGGCATTTAGTCCATTTACATTAAAGGTAATATTGATATATAAAATACTGTCCTGCTCATCATGTTGATTGTTACCTACTTGCTTTGTTTTCTCAATTGTATTACTGTTTTATAAGCCCTATGAGTTTTATACTTTTGCATGTTTTTATATTGTTAGCATTGACCTGTCATTTCAATGTTTGGAAATCTTTTGATCATTTCTGGTAGTGGTGAGAAATTCCTTTAGAGTTTGCTTGTCTGGGAAAGACTTTATTTCTCCTTCATTTATCAAATTTAGTTTTATTGGATATAAAATTCTTGGCTGACAGTTATTCTGTTTAAGAAGATGTAAAATGGGACCCCAATCACTTCTAGCTTGTAAAGATTCTGCTGAGAATTTTGTTTTTCATCTGATAAGATTTCCTTTATAAGTGTTTTGAGGCTTTTTATTTTTGCTGCTCTTAGATTTTCCTTCATGTTGACTTTAGGAAGTCTAACTCCTGTACGCCTTGGTGAGGTCCTTCTTGTAATGAATATCCCAGGATTTTATACAGTTTCTTTTATCTGGATGTCTAAAACTCTAGGAAGACCATGGTAGTTTTCCTCAATTATTCCCTCATATACAGTTTTCAACCTTTTTGGTTTTTCTTCTCCTTCCAGAATACCTATGATTCTTAGGTTTGTATAGTTTACATACCCCCATATTTTTCAGATACTTTGTTCATTCATTTAAATTCTTTTTCCTTTACTTTGTCTGACTGGGTTAATTTGAAAGGCTTTTCTTCAAGCTCTGAAATTCTTACTTCACCTTGGTCCAGTCTATTGTTAAAACTTTCCACTGTATTTTATAATTCCCTAAATGAATGGTTTTTTCCCAAAAGTTCTGTTTTTTTTTAAGTGTCTATCTCTTCAGAAATTTTTTTATTCATATCCTGAATGTTTAAAAAAATTTCTTTGTATTGATTTTCAACCTCCTCTTAGATCTCATTGAGCATTTTTATAATCAATATTTTGAATTCTTTAGTATATCAAAGACGTCATTTTTGTTTTGACCTATTGCTGGAGAGTTGTTGGATCCCTTGGTGGTATTGTAAAACTCTGGTTTTTCATATTACCGGAACTGTTTCTCTGGTTTCTTCTCATTAGGAAAGATCATTTCTTCAATTTTTTACTTCATTGACAATTGGACTGGGTTGATTTTCCCCCTTTGAGGATGTGACTGTAATGTGTCTAGTTTATGATTGCATAGCTTCAGCTGTGGGTATTTTCTGTGGCAAAACTCTGTATGAGTTCCTTGGTTATAGAGAATCTTTGTGTGGTGGGTTTCACAGATGTTGCTTTTAATAGCAATGAACTGGGCGTGTGAGCAGGTTCGCTGCCTCCTGCAGGGCTGGAATGGCAGAAGTCTCATGAAGCTTATGTCATTCCCCACTTGTGTGCATTTTTATTTTTCCCAGTACTTTTCTCACTGGGTTGAGCAGGTCAGCCTTCAGGCCAGTAGGTTGTGCCCACATATAAGAACCATCTGTGGCAGAAGCAGATAGCTATAAGCCGTTCAGCAAAGGTAGACACAACCCACAGCCCTGATGGAGGTGGTGGAGGGGGAGCTCCCAGGGAAATGTACTGAGACCCTCACAAGGGGGAGGGAGCTGCCTCAGCCCCACTACCAGGCTGGCAGGAAAGCAATCTCTCTCCCTGTCACACTCCTGCCCTAGTTTTCTGGACATTTAGATCAGACACCTCTGGTCATCTACAGGAATGCTAACTTTCAGTGTAGGGAGAGGGTGGGATTCTACCTCTTAAGCAAGCCAGAGCCCGGACAGCATACTTCTTATGGGGACAAACTCACCCCAAAGTGCCCCAGAAAGAACATCCACAGGTACACCCACATCAAGCCCCTGCAGTGGAACCTCCAGCTGTGTCCTCAGTGATGGATAAGGAGTGGAGATATACTTCTCTCCAAGTCCCTTCATGAACACTAGGGCTACCTAGTCAGAACCATAAGTAGGAAGTTGTGGGGAACAGTAAAGCTCATGCTCTGTTTTTCTTGGTCTCATGGAGTGCTCCCTTCCTCAATCCTTGAGGGCTAGACCACTGGGCACCCTGCTGCTCCTCTGGGTCTAGCTGCCCTGTGGGACTGCCACAGTCCACGTGGGTGCTGAGGAATGTCTCCAGGGGATATAGTTATGTGAAGACACAAATCCCTCTCCTGGTCTTTCCAGGTGTTACTTGGCAGGGATAGAGCTTCACTATATAGTCAACCTGTGATTCTGGGGGACAGCTGATAGCAACCCTGGCCAGGCAGAGCTTGTGGTGAGTTCTCTATTTGGCTGAGCTGCTGCCTTTGCTCTAATGTTAGATAGGGCAGTCTGGGCTTTGCTAACTGGGTTTAGCAATGGCTGGGTACTGCAATGGATTCTGGTCAAGCTGGGTACAAGATGTATTCCCTGGTGTAGAAATTCTGCTATTTGTGATCTACAGTAGGGCAGAGCTACAGGCTAGTGAAGTTAATGCTCTGGACAGGTGGGACTGAAATCTATTTTCCTTAGAAATGTGCATGTGAGAATTGCCTCCCAGACTGCGTGGTGCCATGGGCTGGGCTTTGGCTTTGTTGAGTGGCTGTTTGACTTCTTCAATCAAGCAGAACTAGCCCCTACATTTGTCCAAAATGCACAGAGTGAGCATCTCCCTGCCTGGGTAGGCATTTTAGTTGTGTGGAGTGACTGCCTGCCTTCCCAGGTCAAGCTGATCTAGTCCTTTTGATTCTCTAAATTGGGTGTAGGCATGCATCTCCCTGCCTAGATGGGGTAGTTGGGGTGGGTTCTGAAGCTGGGTAGGGAAACTAGCAGTATAGGGGCTCAAGCTAGATTGTACATCCCACCATGTTTCTGAAGGTGACCAGACAGCTTTGTGGGTGCACTGTGCAGTTGGCTGATATCTCTGATCAAGTGCCACAGCTGGCAGGAACACACAGGAACACTCCACCAAGATTCACATCCTGTTCACTTTCTTTGTTTCTACCTGAAACCTGGACAGTCAAGCCATGCAGTTTTCCCCGTCATTCCCTGTGAGGTGAGACTGGAGTGGGCTTTCAGGGAAGCATCTCAGAGTGCTAGGAGAGCTTGATGACTGTCTCAGGTTCTCTTTTCTGCCATAGACACTGTGAGCCTAGGCAAATCTTCCCCATCTCATCTTGTGCCGACTTGGGGGAGGGGAAGGAGGTAGTGTGGTTGGAGTAAGAACTTTCTTCTTGACATTCAATTTCAGATTTTGTTCAGTTTTGCATACCATGTAGGTTTCTCTTATTACCCAGAGTTGGGATATCCAAAAGGATATTATGATCTGTGACAAGTTGCTAGTTGAAATTTCTTTGGGAGGGAATAGAGCCTGAGACTTCCTATTCTGCCATCTTGTTCAACATTACTCTCTCCAAGTTTTCTGATTCTACCCTTTCATTTCCATGGAACTATTTTACACCTCTATAGGTTTTTCTTAATTAATAGCAATGCACAATAATTCTTCTCTATGGAAATATAAATAAAATCAGCCTGTGGAGGTTCTGTTGACTTCCCTCCTTCTCTGTAGAAGCCCGCACTTCTGCCTGTATTTTCACATCATTTCACTATTTTTGCACTGCACATGTGTCTGTTCTTTGGGATTTCCCTTCAAAACTACTTTTAATGTTTGCCTGATACCTTCATTAATAATCAATAAGTAAAATTCTTAACACATTCATAAATGTGTTCATTTATATTTGTTTGAGAGTCATCATTTTCCCTTCTTTTGAAAAGTGTCCTTGAATAACACATAGAATTTGGGGGGCGCTGAATACGTTCCTAATGGAAAAAGCCCTTTGGTGGTCTCTGAGACAACAGAATGTGCATAAATATTTTTTAAATTTACAGTTTCCAGATATAAATTTCCTCCCTTATAGCTAAGAAACAGAAGACCCCAACAATAATGTAGTAGTGATTTCCTTGAGTTGCCTTGGTTGAATCAGATATCTATGTTTTAAAATTGCCCTATACTTAACAGGGAAAATTAGAGCTTCTTTTTACTACCTCAGGCACTTTCTGTCATGGGATCTAAATTCTACCCAAACTCATGCACAATGTGAGGCAAACAGATTTTAACATACCATGGCCTAGTTATTACCACCATGACTTATGGATGTGCTGATCTCCCATATGGAACATACTTCCTGCCATTTGGACACCCAGTAGGCTTGTCTCTGCACCTGTCTGACCCTCCAGCCACGTCCTGCCCTGTTTTCCGCAGGAAGTAGAACACGAGGTCTGTCTGAGGCTTCCGTGCTCATTAACATGCTGGCCTGAGCAATTGTTCCTACAGAGTGAAAAGGTGCTAGGCTCTACATTGAGGTTTCAGAAAAACACAGAAACTTCATACTAGTTTCCCATTGCTTTCATAAAAAGTACCACAATCTTAGTGGCTTAAAAAAACACAAAATTAATCTCTTTTAGTTTTTGAGATCAGAAGTAAAAAATGAGTCTTATGTGGCTAAAGCCAAGGAATCATCAGAGCTGGTTTTCTCTGGAAGCTCTGGGAGAAAACAAATTTCCTTGTCTTCTCCAGCATCTAGAGGCTGCCTACCTTCCTTGGCACTGCCCCTTCCTCCAGCTTCCTGAATCTTCACTCCAACATATGCGTCCATCTTCCCATCTCCATCTCTGTCTTTGGCCTTCTTGCTTCCCTTTTATAAGGACCTTTGTGATTCTATCAAACCCATATGGATACTCCAGGATAATCTCCCGAACTGAGACCCTTAAAATAATAATATCAGCAAAGTTCCTTCTGCTATAGAAGGTAACACACTTACAGATTCTGGGTTTGGGGTATGGACATCTGTGGGGACCATCATTCTCTCTACCATACTGTCCTGACTCCCAAGACATAGAAAGCATCCATAGAGAATATTTGGTCTCTTTTATAGCAGTGGAAACTAAACTCATTAGGGAAAATAAATAAGTCATAGTAACATAAATAAGTGTCTGGAAATGAGATTGGTCTGTACAGACAAGTGTGCTTCCTCTGCTGACCCTACATTTTGGTTTTCCTGTTCTAGTCACCTTACTTCCTGATTCTCTTTCCTTTTCCACAGACATCTTACAGTTAACTGCCATGGATGAGTTCATCTCAGCCTTCCTGTCAGGAAAAAAATTTCAGCAATTGGCTATTGACTTTGTCCCTCACTACTTGACATCAAGCAGTAAGGCAGGAGGCATCCTTTCTCCAAAAACCCTTAATGGTATCCAGGCAGCCCTTCAGAATGGGAAGATACAAGATTTGGTTGACAAGATTCAGAAATCCCTAGCTGAAGCAGAGAATGCTACCCTGGATGTGGCTGTCATTGGGGAGTCTGGGACTGGGAAGTCCAGCTTCATCAATGCCCTGCGAGGGCTTAGTCATGAAGAAGAGGGGTCAGCTAGTGTTGGTGTTGTGGAGACTACCATGAATAAAACACCCTATCAACATCCAAAGTATCCCAACGTGACATTTTGGGACCTGCCTGGAACTGGGACCCCCAATTTCCTTCCAGACTCTTATCTAAAAATTGTGGGATTTGCTCAGTATGACTTCTTCATCATCATTTCTTCCTCCCGGTTCACCTTCAATGATGCTCTGCTGGCCCAGAAGATCAAGGAGATGGGAAAGAAGTTCTACTTCGTTAGAACCAAGGTGGACAGCGACTTACATAATGAAGAGAAAAGCAAACCCACATCCTTCAAAAAGGACAGAGTCCTTCAGCAGATCCGAGACTACTGCCTGGCTAATCTTAGCAACATTGGAGTACCTGAGCCACGCATCTTCCTGGTCTCCAACTTCAACATGGATGACTTTGATTTCCCAAAACTGGAGGAGACGCTGCTGAAGGAGCTCCCTGCTCACAAGCGCCACATCTTTGCACTTCAGTTGCCCAATTTGACTGATGCTTTTATTGAGGTGAAGAGAGATTTCCTCAAGGAGAAGATCTGGCTGGATGCTGTGAAGTCAGCAGCACTGGCGTTCTTACCCTGCATGGCTTTCTTCACTGGCTTTGATTTACCTGAACAGGAGAAGCGCTTGAAGGTTTACTGAAGCCATTTTGGTTTGGATGATAAGTCGATTGAGCAGATTGCCCAGAAGCTGGGCACCTCTGTACAGGAGATCAAGAGCTACACCAAGTCTTTGGATTTCTGGTCACTTGTGAAGGATGACAGTGTAGCAGCTAAGGCCCTGACATGTGCTGAATCCATCTGCTCAGTAAATGGAGGCCCCCTATCTACTATCTCCCAGTTTCTGAAAACCTACTTTCTACATATGAAGTTCCTGAATACAGTGGTTGATGACGCCAAGATTATCCTGCATAAGACTTTAGAGAGCTCAAGTCAAAGAAGCTGAGGGAGAAGTGGGGAAAGTTGACTAAATGAATAACAAATGGGCCTCCAGTCTTGTTTTCTCATGGAGAAAGGTCTTCTTCCCCCAAACTCCCAGCCAGCTCTTACCTAAAGTGGAAAGAATGTCTGTCCAGTGGAGAAAGGCTATTGCTCTACCTTGGTGCCTCACTGCTGTGCATGGGCCATTTGGCCATAGCCTGTTTTTTGTATTCCCTGATGTATTTTGTTTGAATCATGACAATAATGCAGTATCTACTTTCAATTACTCTCCATGTGTTATGAGGTAATCTGCATTTGCATTGTTTACTCAGATAATAAACATTTTGGTAACAATCAAGATGACTGTTATCCATTGACATTTTATGAATTATTTTTCCCAGTCATGTCAATAGCCTCCTCACCAAATATGGGAAAACCTACAAGTATGGGAACATGGCTAAGAAAATAGTGAAAAGTGTGTAGTGGGGATGTGCAGCAGAAATGGGAGGGGGAAAGTGGAGAGAGGATTAGGGAAATGGTCTAGGATATCATTTTTCTAGATATTTTGGGGCAAGTACAGGGAAAGGAAATGTCATGTTTTATACTTCTGGGAATTTCTCAACACTGGATGGGCAGAGGGCCCAGTGAACAGGGTGCAATGAGGGGCATGAGATATGAGAGAGTGAAGATGAATTAGGAGAAAGACTAGACTTCAGAGAACTGGGATAAAAAGCAGAATAGTATGTTTTTTGCTCTTGCTCAAATTATTTTCTCAAATCTCTGAAGAGGGACCTAGCAACCATTAAAAGAACTGGTCTCAGGGCTCAGGGATTCTTATGCTGTTATCATGGTGATTGTATACATAACTTTCCCTCTTTTCTTTCCCCCATCACTGGGATAGCGTGGACCCTTTACAGAGTAAGAAGTGTACATGGGGGAGGTGAACTTTAGTGACCTTTCCTGTGATGCTGCTTCTCCTACATAATTGTAATGATCACTTTTGTGATAAGCTAAATGTAGAAAAGGCTAAGACTCTCATATCTGACTCTCATGACAAGCTAAGGGGTGACATTTTAACTCTCTCTTTTCATAAAGGTAGCACAGAGTGTGGCGTCATTTACCCAATGTCATAGAGCTCCAAACTAGAGAAGGTAAGATTGCACTACAGACCTTCCTCCTTATCATGTGTTCTTCTTAGCTTTCTCTTTTAAGGCTCCAACCAAAGCCCCATTTGCACCCCTTCTGCACTAGAAGGCCCCTGTCTGGATCACAATGAACCCAAAACCTTGACCTTAGCTTAGATGCTGCACAGCTTAGCTGCATGCCGAGGACAATGAGAATTCACAAATCAAAAGCAAAAGGCCACACAGGATGTTCTAATCTGACAATAAGGTAAGATGTAGAATCACTACTCTGTGAAATGGGCAAGAAAAAGTGTACGAAGGGGCAGAATTCTGAGGTTGTTATGAGCAGGGGCTGTGGCCCATGGTCCAATCATCTTCATTTATTCATTTATTTTCTTCCAATTATTCAATGCTGGAATACAGAAATACAATTGACTTTATATATATTGAGATTGTATTTTTTTACATTACTAAATTCATTAGTTCTAGGAGCTTTTTTGTGGATGTTTTAGGATTTTTTTAAATGCAGAAAATTTATATCTTCTGTGAATAGAGGCAGTTCTTCCCTTTCAATAAGTATAACTTTTATTTCTTTTTCTCTTCTATTGCTGTTTGGTGAAAGGCTTTTTGTATCATAAATGGAGGGTAAATATTATTGGATTTTTTTTTGTAGGTATGGAGATGTCATACTGTTTTTCTTATTTAATCTGTTAATCTAGTGAATTACATTGATTGATTTTTCAAACACTCAGCAGCCTTGCATTCCTGGAGTGAATCTCACTTGGTTGTGAAGTATCATCCTTTTCAGATACTTCTACAATTGCTATGGTAACATATTGTTCAGTATTTTTGAGCTTATATTGATCAGGGTGACTTCTGTATAGTATCTTTTTTTTGTAATTGTGTTTTTATTCTTTGTCTCGTTTTGGTGTCAGGGTATGCTGGCCTCATAAAATGAATTAGAAAGTGTGCCTTCAGGAGGAGGAAAAATGGCGATCTGATAGAGTCCTCCTACCACACCGCTCCCAGGGAAGGAGGTGAAAAATGTCATCGGCTACCTGTGAGCACGGACCCCTCACTCTGAAAACAGCATTTTGAATTACAGAGAAACAATGCGGAATGCCCAGCTGAAAAAAACAGGTACAAAATTTTCACAAAGATTGGAGAGCGCAGAGTACAATAGAGCCCAGAGTGTGGGAAGGACGTGCTCACCAGGTCAGCACAGCACGACCTGACCCCCAAGCGGTTATGCGCCCCCACCATCCACTCAGTCAGGGACAAGCCCAGAGTTGGGACAAAGCTATTGCTGGAGACAGCAGGCTCTGTGGAGAGGACGCAATTGTGAGAGCCAAACAGAACTCTCAGCTGCAATATACAGGGACCGCTCTGGGCCAGGTAGGGACTGGGCGGAGATACAGCTTCCTGAGACAGTGCAGGGGAACCCGCAGGCCAGCACCACGCCACTGGAAGTCAGCAGGACTGGACCCAGGAGTTTAATGGAGAGCGGGATACTCCCTTAGGGGCTGCTGGCAGTTGCTTCTGTGGGCCATAGGCCGATCAAGAAAAGCTGCATTCCCGGGCTCAATTGGAACCCTGCAGTGCGCCAGGCTGGCAGCGGCAGCCATCTTTAAAGCTACCCGTCTGGAGCTGTAAGCCAGGTCTCTAGCTCCGCCCCACCCCAGCCCAGGGGCTCTTCCGCTGGGGAGAGACAGGCTTTGCCCTTGGTGGCCAGGGACAGCTGCATCCATGGGTTCCAGGTGGGATGAGATCCCAGAACTCTAGCAGCAGGACCTTTGTGTATTGGAAACAGTTTGCAGCTCATCCATCTTGGCCGGCTACCCCAGCTCTGGCCTCCAACAAGTCTACTGTGTGCTGGTCCTAGTGCCCGCTCTTCAGGTCCTAGCCTTCCTGTACCCCAGAGATCAGTCATTTTGAAGGTTGCTGGTAAGAGTGACTCATTTTGTATAACTGCCAGTTCTCATGACAACCAAATACCTCAAGAGCCACAGGCTGAACCAGAGAAGCTCCCCATAACCCTGCCCACTTCATTAGGGAATTTCGCACCATCCAAGAGCACTTCCAGTGGCCACTGTTCCCCCCTTCCCATGGGAACATCTCCCTGGTGGAGACTGCTGGGGATAGAGATGCCCACCTGCCTTGCCTTGGGGTCTATTGATGGAAAAGGGGTGCACAATTGGAGATCCACCATCAGCCAGTATCACGTGGAGACGCACATCAGAAGGACAGACACATGTGGCTAGATAAGCAACCTCTGAGCTGTGTAGAATTTTCCCAATTCAGCTCTCACAGTGCAGCCAAAAGAAATTGTGTTTCTACCAGCACCTCAGGAGGAGCAGCGTCAAAGTAACCCCTAAGAGCTACAAGGCCCCTCCCAAGGTGTGGGGCTTTTGCATACCCCAACTGGGGGATCAGAGTCTGCCACGGACATAACAGAATACCTAGCTATTAGGGAGCTGTCCATTCATACACTCAAGTACAATTCACTAGCTTAGAGCTCAAGCTGGGAGGACAATGTCACTATACTCCACTGGGAAGAGGAGAATACAACAGGTCAGAGATAACCCAAGATCCACCAAACTTGCTAAAATACACCTAAGGCAATACAGGCCACTACTTCTCTCCCTGGCTCTGCCAAGGAATGAACCTCAAGGGCTTGGAGACAGGGCCATAAACTAGCCCTAACACCCCCAGCTCTCGACCAAGAGGCCAGATGAGAAAAAATCAGCAAAAAAACTCAGGAAACATGAAAAATGAGAGTGAAAAGTCACCCCCAAAAGAAATCATGAGTTGCTCAGCAGCGGATACCAACTTAAATGAAATGGGTAGAATGACACAAAAGGAATTTTGTTTATGGATTATAAGAAAGCTCAATCAAATTCAAGAGAAAATTGAATCCCAGCACAAAGAAACCACAAGAAAAATGCACGAAATGAATGAAAAATTCTCCAAAGAAATAGAAATATTACTGAAAAATCAAATAGAAATTCTATAAATGAAAGAAGCATTCAAGGATCTACAAAACACCGTGGAAAGCCTTAAGAATAGGCTGGACCATGCAGAGGAAAGAATTTCAGAGCTAGAAGAAAACTCCTATGGGCTATAAAAATCAGTCGAAGAGAAAGAACACAAAAACAAGAGACATAAACAAAGCATGCAAGAAATGTGGGATTATGTAAAGAGGCCAAACATAAGGATCATAGGCCTCCCTGAGGGAGAGGAAGAAAATTTGTGTGGGCTGGAAAATCTATTTGAAGGAATAATAGAGGAAAATTTCCATGGCCTAGCCAGAAATCTCGATATCCAAGTACAAGAAGCACACAGGACTCCTGGGAGACTCAACGTGAAAAGGCATTCACCATGCCACAAAATTATTAGGCTGACCACTGTAAACACAAAGGAGGCACTCCTCAGAGCTATAAGATGAAAAGAGCAGATAACCTATAAAGGGAAACCGATCAGATTAACTGCAGATTTCTCACCTGAAATCTTACAAGCCAGAAGGGAATTGGGGAGCCATCATCAGTCTCCTAAAACAAAACAAAGGCTAACCCAGAATTCTGTATCCTGCCAAACTAAGCTGCTTATATGAGGGAGAAATAAAGACTTTCCCAGACAAGCAATCACTGATAGAATTTGCGAAGTCCGGACCGGCCTTTCAAGAAGTGCTTAGACCTGCATTGTACACTAACCAGCACAACAGACACCCACCAATGTAAAACTATGCAAAAGCTAAAACTCCAGAACCCAGATTCCACAATGACACAAGAAGTAAAACAAAAGACACCACCCAATAGAATAATCAGAAATTTACCGCAAATATCAATTCTCTCAATAAATGTGAATGGCTTGAATTGCCCATTCAAGAGACATAGGCTGGCTGAATGGATTAAAAAATACAAGCCAAGTATCTGTTGTCTCCAGGAAACACACCTTACACACAAAGACACATTCAGACTCAAGGTGAAAGGATGGAATACAATTTTCCAGGCTAATGGAAACCAAAAGAAATCTGGAGTAGCCATCCTTATTTCAGATGATATAAACTTTAAAGCAACAAAGGTAAAGAAGGACAAAAATGGACACTATATAGTGGTGAAGGGAAAAATCTCTCAAGAGGATTTAACAATCCTAAACATTTATGTATCCAACACAGGAGCACCCAGGTATATAAAGCAAATACTGCTTGATCTAGACAACATAATAAATAGCAATGCCATAATAGCAGGGGACTTCAACACCCCACTGAAGGAACTGGACAGATCCTCCAAACAGAAAATAAACAAAGAAGCAAAGGACCTAAACAGGACTCTAGAACATTTGGGTCTAACAGATATCTACAGAACACTCCACCCAAATAACACTGAATATACATTCTTCTCATGAGCTCATGGAACTTTCTCTAAAATTGACCACATCCTAGGCCACAAAACAGATCTAAACAAATTCAAAAAAATAGAAATCATATCAGGTGTCTTTTCAGACCACAGTGGAATAAAAGTAGAAATCAATTCCAACAGAAACTCACATCTTCATCCAAAAACATGGAAATTAAACAGTCTGTTTCTGAAGGACTATTGGGTCAAGGAGGAGATTCATATGGAAAACAAAAGATTCTTTGAACTAAATGATAGGACACAAGTTATCAAAATCTGTGGGATACAGCAAAAGCAGTCCTGAGAGGAAAACTTATTGCCTTAAATGCCCACATCCAAAAGGCAGAAAGGTCACAAATCAGTAAGCTAATGAATCATCTTAAGGAAATGGAAAAGGAAGAGCAAAGCAATCCTAAAGCCAGCAGAAGAAGAGAAATAACCAAGATCAGAGCAGAATTAAATGAAATCGAGAACAAAAGAGCAATACAGAAGATTAATAAAACAAAAAGTTGGTTCTTTGAAAAGATAAACAAAATAGACAGGCCACTCACCAGGTTGACCAGAAGCAGAAAGGAAAGGACTCTAATAAGCTCAATTAGAAATGAGAAGGGAGAAGTCAAGTCACAACTGATACCATGGAAATACAAAACATCATCTTCGAATACTACAAAAACCTCTATGCCCACAAACATGAAAAGTGGAGGAAATGGACAAATTCTTAGAAACACACTACCTCCCTAGGCTCAACCAGGAAGAAACAGAATTTCTAAACAGACCAATATCAAGCACCAAAATTGAAGCAGTAATAAAAAATCTTCCCACAAAAAAAAGTCCTGGACCACATGGGTTCATACCTGAATTCTACCAAGCCTACAAAGAAGAACTGGTGCCTATACTGCAGAAATTATTTGAAAATATCCAGAAGGATGGAATCCTCCCAAACTCATTCTTCGAAGCCAATATCACCTTGATACCAAAGCCAGGAAAGGACACAACAAAAAAAGAAAACTACAGACCAATATCCCTTATGGATATAGATGCAAAAATTCTCAATAAAATCCTTGCAAACTGAATTCAAATGTACATCAAAAAAATAATTCATCACGATCAGGTGAGCTTCATTCCCGAGATGCAGGGATGGTTCAACATACGCAAATCTATAAATGTAATTCACCATATAAATAAAAACAAGAACAAAGATTACATGATCCTTTCAATAGATGCAGAAAAGGCTTTTGACAAAATCCAGCATCCTTTTATGATAAGAACTCTTAACAATATAGGCATAGATGGCTCATACCTCAAAACTATTAAAGCCATATACGATAAACCCACAGCCAATACCATACTGAATGTGGAAAAATTGAAAGCATTCCCCCTTAAAACCGGCACCAGACAAGGGTGCCCACTATCTCCACTTCTATTTTACATAGTGCTGGAAGTTCTGGCCAGAGCAATCAGACAAGACAGAGGAATCAGGGGCGTCCAGATGGGGGCAGAAGAGGTCAACCTTTCACTATTCGCAGACGATATGATATTATACATAGAAAACCCCAAAGATTCAACCAAGAGATTACTGGAATTGATAAATGAATTCAGCAAAGTCTCAGGATGCAAAATTAATACACACAAATCCATTGCCTTCATATATGCTAATAACAATCAAGCTGAGAAACAAATTAAAGATGCCATACCTTTCCCAACAGCACCAAGGAAAGTCAAATATTTAGGAACATATCTATCTAAGGAGGTCAAAGACCTATAGAGAGAGAATTACAAAACACTGAGAAAAGAAATTGCAGAGGATGGAAACAGATGGAAAACCCACCATGCTCTTGGATAGGCAGAATCAACATTGTAAAAATGGCTTTGCTACCTAAAGTGATTCACAGGATCGATGCAGTCCCTATCAAAATACCAACATCATTGTTTGCTGATCTAGAAAAAATAATTCTACTCTTTGTGTGGAACCAGAGAAGACCCCGTCTAGCCAAAGCAATCTTAAACAAAAAGAACAAATTGAGAGGCATCTGTCTACCAGACTTCAAAGTATACTACAAGGGTATAGTAAACAAAACAGCATGGTATTGGCACAAGAATAGAGACGTCGACCAATGGAACAGGACTGAGAACCCAAATATAATACCAACCTCATACAGTCACCTGATCTTTGAAAAATTCCAGAAAAACGTACACTGGGCAAAAGCTTCCCTATTCAATAAATGGTGCTGGGAAAACTGGATGGCCATATTTAGAAGACTGAAACTGGACCCACACCTCTCACCTCCCACAAAATCAGCTCACAATGGATAACAGATTTAAACCTAAGATGTGAAACCATAAGAATTCTTGAAGAAAATGTTGGAAAAACTTTTATGGACATTGGCCTAGGCAAAGAATTTATGAAGAAGACCCCCAAAGCAATCACAGCAGTAACAAAAATAAATACATGGGACCTGATCAAATTCAAAAGCTTCTGCACAGCCAAGGAAACTATCACTAGAGTGAACAGACAACCTACAGAATGGGAGAAAATATTTGCATGCTACACATCTGATAAAGGGCTGATAACCAGAATCTATACAGAACTTAGGAAAATCAACAAGAAAAAATCAAACAACCCTATTAAAAAATGGGCAAAGGACATGAACAGAAACTTCTCAAAAGAAGACAAAATAATGGCCAGCAAACATATAAAAAAGTGCTCAATTTCTCTAATCATCAGGGAAATGCAAATCAAAACCACAATGAGATATCATTTAACTCCAGTGAGATTGGCTCATATCAAAAAATCCCCAAACAACAAATGTTGGTGGGGATGCGGAGAGATAGGAACACTCATACACTGCTCTTGGGACTGCAAATTAGTAAAACCTCTATGGAAAGTAATATGGAGATACCTCAAAGAACTAAAAGTAGAATTACCATTTGACCCAGGAATCCCACTACTGGGTATTTACCTAATGGAAAAAAAGACATTCTATGATAAAGACATCTGCACACGAATGTTTATAGCAGCACAATTCACAATTGCAAAGATGTGGAAACAACCCAGGTGCCCATCAATACACGAGTGGATTAATAAAATGTGGTATATGTATACCATGGAGTATTACTCAGCAATAAAAAACAATGGTGAATTAACACATCTGGTATTATCCTGGTTGGAACTAGAGCCCATTCTTCAAAGTGAAGTGTCACAAGAATGGAAAAACAAGCACCACTGGTACTCGCCATCAAACTGGTACTAACTGATCAACACCTACATCACACATGGCAATAATATTCATCAGGGGGCGGGTGGGCGGGAGGGGGGTGGAGGGGATGGGAAAACTCTCACTGAATGGATGCGGGGAGCACAGTTTGGGGGATGCCCACGATTGTAGCTCTGACACGGGCAGTGCATGGAATATATATAGCCAAAGTGTTGTACCCCCATAATATTCTGAAATGAAAAAAAAAGGAAGTGTGCCTTCCTCTTCTGAAAGAGCTTTTGTTCAATTAATATTATTTTTTCATTAATTTTTTGGTAGAATTCACAGGTGAAACAATCTGAGCCTTGTTTCTTTTTTGTTTTGAATGAATTTCAATTAAAAATTCTATTTACGTTATATATGTAGGACTCCTTACATGCTATCTTTTTTATTGAGTGAATTTTGGTAGTTTGTCACTTTCAAATATTAGTCCATTTAATCTACATTGTTGAATTTATGAGCACAGAGTTCTTAGCATTTCTTTATTATCCTTTTAATGTCAATGGGATCAATATTAATGTTCCCTCTTTCATTCCTTTTTATTGGTAATTTTTCTCTTTTCTCTGTATTTTTGGTCAGTATGACCAGATCTTTATCAATTGTATTGGCATTTTCTAAGGACTGGCTTTGTCTCAATGCTTTTCTGTATTGTTTGTGTTTTTAAAATTCATTGATTTCTACTGTGATCCTTATTATTTCCTTCCTTCTGCTTGCTTTCAGTTTAATTTACTCCTCTCTCTCTAGTTGTAAGATGGTAATCGAGAGTTTTTATTTTAGTTCTTTATTCTTTTATCATTTTGACATTTTAATGGTGTAAATTTTCCTTTAAGTACTGCTTTACCTACATCACAAATTTTGACATGTTACATAATCATTTTTTTAGTTCAAATTTTTAATTTCCTTTGAGTCTTCCCACTTAGACACATGAGTATTTAGAATTATTTTAATTTCCAAATATTTGGGGACAATCATGATATTTTATGTTATTTATTTATAATTTCATTGTCATGAAAGAAAATACTCTGCGTGAGTCTTAATTTTTAAATGTATTAAGGTTTTTAATACCTTACAATAGGATAGTTTCTTGTGAAATGTACCATGTTCACTTGAGAAGAATGTGTATTTTACTGTTGTTGGGTGGAATGGTCTATAAATATCAACAAAGTACACTCATTTAATAACACTGTTCAGGTCGTCCCTAACCTGAAGGATTTTTATGCCTCTGCTTTTATCTATCACTGATAGATCGCAGTTAAATATAAGAAACATTCATTTTTCTCTTGGTTTCTGAATGTCCAGAATCTGTCAAAGATTTAAATAGGTGATTGTGGCTCAGAGTCTCCCATGAGGTTGCCCTCAAGATGTTGGCCATGACTGTGCTGAGAGCCACTTCTCCAGCTGTTAAAGACTGAGACTTAGTGTTTTGTCTGGAGCCCAGACATACCTCAAGTTCTTGAAGCACTAAAAAAGAAACATATTAGTTTCTTGGGCCCAGAGATCTCCTTGGCCTTCTAGAAAAACAATTTAACTTTAACTACAAATGAGAAGACTCCCTGCAGTGATGTCCAGGTACACTCACCCATCAGAGCCAGTTAGACTGGGCTGCCCAAGATGTGCACCTGGTGGGCTGTTTAAGCCCAGGCATGCCTTTGTTGATTTCTATGATAAACCTCACTTGGCATTTTTGCAGAGTTTGACTAAAGTTCTCTTTTTTTAATTTTTTTTTTAAAAGGAGGGAGAAGAATGGGTGGTCACGGTTGTAAGAAGAAATAGAAAAGACTGTGAAGTCTTGTTACCCTTGCTCAATTTCTAAGGGTACCCCTCCCCTGCCCTAGCACACTCAAGACCTATCTGTTCTTTTGCAGAAAACACCTGGGTCTGTCTTTATGGGGCACATGGGGGTCCCGGAGAGGCCTCAACTGCTGTCCAAGCCCTGAGAGACAGCCTCCTGTGTGAGTTCCAGGTTGGCTCACAGGCCTGTGAGCAGGGGTTTCTTCTGCTCCTGGACCACACTGCGTATTCTGCTTCCATCTCATTTGCTTCTACTACAGGTCTGCGGAAGGCTTAATGTTCTTCTCAGGGATCCCCTGGGCCAGGCCAGCCAGGAAGGGCAGAGAGTGGGCAGCAGCCCTCTATCATTCCCCTAGTGTCTCTTCATCTGATCACACCCTCCACAAGTACCCATATCCCATACCACCCTGCCTCTCCTCTGATAGATCACTTATAAAAACCCAGTCTGCCAATTAGGTTAGAGTCCCAGAAAGTGTTGCTTCATCTGGTGTTAGGTGCTTAGTATCACATTAACACACATGCAGAGGTAGCACTTGAAATCATTCCACTACGTTCTACATGGTGCTGTAGTGCCCAGCAAGTATTTAACAAATTTTTGTATTGAATGAAGCCCAATAGACTTTTCCTTTGTCCTTAGTATTGTTTGATGGATATGTCAACTTCCTTTCCTAACATCTGTCTGCTGAAGAACTGCAGCCTGCTCGTCGGTACACATGTGGGAAATGCTTTCCACTGGGTGGGGCTGGGGCAGGGTTTTGAACACCCCAGGGTGTAAAAGATCAGCACAAACTCTACCCTTTTCAGACCTTTTCTGTGAGTATGTTGACCTGAGCCATGGCCTTGCCACCTATCTGCTGACCTGAGCACCCTGTACTTGGCCCATGGGAGGGGGTGCTTGACACCTGCAGCCCCAGCCACACTCCCTGCCTGCACTGCTTGCTCACCTGCTCTCCTGCCCGGCACCCTGGTACTGGTCCCCACTGTGCACTGGGTCAGCCAACCCAAAGTCCCTGGGACCTTCTGGGGCTGTTTGCTGGCCAGAATAGGGAGATATGTGGTGACACAATGTGAGTGTGCAGCATCCTCATGAGGCTCATAGTATAAGTGTTTGTGTGCTTGAGCCTCACTCACAGTGGCTCAGAGCACTGGCTTGCACACAGGGAGAGACCATCAGAGTGCAACCTGGGGTTAGAACAGCCCCCAAATGCCCTGGTATGAGGACCTTGCCCAGCTTATACCTCTGGCCTTCCTCCTCTGCACAGGGCTCCAAGCTCCCTGAGGAGGGAAAGAGGGCCCTTCTGAAGAGAGACCAGAAAGCTGTTTCAGCTTGGCAAGGGCAGCCCAGCTTGGAAAGAGGACCAGGCCCTGTGCAAAGCATCTATGAAAGCTTCTGACTGAGACCCTCAGTAGAGACACATGTCACAGTGGAGGCAGGTACACACTCACAAACAGGCACACACTTGCAAGAAAAGTTTCACTATGCGATTTGCCTTTGGTCCACTTTGATGTATTATATCATGTTGTAGTGTATTGTATTGTCTCTGTCTATTCTATTGCATTCCAAATAGTTAGCTTTTTAAAAATGCTGGGTCTACCCCACCTGATAGATTTCATAACCAAAGACACGCAGAATGAAGGACAATTTGTGGGTTCCCCACACAGGGCTCTGTATAGTTCAGGACAAGTTCCAGTATTAATAAGCCCAACCCAGGGGACTCACAGTGAAGTGGGAGCAGGCCTGGGACCTGTTATGCAGCTGAGGCACCCGGGACTGTGAGCCCAGAACTCAGTGTGGGCCGAGCCCTGGCTTTGTCCCTGTCTGATCATCATCAGCAAAGCCTGAGGGAACGCAGTGTGCTGACTCACTCCAGGGAAGAAGAATAAACCACATGGTCAATGGCGTGGTGCTGCCAGGGCTGCCTCTGGGAAGATGGGTTTGAAGAGCCCCCACCTGACTAGAGTCCTCTATGAAGAAGTGCACTGCTGCCCTGTAGTGGGGACGGTTTCCCCAGTGCAGACACATGGAAATTGAAGGGACTGAAAGGTCACTCAGGCACCTCATCCCTGAAACCCCATCTGAGGTCCCTACTCCCTGTGTGGTCCAGCCCAGGGGACTGATGGGCTGTCACAGCTCCAGGCTACCCCAGAAACTGCCTGTGGCTCCTTCAGTTCCTGGGAGGATGTGTATATGCAGAAAACCAGGAGACTGTGCTTGGACTCTAGAGACCATGAGTGGCACATCCTGCCCTCATTCTCCAAACGTGGCCCCACCAGAAAACCCCCACTGAGGAGCGTCTGGGTGAGAGGCACATTAGCTCCACACTGGGGGCCAGATGGGTTGGAAGCAGCAGAAGGTTCCAGGTGCTGTCCTGGGTCCCTGAGAATGTCAGGAGGAGTCGCTGTGAGCACTCCCTGAAATGGAGCAAGCCAGACCTCACGCTCTCCTGCCCTGGTGTCAGGGCCACCTCCAATGTCTCCACATCAGCACGAGATTAGCCAGGTTGCATCTGGGGGCCCTCTCAGCTCCCTGCTTCAGAGGAGAGACGGGGATGAGATGACATGGTCCTCCCGGAATGTCACCCCTCCCTGGGAAGGGTCTCTGGCCACAGGCAGGGACAGTTCCCCCTGGGACCGTCCACAACTGGAATCCAGGCCCAGGTTGCTCCACAAGCATGGAAGGGAGATGTGCAGTGTGGGGCTGTCCCAGGAAGACCCAAGAAAGGAAGAGTTGTACTTAATGTGTGGTCAGGGAAGCCCCGTGAGGAGGTGAGACCGGAGCACTGGAAGAGAGTGAGCCTTGGGGTATCTGGAGCTCAGATGCAAAGAAACTGAGGTGGGACCAGGTGTGGGTGTTGGAGGAACAGCGGGGACACGACGGGGCAGAGCAAAGAGAGAGACGGGGGAGCAGTGGGGCAGAGGGAATCCAGATGGGCACGGGCCACTGCACCCAGACCCTCGTGAGGGGTCCGGCTCCTCCCCGAGTGAGGCGGGAGCTGGCGGTTTGCGGGGCGAGAGGCCAGGGCAGAGGCGGGCCCCTCTGGGAGGCTCTCTGCGATCACCCCAGGGGAGAGGATGGAGGTTTGGCCAGGGCAGCAGTGGTGTTGCTTGATGTGGTTAAAATAAGGGGATGATCAACATGTGATTTCAGGAATCTCACTGAGAGATTTCTATACAAGGAGACTCTGTCTCTTTCTTTCCACACTGCTCAAAAGGAGAAGGAAAAGGAGGGAAAAAGGAGGAGGAAAAGGAGGAGGAGTCTCACAGGGAATATGCTCAGTTATGAGGTATATTAACCACATAGCGAGTGTCTTGGTCCATTTTGCTGCTATAACAGAATAGCACAGACTTGGTGATTTATATAGAAGGGAATGTGTTCTCTCACAGTTCTGGAGGCTGGGAAGTCCAAGCCCAGGTGCTGGCATGTTCTGTGGTCTGGAGACGGCTGCTCTCTCCTCCATCATGGCGCCCTGTTGCTGCATCCTCCGCAGGGGAGGGTCACAGTGTCCCCACAGGGCAGAAGAGGGAAGGGCAAGAGGGCAAAGCTGCTGAACACTGTGTGAAGACTCTTTTATAAGGGCCTTAGTCCCATTCACGAGGGGAGGAGTCCTCATGACCTAAAGTCCTCCTTGGATCCCCACCTCTTAATACTGTCCCACTGACGGTGCCTCCATTTTGGATGGGACACGTTCAAACCACGTTCAAATTGAGCAAGTCCCAATTTCATTTAGAGTCCAATTATTGATGTCCAGTTGCTCAATTATGATGGAAACAGCCCTGTGTGGATGTAAAGTCTAGTAGAAGTCTGAAGGGTGACTTTCTACCAGAAGTGGGGAGAGACATTCTGACCAACACAGGGTGTATCCCAGGCCACACGCAGGTTCCCTTGACACTGGCTGCCAGTACTGGTGTTGGCCACAAGGCTTGGGAAAACAGCACAAAGGCTGAGTGATGAGACCCCCCTCCGTGGCCTGAGCTCTCAGTGTTTTTGTCAAGGTCTTGGGGTCATATATGGTTTGGAGTCTAGTATTTGAGGCCAATAACTCACATATGTGATCTTACAAGAATCAACGGAAAAGAAGCCGAACTCTGTAAAATAATTTTAAAGGGGTTTATTCTGAGCCAAATTTGAGGACCATGACCCAGAGCCACACCCAAGAAGCCTTGAGAATGTAGACTCACTGTGGCTGGGCCACAGTTTGGTTTCATACATTTTAGGGAGATAGGGGTTACAGGTAAAGTCACAAATCAATACGTGTAAGGCTTATGTTGGTTTGGCCTGAAAAGGTGGGCCATCTCGAAGCAGGGGCTTACGGGTTATAGGTGGGTTTAAAGACTCCTTGATTTGTAATTGGTTAAAAATGAAACTTTGTCTAAAGGCTTGGAATGTTTTAGATAAGGAAGAGACAAGTCACCGCACATATATTTGTTGTATTGTAACGGCAAAAACCGGAGTCACGCTGTCCAAGGAAACACCGAGAGTTACACGAGGATGCAGAGAGGTCAGGTTTATTAACTGTTAATGCAGGCGGGCTCAGAGGGGTCTTCTGCCAAAGTCTGAGCACCCCGGGTCAGGGGAACTTGTCTTTTATAATTTAAAACAAGGGGGAGGGTACAGAGCAGTGCATACAGATAAGAGAGTTGCAGGGAGGGAGCTGGTGCAGGAACATAAGCTGGGTCACTGGTCAGTTACCAGTTATCTTTCTTGCAACAGCTGTAGTTTTCAAGCATTCCTGTGACTAGGAGGTTAACAAGCAGTTTTACAGAAGCAGATTAAGCAATCTGACATAAACAGGGCTATAGCTTCTCCTTTCAAGGTAAAAGGTTTTCAGTGAGTTTTATTTTTTTTTTTCCATCTCAGTATAAATTGGGGACCTGCAGGTTTGTCTTGCATAGCCTTAGGCCTGTTGATGAGTTACAAAGGACATCTCCAAGAAGGGGGGCATGGTGAGGAATGTCTCACCTCCTCCTCCCTCCTCCTGGCAGACAATTTAGTTTTAGGATATCCTCTTGGCCAGGAGGGGGTCCATTCAGTCAGACAGTGGGGGGGAGCTTGTTATTTAATTTTGGTTCACACAAGGCATGACCTACCTTCTCACATATTGTTGTCACAGCAAAACATAAGTCCCTCCCACAGCAAGTTATGTAAGTGTTTGGAGTCATTTCAAAGCTACTGGTGGGAATGGCGGACATGGCTAGATCCTTGACGGGCTTGTGCAGACTAAGACAAAGAAGATTGTGGAGTGACCCCTGTGCAAATGGGGGTGGCACTGCCACTACCTGGAAGGGAGGAGACTGGGAGGGGAGGGCTGGGAGGGCCTGGAGCTGGGTTTGGTCGTGTTCAGCCAGTCGAGATCACCCCCCACACAAGCGGCAGAAGACGCCTAAACAGTGGGACATTTCGGTCTGAGTCAGGGGAGAGGCCTGGGCTGGAGACATAAATTTGGAGGTTGTCAGCACGTGCTTGGTCCTGGACGACAGGGACAGGGTGAGACAACCTTGGGAGTGAAAGTGTGTAGGTGGCGCAGAGTTGGGGCTGAGTCCACGGATACCCCAAATGTAAGACCTCACATTTGTGGAGAGAAGGTGCTCAGGCTCACCCACTTCCTGCCTTCTTTTAACAAACTGGTAATTCGTCTGATTTTTCTTCACCCTGGAAATGAAATTGTCTCTCATTCCTCAAGTATCTTTCTTCCTCATGGCTTAAAGCCCCCATTTCCAGTGCCTTAAAAACACCCCCTGTCCAGGCCGGAGTCTGAGTGCGACAGGACATTGAAGTGGACCTGTCCTTTCTTGCTTGCTTTGGATGAGGCACAGCCACAGTTGTGGCTCCATTTCCAGGTAAACCACCAGGTAGAAATCTCATGTGAGTTGGTCAAAAAACACTTAAAAGACTATCAAGACCTCATCTGTCCAGATGGCATAAGAGGGTTGGGGTGAGGGCTTCGTGACAGGATATTTTGAGGGAGATGTGAGGGTGTGGGGTCCCCAGTGGGACAGGTGGAGGGTGCTGCCCCTCCCTCAAGCTCAGACTGAGGGCTTCAGTGGGAGCGTTGGGAGAGCAGTTTTACCACAGGGAACTGGGCTGTGTCCCAAGGCCGAGAAATCCCAAGGGTGAGTGAGGTTAGTGAGCTCAGACAGGCAAGCCCGAGGGGAAGGAGCTGGGACGAGAGTGTGGGGTGACAGGGCCGTGTGCCTCCCAGGGACCCCATCTGGGCCTCGTGAAGGAACTGGCATGGGGGTGTCTCAAGCCCCTTCTCGAGGGACTCCTGGGGGAGGGGCCGGTCTGGAGTGTGGGGCTCAGGGGAGGGGGCGGGGTGAGCTTGTGAGCCTGGGCGTGGGGGGTGGGCGTGTGGCCTCCAAACCTTGCACGGGACGAGATGAGCAGGGAACTGAGTAGATGGAAAAGGAGATTCCCTAAGCCCAGGCCAGGTTCTGTGCTCTTTACAGTTCCCCAGGGGAGACCTGTTCGGAGAGGACTGTAGGGTTCACCCTCACCATTGTCCTTTGCTGTGATGAGCCCCTGGATTGGCTGGTCTCTCTCCTAGGGAAATGACAGGGTTGCCCTCTCACATTATCTTGCCCATTATGCCTCCAAAGCTCACCTTAAAAATATCTCTCACCCCCTTCCCCAAGCCCATTCCTCTCCCCATCACAGACTGCCACAGACTTTTAAATTTAATACATGTCCTCACAATTCATCTTCAATGTTTTTTAACATATATAAGTGCATCCATGACAACTATATGGCAAGGCTTTTGTGTTTATCCTTAAAATGTCCAAAAAACTATTGTAATCATAATCTGTGGTATAATAAAAAACATAGAGCTCCTAAAACCCTTGGAATTTTCTGAATGGTAGCAGTGCCTTTTGTATGTTAATGAGAGCACTGGTGGTGGGGCTGCTAGACAGCTTCAGGGTGGAGGCTGCTTGGAGCGGGGGACCCAGGCGGGATTAGAGTTTTGAGACCTTCATAGCCCTTCCTCCCTTTCTCCTCCCCACCTCCAGGAATATGAGGGAAACTGCAGATTGACTTCAATCACCAATGGTTTTATCAATCATAAATTTAATCATCAAGCCTCCATAAATGCCACTAACAAGGTCAGTTGCTCGCTTCCTGAACTCCGCATTGTTTGGGGCATCTGTCCTCATTGAAGGGCCTAGATCTGGATTATTCTTTCTGACGATGTTACAGAGCCAAACTGGGGTCTGCTTGCCCAGTGCAGCAAAGCCAGACACTGAAGTGGGAATTGCAGTGGGAGAAAAAGGCTTTATCGCAGGTGACTAAGCAAGGAGTACGGGCAGCTCATGCTTAAGACCCAAACTCCCTGATGGCTTACAAGCAAGGGTTTTTTAAGGGCTGGGCACATTGCAGGAAAGCAGAAGTTATAGGCAAAATTGTAAATCAATACACGGAGGTTATACATTGGCCTGGCCCAAAAAGGTGAGATATCCTGAAGTGGGGGCTTGGGGTTATAGGTGGATTTAGAGGTTCTTGGATTAGGAGAGAGGAATGTTAAGATGGGTTTGATTCTCTCCAGACCCCTCAGGGAGAAATTTAGAGCAAAGAACAGCAGTCAGAGTTTAGTTCTTCAGTCAACCCTTACCTGCATCTTGTGGGGATCTCTGAAAAGCAACTCAAAAACATATGTTAGGATGCCATATTTTAGTTTTGTTGATGGAAAAGTAGCCAAACTCAGTAAAATAATTTTAAAGGGGTTTATTCTGAGCCAAATTTGAGGACCAGGACCTGGAGCCACACTCAAGAAGCCTTGAGCAAGTGGACTCGCTGTGGCTGGGTTACAGCTTGGCTTTATACATTTTAGGGAGACAGGGGTTACAGGTAAAGTCATAAATCAATACATGGAGGGCTTACGTTGGTTTGGCCCGAAAAGGCGGGCCATCTCAAAGGGAGGGGCGCATACAGGTTATAGGTGGGTTTAAAGACTCCTTGACTTGTAATTGATTAAAAAATGAAGCTTTTTCTAAAGGCTTGAAATGTTTTAGATAAAAGAGAAGTCACCAGACATATATTTGCTGTGTAAATTGGGGACCTGCAGGTTTGTCTTGCATAGCCTTAGGCCTGTTGATGACTTACAAAGGACATCTCCAAGAAGGGAGTGGGCATGGTGAGGTATGTCTGACCTCCTCCTTGTGGCAGACAATCTAGTTTTAGGCTATCCTCTTGGCCAGGAGGGCGTCCATTCAGTCAGCCGGTGGGGGGCAAGCCTTTATTTAATTTTAGTTCACAGTTTCCATAGGGAACCACAACACCTCATGCACTTTTTAAGGGCTAGCTAGGTGCCCGGAACTTCCCCTGAAAGAACTCAAGATTTTCCTTTATCTCCAAGCTTGGGGGGCCCAGCAGGCCTTTAAGAGGAGTCCCTGCTCTGTCTCAACAATAGCCAGTCAAATGCATATCTTATAACTATAAGGAGACACGGTATTACCCAAAGTGCAGGCAAAGCTGCTATAAAAGATGGACCCAAAGAGAGACTGGGTACAAGGACACCTCTCCTCCCCTCTTATAAGAGTGCAGAGGTGCACAGACCAACAGCCTGGCCCTGGGCACCCTGTGGTCAAGCAGAGCCCATCTTCACTCCAACAGCCCCAAGCCCTTGTCCCCCATCTGCATGTTTCTTCCTGGGGGATCAACTTAACTTCAGCCCTGCCCTGCTTGCCTCACCCAGCACAGCCCGGGTGTCACTCAGTTGTGTCACTCCTCTGTCTCTCTCCCTGGAATGCCAGCGCTGTGATGTTAAAAGATAAACTTAGGCACATTATAATTCCAAGAGTTTATCTGAGCAGACCGTGATTCATGAACTGTGTAGCACCAGGGTGCCAGCTGTTCAGGGCTCCAGTGAAGGTGTATGAAGGGAAATATTTTATAAGGTGTTCTTAGTCCCTAGTAGAGGTTAGTTGGAAGTTTCTGATTGGTGAAGTCCCTAGTCAGAGACATTAGTTGGTGCTTTCTGATTGGCCAAGCTTAAGTTTTGCTGTATTCTTACATTGAGTTGGGTTTGCTGAACTTGGAACCCAAGGTGCTGAAACCACCTCAGCCTAATGCCTTCCCAGTTGAATTTTTAAATGATTAAGCTTGATTTACATCTGTGTTTTCACTGCTGGAGCTCCAGTGCCCAGAACGGTGCCTGGCAAACTGCAGACACTCTATAAGAATATGCTGAAAGAATAAAGAAAGGAATAAAGAAAGAATTTGCTTAGAGAAGAAAGAAAGGAACCATTTGGCAGTTTCCATACTGTTTTCATTGCTCTGGTGATTGCTTGAAGCTTGTCAAGACCCCCTTCTTAAGTGCATGATAGGTGCTGAGAATCTGAACTCATTATTACTGACACCGTGTTTTCACAAGGCCCAAAGCCCTGACCTCAGAGGGGAGGCAAGGCCATGTCCAGACGACCAGATGACGTGCATCCCAGCCCTGCTCTGCCTGAGATTTGTGTCCTCAGTGTGGAGAGGCCCAGGCCCAGCACAGCTCAGTTCTGCTGGCGTTGATGGCAAGTGGCAGGAGATCTGTCTTCCTGCAGATCACCCTCCAGGACCTGCTTTTGCAGGGCAGGAATAGGAGCTGTGGGTGCTAGGCTGTCATTGTTACCATTCCTCACTTGGGAGGTTACAGGCGAGGTTTCTCTTCTCTCAGGTGGAAACATTAGAAAGTAAGTGGAACCAGTTTATAAACAGACTGGACTTAGGTTCAAGGTGCTATTTCACCCTGAACACACTAGTCTTATTTGCACATTTCTACATGGTACCCTGGCTAGATCATATATATTTCCTGGTTACTTTTGGGTGTTAGAACACTCTCAGTTTCAAGTATGAAAAAATATCAAAGAAACATCCTTCCTTTTCCCACCTACTCTCCAGTCCCCTTATCTCCAGGCAGGAGATGTTGGGTGGGCAGAGTCTCAGGACAGCTTGGCACAGGTGAGCCTGGCAGGTCCCAAGACAACATGGGGCACATGTCCCTGCAGTGCTGGGCTCCAGGAACACAGGAGGAGAAACGCTGAGCACCTTGTCATGAGTCCATGTACACATTATATTACTACCATTCGATAGTAACATTTGATGGAGATATATAATGTCTTCCTGGAAGAACTAGAACCACGTGAGGAGTGGGGTCTGTCACATGGAGATGTCAGAGGTCATCCAGCCATTGAGGGGATTTTCTTGAGGGTTTCACACATCAGGTGGGGAATGATTTCTTTTTTCATGAGCTAATTGGTCCCATTGATTTTGTGACCCTGTATGATTGTTATTTTTATGAAAATGAAAATATGAAAGTGATTTTAATGGAGTAATCAAGACTGGAGGGTAGTGAAGGGAAGAAAATGTAATTTCTTTTTTAACATTCCACATTCTTAGTGGAGACAACATCCTGGAAACAAAAGTCAAATTAACAAGAGGAAATCCAGCAGAAGTTTATTGATACATGCCGTACCCATCACACGGGAGAGGCCTCAGTTCAAAAGTCTCTCTCTCTCAAGGCAGTGGCTTAGGGGACTTGTTTACACTCTATTTTGACAAAGAGTAATGAATCTGAGCACAGAGACAAGGCAAAGGAGAGAGTAGTTCCAGTTGTTTAAAAGGTGGGAATATGTGGGAAGATAGTAGAGTTTGCTGCCAGATTCTTCTGGCGCCTGCGGGTGCTCTCTCTGGGCTAATAAGCAAGTGCTGTGTCCAGTGAGGAAGGATTTATATCCTGACATCAGGCAAACCACAGGCTGAGGCAGAGTGATCCCCTGTGTTTTCAGTGTCTTCAACTTAACAATCCTCAATATTTTTTGATAAATATTTTGGTTTCCTTCAGTAGGAAAGATTGGGTTGAGTGATGAAGCTTTGAATCTGGTCTTAAGAACTGAAAGTCACTTAAAGGAGAAGGTGGCCATGAGCAGAAAGGGGAGATGCTCCCAGCTGCAATGCAGGGCAGGGGCTGAGGTTCTGCTTTTCTGTCTCAGCAAACCCTGGGCCTTCCCCCATGTACTAACTCTGACCTTCCCTCTTCTTTCCTCCCTCTAGCACCCTCTATTGCCTTTAGCCATGGCTCAGTCTACCTCTGGCATACTTCCTCAAAAGGTTCATGAAGTGGCCTCCAGCTTTGACAACTTTTTTAAGGACTTCAAAATGGAAAGCAAAATCCTTTCTCAGTAAACCATCACTTTGATTCGATCACACCTGGAGAAGGGTGGAGTCTTTAGATTTCTCTAGATATAAGATCATATTGTCTGCAACCAAGGACAACTTGACTTCTTCCTTTCCAATTTGCATACCGTTTATTTCTTTCTCTTCTCTGTTGGCTCTAGCTACAATTTCCAGTGCTATGTTGAATAACAGTGGTGAAAGTGAGCATCTTTGTCTTGTTCCAGATCTCGGAGGAAAGGCATTCTGTTTTTCCCCATTCAATTATGATACTAACTGTGGATCTGTCATATATGAATTTTATCATGTTGAGGTAATTTCTTACTTCATTTTAGAGAGAATACAGACTGGGATATGTAACTTTGCTTGGAGTAAATGTTCCTTGCACTCAACAATGAAGTAAGAGGAAATTATAAGAGGAAAGTAAAGCCTGTGCAAATGTGAACTGCACATCCAGGTCAGAAGTCCAGACAATGCACATGATAAGAAAGGGGAGATGCTCCTAGCTATCATGTAGGGCAGGGCCTGAGGTTCTGCTTTACAATCTCAGCAAACCCAGGACTCCCTCCATGCTCTAATTCTTTGAACTTCCCTCTTCTCTCCTCCCTCTAGCGCCCTCTACATCCCACAGCCATGGGTCAGTCCTACTGCTGCATAGTCTCTCAGATAAATCTTCATGATTTGGCCTCCAGCTTTGGCAAATTTTTTAAGAGTTTGAAGTTGGAAAATAAAATCCTCTCTAAGAAAACCATCACTTTGATTCAATCACATCTAGAGAATGGGGATCTTCAGAAAGCAGTTTCTGTGATCAGTGATGCACTGAGAGACATGGAGAATGCCCCCCTGAGCATGGCGGTGACAGGCGAGACTGGGACAGGGAAGTCCAGTTTCATCAATGCCCTGCAGGGAGTCAGGCATGAAGAATAAGGTGCAGCTGCCCTCAGGCTTGTGGAGACAACAATGGCAAGGACTTCATACCAGCACCCAAAGTTTCCCAAAGTGACGATATGGGACCTGCCCATCATGGGGTCCACTACTTTTCCACCACACGAGTGTCTGCAGGAAAGGAAGTTTGGTGAGTATGACTTCTTCATTATCATATCTGACACATGCTTCAGAGACAATTATGCACAATTGGGAGAAGTGGTTAGAAAAATGAAGAAGAATCGCTACTTTGTTTGAACCAAGATAGACAGTGATTTAAATAATGAAAGAATGAATAAATCTAATGACTTTCAGTGAGGAGCATGTCCTGAAGCAGATTCAAAATGACTGTACAAAGCATCTTCAAGAAGTTATCCTGAGTGTTCCTCACATCTACTTAGTCTCCAACTTAGATGTATCTGCCTATGACTTCCCAGACCTGGAGGCCACCCTCCTGAGAGAGATCCCAGCTCAAAAGCACCACATCTTCATGCTCTCCTTGCCCAATGTTACCGAGGCTGCCATTGACAGGAAGAGGGATTTGCTGAAGCAGAAGGTCTGGCTGGAGGCCCTGAAGGCTGGAGTATTGGCCACCATCCCTTTTGTGGGCTCCATTAGTGATAATGATGTGAAGAAGCACCTTGACTTGCTATAGGTCTTACTTTGGGCTGGATGATGCGTCCCTGGAAACCATGGCCAAGGATTTGCACTTGTCAGTGGAACAACTCAAGGCAAACATTAAGTCTCCCCAGTTGCTGTCAGTTGAGAGGGATGAGACCTTAATGGGAAAACTGTTGAAATGTATTGAGAAAATTTTCTCAGTCACTGGGGGACCAATTGCCACTGGCTTTTATTTTACAAAGAACATCATTTTGCAAAATCACTTCCTTGATACTGTGGTGAGTGATGCCAAAACTCTCCTTAAAAAAGAATAGCTTTTCGTGGAAAATATGGGCTCCACATGTGTCTAACACCACTGCATATTGGGAACCAAAATGAGAACAATGCAGCACCACACCCAAGTGCTCTTGATGTTGACATGGCCTTGGCAACTGGACTTATAGCCTATGGGGGAGTGGGCATGTCAGCAAACATTTTCTGTGAAGGACTAGAAAATAAACCATTTTAGGATTTAAGAACCAGATGATCTCTGTGGCAATCACTCAACTCTATTGTTGCAGTGGCAGAGCAGTCATCCAAAATAGGTAAATTAAAAGGCATGGCTGTTTTCCAATAAAATTTTATTTACAAAATGAGAGTCCATCTAGATTTGACCTATAGACTTTGTTAGTGTTGTCCTGGCCCTTCTGCTTTAAGGGAGCACCCTAAAATTTTCCATACTGCCACTTCTGGCTCAAACTCCACCTCAGTGTTTTTCCTTTGAGAAATTCAGCAGTCAGTTCTAAAGAATGCTGCTTAAACTTATCCTTTTTAGTCAAAGGGAGGAGGGGAAGCTGGTGTTCAGTACTGAATGGAGAGATACACTTCCTTGAGAGGTGGTGCCTGCAGGCACAGGATAGCCATATCACAGGTGTAATCACAGCTGTTTGTCATGCCTACCCAGGAGGTGCTCAGTAAATATTGGGTGAGCTGAGGGAATGTGTCTGCATGGAAGGCATTTGACATCCTGATATTCCCTGAGTATATTTTGTTCTTTTCTTGCTGGTATTTCTTCACTGACATTCTCCTTGCTCTTTATGTCAAGTTTCTGAATCTTTAAAATATACAAGTAGCTTATGGGGTCAAAGACACAAAAGAAAAACACAAATCTGTGGCCTAGTTAGGTACCTTGTGAGAATGTAAGGACACACGGGGCTGCCATGCTTCAGAATGTTTCACACTTAAACACGAGAGGGTGAGGAACATGACAAAGTATACTGGAGAAAACTAAGTCGAAACCATAGAGAGAGATTGAGGGGAAGAAAACAAGGAAAACAGAGAATAAGAGTCAGAAAAGGAAGTGATGAAGAGCAGGCTAGAGGAAGAGAGATAAAGGGGCAGCTGGTCTTCTGGCGAAGCCCGTGTGTGCTGGGCTCCCCCTTTAAGAAGCAACTTCCTTCTCTGTGACCCCTGGGGTGCTGCGACCTGGGCCATTACTTCTCGGTGTCTCAGTGTCCTTACCTGTACAATAGTGGTGACGATATCAGTAATTCATTCCAGATCTGGTGGGAGGGCTAAAGTAGACAGGTAACCAGTACATACTAATTGGTCCATATTGGCCAATAAGGGCCATTGTTCTTACTCCTCTTGATTGATTATCCCTTTCTATGGCAAGGAATTGTGTCTAAGAAGATGGAATCTAAGCAGAAAATATCAGAGATGGAGAAAGTGAATCACTGGCTTTAGACCGTTCTTGTAAGGAAGGGTTTGTGAATTCTGCTGGTCACAGAGGACGGATCATGTATATCGGTGGAGTCAGAGGCGATTGTGAAGGCAGCTGCGGGCAGCATGAGGCTCCCAGTTTCACAATCACTCCCTTTTCTACTTGTAGAGTACGTGAGGCCCTGTTCCATTCTGAGGAAAACAGGAGAAGATAGGGGCTCGGGTAGCCCAAGAAATTTCAGATTTTATGGATGTCATGTGGCCAAGTGGGTCCCAAAACACTGTGCACAGTCTTACATCAGGAACAGGAAAAAACTGTTGTCCCCTAACAACTTTCACATCTTTCTGTGGTCATATTTCCCCCTTATCATTGGAAACAAAAACATATTTGTAGAAGGGTGACCCTACAATTGCAATCTTTGCTCTTATCAATTTTATTCATTTATTTAAGAAGTAATCTCTGAGTATCCATTGAACAAATATTTACTGAGTATCTGTTCCATGCATATATGTTGAGGGGCTTCTCCAGGCCCAAGGGAGAGTGGAGCAGAAGATGAAGTCTCAGCCTTCTTGGGAGAGATTGAAAATAAAGCAGAGGATAAATAATAGTAAATAAATAATTATGGGGTACCACATATTCAGGCTGAGAGCAGTGCTTTGGTTTTTTTTTTCTTTTTTGAATGTAGTAAATCTGTATTTCTTTACATTTCAAGTACAAACTTAATTTTTATTTTCACATTGTGATTATTACTTATGTAAACATTTTTTTTTCAGGTGATTGTTGGGTCTGCCCTGGAATGCATGCAGTAGATAAGTCAGATAAGGACCCCCACAGGCTGCAGGCTCCAGAGACTCCAGAGGTTGTAAAGATAACTCTGAATTACTAAGGCTGGGATGGAGCTGGCAGAAACAGGTTGAACTCCCCCTCCCCAGATTTTCTATAAAACTCACCACCCTTCCCCTCCTCTGGGTGGACGCCCTTTTCGGCCTCCACCCACCTGCACCCAAGTGCTCTAAATAGATGGCATTTTACCATGCCCCAGGCTTGCGTGTCTTCCTCTCCACTCTGACCTAACAGTGATATACTTTTCTATTAATGATTTTTTTCCATTAGGTTGAGTAATTTTTTAAATCAACATCAATATACCATATAATTAACCATGTTAATGTGCAGAATTCATTGGCAATGAGTAAATTCACAATGTTGTGCAACCATTATTTCTGCCTAGTTCTAAAACATTTTTATTATCCCCAAAGGAAACCCTCCACCCATTAAGTAATCACTCTTCATTTCCTCTACCCCCAACCTCTAGATACTACTACTCTTCTTTCTCTTTTTGTGGATTTAACTATAGTTAGGGTAATTTTTCCAATTCAGTCCACACATTACTATAAAACCTTGTGGGTAGAGTATTCTTAGCCTCTGTCAATCTGAAATAATCAGAAAGATCAGAATTCAGTTTTAAAGAGTTTATTCAAGGAAATGCTGGGAATGGCCATCTGGGACAAATGTACTCTAGAGAAATAGGGTCAATACTCTGAAGTTAAAAGTTGAGTTCTTCCTCATGCAGGTAGAAAACAAAGACATGTAGTAGGACTATAACATATTCTATAGAAGGCTGGTTTATAAGTTACAAAAATGTAATTAGTTATAGTTTGTTTTCTTTTCCATGCAGCTTATTTTTATTTCTTTTCCAATTTAAAAGAGTGCATTTAACATTCCATCTTAGACCATGTGATTGTCACAAAGTCTTTGTGTGAGAGAGGAAAGAGGGAAGTTAACCTATAATGAAGATCAACTGTGAAGAGGAGAGGGATTTTCCCTGGTGCCCGTTAGTTATTTACAAACATTTTACAAAACATAAAGAAAAAGGCTAATCTATAATCAGAGAAACAAAGGTTATAATGTCTGAGTTACAGCTGTTTGTCACATGACTCAGGCTCCATAATCACATTCCTTTAAGCCTCAAAATAATTTAAAGTTCCAACAGCTTAGACTTTAAATTACTTATTTTCACACCTCTATTTCTTTTTCCTGGTTGTGGAAACTGTATTGCATGTTTTGTGTAAAGCAAGCAGGCTCAAGACTTTTGTAGAAAGGAGATTGGTAGAAATAAATACATCTACCCCCAATCTCTACCCCCAACCTCTTGCAGCTATTAATCTACTTTCTGTTTTTAGGGATTTACCTATTGTTCAGGGAAGTTTTTGCAATTCAGTCCAAGTATCCCTATTAACCCTGTGGATAGAGTATTTGTAGCCTCTATTTCTTCCCCCTGATTGTTTCATCATATTACATATTTTGTGTAAAGCAAGCAGGCTCAAGACTTCTGTGGAAAGAGGATGAAGGGAGATAAATACACATGAGAGTGTCCCCCTGTCTACCTCCAGAGCCCCTCGCACCCTTCATGCTGCTCTGTGCTGGGGCCTGCAGGGCCACGTCATGGGCTCTCATGCCTCTGGCTTGCAGTTAGGTGTGGCTAACAGGGAGTCATGATGGGAGATCAGAGGGAGGCAGGAGCGTGGTGCAGGGCGTCATTCCCCTGCTTCCTCCCTGTGGGTTCCCTGGGGCTGCCTTTCCCCTTGGTTGGAGGTCCCACCTCCTGCCCACTACACATAGTGCCTCACTCAAGCCCACTACACACAGTGCCTTCTGAATCCAGGTTCCTCCAGCGGCTCTATCCTTTGCCTCCTGAGGCTTAGGGCTGGTGGTGCCCTGTTGTCTCTGGTCCCAGAGTACTGCATGATCCCTTGTGTTTACCCTACACTGCCCATATCTTTCTAAATAGTTTCTTTATTAAACACTCCTCAAATTAGCCTCATTTGAATGTGCATCTGTTTCTTGCTGGGACCCTGGCTTCAGCAAGCATACTCCGTGGTTCTGTTCAGCTGTCAGTCAACGTGATTTGCACAGAATCCTCTGCAGATGAGCTGGTCTAGTGGATTCTCCTAGGGCCAGGCAGTGAATTCATCTCTCTTCAAGGTTCTAAGGTCCTGGAACTTCATGTCAATCTCTGAATGCCAGTATCTTTTAAGAGCTCATAATCCTGGAGGTGGCTCATTTACCCAACCATTTCCAGGTACTACAATGCCTTTTCTAGAGGGGGAAAGACCAATGGGCCCATGTTCCATCTGGAAGAAGGTGGGCTCCCAAAGGGCTGTGCCCTAATTCTTCAGCTATCATATCAACTCAAGTAGCTCTCTGTCTGATATTTTGAGCCATTGCATGGAGTTTATTATGCAGGCTTAGAACTTAGATAAAAGGAAAAATATCTCTCCAAAGCATCAACATCATTTCCATAGGCACATGCACCTTGTTACAAGAGCAACCATTGAAAGATTTTAAGTGTAGAGTTAACATGATCCCAACTACATCAGGAACTATTTCAAGCAAAAGAACATGACTTAAATTTATGTGTCATTAGTATTGTTAGCATAGTGCATTGAATATAATAATAGGTGTTCATTCCTTAATTCATTCCATGTACTAATATCATGAACCACCGCCTATGTATACAAATACTTTTAAATTCTGTGTATATACTGGAGCCATGAGCAGGACACACATCATCCCTGCTGCATGCAGCTTACTTTTTTTTTATAAAATATTTTTAATTGTGTTGCTCAGGGACCTGGAGGGGAGATTTGTAAACTAATCTTGGGAGGCAAGGGAAGCTCACATGGGCAGAACTGAGAGAAGAGTATAGGTGGGTCTGAGCCAAGTGCACTCAAGGAGCACCCCTGCCCCGATAGGAAAGCTGTGCTCTCAGCCTGGGGTGGGATCCTGGACAGGGAAGCTCCCACCCTGCAGCACCACTGCAAGTGACTTCAGTTAGTTTGAGCTCCTGCTTGTGGCCAGACTCCCAAAGGAGACCTTGGGGCAAGGGAGTGGGGAGAAGAGCAAAACCCACTCCAGATACCCAGACTATGAATCCCACATGACCCCTCCCCCATGAGCAGACTTTCTGGCTTGGTGGGGCTGGTTCAGTCCCTCCCTGGTGGCTTTCCCCAGTGACCTGGAAGCAGACCCTCAACCCCTGCTGAGACATCTCTCTTGCCTGCATTTGTGGATCCTGAATGCAGGCTCACCTGACCCAGCCCCACCCAGCCTCACTCCTCCACCTGCCTCTGCTATGGTGAAGATTAAGGAGTCCCCTGAGAGCTCCTGGGCCCTGCCCACCACTGGAGGCATTTGAGTGTTTCTCCTGAGGGGTTAGAGCTGGTCACAGGTCCCAAGAAACAACACTGCAGCTGGCTCTTTCCAGCAATCACTTCCTGCTAGCAGGGAGGACAACTTGTACTGCCTTTTACAGCATTTACTGACTCAATCAACAGGGTGTGGTTGATTCTTACCCACAAGCACCACCTACTGTCTTAGGGATTAAACTGGGCATCCCAATATAATTTACACTGTTAAGAAGACCACAGGGCTGGGGAAAGAGAAAGGATTTCAAATACCTCCATCTTCCCTCATCAACAAGAGACAGGGCGTCTACCCACACACATAGCTCACCACTGCTACAGCCTACAAACAACTAGCAGCTGAGAAAGCCACCACACTAAGGATATCTATAATCAAGGCAACCATGTAGAACCTAGATACCCATCAAAGCACCCACAAGCAAAGCCAAAAGTTCTTACCCAACATATGCTACAGACACATCCTTATGAATGGGGGGGGGGGCAAAAAGCCTCATCTAAACAAAAGAAAATCCAAAACCAAGAAATGACAGCTGCTCTAGATGAGAAGGAATCAGTGCAAGAATTCCAGAAATATGAAAAATCTAAGTGAAAGGACACCCCCAAAGGGGCACTCTAGCAATGGATCCCAACCAAAATGAAAATATTGAAATGACAGATAAAGAATTCCAAATATGGGTTGTAAGAAAGCTCAGTGAAATCCAAGAGAAAATGGAAAACCAACTCAAAGAAACAAGAAAACAATTCAGGAAATGAATGAACAATTCACTGATCAAATTAAAAACTTCTGCACAGCCAAGGAAACTATCACTAGAGTGAACAGACAACCTACAGAATGGGAGAAAATATTTGCATGCTACACATCTGATAAAGGGCTGATAACCAGAATCTATACAGAACTTAGGAAAATCAACAAGAAAAAATCAAACAACCCTATTAAAAAGTGGTCAAAGGACATGAACAGAAACTTTTCAAAATAAGGCCAGCAAACATAATAAAAATTGCTCAATTTCTCTAATCATCAGGGAAATGCAAATCAAAACCACGATGAGATATCACTTAACTCCCGTGAGATTGGTTTATATCAAAAAGTCCCAAAACAACAAACATTGGTGGGGATGCAGACAGATAGGAACACTCATACACTGCTGGTGGGACTGCAAATTATTACAACCTCTATGGAAAGTAATACAGAGATACCTCAGAGAACTAAAAGTAGAACTACCAATTGATCTAGCAATCCCACTACTGGGTATTTATCCAAAGGAAAAAAAGACATTCTATAATAAAGACATCTGCACTTGAATGTTTATAGCAGCACAATTCACAATTGCAAAGATGTGTAAACTACCCAAGTGCTCATAAATCCATGAGTGGCTTAATAAAATGTGGTATATGTATACCATGGAGCATTACTCAGCAATAAGAAATGATGGTGAATTAACACATCTGGTATTATCCTGGATGGAGTTAGAGCCCATTCTTTGAAGAGAAGTGTCACAAGAATGGAAAAACAAGCATCACTGGTACTCACCACCAAATTGGTACTAACTGATCAATACTTATGTGCACACATGGAAATAATATTCATCAGGGGTCAGGCAGGTGGGAGGGGGGTGGAAGGGATAGGAAAACTCACACCTAATGGCTGCAGGGCACACTGTTTGGGGGATGTTCATGATTGTAGCTCTGACTTGGGCAGTACATAGGCAATATATGTAACCAAAGTGTTTGTACCCCCATAATATTCTGAAATTTTAAAAAAATTTTAAAAATAGAATAAAAATTAAAAAATTAAAAAATAGAACTTCTGGAAATGAAACATTCATTCAAAGAAATACAAAACACAGTGGAAAGCTTTAAGAATAGACTATACCAGGTACAAGAAAGAATTTCAGGGCATGAAGACAACTCTTTCAAATTAACCCAGTCAGACAAAAATAAAGAACAAAGACTCAAGAGGAACAAACAAAGCCTATGAGAAATATGGTATTATGTAAAACAGCCAAATATAAGAATCATAAGCATCCCTGAGGGTGAATAAGAAAAGTACAAGGTTTGGAAAACCTATCTGAGGGAATAATTGAGGAAAACTTTCCTGGTCTTACTAGAGATTCAGACATCCAGATACAGGAAGCTCTTCGAACACCTGGGATTCATTGCAAATAGGGAATCACCAAGACATATAGTTATCAGACTGGCCAAAGTCAACATGAAGGAGGAACTCCTATGAGCTGTGAGGTGAAAACATCAAGTAATATACAAAGGAAAACCTATCAGGCTAACCACAGACTTCTCAGCAGAGCCCTTACAAGCCACAAGGGATTGGGGACCCATCTTCAGTCTTCTTAACCAGAAAAACTACCAGCCTAGAATTTTTCATCCTTCAAAACTAAATTTCATATATGAATGAGAAATAAAGATTTTTCCAGACAAGCAAACACTGAGGGAATTTGTCATGACCAGACCTGCCCTGCAGGAAATACTCTGAACTACATTATACATGGATCAGCACAATAGATATCCACCACTGTAAAATGCTAAAGCTCAGAGCTCATATAAAACAATAGTACAAGAGGGAAAACAAAGCAATAAGGTACAACCCAAGATGATGATTAGAACAGCATCTCACATATCAATTCTATCACTCAATGTTAATGGTCTGAATGCCCCACTCAAGAGACATAGGCTGAATGAATGGATGAAAAAATACAAGCCAATTATCCTCTGTCTCCAGGAAACACATCTAACCCACAAGGACTCACACAGACTCAAGGTGAAGAGATGGAAAAAAATATTCCATGCAAATGGAAACTGAAAGAGAGCAGATGTAGCCATTCTTATATCAGATAAAATAGATTTGATGATAAATGTGTGACAGTAACTAGTGTCTGGATGTTATACAGATGCCAGTCATTTAGTAGAAATATCATTACATTTTATACTTAGCTGTAATGACTCAGTGTCAGATGGGCAGTAATCTGAAAGTTTTTTTCCCAGGGATAGTGCTATTACATAGGATCAATAAAATAAATATTTTATTGAAAATAGACAATTTAGAAAAATGGGCACAGTCTGTTCATTTCTTCATGGTGAGGACTGTTGAGCAAATGACAAACCACAAATCTCTGAGCAGAAGCCACATTCTCAATCAAGGGCCCCCCAAGATTGCTATAAGATTGCTATCATATTGATTCGTTCCATTGACCTAATGTTCATTTAGAAAATTTTCTTCTCTTGAGGAGCCTTTGAATTTCAAAGTTGAAAAGTGAATAAAATACATATTTCCTTGTAACACTTAAAGCTGTTTTGATTGTACTGGTGATGTGAAACAAGGACCTAAATCTTCAAATAGTAGTTATGCATTATTACAGGAATTTTTTAATTAACTGGAGTCATCTAGTTTAACCCTATTATTTCTAAGATGAAGAAAAGAAATGGTAAAGAAAGACAAAGATGAGCATTATATAATGGTAAAGGGAGCAATTCAACAAGAAGACATAACAATTCTAAATATATATGCACCTAATACAGGAGCTCCTAGATTCATAAAGCAGATTCTACTAGATCTAAGAAAAGAGGTAAACAGCAGCATAGTAATTGCTGGGGACTTCAACACCCCACTGACAGAACTGGACAAATCATCAAAGCAAAAAATAAAGAAAGAAACACTGAACCTAGATGGGACTCTATATCAAATGGGCCTAATAGACATTTACAGAACATTCTATCTACCCCAAAACTACTGAATATACATTTTTCTTATCAGCCCATGGGACATTCTCCAAGACTGACCATAACTTAGGCCACAAAACATGTCTCAACAAATTCAAAAAAATTGAAATCATACCATGTAGCTTCTCAGACCACAGTGGAAAAAAACTAGAAATCAATTCCAAGAGAAACACTCAAATCTACACAAAGCTATGGAAATTAAAAAACCTGCTGCTCAATGATTATTGGGTCCATAATAATATTAAGATGGAAATTAAAAGACAAAGGGGACATGAGCTATCAAAATCTGTGGGATTCAGCAAAAGCAGTCCTAAGGGGAAAATTCATAGTCTTAAATGCCTACTGGTCATAATTTAACAACCTAAGGAGACATCTCAAGGAACTAGAAAAAGAAGGACAAACCAAACCCAAAGCCAGCAGAAGAAAAGAAATAACAAAAGTTAGAACAGAACTAAATGAAATGGAAAAGAAAAAAATACAATACAATACAAAGGATCGATGAAACAAAAAGTTGGTTCTTTGACAAGATAAACAAAACCGATAGATCTCTTGCTAGATTAACCAGGAATGGAAATGAAAGGACTCAAATAAGCTAAATCAAAAATGAAAAAGGAAGTATTACAACTGATGCCACAGAAATACAAAATATTATCTGTGAATACTATGAAAATCTCTACACACATAAACTAGAAAGTTCAGAGGAAATGGACAAATTCCTGGAAACACACAACCTCCCAAGACTCAATAAGGAAGAACAGAACTCCTAAACAGACCAATAACAAGCAGCAAGATCAAAGCAGCAATAAAAAAATCTTCCAACAAAAAAAATCCTTGGACCAGATGGATTCACAGCCAAATTCTACCAGACCTACAAAGAAGACCTGGCACCCATACTGCAGAAATTATTCCATAACATCAAGAAGGAAGGAATCCTCCCCAACTCATTCATTCTATGAAGCCAGTATCACCTTGATACCAAAGCCAGGAAAGGACACAACAAAAAAAGGAAACTACACACCAGTATACTTTGTGAATATAGATGCAAAAATCCTCTATTAAATATTAGCAATCCAAATTCTACAGCACATAAAAAGTAACCCACCATGACCAAGTGGGCTTCATCCCAAGGGTACAAGGATGGTTCAATATATGTAAATCAATAAATGCGATTCACCTCAAAAACAGAAGCAAAAACAAAGACTATATGATCATCTCAACAGATGCAGAGAAAGCATTCAACAAAATCCTGCACCTTTCATGATAAAAACCCTCAACAAACTAGGCATAAAAGCAACATATTTTTAAGGTTTATAGCTCAAAATTATAAAAGCCATATGTGACAAATTCACAGTTAACATCATACTGAATGGGGAAAAGTTGAAAGCATTCCCCCTAAGAACTACAACAAAACAAGGGTGCCCACTGTCACCACTTCTATTCAACATAGTACTGGAAGGCCTAGCCAGGCAAGAGAAAGAAATAAAGGATGTCCAAATCAGAAATGAGGAGGTCAAACTATCACTTTTTGCTGACAATATGTATGATCTTGTATCTAGAAAATCCCAAAGACTCCACCAAGAGACTCCTGGAATTGATAAATAAATTAAGCAAAATCTCAGGTTACAAGATCAATGTACACAAATCAGTAGCATTCCTATACACCAGTAACAGTCAAGCTGAGAATGAAATGAAAGACTCAATACCATTCACAATAGCTACAAAGAAAAGAAAATACTTAGGAATATATTTAACCAAGGAGGTGAAAGATCTTTACAAGGAGAACTACAAAACACTGAGGAAAGAAATTGCAGATGACACAAACAAATGGAAAAACATCATGCTCATGGATCAGTAGACTCAACATTGTAAAAATGTCCATACTGCCCCAAGTGATTTACAGATTCAATGCAATACCCATCAAAATACCAACATCATATTTCATAGATCTAGAAAAAATAATTCTATGCTTCATTTGGGACCAAAAAAGAGCCTGAATAGCAAAAGCAATCATAAGCAAAAAGAACAAATCTGGAGGCATCACATTACCAGACTTCAAGCTATACTACAAGGCTATAGTGACCAAAACAGCATGGTATTGGTACAAAAATAGAGATATAGACCAATGGAACAGAACAGAGAACCCAGATATAAAACCATCTACCTACAACCAAGTGATCTCCAACAAAGCAGACAACAACGTATTCTGGGGAAAAGAAGCCCTATTCAATAAATGGTGCTGGGAAAATTGGATAGCCACATGCAGAAGAATGAAACAGGACCCCCATCTCTCACTACTCACATAAATTAATTCAAGATGGATAAAAGACTTAAATGTAAGGCATGAAACCATAAAAATTCTAGAAGATGCAGAAAAAACTTTTATAGCTATCAGCCTAGGCAAAGAATTTATGACTAAGACCCCAAAGGCAATTATAGCAACAAAAAATAAATAAATAAATGGGACTTGATTAAATTAAAAAGCTTCTGCACAGCAAATGAAATAATCTACAGATTAAACAGACAACCTACAGAACGGGAGAAAATATTTACAAACTATACATCTGATAAAGGGCTAATATCCAGAATCTACAAAGGAATCAAACAAATTAGTGAGACAAAAATGAACAACCCAATTAAAAAGTGGGCAAAAGACATGAACAGAGCTTTTAAAAAGAAGATAGACAAAATGGCCAACACACATATGAAAAAATGCTCAACATCACTAATCATCAGGGAAATGCAAATTAAAACCACAATGAGGTATCACCTTATCCCTGTTAGAATGGCTTTTATTAAAAAGTCCAAAAACAAGAGTTGCTGGTGTGGATGCAGAGAGAAAGGAATGCTCATACACTGTTGGTGGGACTGCAAATTAGTACAACCTGTATGGAAAACAGTATGGAGATTTCTTAAAGAACTAAAAGTAGACCTATCATTTGATCTAACAATCCCACTACTGAGTATCTACCCAGAGGGAAAGAAGTCATTTTATCAAAAAGACACCTGCACTTGAATGTTTATTCCAGCACAGTTCACAATTGTAAAGATATGAAATCAACCCAAGTGCCCATCAATTCATGAGTGGATTAACAAAATGTGGGGGATATGTGTGTGTATATATATATACACAAACACACAGACACACACACACACACACACACACACACACCATGGAGTACTACTCAGCCGTAAAAAGAAATGAATTAATGTCTTTTGTGGCAATTTGGATGGAACTGGAGACCATTATCCTAAGTGAAGTATTCGCTAATAATTTATAACTAATTGACAGGCACACATGGGCACAGAAAGAAGTAAAAATTGTTGGCAATCAAGAAGGGGGTGGGGGAGGAGAGGAGGAGTAAAGACTTATTTAACAGGTACAATGAACACTATTTAGGTGATGGGCACACTTATAGACCTGACTAATTCATTATAAAAGCTATTCATGAAACAAAAAACATTTGTGCCCCCTTAATATAAAAATATAAATAAATAAATAAAACTGAGGATAAAGCTGCCATTTCAGAACTGACAGTAAAATAAAGGCAAAGCAATAAAAATAAATAAAAAATAAGAAGGATTTTTAATTGTGGTAAAACACACATAAAATTTACTATCTTAACCATTTGCAAGTGTACAGTTTGGTAGTATTAAGTATATTTACATTTTTGTGTGACAAATCTGCAGACCTTTTCTATCTTGCAAAATGGAAACTCTGTACGGGCATGCCTTGGAGATACTGCAGGTTTGGTTCCAGAGCACCACACTAAAGTGACTATCACAATAAAGTGAGTCACACAAATTTTGTTTTTGTTTTCCAAGGCATATAAAAGTTTTGCTTACATTATACTGTAGTCTCAATAGCATTACATCTAAAAAAATGTACATACCTCAATCAAAAAATGCTTTTTCACTAAAAAATGCTAACAACCATCTAAGCCTTTAGTAAGTCACAATCTTTTGCTGGTGGAAGGTCTTGCCTCAATGTTGATGGCTGCTGAGTGATCAGGGTGGTGGTTGCTGAAGGTTGAAGTGGCTGTGGCAATTTCCTAAAATAAGACAACAATGAAGTTTGTGCATCAGTCAACACTTACTTTGACAAAAGATTTCTCTGTAGCATGGGATGCTGTTTGATAGCTTTTACCCAAGTAGAACTTCTTTTAAAATTGGGGTCAATTCTCTCAAACCCTGCTGCTGCTTTATCAACTAAGTTTATGTAATATTTTAAATCTTTGGTTGTCATTTCAATAATGATGACAGCATCTTCACCAGGAGTAGATTCCATCTCAAGACACTACTTTTGTTGCTCATCCCTTCAAGAGTTATGATGAGACCGTAGCAATTCACTCACATCTTCGGGCTCCATTTTTAATTCTATTTCTCTTGCTATTTCCACCACATCTCCAATTACTTCCTCCACTACAGTCTTGAGCCCTTCAAAGTCATCTGTAAGGGTTGGAATGAACTTCTTCCAAACTCCTGTTAATGCTGATATTTTGACCTCCTCCCATGAATCACAAACATTCTTAATGGCGTCTAGAATGGTGAATTTTTTCCGGAAGATTTTCAATTAATTTTGCCCAGATCCATCAGAGAAATTACCATCTATGGCACCTATAGCCTTAGGAAATGTATTTCTTAAATAATAACACCTAAAAGTCAACATGACTCCTTGATCCCTGGACTACAGAATGGATGTTATGTTATCAGGCATGAAAACAACGTTCATCTCCTTGTACTTCTTCATCAGAACTCTTGAATGATCAGCTGCATTATAAAGGAACAGTAGTATTTTGAATGGAATCTTTTTTTTTGAGCAGTAGGTCTCAACAGTGGGCTTAAAATGTTCAATAAACCATGCTATAAACAGATGCACCATCATCCGGGCTTTGTTGTTTCACATAGATCACAGGCAGAGTAGCTTTAGCATAATTCTTAAAAGCCCTAGGATTTTCAGAATGATAAATGAGCATTGGCTTCAATTTAAAATCACCAGATGCATCATCCCCTAACAAGAGAGTCAGCCTGTCCTTTGAATCTTTGAAGCTATGCATTGACTTCTTTCTTCTCTAGCTAGGTAAGTCCTAGGTGGCATCTTCTTCCAACAGAAGGCTGTTCTGTCTACACTGAAAATCTGTTGCTTAGTGTAGCCACCTTCATCAATTATCTCAGCTAGATCTTTTGGATAAGTTGTTGCAGCTTCTATATCAGCACTTGCAGCTTTTTCTTGTACTTTTTTGTTATGGAGATGACTTCTTTCCTTAAACCTCATGAACCAACCTGTGCTAGCTTCCAACTTGTTTTCTGTAGCTCCCTCACCTCTCTCAGCTTTACAGAATTGAAGAGAGTTAGAATCTTGCTCTGGATTAGACTTCAGCGTAAGGAAATGTTGTGGCTAGTTTGATCTTCTATCCAGACCACTAAAACTTTCTCCTTATCAGCAAGGAGGCTGTTTCACTTTCTTATCATTCATGTGTTCACTGGAATAGCACTTTTAATGTCCTCTAAGAACTTTTCCTTTATAGTCATAACTTGGCTAACTGTTTGGCATAAGAGGTCTAGCTTTAGGCCTGTTTGGGCTTTTGACATGCCTTCCTCACTAAACTTAATCATTTCTAGCTTTTGATTTAAAGTGAGAGTTGTGCATCTCTTTCTTTCACTTGAACGGTTAGAGACCATTGTAAGGTTGAAGGAGAGATTGGGTTTTATGCCTCACAGGGCCTGTGTCACACAATAGGAGTCATACATATTCAGCAGGTTTGGGGGGAAAGTTATACATATTTATGAGGGGAGCTGAGCACATGCACAATGGGTAAACATGTATGTAACATACATTCCATGTTCACTTTGGAGTGGGGTTTTAGCATTATAATGAGGTGGAATTTGACTCTTTACATCAAAAGGTGAACTACAGGACACAAAAGACAGTTTTTGTACAGCCTCTATAAACTGGCTGAAGGTGGCGTAAGGTCTGTGATTGCTTATTAGAAAAGCATGTTTGTAAGGCTGGTCCTCTGTCTGTTCAGAGTTGTAGCAGTCTGGGTTGGAAGTCAGAGTCAGGAGAGGTCTGATAGCTCTTAATGTTAGGGAATTTAGAGCCAGAGGAATTTAGAAATTTGCCATGCCAGCCAGGCTTTGAACACTTGACCTGTAGGTAACTTTGTTTCCTTAACCTTAGGGTTTGTCTTAGTTGATAAGGGGGAGTCTCAGATCACAAAGGGAATGTGAGAAACTCATATGAATAAGCATTATATGTGTACGTGTACATATATTTCTCATTTTATCTTCTTGATGGCTCTACAAGAACATTATAAAACTATTACCATCTTCAAATGAAAGATCCAAGAATCAGAGAGGTTCAGAGTCGGCTCCAGGTTGGGAGACAGGCACCTGGACATGCTGCAGGTGACTGCCCAGCCATCACTAGGACCTGCTCCCCTGCCCTGGGCAGCTGCTCCCTTCCCTGACTCTGAGCCACTCAAGAGGGTGGCCTGGCATGCTGCAGGGAACCACAGCCCCCACCTACCAGCCCTGCCCCACAGCCCCTGAGCACCAGGCCAGCACCCAGTGCCTGCAGGCCCAAAGAGATTTCTAACTCACCAGACTTGAGAGAAAAGAGAGTTCTGGTGTCGGAGATCAGATCCAATGTTTCCACTACAACAACAGAAAATGCTGAGTGTGGTGCAGTGCTCCCTGCAGGCCACAGCACAGGACCTAGTTCTGCACAGACCTGTCCTCATCCAGGAAGTGCAGACACAGTAAGCCCCTGTGGTCACCACACAGGAAAGGGGCTGAAGGAGCCTCTGCCCTGTCTGGGGTGCTGAGGCCCAGCGTGGGAGGCAGCAGGAAGAACCTACACTGGCTGATTGTCAGGGCCTGCATTTACTGGAGTGAACAGGAAACCAGGACAACATTGTTTCCTGTCTGGATAGCGCCAGCATTTCCAGGAAAAGAGACATGACAGTGTTATGAATCCAGGTCGCTCAGGTGGCTGTGGTGGGAGCCAGTGAGCTCGGGAACCGGGTGGCTGAGCAGGGAGCAGCTTTGCAGTAAGTGTCTGCAGTGTCTAAGGGGCCAGTCCTCAGGGAGCTGAATGTCCACATCACGCAAGGCTCGGCACCATCATCCCAGGACACGGGATCCGGGCAGGGAAGGCGCAAGGCCGGAGCAGGGATGCCCTGACCCTGTGATGGGCTACTGTGGTCCTGGGGGCCTCTGCACAGGGCGGGGACCTTGTAGATGAGGCATAATGGCTACAGGGGACTGCAGCTGGGTTCTTCCCTTCCCCCACATGGAAGGCTGGAGTGGGCTAAGAATGGATATTTTCCTTCTCCTAGGTTGCCTAGGCTCTGATAAAACTCTAATGTGTTAGGCTCTGGTAAAACAGTTTGCTTTGAGGGTAGGCCTTGCTAAGAACAGAATCCTCTGGCTTATTTCCAAATGGTTGCTTTTCCCCTCCCCCTACTGGAAACACCGGGGGATTTTCTTCAGTGCTCACCGTGGAAAGACCTGCTAGAGCTATCGGAGGTAAAGCTCACGAAAGTGTGTGGACCATCCTCTGACTGAGTCCCACTGGCTTCTTAACTTCCACACGAAGCCTCCAGCATTTCATCAAGTACACTCAGGATTTTCTCAGTGGTGTTGTTTCCCATGGAGGTTTCTGCTCATGGGTTTCTACTCCAGCAAATTGTGATTCTTTGGACCTGACTGGCTGTCTCTCTAATTTGGGGTCGGCAGTTTGCCCTTCTCTTATGGAACTAAGAAGATGTGTTTAATTTTCAGTTTGTTCAGCTTTTTAAATTTTTATTGTGTTAAAATACACATAATATGATATTTAACATCTTACCAGTGTAGCAGTCTGTGGTATTAAGTATATTCCTATTGTTGTGTAGCCATCACCACTGTCCGTCTCCAGAACTCTTTTCATCTTGCAAAACTAAAACTCTGTGCCCTCTCAACAGTAACTCCTCATCACCCCTCCCCCATGGCCCTGGCCACCACCATTCTAATTTCTGGCCCTATGATTTGGACTATTCTAGGTACTTCATATGAGTGAAATCATAAGTATTACATTTTTATGACTGGCCTGATGGACTTAGCGTAATGTCCTCAAGGTTCATCCATGTTGTAACATGTGTCAGAATTTCCTTTCTTTTTAAGGCCAAGTAATATTCCATGGTATGGATATATCACATTTTCCTTACATAGTTATCTGGTGACGGACGTTTGAGTTCCTACAATTCTTGGCTCTTGTGAATAATGCTGCTGTGAACACAGGTGTACAAATATAATATCTTGTTGAAATCTGTTTTTGATTGTTTTGGATATAGACCCAGAAGTGGAATAGCTATATCATATTGTAATTCTATTTTAAATTTTTTAAGGATCCACCATACATTGTTCAATAGTGGCTGTACTATTTTATTCACATTCCCATCAACAATGAACAAGAATTCCAATTTCTCCACATCCTCACCAACACTTATTTTCTGGGATTTTCTTTAATAACAGCTGTCCTAATGTGTGTGAGGTATTATCTAATTGTTTTGATTTTTAATTCCCTAATCATTAGAGATATTGAGCATCTTTTCATTATATATTGACAATGTATATATCTCTTGGGAGAAATGTCTATTCAAGTTCTCTGCCCATTTTTAAACTGGGTTTTTTTAATTTTTAGTGGTTGGTTGGTTGTTTAGTTTTAGGAGTTCTCTATATACTGTGGCCATTAATCCCCTATCAGATATATGATTTGCAAATATCTTCTCCTATTTGGTGAGTTTCCTTTTCACTCTGTTGATAGTGTTCTTTGATGCACAAAAGTTTTTCATCTTCATAAAATACAATTTGTCTATTTTTTGCTTTTATCATCTGTGGCTTTTGTATCACATCTAAGAAATCATTGCCAAATCCAATGTCAAGCTTTTGCCCTGTGTTTTTCCTAAGAGTTTTATAGTTTTAGCTCATACATCTTTGATCCATTTTGGGTCAATTTTTGTCTGTAGTATAAAGTAAGGGTCCAACTTTGTTCATTTGTATGTGGATATACAATTCTCCCAGTGCCAGTTGTTGAAAAGACTCTCCTCTCCCTATTCAGTGGTCTTGGCACCCTTGTTAAAAATCATTTGGCCATATATGTGAGAGTTTAGTTTTGGCCTCTCTTTTCTATTGATTGGTACATATGCCTGTCTTTATGACAGTACCACACTCCTTTGATTACTGTAGCTTTGTAGTAAGTTTTGAAATCAGGGAGTATGAGTCTTCCAGCTTTATTCTTCTTTCTCAAGATTGCTTTGCATATTCAGGGTCCCTTGAGATTCCATATGAATTTTTGAATGTGTTTTTTATTTCTGCAAAAAAAACCATAGGGATTACATAGAATTTGTAGATCATTTTGTGTAGTTTTGCATCTTAATGATATTAAGTCTTCCAATCCATTAAGATGGGATTTATTTCCATTTATTTACATCTTCTTTAATTTCTTTCAGCAATGTTTTGTAGCCATCATTGTATGTCTTTAACCTCCTTGGTTAATTCCTAAGTATTTTGTTCACTCTGATGCTATTGTAAATGAAATTGTTTTCTGAATTCCCTTTTAAGAATGTTCAGTGTGTATAAAAATTCAACTAATTGTATGTTGACTTTGTATACTTCTACTTAGCTGAACTTTTAAATTAGTTCTAACAAGTTTTTGTAGAATATTTACGGTTTTCTACGTATAGTATAAGAATGTATCATCTGCAAACAAAAATAATTTTACTTATTCCTTTCCATTTTTGTTGCCATGTATTTTTTTTTTTCCTTAAACAGTTGCTCTGGCTATGACTTCCAGTGCTATGTTGAATAGAAGTGGTAAAAAGCTTTCAGTCTTTCACCATTGAATGTGATGTTTGCTGTTATTTTTCCTTTTTATATATATAGCTTCTGTTACATTGAGATAGTTTCCTTCTATTCCTAGTTTGTTGAGTTTTTTAATCATGAAAGTGTGCTGAATTCTGTTAAATGTTTTTTTCTAAATCAATTAAGACGATCATGCCTTTTCCCCCTCCACTCTGTTAATCTGGTTTAATAATCAGTTGATTTTCATATATTGAATCATCCTTGCACTACAGGAATAAATCCCACAGGGTCATGTGTGTAATCCTTTTAACATGCTTCTGAACTTGGTTTGTGAGCACTATGTTGGGGATTTTTGCATCAGTGTTCATGTGGATATTGGTCTGTAGTTGTTCTTAGAGTGTCTTTGCTTTTGGTATCAGGGCAATGCTGGTATCATAAAATGAGTTACAAAGTATTTCCTCCTCTTCAATTTTTTGGAAAAGTTTGATGATTGGTATTAGTTCTTTATTTTATATTTTATTTTATTTTATTTAGACAGAGTCTCACTCACTTGCCCTGAGTAGAGTGCAGTGGCATCATCATAGCTCACTGCAACCTCAAACTCCTGCGTTCAAGTGATCCTCCTGCCTCAGCCTCCCGCGTAACTGGTACTACAGGTGTGTACTACAATGCCCAGCTAATTTTTTCTATTTTTAGTAGAGACAGGGTCTCACTCTTGCTCAGGCTGGTCTTGAACTCCTGAGCTCAAGCAATCCTCCTGCCTCAGCCTCCCAGAGTGCTAGGATAGTATTAGTTCTTTAAATATTTGGTAGAATTCACCAGTGAAGCCATCAAGTCCAGGATTTTCCTTTGTTGAAAGATTTCTATTACTAATTCAGTCTCTTTGGTAGTTATAGATTTAGTCAGATTTTCTATTTCTTTGTGATTCTTCAGTCCTGGTAGGTTGTATGTTTCTAGGAATAACTGTTTCTCTTCACCCTTGCTAACCATCTGAGTTCTGGGTGCAACCCCCTAGTCATCAGAGACTGTCTTCAGCTCTGTTTAAAAATTTTCATGAGGAATTCTCATAGCACAAAATGGTGGGAGAATGTCAAGGGAACACAAGAGCCCACCTAAGAGAGCATCCAATGGCCAAAGCTGAAACAATTTGAGCAAGAAAAAATTTTTTAAATGTACTTTTAGATTATAATCCCAAGTACAAAATATATATCCATCATTCCATACTGATGTAAATAAATGATTTAGTAACTAGATAACTGAATAAATCAGAGGTGAAATGGGCAAATCTCCCTTGCAGAAGGATTCAAAATATTTTACATAGATATTCTATTCCAAGTGGAGCTTAATCTCCCCCACTCCTTGAGTATAAGCTGCTCATAGTGACTTGCTTCTGAGCAGTACAGTATGGAAAGGGGTGTAACTGGCAAATGCTCCCTTATTAGGTAATCAAGTTTAACACGTCTGGTGATAAGCCATGCTGACAACAGGTGCCTCTGGCAGGATGAGAGTGTACTTCACCTGTGTGTTCTACCTCCCAAACACCACCAACACCAGTCTCGCCATGAAAAGTGCATCAGATCAACCCAGTTTCAGGAACATTCGATGAAATGCCTGATCGGTACTCCTTAAAACTATCAAAGAAGTGTGAAAAAAACTGTACAAACCAAAGGTGACTTAGTAAGGTGACAAGATGACTAAGTGCAAAGCGGTTTTCTGGATGGGATGCTTGGACAGAAAAGTGACATTATGAGAAGGAAGGGGGAAAACAAGTTAAATATTAATAACGTCTGGAGTTCAATTGCTGGTAATATACCATTATTCCTTTGCTAGCTGTGACAGGTGTACAGCGCCAAAGTGAGATCAGATGTTAACAGCAGGGGAATTGGGTGAGGGGTGCATGGAAACTCTATATTACCTCTGGAACTTTTCTAAGTTCTATTATAAAATAAAAATTTATTTTAGAAACAGTGACCTTTGCCTGTGTGTCGCCACTCCTCTCACCTTTCCCAGGAAGGTGTCTTTGATTGAGACAGGATTCCTTCTCGTATATGAAGGGCTGTCAAACTATAGTCTGCATTCTGCTGGGGGTCCATTTTTGTACAGTCTCCAAGCTGAAAATGTTTTTACATTTTTAATGTTTTGTTTTAAAATTAATATGTGACAGAGACCCATCCAGTTATCATTGTTTATCAACTAGGAGCAATTTTTTCCCCCAAAGGACATATGGCAACATCAGGAGATACTTTTAGTCTTCATAGCTGGGAGAAGGGCCTAGTTACCACCAGCGTAAGGTGGGTAGAGACCGGGAATGCTGCTAAGCGTCTTGCAGTCCACACGGCCGCCGCCGTTGCATCACAGGCTCTTGCCTCCCAAACGCCAGCCGGGCTGAGCTGGAGAGCCCGTGATGGGGCTTGCTTTCCTCTTCCTCCTCTTCTCCTTCATTCTGCTCCCCTAATTTCTCCTGTACTAAGCCTCTAGCTCAGGGTCTGTTTCCTCTCCCCATTTCAGATTCTCTTGTTTGTTCTTAACCTGAAAGAAAATTGGTCAAATAACCACAAACCTTTTAGGCACCAACATAATTTAATAGCAAATAAGTAATTGAGACACGTGCAATGACACCAGTATTGAAGGTGATAAGACTTTTGTCCTTATCATATTGACACACAATGTATTCTTGGAAAGTTCTGTTTTAAGACATTTGTTTTCAAAATAGTTGTAAAACCTTGTCCTCTACAGTAACCTAAAATAGCATACACATATATCGAGGTAAGTTAAAAAGTACAATTATTAATAAATTCAAACAAATATCAAAGATGAACCAGCAAATAAATTATGCATATTTACAAAAACTTTAAGGAATTACCACCTAGCTTTATAGGTTTAATAGATAAAAAGATAAAAATCATCTAATAATGAGATAAATTATTCCTATAATGTGAATAACTTCCATTACAAAGTTGTTACTAATAATATAGATTCAAAAATACAAATTAAATTACATATAATAATAATTGTATGACCAATCTTTCAAGAAATCTAGTAAAATATCTGTCATATATCTATCATCCTATAACTTTAACAATATTTTACATCAACCTGTTAAATGTAAATATTCTCAACTGCAATATAAAACCTTTCTCTGGCAATTTATTATCTATTTGCTCTAGCCAAAGTGTCATAATTGCTAGCCATTTTTTTATGCCTATAACCCAGATTCTATTGTTATGTGATCATTTCTTCTTCTTGGTATTCTTTTTGGTGTTTAGTGCTCATCTGAGTGAGGGATATCTCACTTTTAGATTATAATGTGTTTAAAGATATAATTGACAATGTATGATATAAAATTGTTCTCTTGCAAAGAAAAATGGTCCTTCTGTATATATCCTGATCAACTACAATATGATGAGTTCCCTCACTGCTAGTTTTCTTCACCTCTTCTTCCAGAGGATTGTTTATTTCTTAATCTGGTATTTATCTCATGGTCACAGCTTGCACATTAGAGGACTGCTGTAGGTTACGGTTTCCTCAGGCCGATGACATCAGGCTTCTGTGGTTTGGGGAGTTCTAGGGAATGAGGGTTCAATCTTGCTCTGGGTCCTAAGCCTGGATATGAAAACAAAACAAAACAAAATAAAACAAAGGAAACGTCCGATGGCTAAAATGACGACACTCCAGAAGAACACAGCCCTCTTCCTCTCCCCGTCCAGCACCTCCTTCTGGGCCTCCGTCCCCCACGTGCCCTCTCTCCCATCCTGCCCCACCACTCTGCAAGTCCTACCTCCTCCCACTCATCCAAGATACCCAAGGCGTCCAGTGCATGGAACGAATAAACTGGAACCGTATTTTGTGGACTACAGGCCACTGGATGCAGCTCTTCCCATAGGGGAAGGAAAATATGGCTTGTTTAGGGGCCTGGTTGTCCTCCTCCATATCACCGGCCAGGTAACTGAGGAAAGAAATCAGGCATCTTATCAGAAACAGAACCAGAGGAATCTTTGCTTAAGGTCATCATACTAGAAAGTCCTACCGGCCAACCATCTGCAGCACATGATCTTGTTCAGTCGGCACTATTCACTCGTCACAGTGCACACCATCGATCAAGAAAAATGCTGAAAAGGAACAGACAGAATGACTTTTTTCAAACCTGGATAACAAAGATCACATTGGGAACCTTAAGACTGTATTCTGCCAACATGAAGCAATGCAATTTACTTCACCATTTCCTATCGCCATCCTCTCCCCCATTCGCTCCTGTTGGCATGTGCAACTAACTTTCTCCACACTATATTGTAAAAATCTCAAAGAGAGGAACTCTCTCTGCTTTAATTGTGTTTCATCCTCTCTCACCAAATACCTCATAAAGTTCCTTGCTTACATTGGTACATTAATAAGTGAGCATTTCTTAATTTCCTCCTTGTACCTCTTCCCATCCCCTCACAGTCCATGGCACATTGGAGTCACTTAATCAGCTTTTGCAAATGAAATGTACCAATGAATGAACATTTATAGACTCAATCTATTTATGCAAACACTTTTAAAATAAAATGATTTGTTCATTGCTTTAGAGGACACAGTGATTTTATGACAAGACCTTGTCTTTAAACAGTGTCTAGTCTCATGGGGTTGTATAAGAGAAATGGGGATATTATAAATAACCAAAAATACTGTATAATAATAGGATTCAACTAAATGTCGCTGAGATGCAGAAGGTCAGGTCAAGAACAGAACATGAAAGAGCTGGAGTTTGAACTGGCTTTATTTATAAAACATCTTTATTAATTAGATATTCCTGAAGAATCCAGATAGAATATGTAGTATAAAACTAGAGGGATGTAACTGCAGGGAATTTGGAAGGATGTGTGAGTGACTCCTTTACAACAAATACATGAAATATCTGAGTGTAAAGCAAGGTTCATAGAGGTTGTAAATAATGTGGAGTGAAACTGGGAATTCTGGACTTGATTAACAAGAAAATTGGACACCAATTAAAATTTTTAGGGGGCAGCTGTGACTTGTCTGATCTGTTTTTGACTGGGGAGTGGAGATAGCCACAGTAAGGAATACGACCTGGGAGAGGTAAGAGTCGGTTGGTGTGACGTGAGGAGAACCTGCCAGGGGGTGCATGCCTACAGATCCAGAAGAGGAAGAGGATTAGATTTAGTGCTGAGGTGAGAATCAGAAATGACGATGGTTTTAAGACTATTTGCTTAAGGCACAGCGGTGTTATTTATTCTCCACTTAGAAGAATTTTACTTCTTGTTTAATTTTCTCTTGTTTTGTTTTTAAACTGGTATTGTTTTTTTATGGGGGAAAATAAAAAGTGGACAACAGAACTAGACCATAATCCCCAAACCTGACTATTCCCTGTTGTCTTCTGCTGCGGAGAAAACACTACAAATAGTTTCGAAAGGAAGATGGAGTGGGAGGTCCCTTTCCATGACTCCCGCACCCAGGGAGGCACAGGCCAGGCGAGGGTGTGCGCAAACATGCTCATAGAACGGAGAGGAAAGGAGTCCGTGGTACGGCCAGGAAAAGAGGCCAGCCCGGCTAAAATAAGCAATAACCATGGACAGGAGATACTAATGGGGAGATAAAAAACAATGAAGAAGTGCCCAAGCATGGACGTAGAACAATACTGGATAAGGGAACTGGAGGCTGGAAGACCAGGTTGCATCTCGGACAGGCGATCACTAGGGTAAGGGGCAACAGCAATGCTGTCAGGGAGTCAGTCACACATTACAGAAGATCCAGGAGGCAAGTCCACAGTGCTCTGAAGGTGGCAAGACCTGGCTGTTTGAGGGGGTGAACTCGGGGTGCCAGAGATTGGGAGGAGCTTTGATTGTGTGGGGTAAGAAGGCATCTCAGGTCTGAGAGGAGGGGATATTCGGGGAATGAAGGTGGCAGTCACCAGTGGGACAACACCCAGGGCCTGGCCAGGGCTCCAAAGGATACCGCCAGGGCAGGGGGACACCTGGCTACTTGGAGGGGAAATGCCAGGACTCTGAATGGAGGTGTTGCCAGGTACTGAAGGTGACAGGAGGCTCCTGAGACACCCAAAGGGAGATTAGTAAGGATTGAGAAAAGGAGAGGTGTAGATTTACAAAAATACAACCCTACAGATTTGGGTAGTAGTGGAGTTTTGTGGAGAACGTTACCTTGTCAGATACTCTCAGTTCTTTGTCCCAAGCCAGCAATCGTTGCACAACAGTATCCTCTGTGAAAAGAGGGCAAATTAGTTTGACCATGGGAATGTGGTTGCCCTGCAGTAACCTACAGCACTGTGATAGACCATTTCCCCACCACACCTCTCTCAAAGCTCCAGGGTTGTGCCTAAGGTTGGCATGAGATGAGCGGAGGGAGTGTTCACTGTGCGAGCAAGTGTGAGTCCCACCGCGGAGCTCTCATGAAGAGGGAACATACGCAGGATTGCGTTTCTGTGGAATCTCAGCATTACTAAGACTTTTAGTTAAACAATTATGACCACTCATTATACTTTAATGTGTTGTTTTAACTATTAAAAATGTAAATTCATACTTGTTTCCTCATGTGATATTCACATCACTGGAGTGGGTGTTATTGGTCTCCATTGTACAGATAAAAGCATTTAGATTCAGAAATTTGAGAAAGAGAAAATATGTAGCAGGGGCCACACCTAACCCCAACTGTTCTCATCTCAAGTGGAGAGATTTCTCGTCTACTCTAATCCTGTGTCATTTTCCAAGTGTCCCTGACAGATGATCAACACAAACTGTCACTGTTTACCTATTCCCAGTAACAGAGAGCTCACCTAACCACCTACAAACAGAATCCTATTTTTAAAAATATAGTATTGTCAATATTTCATTTGTAATTTTTAAATTATTTATTTATTTTTAATTGACAAATAATGTGTATATTTATGGGGTATGATGTGATGTTTTACGTATACATTATAGAAAGATGCAATCAAGCTAATGAATATATCCATCACCCCACCAACTTATCTTTTGTGTGTGTGTGTGTGTGTGTGGTGAGAATGTTAAAAATCTATTCTAGCAATTTTGAAATACCCAATATGTTATTACCACCTGTGGTCACCATTCAGTGCAACAGATTGCTAAAGCGTATTCCTCCAGTCTAACTGAAACTTTGCACCCTTCGATCAACATCTTCCCTCTTCTTACCGGTCAAGGGTAGTTATTGGAAATTTCTTTATTGTAGAAAGAATAAAGTTGTAGGATGATGTCCAGGGACCCTTCCTGCCTAGCAGCCTGGTGAAGGCCTCACGGTATTCAGGTTCCACAACCGACTTCTGCTGTCTCTTCACCTGCATCTCGAGACCACTCATGGGCTCCATGACCCCATGTCCTTAGACCCTGGGGCTTCACCACAGGTAGTGTCCAGTTCCTCTTCCAGCCATAAGTCTCAGGCAAGGGGCTAGAATCTATCCAGAGGACTGTGTAAAGGAACACAGTTACAAAACAAAGCTCTTTCTTTATCAGCCATTGATCACCCACCTGTGTGTTTCCCAATCCCCCCACCAGCCATACCTTCTGATTTTATGAACTCTGGCCTTGTCCTTCTCTTTCTTCTGTGTTCCCATCAATCTGCTTCATTATCTTGATATTATTACATCTCCATGTCCTCAAAACTCTTCCAAATTATAATTAATTTCTATCACTGGTAAAAACACCCCTACATGATTCCTTTCTTCTTCTTTCCCATTCTTGGATCTCATGACCTAATCCCTCCTTCCTTGTTGCCCAGACTATCCTTCCATTGGGATTTCTTCCTCTCCAGCTTTTGTATCTCTTCCTAAAAGATCCCTGGATCCTGACATTACCGTGCATTCATACACTGACTCAGGCACTGTTTCCTAACTTCTCTGCAGCTTTATTTTTTACTGGTGAACCCATCCGGATATCCTCACAGCTCAGTCTCCTCACCTGAAGATCCTGGGCTTTCTTCTTGCACTATCACTTCAGGGCACAGCCTGAAGAGCTAGGCTGGGGGCTCCCATTCACAGACTGGGCTAATGGAAGGCACTTGGCCATGGTTTATCCCAGACTGTTTGTTCCCTTCCAGAGCCCAGCCTTGTTCACACTTAGTCTCGGATCGCTCCAAATTCTGATTTTGTATAATGACTGTGCTGAAAACCATTATTTCTGTTCCAGTCTGGGGAAGTTGGTGAATGAGGAAGAGCTCTGAGGAGAAGCAACATCTGGTGCCTGCTGAGTTTGAACCTTCCATTCAGGAGCAACAGAACTCTCTGATGTCATTATTCATTTTGACCTGGCAGCCTGGTCAGTTTCTTGGAAATGAGTATGAACTGTATCTCAGGTTACTGACTCAATCTATTCCACACCTGCATCACTATCCTCCTTATCTGAGAGTCAGTTTTTACCCTTGGCCTCACCAGGAGCCACATCCTCCCCATTTATAATCCAAACATGTTGCACACATATCCTCTCCTTTCCATCCCATGCCAGTGCCCTGCCTAGTGAATAGGAAGGGAGCCAATAAGCAAATCTGGGTAAAAAGAAATGGTAATAATTTAAAGAGTGATTTCAAAAACACAAAGATTCCAGGCACATTGACTTGTGTGAAAAAATTAGCACAGACATTATTTTGCAAAAGCTCTTCTGATTACCACTTACTGATATGTACTATGTTTGGGGCCCTGTCCTGGTAAAAAGAAGTACACACAACCACCACTCTCAGTCATATACAGTCTAAGACATATTTGAAGATTAAGCAAAAGCCCCTTTTAGAATCTGATATAAAAATCTACACATGCAGTCACACATTTCAAATGATGTACAAAATGTCAGGGAGTCTTGGTTCCTCTAAAGCCTCAATTCTAAGTACCTCTAGTCTGTATACCATTTTCTTTCTTTTATTTTTTCCCTCCTCTACTCTGAAGGAATGCATATCATTTTTTTGATACATACAGCTTTGAATCAAAATTTTGACTACCATTTATATGTAATTCAGATACAATGTCACAGGGACAAAAATCTCTAATTCAAGGGAGAGTATGATTTTCTCTGTGGAGGTTGGAGGTACTGGCCGGGGGTTGGGGGTAGAGGAAATGCCATGGGCATACAAGGGAGAAATAGAATAAAACCATCTCAGATTATATCAGAGCATCCAGTAAGGCTTCTGCCAAGGCTCCTAACATGCCTCTTTTTAATAATTCTAAATACATTATGTTTATTAAAAGAGCAGCTGAGTCCAAGTTTTTGATCCATTTTTTGAACTTTGACAAGAGGTACATCTGCCATTTCTGGGAATGGCAAAATTTTATTTTGTATTTTTTAATAATTAGATGTTCCTAATTAACCCCAAACACACATGAGTAAAGTGAAATAAACTATATCCAACATACATCAACTAAACTTATACTTTTTATATAATAATTAACTTACAGAGTTGGGTGAGAACCTCGGGCACTATCTAACCAATTCTGGCTTCTTTTACCACTTTGCAAATTGGCTGTGAATCTGCTAGGACATGTCCACTGAAGGGAAATTTCCTGATCCACAAGGAAAAATGTCCAGTCTACAGAGGATTGCTATCCTGTGTATGCTGAGTGCAAATCTTTTGTTGTGGGTTCATTTCAGGGTCAACCTAGAACTCACAGGGACTGGAGCCTCCAGACAACTCTATGCCAGGACTTTTCACTTCTTTAGTCAGCTTTCCCTCTAGACTTCAGAATGTTTTCTTCAAGGTTAGCATTAAATTTCTCCCTTACTTTCCATTATTTGGTCATCACACACATACACACACACACACACATAATTTTTTAAAATTTCAGAATATTATGAAGGTTCAACTGTTTGGGTCACATAAATTGCTTTTGTACTGCTTGAGTCAAAGTTATAAGTGTGCCCATCACCCAGATAGTGTGCATTGTACCTGTTAGGTGTGATTTCACCCATCCCCTCCCCCCCGCCACCTGCTTGATTTCCATTGAGTTTTACTTCCCTCTGTGCACATGAGTGCTGATCAGTTAGTTCCAATTTAATAGTGAGCACTTGTGGTGTTTGTTTTTCCATTATTGCAATATCTCACTTAGGAGAATGGTCTTCAGTTCCATCCAGATTGTTACAAAAGGTATTAATTCATTTTTTATGGCTGAGTAGTGCTCATAGTGTACATATACCACATTTTATTAATCCACTCATGAACTTATGGGCACTTGGGTTGATTCCACATCTTTGCAATTGTAAATTGTGCTGCTGTAAACATTCTGGTGCAAGTGTCTTTTTGATAAAATGACTTTTTGTCCTTTGGGTATATACCCAGTAGTAGGATTGCTGGATCAGATGGTAGGTCTACTTTTAGTTCTTTGAGGAATCTCCATACTATTTTTCTTAGAGGTTGCACTAGTTTGCAGTCCCACCAACAGTGTACAAGTGTTCCTTTCTCTCCACATTCATGCCAGCATCTTTTGGTTTGGGACTTTTTGATAAAGGCTATTCTCACTGGGGTTAAGTGATATGTTATTATGGTTTTGATTTGCATTTCGCTGATGATTAGAGATGTTGAGCATTTTTTCATATGTTTATTGGCCATTAGTGTATCTTCTTTTTAAAAGCTTCTGTCCATGTCTTTTGCCCACTTTGTAATGGCATTTGATTTTTTCTTGCTGATTTGCTTGAGTTCTTTTTAGATTCTGGTTATTAGCCCTTCATTGGATGCATAGCATGCAAATATTCTCTCCCATTCTGTAGGTTGTATATTCGCTCTGTTGGTTGTGTCCTTGGCTGTGCAGAAGCCTTTTAATTTAATCAAGTCCCACTTATTAATTTTTGTTGTTGCTATGAATGGTGTTGGTTTCTCCTTCATAAATTCTTTACCTAGGCCAATATCTAGAAGAGCTTTTCCAACATTTTCTTCTAGAATTCTTATGGTTTCATGGCTTAGGTTTAAGCCTGTTATCCATCTTGAACTAATTTTTGTGAATGGTGAGAGACATAGAGCCTGTTTCAATCTTCTACACATGGCTATCCAATTTTCCAAGCACCATTTATTGAGTAGAGATTATTTTCCCCAGTGTATATTGTTGTCTGCTTTGTCGAAGATCAGATGGCAATATGTGGATGGGTTTATATCTGGATTCTCTGTTCTGTCCCATTGGTCTATGTCTCTATTTTTGTGTCAGTACCATGCTGTTTTGTTTACTATAGCCTTGTAGTATAGCTTAAAGTCTGTTAAAGTGATGCCTCCAGATTTGTTCCTTTTGCCTAAGTTTGCCTTGGCTATTCAGGCTCTTTTCTGGTTACAAATGAAGTGTAGAATTATTTTTTCTAGATATGTGAAAAATATCATTGGTATTTTGATGGGGATTGCATTGAATCTGTAAATCACTTTGGATAGTATGGACATTTTAACAATGTTGATTCTTCTGATCCATGAGCATGATATGTTTTTCCATTTGTTTACATCATCTGCAATTTCCTTCCTCAGTGATTTGTAGTTCTCTTTGTAGAGATAGAGATCTTTCACCTCTTTGGTTAAATATATTCCTGGGTATTTTATTTTCTTTGTAGCCACTGTGAAAATATTGAGTCTTTGATTTGATTCTCAGCTTGACTGTTGTTGGTGTATAGGAATGCTACTGGTTTGTGTACCTGGATTTTGTAACCTGAGACATTGCTGAATTTATTTATCAATTCCAGGAGTCTCTTGGTGGAATTTTGGGGGTTTTCTAGATATAAGATCATATGATCAGCAAACAGTGATGGTTTGGCCTCTTTGCCCACTTGGATACCCTTAATTTCCTTCTCTTGCCTGATTGCTCTGGTTTGGACTTCCAGCACTGTGTTGAATAGAATTGGTGACAGTGGGCATCCTTGTCTTGTTCCAGTTCTAAATGGGAATGCTGTCAATTTTCCCCCATTCAGTGTGATGTTGGTTGTGGGTTTGTCACATATGGCTTTTATAATTTTGAGATATAGTCCATCTACGCCTATTTTGTTATGAGTTTTTATAATGAAAGTGTGCTGAATTTTGCCAAATACTTTTTCTGCATCAATTGAGATGATCATATGATCTTTGTTTTTGCTTCTGTTTATGCGGTGAATCATATTTATGGATTTATGTATGTTGAACCAACCTTGTGTCCCTGGGATGAAGCCCACTTGCTTGTGGTGGATTATTTTTTTCATGCACTGCTGAATTCGGTTTGCTAGAATTTTATTGAGAAATTTTTCATCTATATTCATAAGGGACATTGGTCTACACTTTTCTTTTTTTGTTGTGTCCTTTCCTGGCTTTGGCATCAAGGTGATACAGGCTTCATAGAACAAATTGGGGAGGATTTCTTCCTCCTTGGTGTTATGAAATAATTTCTGCAGTATGGGTACCAATTCTTCTTTGTAGGTCTGATAATATTCAGCTGTGAAACCATCTGGTCCAGGACTATTTGTTCTTGGAAGATTTTTTATTGCTGCTTCAATTTTCTTGCTCATTATTGGCCTGTTCAGGAATTCTATTTCTTCCTGATTGAACCTTGGGAGGTTGTGTGTCTCCAGGAATTTGTCCATTTCCTCTGAGCTTTCTAGTTTATGTGTAGAGTTTTCATAGTATTCACAGATGATATTTTGTATTTCTGTGGTATGAGTTATAATATCTCCTTTTTCATTTCTGATTGAGCTTATTTTGGTCCTTTCTTTTCTATTTCTGGTTAATCTAACAAGAGCTCTATCAATTTTTTTTATCTTTTCAAAGAACCAACTTTTTGTTTCATTAATCTGTATTTTGTTTTCAATTTCATTTAGTTCTTCTCTGACCTTAGTGATTTCTTTTCTTCTGCTGGGTTTGGTTTGGTTTGCTCTTTCTTTTCTAGTTCCTTGAGACAATTTATTAGATTGTTGATTTGTGATCTTTGTCTTTTCAATGTAGGCATTTAAGGCTATGTATTTTCCCCTTAGAACTGCTTTTGCTGAATCCCATAGATTTTGATAACTTGTATCTCCTTTGTCATTCAGTTCAAAGAATCTTTGGATTTCCATCTTAATTTCCTCCTTGACCCAATAATCATTGAGCAGTAGGTTGTTAATTTCCATGACTTTGTGTAGAATTGAGTGTTTCTGTTGGAGTTGATTTCTCATTTTATTCCACTGTGGTCTGAAAAGATATTTGGTATAATTTCTATTTTTTTTTAATTTTTTAAGACATGTTTTGTGGTCTAAGATGTGATCAATCTTAGAGAATGTTCTGTGTGCTGATGAGAAGAATGTATATTTAGTAGTTTTAGGGTAGAATGTTCTGTAAATGTCTGTTAGGACCATTTTCTCTAGAGTCCCATTTAAGTTTCTTTATTTATTTTGTGCTTGGATGATCTGTCCCGTTCTGTCAGTGAGGTGTTGAAGTTCCCAGCAATTATGATGCTGCAGTTTATCACTGTTAGGGTCTGCTTTATGAATATGGGCCACCTGTGTTAGGTGCATAAATATTTGGGATTGTTATGTCTTCTTATTGAGTTGTTCCCTTTACCAATATATAATGACCATCTTTGACTTTCTTTACTATTGTTGATTTGAGGTCTATGTTATCTGATATAAGAATGGCTACACCTGCTTTCTTTTGATTTACATTTGGATGGAATATTTTTTCCACCCTTTTAACTTGAGTCTGAATGAGTCCTTGTGGGTAAGATGTATTTCCTGAAGACTGCAGACACTTGGCTTGTATTTTTTATCCATTCAGCCAGCCTATGTCTCTTGAGTGGGGAATTCAAGCTATTCATGTTTATTGAAATAATTGATAAGTGGGATACATTTCTGTCCATTGTGTTGGGTAGAACCTTATTACTTTGTTTTACTTCATGAGCAATTATTTTATATGGGATCTGAGCTTTAGCTTTGGGTTAATTTTACACTGGTGGGTAACTATTGTGATCAATGTATAATGCAGATCTGAGTACTTCCTGCAGGGTAGGTCTGGTCTTCACAAATTCCCTCAGTGTTTGCTTGTCTGAAAAAGTCTTTATTTCTCCCTCATATAGGAATCTGAGTTTTGTAGGATACAAAATTCTAGGCTGTCCATTATTCTGTTTAAGAAGACTGAAGATGGGGTCCCAATCCCTTCTGGATTGTAAGATCTCAGTTGAGAAGTCTGCAGTTAGCCTGATGGTTTTCCTTTGTAAGTTATCCAATGTTTTTGCCTTATGGCTCACAGGAGTTCCTCCTTCATGTTAATGTGTCATGGTGATTGCCTCTTTGCGATGAAATCTCCCAGGTGTTTGTTGAGTTTCTTGTACCTGAGATATAAGATATCTAAATTTCTAGAGAGACCAGGGATGTTTTCCTCAGTTATTCCCTCAAATAAGTTTTCCAACCCTTATGTGTTTTCTTCTTTACCCTCAACGATGCCTATGATTTTTATGTTAGGCATTTTTACATAATCCCATATTTCTTGTAGGCTTTGTTCATTACTCTTATTTCTCTGTTCTTTATCTTTGACTGACTTGTTTAATTCAAAGGTGTTGTCTTCAAGCTCTCAGATTCTTTCTTCTGTCTGGTCTAGTCTATTCTTAAACTTTCCACTGTGTTTTATCCTTGAATGAATTTTTCATTTCCAGAAGTTCTATTTGATTTTTTTTTAATAATTTGATTTCTTTAGTGAATTTTTCATTCATTTCCTATGTTGGTTTTGTGGTTTCTTTGTGTTGGTTTCCCATTTTCTCTTCTATTTCATTGAGCGTCCTTATAATCCATATTTGGAATTCTTTATCTGTCATTTCAATATTTTCATTTTGGTTGGTATCCATTGGTAAAGAGTTGTTGTTTCCTTTTGGGGGTGTCCTTTTGCTCTGATTTTTCATACTTCCAGAGTTATTTCACTGATTCCTTCTCATCTGGCCTCTCGATCAAGTTCTGGGGATACTAGGGCTGGCTTGTGGGCCTGTCCCTGGGTCCCTGAAGATCAATCCCTGACCATGCCAGGCAGAATAATGTTGGTCCTGAGTTGCCTATGGGGTGTTCAAGCAGGTTTGATTATCCTCTTGGGTTGCTTCTGACCTGCTGTCTTCACCTCTTCTCAGCAGTGTGAATTGAGTTGGATCCCCCAGCTTAGTCTCCAATATGGGGGTGGTACTTGTTAGTATAAATCAGCCACACCCTGTTTGCTTGAGATGAGAATGTTATGACAGGAGAAAGTTAAATAATTTTTTTAAGGTCACATAGTTAATAACTTAAGCTAGGATTTCAACATAAGCAGTCACATTAAAAATGTCATTTCTTTACTATACTACAAAGGTCCTTTTTTTTTTTTTTTTTTGAGACACAGTCTCACTCTGCTGTCAGGGCTGGAGTGCAGCAGCAGCATCACAGCTCACAGCAACCTCACACTCCTGGGCTCAAGCCATCCTCCTGCCTCAGCCTCCAGAGTAGCTGGGACTACAGGTGTGCTCCACCACACCCAGCTAGCTTTTCTTATCTTTTTGTAGAGATGGGGCTCCACTTTGTTTCCCAGGCTGGTCTCAAACTCCTGGCCTCAAGTGATCCTCTTGCCTAGGCCTCCCAAAGTGCTGGGACTACAGGAGTAAGCCACCGCCCTGGCCCATTTTAGGCATTTTTAAGTGTACATTCACACTGTTGTGCAGCCATCACAGTCATCTATTTCCAGAACCCTTCATCTTTCAAAACTGAAACTCTATACCCATTAAGCCCCTCTGCATTTCCTCCTCTCCACCTCCCCTAGCAACCACCATTCTACTTTTTGTCCATATGAAATTGATTACTAGGGGTACTTAATATAAGTGGAATTGTACAATATTTGTCTTTTCATGACTAAATTATTTCATTTAACATAATGTCCTCAAAGTTCATCCATGTTGTAGCAAGCATCAGAATTTCATTCCTTTCTTTAGCTGAATAATATTCCATTGTATAACTATACCATAATCTATCTGTTCTTCTGCCAATGGACATTTGGGTTACTTTCACCTTTTAGCTATTGTGAATAATGCTACTACAAAAATTGGTGTACAAATATTTGTTCGAGTTTATGCTTGCAATTGTTTTGAGGATATAATAAGAATTGGAATTATTGGACCATATTCTGATATAATAATTCAACGTATAATTTTTGAGTAACTGCCAAGCTCTTTTCTGCAGTGGCTGCACAATTTTGCATTCCTACCACCAATGTATAAGGGTTGAAATTCTTTTACATCCTCACCAATACTTGTTAATTTTATCTTTTAAAAATTGTGGTCATCCTAGTAGATGTGAAGTGGTATCTCATTGTGGTTTTTATTTGCATTTCCCTAATGACTAATAATGTAGAACACTTTTTTGTTATTGGCCATTTGTGTATCATCTTTGAAGGGATATTTATTAAAGGTTTTGCCATTTTTAAATTGGGTTGTATGTTCTTTTGTTGTTGAGTTATAGAACCTATTTATTACAGATGTTAAACCCTTATCAGATATATAATTTGTAAAATTTGCTTCCATTCCATGGGTTGTCTTTTCACTCCACTGATAGTGACTTTTGCTGCACAAAATATTTTAATTTCTTGAAGTACAAGTAATCATTTTTGTTCTGTTTGTGTTTTTGTTGCTCAACCTTTTGAAATCATATCTAAATTTTATTTCTGAATCCAAGGTACTGAAGTCATACCCTGATTTTTTTTTCTAAGATTTTTATAGCTTTAGTTTTTATTTTGGTAATTCAACCATTTTGAGTAAGTTGGGTATATGATGTGAAGTTCATCCTCATTCCTTTGTATATTGAAATCCAGTTGCCCATGCACCATTTATTGAGGAGACTATTCTTTCCCTATTGAATGGACTTGGCATCTTTGTCAAAAATCAGTAGGCCATACCTGTGTCACACTGATACCAAAACCAGACATAGACACAATAAAAAAAGAAAACTATAGGCCGATATCTCTGATGAGTATAGATGCAAAAATCCTCAACAAAATATAAGCAAACCAAATTCAACAACACAATAAAAAGATTATTCATCATGATCCAATGTGATTCATCCCAGGGATGCAAGGATGCTTCAACATATGGAAATCAATCAATGTGATACATCATATCAACAGAATAAAGGACAAAAACCATATGCTCATTTCAACTGATGCTGAAAAAGCATTCGATAAAATTCAACACCATTTCCTGATAAAACTCTCAAAAAACTAGGTTAAAGGAACTTACCTCAATGTGATAAAAGCCATATGACAGACCTACAACTAGTATCATACTAAGTGGGGAAAAACTGAAAGCCTTTCCTCTAAGAACTGGATTAAGACAAGGATGCTCACTTTCACCACTGCTAGTCAACAAGTACTGAAATTTCTAGCTAGAGCCATCAGACAAGAGAAAGAAATAAAGAGCATCTGAATTGGAAAGGAAGAAGTCAAATTATCCTTGTTTGCAGATGATACGATCTTATATCTAAACAAACCTAAATATTCCAGCCAAAAACTATTAGAACTAATAAACAAATTCAGTAAAGTTGCAGGATACAAATCAATATACAAAAATCAGTAGCATTTTTATATGCCAACAGTAAAAAATTGGACAAAGAAACCAAGAAAGTAATCCCATTTGTAATCACTACAAATAAAATAAAATACCTAGGAATAAACTTAACCAAAGACGTGAAAGATCTTTACAATGAAAACTATAAAACATTGGTGAAAAAAGTTGAAAAGGACACAAGAAAATGGAAAGATATTTCGTGCTCATGGATTGGAAGAATCAGTATTGTTAAAATGTCCATACTACCCAGAGCAATCTACAAATTCAATGCAATCCCCATCAAAATACCAATGACATTCTTCACATAAATAGAAAAAATAATCCTAAAATTTATATGGAACCACAAAAGACCCAGAATAGCCAAATCCATCCTGAGCAAAAAGAACAAAACTGGAGAAATCATGCTACCTGACTTCAAATTATACTACAGAGCTGTAGTATCTAAAACACCATGTTACTGGCATAAAAACAGACACAAAAAACATGAAACCAAGTAGAGAACCCAGAAATAAATCCACACATCTACAGTAAACTTATCTTCAACAAAGTTGCCAAGAACATACAGTGGAGAAAGGAGAGTATCTTCAATAAATGGTGCTGGGAACACTGGATATCTATGGGCAGAAGAATGAAACTAGACCCTTATCTCCTGCCATATACAAAAATCAAATCAAAATGGATTGAAGATTTAAATCTAAGACCTGAAACTACCAAAAGAAAACATTGGAGAAATGCTTCAGGACATTGGTCTGGGCAAGGACTTATTGAGTTAACAGGCAACCAATGCAAACTTGGACAAATGGTATCACATCAAGCTAAAAAGCTTCTGCACAGCAAAGGAAACAACCAACAAAGTAGAGAGACAACCCATAGAAAGGGAGAAAATATTTTCAAACTACCCATCTGTCAAGGGATTAATAACTAGAATATATAAGGAGCTCCAAAAATTCAGTAGGAAAAAATCAAATAATATGATTTAAAAATGGGCAAAGGATCTGACTAGACATTTCTCAAAAGAAGACATACAAATGGACAACTGGTATGTGAAAAAATGCTCAACATCATTAGTCATCAGAGAAATGCAAATCAAAACTATGATGAAATATCATCTCACCCCAGTTAAAATGTTTTTTATGAAAAAGACAGGCAATAATAAATGCTGGTGAGGATGTGGCAAAAGGGGAACCCTCACCCACTGTTGGTGGGAATGTAAAGTAGTACAACCACTATGGAAAACAGTATGGAAGTTCCTCTAAAAACTGAAAATAGAACTACCATATGACCCAGCAATCCCACTGCTGGGTATATTTCCAAATGATGGGAATTCAGTATATTGAAAAGATATCTGCACTCCCATGTTTATTGCAGCACTATTCACAATAGCTAAGATAGGGAATCAACCTAAGTGTCCATCAACAGATGAATAGATAAAGAAGTTGTGGTACACACACAATGGAATATTATACATCCACAAAAAGAATGAAATCCTGCCATTTACAATAACATGCATGGAACTGGAGAACATTATCTTAAGTGAAAAAAGCCAAGCACAGAGAGGCAAATCTCGCATGTTCTCATTCATATGTGGGAGCTAAATATTAAAAACAATTGATCTCATGGAGACAGAGAATAGAATGATGGTTACCAGAGGATGGGAAGGGTAGCAGGGAGGTGGGGATAAAGTGGGGATGGTTAATGGGTGCAAAAATATAGTTAGATATTTAGATAGAATGAACAATATTTGATAGCACAACAGGGCAACTGTGATCAACAATAAGTTGGGGTATACTTTAAAATAACTAAAAAAGTAGAATTGGAGTGTTGCTAACACAAAGAAATGTTAAATGCCTGAGGTGATGGATACCCCAGTTACCCTGATTTGATTAATTCACATTGTATGCCTGTATCAAAACACCACATGTATCCTATAAAGATACCATAACTATTATGTACCCATAATAATTAAAAATTTTTAAAAATTAAAAAACATCAGTAATCCATAGATGTATGGATTTATTTCAGGCTCTCAGTTTTATTCTGTCAGTCTCTGTGTATATTCTGTGCCAGTACTACATTAATTTGAGTACTGTAGCTTTATAGAAAGTTATAAAATTAGTCAGTATGAGTGTCCCAACTTTGTTCTTTCATAAAATTGTTCTGGCTACTTGGGACCCCTTGCCATTCCATGAATGTGAAGATTGACTTCCATTTATGAAAAAAAATGTTGTTGAAATTTCAATAGGAATTGTGTTGAATCTGCAGATCACATAGGGCAGTACTGACAATATTAAGTCTAACAGTCCATGAACTTGGGATATCTTTCCATTTATTTGTGTCTTCTTTAATTTCTTTTAGCAATATTTATAGTTTTCAGAGTACAGGTCTTCCACCTTTTTGGTTAAATTTATATGTACATATTTTATTCTCTTAGATGCTATTGTAAATGGAACTTCTTTTTTTATTTCCTTTTTGGATTGTTCATTGCTGCTTTATAGTAACAACTGATTTTTGAGCATTGATCATGTCTTCTGCTGAAGTGTTGGATGTATTTATTAGCTGTAATAGTTTGTGTGTGTTTGTGTGTATTCTTTAGGATTTTCCATATTAGGAAGTCATGGACTAATAGAGATATTTGTTCTTCTTCATTTGCAATTTTGAAGCCTTTTTAAAATTTTTTTTGTCTAATTATTCTGACTAGAACCTCTAGCACTATGTTGAATGGTAGTGGTGAACATGGACATCTTTGTCTTGTTCCTGACCTCAAGGGGAAAGCTTTCAATTTTACACTGTCAAGTATGACATTAGCTGCAGGTTTTTCCATAAATGACCTTTTTTATATTGAGGAAGTTCCCTTTTATTCCTGGCTTCTTGAGTGTTTTTGTTATAAAAGGATATTGGATTTTGTCAAGTGTCTTTTCTGAGTCAATTGAGATGATCATGTATTTTTTCCTTCATTCTATCAATTTGTTGTATTACTTTCATTGATTTGCTTATGTTCAGCTACCGTTGCACTCCTGGCATATATCCCAACTGGTTATGGTATATATGCATTTTAATGTGAGGTTGTATTTGTTTGCTAGTGCTTTTCTGAGGATTTTTGCATCTATATTAGTAAGGAATATTGGTCTTTAATTTTCTTGTAACATCTTTATCTGGCTTTGGTATCCAGATAATGCTAGCTTCATAGAATGAGTTAGGAAATGTTCCCTACACTACTATATTTTAAAGAGTTTGAAAAGGATTAGTTTTAATTCTTCTTTAAATACTTGGTAGAATTTACCAAACTGTCTGGTCCTGGACTTTTCTTCATTAAGAAGTTTTTGAATGCGAATTTGATCTCTTTATAGGTCCTTTGAGATTTTCGGTTTCTTGAATCAATTAAGGTAATTTTTATGTTTCTAGGAATTTTTCCATTTCATCTAGGTTATTTAATTTATTGGCATGTGACTGTTCTTAGTATTTCCTTATAATCTTTTTCATTTATATATGTCAGTAGTAATGAATCAACTTTCATTTCTGACTTTATTTATTTGTATCTTCTCTATTTCTTTGTCTGTTGATCTAAATGTTTGTTAATTTGGTTGATCCTTTCAAAGAACCAATGTTGGTTTTGTTGATTCTATTGCTTTTCTATTGTCTATTTAATTTATCTCCACTCTAATCTTTATTATTTTCATTCTACTGCTAGCTTTGGATTTAGTGTCCTCTTCTTTTCCTTATAGCACAATGTGTAAAATTTGCTTATTAATGTGAGATCTCTATTCTCTTTTTTTTTTCACACCCACCCCCACAACCCTATTCTTTTTTTAATGTAGGCACTTAAAGCTGTATATTTTCCTCTGAGCACTGCTTTCTTTACATCCTGTAAGTTTTAGTATGTTGTGTTTTCATTTTAATTTGTTTTAAGGTATTTTCTAAATTCCTTTGTAATTTCTTCTTTTATCCATTTATTGTTTAAGGGTGAATTGTCTAATTTCAACATTTAAAAAATTTTTCAGTTTTTTTTCTGTTACTAATTTCTAGACCAGACCATTGTGGTTGTAGAAATGCTTAGTGTGATATCAATATTTTTAAATGTATTAAGACTGTTTTTGTGGCCTAACATATCATTTATCCTGGAAAATATTCAATGTACATTGGAGAAGAATGTGTTCTCCTATTGTTGGGTAGGGTGTTCCATTTAAATCTAATTGGTTTATAGTGTTATTCATGCCTTTATTTACTCATTGAACTGTCTAGACTTTTTAATCAATTATTGAAAGTGATATACCAAAGTCTCCAATCCTTACTGTAGAACTACCTCTCTCTTCAATTTCATCAATGTTTGCTTCATATATTGATATTTCTAGGCTTTGGTGTTGTAAGCCATATGTTTATGCTTGTTATATCTTCTTGATGGACCAACCTTTTTTTTATCAGTATATGAGCTCTTCTTTGTCTCTTGTAACAGTTTTCGATTCAAAGTCTATTTTGTCTGATATTAGTATAGACACCCCAGCTCTCTTTTTTTATAGTTACATGAATATCTTTTTCCAACTTTTAACTTTCTATCTATTTTTTGTCTTTGATCTGAAGTGAGTTTCTTCTTCTTCTTTTTTTTTTCTTTCTTTTGGAGATGGGGTCTTGCTCTGTCACCCAGGCTGGAGCGCACTGGCATGATCATAGCTCACTGCAGCCTCCCTTTCCCCAAATTGTCTTTATTCCAAGCCACAAAAGTGATAGAGGTTTTCCTTACATATGTGTTTGTCCTAGGCTCTCTGATCATATGTATTTTATCCAGGATGTGGGTAAAGTTATTGATTAACTCCAGAATTTGATATTTTAAGCTATGGCAAACATATAGGATCACTAGTGAAAGAATAGATGCTAGTAAAAAAATACACTCAAAGGAGAGAGAGAGAGAGTGAGAGAGACCATTTTTGTTTTTTCTGACACACTAATAAATGGCTCACTTTCTTGTGTGTTTGACAAATCTTTGTCCTTGAGAACATGCTGGATTTTAATCTGTGGAGGCTGTGTGCCTGGGAAAAAAGTAAAAGTAGAAGAAGCTTAAACATGCACTGTCATGATATCCTGTGTTGCCAATGTGACTAGGGAGGAGTTGGTGCTGGCCTTGCCCTGGCCAGTGTCACCACCCACATCCATGGTTCCTAGCATTTGAGGCAGCTCCTGTATTACACATTATACAGCCAAATGATAGAATGTTCCATTCCATTGTGGATGAGTCACTTCTATTTTACCAAAAAGTGTAAAGTAGACCCAAATTATGTTGGTCAAGTCACAGATTTAGAAATCACTGAAGAGGAAATGTCTGTACCTTTGTTATCTGTCTAGACTACAGTCTACAGGCAAGAATGCTGACCTTGGGCCTCTGTGCTCAGTGGTCAGAATAGGGTAGACCCAAGAGAGAGATTTTCGTTCAAGAATGACCACCATAGCTGATCTTACTGGCACATGTCTGGTCTTTAGCTCCCAGCTTCCATTTCAAGTAGATGAGCCTGTGACTGCCTGCTAGCTAGTGAGTGTGACTGGAAATGAACTGTTAGGTAGAGGAAAAGAAATCATGAAGATTTTGGCAAAAAGAGACCACTGTATGAAAATTATGAATAATTAGCTATAAGAGATGGTAGGCCAAGTGTGAAAGTTGTTATTTTATTAATTCAAACTAGATTATTATGAATTTGGATGTTAAGTTTAGTCCCTATGATAATCACAAAGAAAATATCTTAAAAATAAACAGAAAAGGAAATGAGAAGATAATCAAAATGTTTCATCAAGAGAGAAATCAACCAAACACAAGGAAGTAAAAAACAAAAAAGGCAAAAGACAAAAAATAAATATCAAAATGGCAGAACTTGTTTATTCTAAGTAATTACATTATAAATAGAAATGAATTAAACTCCCCAATCAAAAGATGAATGTTGGCAGAATGGATCAAAAACATGATCCAACTATGTGCTATCTATAAGAAACTCACTTCAAGCTGGGTGTGGTGGCTCAAGCCTGTAATTCCAGATACTTAGGAGGCTGAGGTAGGAGGATTGCTTGAGCCTAGGTGTTCGAGACCAGCCTGGGCAACATAGCAAGACCCCATCTCTAAAAAAAAATCTTAAAAACTTAACTGGGTGTGGTAGCCCTGCACCTGTAGTCCTACCTACTTGGGAGGCTGAGGCAGGAGTAAGCAAACTTACTCAAAATGGTTCAATTACCAAAATAAAAACTAAAACTATAAAACTCTTAGAAAAAAACATAAGGGTAAGATTTCAGTACCTTGGATTCAGAAATAGAATTTAGATATGATACCAAAATCTTGAGCAATCAAAAACACAAATCAAAAGAAAGCATAATGGCTATACTGATATCAGAAAAAAATAGATTTCAGAATAAAAAATATTACCAGGAATAAGGAGGGACATTTCATAACGATTAAAGAATCAAGAATACCTAAAAATCTTAAATGTATATTCAAGAAATAATGCTTCAAAATACTTGAAGCAAAATTTGACAAAGTTGGAAGAATGACAGAAATCCACAAGTCCATTCCTCCCTTAGTAACTGACAGAATATGTAGAGAAAAAATTAGTAAGCATATAAAAGACTTGAGCAACTATATAAACAAATGTGACCTAATTTACATGTGGAAAAAACTACACTTAACAACTGTAGAATATATTAATAAGTTATTTTTCAATTTCTTAAGACACAGTCATCCAAATTGTTATTATAATATGCTGGTCCATGAGAACAAGCCTCGTAATTTTATTTTTTTAGAGACAGGTCTTGCTCTGTCGCCCAGGCTGGAGGACAGTGGCATGATCACAGCTCACTGCAGCCTTGAACTCTTGGGCTCAAGCAAGCCTCCTGCCTCAACCTCCCAAGCAGCCAGGACTATAGGCACACATCACCATACCTGGCTGTTTGTTTTGTAGGGATGGGGGGTTTCACTATGTTGCTCAAGGGAAAATAAATTTGCACAGGGTAAGAATACCTTCCCCTTGCAATTAACATCAATATTTTAGAGAGATGTAATGAATGTAATTCATCCATGAAACACAAGCAAGATGCCAAAAAAAGAGTATTCATGGAATAGAAAATAGCACTTTTAAATGAAATATATGCTAACTTGTTTGACAACCGAATCATAAGAGTAAATTGACTGAACTTTTCTGTTAAAAATAAAGACTTAATTTTACACATACACACACACACACATATATATGTACAGTTATGTCCTGCATAATGACATTTTGGTCAATGGACTGCATATAAGATGATGGCTATACTATATAGCCTAGATGTGTAGTAGGCTATACACTCTAGGTTTGTGTAAATACCCTCTGACGTTCACATAATGATGAAATTGCCTAATAATGCATGTCTTAGAACATAGCCTCATCGTTAAGTGATGCATGACTGTACCATATACGTGACATGTTCTGTTTATAAATGTTGCATCAAAAAGTAAGGATACAGAATGACTGAAAGTTAAATGACAGAAAAAACAGACATGAAATAAACACTAAATAAAAGAAAGTTCATGTGGCTACATTAGTGCTAGGAATATACTTTAACTAAAAAACAAACAAACTTTTTCTTTTTTTTTATTGCAGGTCAAAGAAGGTTGCTATACATCCCTTAAAAAAACAATTTTCTGGAAAGTTTAAATAATTCCAGTATTTATGTATCTAATGATATATTCTCTAAATACATATGGTAAATCTTGGCAGAACTCCTAGTGAAGGTGTCAAACTCACTATTATAGTGGGATATTTTAATACACCTAATAAAGTAGACAAAGAGTTAGTTAACATATAGATAATTTGAACACAATTTTCATGTCTCTGGAAATTAATCACATACTATTCCATCAAGTCTCAAAAAAATTGGCAAAGGTCCCAAATAGGCATTTCTCAATAGAAGACATATGAAGAGCTAACAGATACATAAAAAAATGCTCAACATCACTAATCATTAGGAATATGCAAATTAAAACCACAATGAGATATGACCTCACACATATCAGAATGGCTACTATAAAAAAGATAAAAGACATCAAGAGTTGGTGAGGATGCAGAGAAAAGGGAATTCTTATACCCTGTTGGCAGGAATGGAAATTAGTACAGCCATTATGGAAAACAGTATAGAGGTTCCTGAAAAAACTAAAAATAGAATTACCGTATGATATAGCAATTCCACTTCTAGGTATTCACTTGAAAGATCTGAAATCGGCATGTCAAAGAGATATCTGCACTCCCATGTTTATTGCAGCACCATTCACAGTAGCCAAGATATGGACTCAAACCAAGTGTCCATTAATGGATGACTGGATAAAGAATGTGGTGTGTATACATAGTGGAATACTATTCAGCCTTTAAAAGGAAGAAATGCTGCAATAGCACATATGAAATTGGAGAACATTATGCTCAGTGAAATAAGCTAAACATAGACAAATACTGCATGTTCTCACTTGTGTATGGAATCTAAAAAAGTTGAATTCATAGAAGCAGAAAGTAGAATGGTGGTTACCATGGGCTGCGGGGGGGAGAATGGGAAGATGATAGTCAAAGAGTATTAAGCTTTCGTTAGATGGAGGAATAAGTTTGAGTTTTTTTGAGATCTTTTGCACAACATGATGAATACAGCTAATAATTGAGTACCGTACATTTCAAAATCACTGAGAGTAAATTTCTAATGTTCTCATCACAAAATAATGTTAAATATTTGAGGTGATATTTGAGGTATGTTAGTTGGCTTGATTTAATCATTCCACATTGTATTCAAAAATTATAACACCACTTTGAATCCCATAAATATATACAACTATTATTTGTTGATGTACAATAAAAAAAGATTTAAAAATTGGAAAAATGTCATATGAATCACCCTTTCTGATCATTAAGCATTTATGTTAGAAATTAATAGTTTAAAATGCCATAATTAAAACATACAGAATTTGAAAAATTGTACTTATAAGTCAAAGAGAGCTCTGTCATTCCTCCACTGTCATTCCAGCATGTGTGGGCGTTCCCAGGGCTATGCCCTCAGACAAGTGACATCAGAGGCTCTGCACTTTGAGGGAAATCACTGTCACCAAAATCGTCCAGCCAACTCACTAAATGAACAATCTACAAACAAGCGTCAGACAAGAAGAGGATAGCAACTATAATATATTATCTAAAAGGTCTAGTTTTCATAAAAAATTTGGAGACACGCAAAGAAACAAGAAAGTATGACACATACACAGGGAAAGAAGAGACAAAAGAAACTACCTTTGGGAGGGCCCAAAAGTTAGACAAAGACTTCAAACCAGCTATTATACATATATTCAAAGAACTAAAGAAAACCATGCTTTAAATACGAAAGGTAAGATGACAATAATATCAATAATAAGATAAAAATTATGAAAATGAAACAAATGGAAATTCTGGAGGTGAAGAGTACAGTAACTGGGATGAATCATTTTCAAGAATGGCTCAACAGTGTATGTGAGCTGACAGAAGAAAGAACTAGTGGACTTGAAGAAATAGAGATCATACAATCTGAAAACAGAACAAAAATGAATTAACAAAAATGAACAGAGCCTCAGAGAAATGTGGGACAGCATTAAGTGAACTAACATAAAAGTAATGGGAAAACCAGAAGATACAAAAAACAAATCAAAGAAATAATGGCTGAAACTTACTAAATTTGATAAAAAACATTAATAATCTACATCACAAGAAGACCACAGACCAATATCCTTTGTGAATAGAGAAGCAAAAATATTCAATAAAATACTAGAAAACTGAATCCATCAACATATAAAAAGGATTACACACCATGCCCAAGTGGGATTTATCTCGTAAATGCAGGGTTGGTTCAACATCTGAAAATCAATTAATGTAACTCATCATACCAATAGGATAAAGGACAAAAACAATATGATATTCTCAATAGATGCAGATAAAGCATTTGACAAAATATAACACCCTTTCATGGTTAAAAAAAAATCAACAAACTATGAATAGAGGGAAACTTACTCAACCTGATTAAGGGCATCAACAAAAACCCACAGGTAACATGATACTTAATGGTGAAACACTGAATGTTTTTCTCCTGTGATCAGAAGCAAGGCAAGGATGTCCACCCTACCGCTTCTACTTCAACATTATACTGGAGGTTCTAGTTAGGGCAATTAAGCAATCAAAGTGATAAAATCACCCACTTTGGAAAGGAAAAAGTAAAATCATTTTCATATGACATTACCTTGTAGATAGAAAATCCTTAGGAGTCCACTAAAAACTATTAGAACTAAAAAATGATTTCAGGCCAGGCATGGTGGTTTATGCCGTCCTATAATCCCAGCACTTTGGGAGGTTGAGGGGGGAGGATTGCCTGAGACCAGGAGTTTGACACCAGCCTGGGCAACATAACAAGACCCCCGTCTCTATAAAAAAAATTTTTTTTAATTAGCTGGGCTTGGTGGTATGTGCCTGTAGTCCCAGCTACTCAAGAGGCTGATGATCACTGAGCCCAGGAACTCGAGGTCACAGTGAGCTATGATCCTGCCACTGCACTCAAGCCTGGGCAACAGGGCAAGACCTCTTCTCAAAAAATAAATAAGTACATAAAAATTTTTAAAAATTATTTCAGCAAAACTGTAGGGTACAAGATCAACATGCAAAAACCAATTGCAATGAACAATACAAAAATGAAATCAAGAAAATGGTTACATTTACAATAGCATAACAAATAAAGTACTTAGTAATATATTTATCAAAAGAAATACAAAACTTGTAAACTGAAAACTACAAAACAGTGTTGAAATAAATTTAAGAAAATCTCAGTAAATGTAAATACATCCCATGTACATGAATCAGAAGACTTAATATATGATCGTTATGTCAAGATCCACTGTGGATTCTTAAATGTTACTGTGATTAAAGGATATCAGAGAACAGTGGTGAACTAAAGGGGCTCATACAAGAAGCTAAAAAGTTACTAATGTGTGTTGGGGGGTAGTAATAGCGGTAGGTTGTAGATTAATGTATTAGAACCTGCTGCAGCAAATAGACCCATAAATGTATAATGACATAAATCTAATAGGATTGTATTTCTCATTGAAATAGCAGTTCAATGTGGTATTTCTGTTTGCCAGACAACTCTTTTCCATATTGTTATTCAAGGTCCCAGGCTCTGCCTTTCTTGTGGCTACACTATATTCTGGGATCTTCTCATCTGAATCCAGCAGACGGAGGGGGAAGAGAGATTGGAAGGGGCACAACACACCTGAACTTTAAAACCTTGGTCCAAAAATGGGCTTTATTATCTCTATTCATATTCCGTTGTCTGGAACTCGGTCACATGACCCAGAAAGACGGCAAAGGAGGATAGCAAGTGGAGTCCAGCTGCATACTCATAAGAAAAGGAGACAAATTTTTAGTGAACAGCTAGTATTGTCTGTCAAAAACGAACAACAAAAAATGTAGAAGGATATTTTCTTGAAGGTGAATGGAGGCCTATTAGAGTTTCTAAAAGAGAGATTTTTCTGCAATCCTTGAGGAGATATCAGAGAAGGAAGATGAGTAGAAATGGATTTGATCCTTGAACTTCTAAAAGTTAATCTGATAATCCTCCTGGAGATGGATGCCTTACTGATCTGATTTCTCTAGACACGGAACTGTTTGAGACATAGTTCTGGTCATGCCACCAACATCACACTGCCACATACATGAGGAAATAGCATTAGGGCATGGGAGAAAGGGTGAGGTGTGAGCCACTGAACATGCTCCCTGGGAAGAGGCCTATGAATTGTGCCTGTGAGCCCTACTGAGTGTGAGAGAGTGATAGTTATATAAAAGAACGCAAGAGATGAGTCCTGTGGAAGAGAGAAGAGCCAGGGGCATTTTGAGAATATTATAGGTCTTATACACCCTTACTTTTGAAGACCTCACCTCAGATGATAATCACCTGCGTAAAATGCATTAAAAACCCTCACTAATAACTATTTCTTGTTTGGAAAAATGGCAATGAATTTTAAATTTTTACTTTTTAAAATATTACTCATTCTGATTTTGCATTTTTCCATTTTGAGGGGTCTCAAATAAATTTGGGCTCAATTGAAATTCTTACGAATTCTTGTTGACACTTTGTTGCTCATAGTGAGGGGATGGCCCTACTATATACACATATATAGATAGTAAAGTAGTTAATATAGTGAAGCAGATTAACATATCTATCATCTCACATAGTTCTTTTTTGTGACACAAGCAGCTGAAGTCTACTCTTTAACAAAAATCTCTAGGGTAATATGATTTTATTAACTGTAATCCTCATGTTGTACATTAGATACTTAGACTTACTCATCTTGCATAACTACTACTTCCTTTGACCTATATCTCCCCAATCCTTGCACGATGCCTTCTTTTGTGTGTGGGTTCTCTCACTCTACCTTTTGTTCATGAGATTCACCTACGTGTTTGCACACTTACACCATGCACCCTCACTGCCAAGTGGAATTCCATTGGAAAGCACATCCTCCTGCCTCAGATGCCAAATGGTTTCTTCTTTTCCCTTTCTCTAATATTTACTTTTTCTCCCTTTTTTTCCCACTCTTTTTCTACGGACTTATGCATTTGCTTTCACTATAATTTCTTATTTTATCCCCTGACCTCTTAAGTTCTTATATTAATACAATATTGTCTGAGGCAGTAGAGATGGCAGTTCAGGAGACTCAGAGTTTCCCAAAAGTCAGTGCTTGTTAGAACTGTGTTTCTGCTTACAGTGAACCACCACTGCACATGAACCAGGCTCCCCTGCCTCTGGACTACTTTTCACTATCTCGTGGATCCGTCCTACGCTCACTGTTTTTATGTTGTAAAAGCTACTAAGTAACCTAATGAGGCTAGGAAGAAATAAGGAGAATATTGGCCAAAATGTCACCTTTATAATAATGAATATGTGTGGATTGTGAAGACATATCAAGAATTTCCAATATAGATTGCAAAAAATTATCCAACAACAATTTCCAGGTAACACAGCCAGGTACATGATTGCACAGCCAAAGAGTGCGTAAGCTGGAAAAGAGCCAACATGTACTTTGGAAATATTCTCATTTTTTAGATGTGTTCTATAACAAGATCAAGGAAGTATAATTGTACAACTTTGAAAGTTATGTGCTGGAAGCAAAGAAGTGTCCAGTGATTGAGCATAATTTATATTTCTCAATATATCTTGTACTGAAGGGAAATGAATATGTAACTTGTAAAAAATTCATGATGTAGCTAAAACAGTGTTTAGGAGGAAATTTATAGCACTGAATGCCAATATTAGAAATGAAGAAAAATCTACAATCAGAAACCAAAGCTTCCAACCTAAGACCGTAAAGAGAACAGAAAATTAAACTAAAAACAAGCAGAAGAAATAAAATATTAAAAATTAAATCAGAAATCAATGAAGTAGAAACAAAAACAATAGAGAAAAGCAATAAAATCAAATGTTGCTTCTTTGGAAAAATCAATAAAATTGGTAAGCATCTAGTCAGACTGACAAAAGACAAGGAGTGAGGACAAGAATTACCAATTCCTGAATGAAATTCCTGAAATTTCAGTGACATCAGTACTTATCCTGTAGACATTAAAATACCAAGAGCTTTATGCTCATAAATTCAACATCAAGTCAGGAAAACCCGGATATCCACAAACAAATGAATGACCTTGGACCTTCATCTTACACCATACACACAATAAAATCAAAATGGATTAAAGATCAAAGTGTAAGATCTGAAACCATAAAACTCCTAGAAGAAAACATGGGGGAAAATCTCCTTGATATTGATTTCAGCAATGATTTTTTTATGAATATCACACCAAGACCACAGGTAACAAAAGCAAACATAAACAAATGGGATTACATCAAACTAAACAGCTTCTCCACAGCAAAGGAAGCAATCAGTAAAATAAAAAGTCAGCCTACAGATTGGCAAGAAATATTTGCAAGCCATTTATCTGATAAGGAGTTAATATTCAAAATATATATTAAAAACTCATATGTCTCAATAGAAAAATAACAGATAACCCAATTTAAAAATAAGCAAAGGATCTGAATAGGTTTTTTCCAAAGAAGAAGACATAAAAAATGACCAACAGGTATATAGAAGGGTGCACAATATCACTAATCATCACGGAAATGCAAATCAAAACCACAATGAGATATCACCTCACACCTGTTAGGATAGTTATTATAAAAAATCAAGAGATAACAAAGTTGGCCAGTGTGTAGAAAAGGGAACCCCTGTATACTGTTGGTGGGAATGTAAATTGGTATAGCTATTATAGAAAACGGTATGGAGGTTTCCTCAAAAAAAAAAAAAAAATAGAAGTACCCTATAACCCAGGAATCCTTTTTCTGGGTATATATACCCAAAAGAAATGAAATCAGTACCTTGAAAAGATACCTACACTTCCATATTCATTGCAGCACTATTGCGAATAGCCAAGATATGGAAACAATCTAAGTGTTCATCAATGGATGAATGGATAAATAAATTTCAGCACACACACTGGAATACTATTCTACCTTAATAAAAGGAGATACTGCCATTTGTGATAACATGGATGAACCTCAAGGACATTATGCTAAGTGATATTAGCCAAGCAGAGAAAGAAAAATACTCCATGATCTCACACGTGAAATCTAAATAAATAAATAAATAAAGTTGAATACACAGAAACAAAGTGGAAGAGTGGTTTCTAGCGGCAGGAAATGAAAGATGTAGGTCACAGGGTACAAACTTGCCATTATGTAGGATAAATTAGAGATCTGACATACAGAAGGAAGACTATAGTTAACATAGTTAACAATACTGTGTTTTGAAAATTTGCTGGGTGTGGATGCCACAAAAATGGTATCTGTGGAAGGTGACTGATAAATTAAATTGCTTGACTGTAGTAATAATTTCACTGTGTATATGTACATCAAAAAACCACGTTGTACACCTTAAATTTGTTACCAATACACATTACCTGGTCCCTGATTACTTATCAGCCTTCTTTTCCCATCATTGCCCCATTACTTACTCTGTTTCAACACAGAAGCCCACTAGATAGTTGCTGGACCTAGGAAGCTCCTTCCACTTTTGTAGCCATAGCATTTTCTATTTTCTCTACCTGGGACAGTCTTCCCACATATATGTACATTTTGTGTCTTTGTTCAACTGTGAGGGAGGCCATCCTTGACCACTCATCTGAAATACCCCCTTTCCACTTAGACTTCTTTATTCTTATTAATGGCACCAAGCATCACCTGACAGTATATCACCTTTTTACTTCAATATTCATTGTATTTCTCTCCATTTAAGTGAAAGCTCACTGTGGGCAGGGACGTGGTATCTTTTTTTCCCTGCTATATCCCTAGTGCTCAAATGGAAGGTGCTTAGGCAGTGGGCCAAATGCTGCTGAAGGAGCCCAAGATCTTCACACGATGTGGGTTTTTGATTAGCATTGAGTGAAGGGGTGGATGAACAACTAAATGAAGAGGATTGAACCACAGGCCAAAGCCCCTAATTAAAACAACCTCGTGTTCCCAGGTTGGTTGTTTTGCTAAAAGAAATTTTGAAAATAAATAAAACAACCATATGATAATTCTGCTGGGTAAACTTTAAAAATTTTTAATTGACTTATAATACTTGCACCTATTTATGGGGTACGATGTGATGTTTTGATACATGTATCCATTGTGTAATGACCAATTCAGGGTAATTAGCATATCCATTACCTCAAACAGTTTCTTTGTGATGAGAACATTCAAAATCCTCTCTTCTAGCTATTTTGAGATATACAATACCTTATTGTTAACTATAGTCACCCTACTGTGCAATAGAACACCAGAACTTATTCTTCGTTTCTAATTGTCACTTTCTATCCACTGCCCAATCTCTCCCCCTCCCATCCCCCCTTTTCTCCCAAGTCTCTGGCAACCAGAGTACCATTCACTACCTCTGTGAGATCAACTTTTTTAGATTTCACATATGAATGAGATCATGTGGTATTTGTCTTTCTGCGTCTGGCTCATTTGACTTAACATAATGTCCTCCAGGTTCATCCATGTTATCACAAATGACAACATTTTATTCTTTTGTATGGCTGAATAGTATTCCAGATCTCTACACTGGAAACTATAAACCATTGATGAAAGAAATTGAAGAGGGCACAAATAAATGGAAAGATAGCTCATGTTTATGAATTGGAAGAATTAATATTGTTAAAATGTCCATACTACCCAAAGTGATCTACAAATTCAATGCAATCCCTATCAAAATACCAATGACATTCTTCACAGATGTAGAAAAAACAATCCTAAAATTTATACGGAACCACAAAAAAAACCCAAATACCCAAAGCAATCTTGAGCAAAAAAAAAAAAAAAAGCTGGAAACATTACACTACCTGACTTCAAAACATACTACAAGCTGTTGTGATCAAAACAGAATCATTGTCATAAAAACAGACTCACAGACCAATGAAACAGAATAGCGAACTCAGAAATAAATCCATATATCAACAGGCAACTGATTTTTGACAAAGGTGTCAAGAACACCCATTGGGAAAAGTCTAGACTATTCAATAAATGTTGCTGGGAAAATTGGCTATCCACATTCAGAAGAATGAAACTGGACATCTATTTTTACCATATATGAAATTCAACTCAAAATGGATTCAAAACTTAAATGTAAGACCCCAAACTATGAAACTACTAGAAGAAAACATAGGGGAAATGCTCCATGATATTGGTCTAAGCAAGGATTTTTTTGGATATGATCTCAAAAACACAGGCAACAAAAGCAACAGTAGACAAATGAGATCACATCAAACTAAAAAGCTTCTGCACAGCAAAGGAAACAATTGCAGAGTAGAGAGACAGCCTACAAAACTGGGGAAAATATCTACAAACTGTACATCTGACAAAGGGTTAATATCCTGAATATATAAGGAACTAAAACAACTCAATAGCAAAAAAACACAAGTAATTCAGTTTAAAAATGGGCAAAAGACCTTAATAAATAATTCTCAAAAGAAGACATACAAATGTCCAACAGGTATATGAAAAAATGTTCAACATCACTAATCATCAGGGAAATGCAAATCAAAACCACAATGAAATGCCACCTCAATTAGAATGGCTTTTATCAAAAATACAAAAGATGACAAGTTTTGGTGAGGATGTGGTTAAAAGGGAACCCTTACACAATGTTGGTGAGAATGTAAATTAGTATAGCCATTATGGAAAATAGTACAGAGATTCCTCAAATAATTAAAAATAAAACTACCATTCAATGTAGCAATCCCATTATTGGGTATATATCCAAAGGAAAGGAAATCAGTATGTCAAAGAGATATGTTTACTGCCAGGTTTATTGCAACACTGTTCACAATAGCCAAGATATAGAATCAACCTAAGTATCCAGTGACAGAGGCATGGATAAAGAAAATGAGGTATATGTACAAAATCAGTAAGCTTTTTATTTCTCATTTTGTAGGGGAAAGCTAAGCTATGCAGCATCTAAGCTGAGATCAAGGTGTCAGTTGAATTGTGACACACACAGGAACCTTAAAGTGAGGATAAGGATGCAACTGGAGCTTTCATTTGGGGGCCCCAAGGAGGACTCCAGGAAGACCAAGTTATGAGGAGACAGATTTGGAGTTCAACCCTAGTTTCCCAGTTTCTAGCTCTGTGATTTTGGGCAAGTTACACAACACTCTGCACCGTGTTTCTGAGAAGTGAGTGACAAAAGTGCCATTCCTCAGCTTGTTATGAGAGTCAAGTATGATACATTAGCCTGTCCCACAATTAGCTTTCAACAAAAGTTATCTAAGGTTACAATTACACAGGACAAATGGAATCTCAGGAAAGGTCACTGAAAGTCACCTCCCATTTCTTGTTGATAGCTTACACTACTTGATATTAGTTATCCTTTGCTATCTTGACGGAAGGCCACAGAAATGGGGCAGAGAGGCTCAGATATCCAGAGGGCTGGGCTCTTTCCATCACCTGTTCCAACAATGTCCCAATGCAGAGGTCCTACAGCATCACCTGATGGCACATGGATTGGAGAGAAGATGGGACAGGGCCTGTTTACCACTGACCAAGCTGACAAGAAGACTGCCAGATGCAGTCAGACAGTAGCACCATCAGGCAGGAATGAAAGGCCTTCCTTTTCTCCCTAATACCAACCCTCTGGTGGTCCAGGACACCACCCCTAGAGCTCAGAACATAAAAAGGAGTTTTGTGCTCATAGGACAAGTCACATGGGGACAAAGGAAGTTTACCACATCCTAGGCCACAAAACAGATCTAAACAAATTCAAAAAAATAGAAATCATACCATGTATCTTTTCAGACCACAGCGGAATAAAATTAGAAATCAATTCCAACAGAAACTCACATCTTCATCCAAAAACATGGAAATTAAACAATCTGTTGCTGAATGACTATTGGGTCAAGGAAGAGATTCAAATGGAAATCAAAAGATTCTTCGAACTAAACGATAATGGGGACACAAGTTATCAAAATCTGTGGGATACAGCAAAAGCAGTCCTGAGAGGAAAACTTATTGCCTTAAATGCCCACATCCAAAAGACAGGAAAGGTCACAAATCAGTAAACTAATGAATCATCTTAAGGAAATGGAAAAGGAAGAGCAAAGCAATCCTAAAGCCAGCAGAAGAAGAGAAATAACCAAGATCAGAGCAGAATTAAATGAAATCGAGAACAAAAGAACAATACAGAAGATTAATAAAACAAAAAGTTGGTTCTTTGAAAAGATAAACAAAATAGACAGGCCACACGCCAGGTTGACCAGAAGCAGAAAGGAAAGGACTCTAATAAGCTCAATTAGAAATGAGAATGGAGAAGTCACAACTGATACCATGGAAATACAAAACATCATCTTCAAATACTACAAAAACCTCTATGCCCACAAACACAAAAATGTGGAGGAAATAGACAAATTCTTAGAAACACACTACCTCCCTAGGCTCAACCAGCAAGAAACAGAATTTCTAAACAGACCAATATCAAGCACTGAAATCGAAGCAGTAAAAAAAATCTTCCCACAAAAAAAAGTCCTGGACCAGATGGGTTCACACCTGAATTCTACCAAGCCTACAAAGAAGAACTGGTGCCTATACTGCAGAAATTATTTGAAAATATCCAGAAGGATGGAGTCCTCCCAAACTCATTCTACGAAGCCAATATCACCTTGATACCAAAGCCAGGAAAGGACACAACAAGAAAAGAAAACTACAGACCAATATCCCTTATGAATATAGATGCAAAAATTCTCAATAAAATCCTTGCAAACCGAATTCAAATGTACATCAAAAAAATAATTCATCACGATCAGGTGGGCTTCATTCCCGAGATGCAGGGATGGTTCAACATACGCAAATCTATAAATGTAATTCACCATATAAATAAAAGCAAGAACAAAGATTATATGATCCTTTCAATAGATGCAGAAAAGGCTTTTGAAAAAACCCAGCATCCTTTTATGATAAGAACTCTTAACAATATAGGCATAGATGGCTCATACCTCGAAACTATTAAAGCCATATATGATAAACCCACAGCCAATATCATACTGAATGGGGAAAAATTGAAAGCATTCCCCCTTAAAACTGGCACCAGACAAGGGTGCCCACTATCTCCACTTCTTTTCAACATAGTGCTAGAAGTCCTGGCCACAGCAATTAGACAAGACAGAGAAATCAGGGGAGTCCAGATAGGGGCAGAAGAGGTCAAGCTTTCACTATTCGCAGATGATATGATATTATACATAGAAAACCCCAAAGATTCAACCAAGAGATTACTGGAATTGATAAATGAATTCAGCAAAGTCTCAGGATACAAAATTAATACACACAAATCCATAGCCTTCATATATGCTAATAACAATCAAGCCAAGAAACAAATTAAAGATGCAATACCTTTCACAATAGCACCAAAGAAAATTAAATATTTAGGAACATATCTAACTAAGGAGGTCAAAGACCTATAGAGAGAGAATTATGAAACACTGAGAAAAGAAATTGCAGAGGATGTAAATAGATGGAAAACCCTACCATGCTCTTGGATAGGCAGAGTCAACATAGTAAAAATGGCTTGGCTACCTAAATTGATTTACAGAATCAATGCAGTCCCTATCAAAATACCAACATCATTTTTTGCCAATCTAGAAAAAATAATTCTATGCTTCGTGTGGAACCAGAGAAGACCCCATCTAGCCAAAGCAATCTTAAGCAAAAAGAACAAATTGGGAGGCATCTATCTACCAGACTTCAAACTATACTAAAAGGCTATAGTAACCAAAACTGCATGGTATTGGCACAAGAACAGAGAGGTAGACCAATGGAACAGGACTGAGAACCCAAATATAAAACCAACCTCATACAGTCACCTGATCTTTGACAAATTTCAAAAAAACATACACTGGGGAAAATATTTCCTATTCAACAAATGGTGCTGGGAAAACTGGATGGCCATATGTAGAAGACTGAAACTGGACCCACACCTCTCACCTCTCACAAAAATCAACTCACAATGGATAACAGATCTAAACCTAAGACATGAAGCCATAAGAATTCTCGAAGAAAACGTTGGAAAAACTCTTATGGACATTGGCCTAGCCAAAGAATTTATGAAGAAGACCCCCAAAGCAATCACAGCAGCAACAAAAATAAATACATGGGACCTGATCAAATTAAAAAGCTTCTGCATAGCCAAGGAAACTATCACTAGAGTGAACAGGCAACCTACAGAATGGGAGAAAATATTTGCATGCTACACATCTGATAAAGGGCTGATAACAAGAATCTATACAGAACTTAGGAAAATCAACAAGAAAAAAATCAAACAACCCTATTAAAAAATGGGCAAAGGACATGAACAGAAAGTTTTCCAAAGAAGACAGAAAAATGGCCAGCAAACATATAAAAAATTGCTCAACTTCTCTAATCATCAGGGAAATGTAAATCAAAACCACAATGAGATATCACTTAACTCCAGTGAGATTGGCTCATATCAAAAAATCCCCAAACAACAAATGTTGGCGGGGATGTGGACAGATAGGAACACTCATACACTGCTGGTGGGACTGCAAATTAGTACAACCTCTATAGAAAGTAATATGGAGATACCTCAAAGAATTAAAAGTAGAATTACCATTTGACCCAGCAATCCCACTACTGGGTATTTACCCAAAGGAAAAAAGACATTTTATAATAAAGACAACTGCTCACGAATTTTATGGCAGCACAATTCACAATTGCAAAGATGTGGAAACAACCCAGGTGCCCATCAATACACGAGTGGATTAATAAAATGTGGTATATGTGTACCATGGAGTATTACTCAGCAATAAGGAACAATAGTGAATTAACACATATTATCCTGGTTGGAGCTAGAGCCCATTCTTTGAAGCGAAGTGTCACAGGAATGGAAAAACAAGCACCACTGGTACTCACCATCAAATTGGTACTAACTGATCAACACCTACATCACACAGGGCAATAATATTCATCAGGGGGCGGGCAGGCAGGAGGGGGATGGAGGGAATGGGAAAAACTCTCACTGAATGGATGCGGGGAGCACAGTTTGGGGGATGACCACGATTGTAGCTCTGACACAGGCAGTGCATGGGTAATATATATACCCAAAGTGTTGTACCCCCATAATATTCTGAAATAAAAAAAAAAAGCATAGTGATGTGGTGTTACAAGTAATGGGGTGAGGGCTTCCAAAAAAGAGGGGCTCACCCCAGATGCCTGAAGTGGCAGCCAACCACCACAGCAGCTCCTGGAGGAGCATCACAGTTCCCCTCAGACAGAGACCTCTGGGTCTGGAGTGCAGACTCAGTAAGAACCCGATGTTTCTCACACTTATTGATGGGCTGGGCTCACAGGTCTTGATTTATAGACAAATGGCAGCTCTGTCCCAGCTCTGGCCCCTCCTCCCAGGCCCTGAAACCTTCTTACCTTTTCACAGCCCACTTCGATTCCTACCTTGCACTGCCAGGGAATTCCTTCAGGCCTTTCCTGAAAGTTGGACCAGTCATGTGAACACTCCTTTTCACCCTGGGATGAGGCAGATGAAAGTACATGAACTGATTCTCCAACTTCCACCTTCTTCTGAATTCTTCCATCCCAGAGGGAATGAAATAATTAACCCTACTTGCCTCATCTGGGAAGAAGGCGACATTGGAAACAAACTCAACAGTTATAAATACTTGATAACTCTTGTTTTGTGACAGGTGTCTTCCCCCAGAAACCACACTATGCCAGTAATGAGGGGAAGAAGAGAAGGACAGTCACATGTACAGTTACTATAATAGCAGGAATAAAAATCCCTGAGCCTTAAGGCAGGTACTTTGATGTTTCCTAGATCTAATTTCGGAGGGTTGGCAAAAAGAATTTGAATGGGATCAAAAACAGTATTCTCCCCTCATCCCAGTTCAATCCTATCTTTGATTTCCAGTTTCCCTGCTAATTCACCTCCACTCTCTCATATCTCCTGCCCCTCACCGTGTTCACTAGGCTCTCAGCTTGTTCAGTGCTGAGAAATTCCCAGAAATAGAAACAATGACTTGGTTTCTTTCCCCCTATTTTCCTGACAGCATCTGGAAATGACATTCCAGACCATTTCTCAAATCCTCTACCAACTCTCTCCCTCCCTTGCCACATTTTCTTACTACACACTTTTTACTATTCACTTATCTGTGTTTCTGTAGTTGCATATTTTCCCTTATTTTGGTGAAGAGGCTATTGGGCAAAATTTCAATGGATAATGTTCTTTATAATTGTTACCAAAATGTTTATTAGTTGAGTAAATAATGCAAATGCAGACTACCTCATAACACACTGAGATTAATATAAAGAATGTGGTGATTTAATGTGAAGTTTCAACCAAAATGGACCAGTGAATGCAGAAAACAGGCTACAACCAAATCACCCATGCAGGGCAGTGAGGTATCAATGCTGAAAAATGGCCTTTCTCCCTGGAAAGACATTCTTTCCACTTTAAAGTAGAGCTTGCCTGGGTGCTAAGAGTAATATGACCCGAGGCCCATTTTTATTCAGTTAGTCAAGTCACCCCACCTCTACTTCATCTCCTCAGAATTGAACTAAAGTCTTATGCAAGATAATTTTAGCATCATCAGCCACTGTATGGGGGAATTTCAAATGTAGAAAGTAGGTTTTGAAAAAATGGAAGATAGTAGAGGGGAGGCTCCATTCACCAAGCAGTATGCTTCAGCACACGCCATGGCCTCTGTTAGTAGACTGCCAACCTTCACAAGTGACCAGAAACCCGAGGACGTGGTGTAGCTCTTGATCTCCTGCACAGAGTGCCCACCTTCTGGGCAATCTGCTCAATCGACTGGTCATCCAGACCAAAATGGCTTCGGTCAACCTTCAAGCACTTCTCCTGTTGGAGCAAATCAAAGCCAGTGAAGAAGGCCATGCAGCACGTAAAGGCCAAAGATGCTGACTTCAGGGCATCAGCATCCAGTCAGATCTTCTTGTTGAGGAATTCTCTCTTCATCTTAATGGAAATGTCAGACAAGTAGGGCAAAAGAAGCACAAAGGTGTGGCACTTGTGAACAGGGAGCTCCTTGAGCAGCATCTCCTCCTGTCTTGGGGAATCAAAGTCATCCAGATCTACACTAGAGATCAAGAAGACACATGGTACAGGTACTACAGTGCCACTACGATTAGCCTGGCAGTAGTCTCAGATCTGCTGAAGGACTCTGTCCTTTTTGCATGATGTGTGTTTGCTTTTCTCTTCATTATATAAGTCACTGTCCACCTTGGTTCTAACAAAGTAGAACCTCTTCCCCATCTCCTTGATTTTCTGGGCCAGCAGAGCAACATTGAGGCTGAACTGTAAGGAAGGAACAATGACAAAGAAGTCATAGGTAGCAAAACCCACTGTTTCTAAATAAGTTTCTGGAAGGAATTCAGCATTCTGATTCCAGGCAGGTCGCAGAGGGTCACTTTGGGATATTTTGGATGGAGACAGGAAGTTTTCTTCATGGTAGTCTCCACAACACCAACACTAGCTGACCCCTCCTCTTCATGACTAAGCTCTTGCTGGGCATTGATGAAACTAAACTTCTCAGCTTTCTTGCCCAATCACAGCCATGTCCAGGGAAGCATTCACTGCTTCAGCAAGTGATTCCTGAATCTTGTCAACTAGTCTTTTAGCTGCCCTTCCGGACAGGCTGCTTGAATACTAGTGAGGGTTTCCAGAGTAAGGATGCCTCCTGCCTTACTGGTTAATGTGGAATAGTGAGGGACAAAGTCAGCAGCCAATTGCTGAAAATTCTTTCCTGACAGAAGGCTGAGATGAACTCATCCACGGCAGCTAACTGTGGAAGATCTGAGGAAAAGGAGAAAAAACAAAGAGGTCAGGTGAATAGGGTGACAGAACAGAAACATGGGGTCAGCAGAGGAAACACACTGGTCTCTGTGGACCAGCCCCATTCTCTCACACATATTCGTATTACTATAACTTATTTATTTTCCCTAAGTTTAGTTTCCACTGCTGTAAAAGAGACCAACTATTCTCTATGTTGATGCTTTCTATGTCCCAAGTGTAAGGACCGTGTGGTAGACAGAATAATGGTCTCCAAAGATTTTCACATCCTAAACCCCAGAATCTGTGAGTGTGTAACCTTATATAGCAAAAGGCACTTCGCTGATGTGGTTAAGTTAGGGACCTTAAGGGGGAAAGATATCTTGGATTACCCATCTGGGCTAAAAATAATCACAGTGGTTCTTATAAGAGGGAAATAATTTCAAAGGCAGAAGAAGGTGATGGAATGATGGAAGCAGTAATTGGAGTGAAGATCAAGGGAGATCTAGGAAGGGCCATAGGATGAGGAACGCAGGCAGCCTCTGGAAGCTGGAAGAGGCAACAGCATGGATTGTCTCCTGGAACCTCCAGAAGGAACCAGCCATTCCAAAAACTAGATTTTTAGCCCCTTAAGACTCATTTTGGACTTCTGACCTCTAGAACTGGAAGAGAATAAATTTGTGTTGTTTTAAGTCACTAAGTTTGTCGTCATTTGTTACAGCAGCAATGGGAAACTAATATAGAGAATGTCCGCATTTTCTTAAACCTCAATACAGAGCACCTTTCCATTCTGCAGAAAGAATTGCTCAGGCCAGCATGTTAGCGAGCACAGAAGACCTAGACAGACTTTACTTCCCACGTCCTGCAGGAAATGGGTCAGGATTTGTCTTGAGGGGAGGCAGGAGACAGAGTCAAGCCCACCAGGTGTCCTGCCTGCCAGGATGTGTATTCTGTGAGGGAGATAAACACGCACATAAGTTGTGTGGTAATAACTGTGCCTTGGAAGCTGAATGTCTCTTTACTTCACTTTGTGCATGAGTTTGGTTGGGATTTATATCACATGACAGGAAGTGGTTCAGGAAGTACACAGAAGCTCTGATTTCCCCTATTAAATACAGCACAGTTTTGACATATGAATATCTGATTAAACCAAAGCAATTCAAGGAAATTATTACTATATTATTCATGGAGCTTTGTATTTATTCATTATGAGTGGGGAACATTAAATCGGTAAAATGGATTTGAAAATATTTAAACACAGAAGGTTGTCTCAGGGACTGTCAGTGAGATTTTCTTTTCTCAGTAGGGGTCTGCTCAATGTCCCCCACATCCTACACATCCTTCATGGACAGGTTGCAAAAGAAAATGATATTTATGAATCTCAGACAAATATAAGATGAACACATGTTAAGGATTTTAATTGACTGCTCGTTAATGAAGAAACCAGGCAGATGTTACACCTGGTTGAAAGGAGAACCTAAAAAACAGACAATTCATAGCTCAAGAATACTGCAATGATGTAAAAGAGGCATCAGTGCTCTCTTGTACAGGGAGGAAGAGTATTCAATTGAACCACCACAGGTAAATTTTATTTGTATGACTATGTAAGAATTATTTTGCATTGTTACCAATTATCAAATATTTACAGTTGTAAAATAGATCTACAGCAATGAAATGCTGGAATTAGAAAAACCTGAGAGTGTGCAAAAACACTGCACAGTTTCCCATCTGGGGCACCCAGTAGGCATTCTGCTGATTCCAAATTTTCCTGAAACTTTCTTAAGGAAAAAACAAAGCAAGACAAAAGAGGTTTTTAGGCACGAGAGTTCTGTGTTCTCCAAAGAGGATAACATGAGATGCTGGATGGAATCACAGATCTGTGTTAGCCAGCCCTGCCTCTCAGCCCTCCAAGAACAAAGCAATCATCCAGCCTCTGAAGGTCGGAAGAGTTTTTTCACTCTCCAGCTCTGCAGAGAAAAGAGATTTCTGCATCAGAAATCAGCTGCAAATGTTTCCATTAAAACAGGAGAAAATACTGAGTCTAGTGAAGTGCTCTCTGTAACTCATGGCACAGGAACATTCTGCAGACCTGTGTTTGCCCAGGAAATGCAGACATGGTGGTGTGCTTCTGTGGTCATGGCAGAGAGCAAGGGGCTGACGAGTCTTTGCCCTCAAACAGCCCCTGACTTGTGCAGCTCCATTCGGGAGGAAACTGGTTGATTGTTGAGGGCCTAAATTTACAGGAAATGAAAATGAAACCAGGACAATGTTGTTTACTCCTTTCTGGACAGAACAAGCATTTCCAGGAAAAGAAAACTGAAGTGTTTTGATTTCAGGTGGGTCAGACAATGAGAGGAGAGCAGAGAAGCACTTGGCGCCAGGGGAGGCAGGTACCTGATGATCTGGAAGGTCATTTAGCCAAGACACCCAGGGGGACAGGCTTTCCCAGGGCCTGGGGAGCACTGGGGACAGGGAAGAAGGCTATAAGTTTCAAAGCTTCTAGTGAACGAGAGAGAAGAATTTCCCATCAGAAAACGGAGAGACTCACTAACTTTTCTGTCTCTATGTTTCTTTCTTTTTAGGAATGCTGTAGCTGACTGCCCACATTGTCAGTGCTTGTGTATCAATGGCCCCGTTGAAAATAAAGAGTCATGGAGGACTTCCAAGATCATACACTTGATCATATCTAATAAGGGAGTAAAATCACCACAAGGGACTCTGGGGAAACGTGACAAGACAGCAAGGAGAGAGTGAAGCAGGACCTAAAATCAACATACAAGTACTGGTTGGATTTCTATACCAACAACAAACAATCCAGAAAGGAATTAAGTAACCAATACCACTTATAATAGCATGAAAAATAATAAAAAATACTTAGGAATAAACTTCACAAAGAAGCAAAATACTTCTTTGAAAACTACAATGAAAAGTACAAAACATTGCTGAAAGAAATTAAGGGAAATGCAAGTAAACGAACAAAAAAATAAAACCTTGTTAATGGATTAAAAGACTTATTGCTAAAATGTTCATACTCCCCAAAGCAAGCTACAGATTCAATGCAAACCTTACCAAAATACCAATGGCATTTTTTGCAGAAATAGAAAAAACAATCCAAAAATATAATTGGCACCACGAAGGACCCCAATAGCTAAAACAATATTGAGAAGAACAAAGCTGGAGACCTCACACTTCCTGACTTCAAAACATATTATATTAATTAAAACAGTATGATACTGGCATAAAGACAGATATATAGTCCAGTGGAATAAAGTGAGACCCAAGAAATAAATCTATGCATACATAGTCAAATGATCTTTGAGGAGGGTGCCAAGATTATATCATGCAGTGGGGGAAGGGACAGCCTCGTTAGCATATGGTGATGAGACTGGATATCCACATGCAAAAGAATAAAAGTTTGAGACCCTTACCTGAAGCCATACACAAAAATCAACTCAATATGGATTAAAGACTCACACATAAAGACCGAAACTATAAAACTAGAAGAAAACATAGAGGAAAAGCTCTATGACATTGAATTTGGCAAGATTTCTTGGATATGACACCCAAAGCACAGGCAACAAAAGCAAAACTAGACAAGTAGGACTATATCAAACAAAAAAGCTTCCATGCAGCAAGGGAAACATTCAACACAGTGAAAAGGCAACTCAGGAATGAAAGAAAATATTTGCAAGACATATATTTAATAAGAGGTAAATATCTTAAATACACAAGGAACTTTTACAGCTCAATAGGAAAAAAAATCAAATAACTTGATTAAATAAAGGACAAAGGACTTGAGTAGACATTTCTCCAAAGTAAACATACAAATGGTTAACAGACATATCAAAAAATGTTTAACATAACTAATCAGGGAAATGTAAATCAAAACCATAGGAAATGTAACCTCATACCTGTTAGGGCAGCCATTATAAAAACAAACAAAAAAAATCAGCAAATAACAAGTGTTGGTGAGGATGTGGAGAAATCAGAATCCTTGTGTACTCTTGGTGGGAATGTAAAATGGTGCAGCAACTATGGAAAACATTATGGAGGTTCCTTAAATAATTCAAAATAGAACTACCACATGGGCAGTGCATGGGCAATATATATAGCCAAAGTGTTGTACCCCCATAATATTCTGAAATAAAAAAAAAAATAGAACTACCATAAAATCCAGCATCCCACTTCTAGGTATTTATCCAAAGAACTGAAATAAGGTGTTCAAGGAGATACTTGCACACTTACGTCACTGCATCATTAGTCACGATAGCCAAGAGGTGGAAGCAAACCAAATGATCATTGATGGATGAATTCATAAAATAAATGTTATATACACACAATGGAATATTATTCAGCCTTAAAAAAGAAGACAAACTTGCCATTTGGTACAACATGGATGAACCTTGAGGACATTACTAAATGAAATAAAACAGTCACAGAAGGAGAAACACTGGTTGATCCACTTACATGAGGTTTCTAAAGTGATCAAACTCATAGAAGCAGAAAGCAGAGTGGTAGTTTCCAGGGACTGAGGGGAGAAGTTAATGGGGAGAAGTTAATTGCTATTCAATAGGTAGAGATTTTTTATTCATGGAAGATGCATAAGTTCTAGATATCTGATGTACAACAATTTGTATATAGGTAACAATACTGTACTACACACTTAACAAATTGTTAAGCAGATAGACTTAATGTTTTGTGTTTTTTACCACAACAAAAAAGTGATTTCTTTATTTGAAAAGGGGAACATAAATACCAATGCAGCAGAGCAAAAATAAAGATAATAAACAGTGCTATGAAATTATATTTGAAAATGTTTAGAAAAAAATAATTTGCCATAACTGACTGAAGAAAAAGCCTGAATTTTCTTACAACTATTAAAGTTATTGAAGTAGTGTCTAATATCTTCCCTGAAGGAAAATACCAGGTCCAGGTAGTTTTAAAGGTGAGTTTTTTTGGGGGAAAAAAAGGTTGTAGGAGAAATTCTTTCCAATTATTATAGACTCCTCTAGAGAAGAGAGAAATATGGAAAGCCATATTATTCATTTTATGAAATTAGTATAAATTCAGTATCAACACTTGTAAAGGAAAATATGACTAAACAAAGTACAGCTCCATTTGATTTAAAAATTGATAAAATCCAACATCCAATCATTATTTTTAATACAATAAAGTAGGGAAGAAAAAACATCTTTAATCCAATAAAAAAGATAAACTACACAATAAATATTACCTTGAATGGTGGAAATTTTAAAATTCAGAAATAAGACAAAGATGTTCGCTATTGCCTATGTTGGTAGACATCGTATGGAGGACCCTGACCAGGACAATAAAACAAAGCATGCAAATTTGAGCAGTGAAACTCCATTCTTTCCATATAATATGAAAATATATCAGAAAACCCAAAACAAACTATAGAGAAGTTCCTAAAAATAATAGGAAGTTAATAAGTTTCTGGATATAAATGTAATACACAAAAATATACAGCACTTCTAAAGACTAGCAACAATTAGAAAAAAAAATAAAGACCACTGCTTACAATAGAGATAACAAATGTATCACCTAGGAATAAATCTAGCAAAAGATGAACAAGAATTTAAGCAGGAAATTGCAAACTTTATGGAAGGACATTAAATGAGATATATCCTGGGTTCATGACTAGGAGGAATTACTATTGTAAAAATGTCAGTTGTTTACAAATTGATTTTAGATTTAGTTGTATTTCAAGCAAAGCAAGAAGAGAGTGTTTAATAAGTTGATTTTACAACTCATATGGAAATCAAGGGGAAAAGTATTTAATAGCTAAGTTTCTTTAGAAGAAGAAAAGAATGGGAGAATCTGTTGTACCATAAAACAAGACTAGTGCTATAGTATTAATAATTAAGACATTGAATGCTGGCACCAGGATAGACCAACTCATCAACGGAACAGAACACAGAGCCTTGTCCTCGACTCAAGCACATGTGAAATTCCATTAGATGAGAGAAGTAGCATGGCATGTTAGTGCATAAAGGAGGCATTATTTAATAAACAGAGCTGGAGGAATTGGTTATCCATATTGAAAAATTTACTGAATTCTTACTCATATCACTTGCGATAATCAACTCCAGATGGATTAAAGACCTAAATTACAAATGGAAAACTCTAGAAGAAGGCATAGCTGACCTTGGGGTAGAGAAAGATTTCTTAAGATACCAAAATGATGACTATATAAAAAAAGATTGGCAAACCTGATAACTTTGACTATATTAAAATGAAAAGCTTATGCTCATGAGAACAAATGCTTAAAGAAAGTAAAAAGACAAGCCACAAATCTAGAAAAGACGGTTGCACAAATGTAGCCAACTGTAGATCAATAGGAAGAATGTATTTTTTTAAATTCTAGAAAACATTGAGAAAAAGTGAATGTTCCTAAAAATCTTTAACAGCATTGTTACTTGTGTGTATTGTTTTATCTCCCCAAGACTTAGTTTTGGAAAAGGGATAGTTGTCACCTTTCTTCTAGCCTATGTGCAGAGCTAAGCAGAAGCTTTTAAACTCAAGGATATTACTGCAGGGGGACAGAAGCAAAATGGAGCTAGTCATGTTAAGCTTCCCTTCCACTCTTACACCAGGCTAGAGGAAGGCAGAGTGCAGAGCCATCTGCGCACACGAGAGGGACAGGCCGCTGGAAAGGGAAGGCCAGATGAACTGGGGCCCCTGAGGAGGCTGGATGCAGCCAGGCTGGGTGGAGTAGAGGGGCCACAGCCAGGGCTGGAGACTGTCTCCATCTGGTGGAGATAAGGTAGCAGGGTGCATCCAGCTGGCTTTTCTCCCTTCCAGGAGCAGGGTCTTCAAGGGGAGGGTAGAGCTGCCTGATCAGGGTACAGATGAGAAGGGTAGGCAGAGAGGGTCTTGATGCTCCCCAGACCTGATCCGAGTGGGCTAGGCTGGCCTTGTGGTCCTGACTCTGTGGTTCAAATGTGGGATTGGGACTGATGGTAAATGGAGATTTGGGTTCAAAGGGGAAACCTCTGAACAGATACGGGCTGTCTGAAGTGGGGCCTGCTGTCAGTGAGGTGGGGGTACTTGTGAGGGTGGGGGTTGTGCTCCATCTGGGAGGGGCTGTGAGCCATGGGTCAGCACAGAGGGCTTTCTGCACCAAAGGTCTGGTTGAATAAAGTGCCCCCTCTAAAGAAGTTGCTGCCTTTTAAAAAGAAATCAGCTCAGGACCTCCAAAGCTGGACTTATAGGGAGAGGCTCTGATGTTCTGCTGCCAGAGCTGTTGCCTGGAGAGAGGGTGCACTGTGCTCCTCCACTGGCCTCCGGGCCACATGGGCCAAGGCCCCTCCTGCTAACTACAGCCCCAGGGATGGACTCAAGACAGAGGTGCCCCCGTGCAGGGCAACTCTGCCCACCTAGAGCCCTCAGAGCACTCTGTGGACTATCCCAAACTATTCCTCAAATTCGAACAAGAGAGTCTCACACATACACACACACACACACACACACACACACACACAGAGTAAACTACTGAGTTACTCTTCCAAAATCCTTTATGATGCTAATGTTGTGGTTATGTGTTAAGGAAGGTCTTCTCACTTGTAAAGGAGATAATGCCTAGGGCTCAAAGGACCAAACAAGAGCCACAGGCCTGAGGTAAAGTGCCTGAGCCCAGCAGCCTCCCCACACCACACCCCCCCTTCCCCTCACCCCTGCCTGCCTGTCTCCGGGCTGCAGGGCCTCGCCTGGGGCTGGCAGAACTCCTGGTCACTGCTCTCTTTTCACTTTCCAGGCTCCTGTTTTCGTGGGACACATGTCCTGCCTGGAAAATGCAGGAACCATCTGACTTCTGGAAGACCCTGTTCAGGCTCCAAAAAGTACAATTGGAGGCACTTGGGAAAGAGGAGTCCCATAGCCTCACAGGCACCTAGTGGTGAGCCTTGCTCTGTCCCTGTCCTTAGGGAATTTATGGTCTCAGTGGGGAGGTCAGACACCTACCTTTACCAAAGTACTGACCTTAGGTGTCTTTAAGGGGATTGAATAAGGCCTTCTCAGTCAGTATTCTCAACCCTGACTTTGCATTAGACTCATCTGAGAAGATCTTAAAAAACACTAGCATCCAGGCCCCCTTCAGACCAATTATTATAAAAATCTGAGTGAGGCCAGGGCATCTACTTTTTAAAAAGTCCCCTGGGTGCTCTGATATGCAGCCAGGGCTGAGAACTACTGATGCTGTTGAAAGCACTAGACACCATACATGAGGCCCTGTTCCCACACATGATCTCACAGAGCCCCATGGGGTGGTTCCCAAGCATGGGGACAGGCCACTGTCTCCAGGCAATGGGGGCAGGGGAAGGAGAGAGAGCTGCACCGACCAAAACCTGAAGGATGGACTGGATTTGATGGGCAGATCCAGGAGGACAGGAAGGTGAGCATGGGGAAGTTCAAGGTTTATTTGGAAGACCAAAGGAATCCAGGTGGATTTGTTCTTCTGGGAGAGGCAGGAAGGGAGAGGTGGTGATTCATACCTGGTGGTAGACTGGGGTTCCCTGTGAATACAGCCTTTCTGCCACTGTTGGGGTTGGAATTTGCTCAGGGAGACCCAAAAACACTCAGTTAAATCTCAGCTCTGCCATTTTGCTGCAGATCACCACTCATACACAATGCATAGTGTCCAGTAGGACCTCAGCAGGGCTTATTGATTGAGTTAACGGTGAATTGGCATTGTTTTACTGATATGGTCATGTTCTTTCCCCAGATAAGTTTAGGGACCATGAACAAGAGAGAGAACTATTTTCACTGTAGAGAAGGAAGGGAGGTACCACGGCAGCGACACATAGAGACCCTATGCACCAACATGATCTAGGACGTTGACATCGCTTCTCACTGTCCAGAGCACTGGGCTTCAGACTTGGTTTCTAGAACCCTATGGTTCTACAGAGGTGCCTGGGGGACTAGTTAGGTAAAGGAGTGACTGTTAACAGAAAAAAAACCAAACTCTATATAATAAAGAGTTTTATTCTGAGCCAAAAGTGTATGGTCACCAGCCTGGAGCACATGGCCTCAAGAGGTTTTGAGAAAATACACCCAGGTGGCCAGTTTACAGTTTGGTTTTATACATTCATGGGGACAGGAATCATACATAAACTCATAAATCAATACATGGAAGGTGTACATTGGTTTGGCCTGATAAGGCAGAACATCTTGAAGTGGGGGAACTTATAGGTTACAGGTGGGTTCAAAGATTCTTTGACTTATAATTGTTTAAAGAAGTGAAGCTTTGTCTAAAGGCTTGGAATCTTTTAAGTGAAGGAAGTCTGTTAATCAGAGATAAGCCACCAGACATATACCAGCTCAAATGATCCCTTAAGGAAGTTGATGGCCTGCAGGTGATTTAAACTTTGTCCTGCATGGCCTTAGCTCTTATTAATAACTTAGTATTTTTTTGTCCAAGGCATGTCCAACATACCTTTGTGGCCAAGAACTCAGTTTTAAGATTTTTCTGGGGTCTCCTTGGCCAAGAGGGGGTCCATTCAGTAGGCAGGAATTTAGAATTTTATTTTAGTTCACATCATCAAAGAGGAACAGTCATGGGACCTCATCCCTTGACCAATCTGAGCCACTTTAATTTTACATGTTTTATGTTAATTCCTTAAGTAAGAATTCTTTTGAAAAAGTGTTCTGTTGTTAAAGAACACTTCAGACAAAAGTCTAAACTCTTGGCCTGGTATTCATGGCTGTAGAATTTACCAGAGATCTATATTAAAAGTATCATTTTTAAATATTTCCACCCACCATCTCAATCCACCAAAATTTTACTTATCCTCAAGATCCAGTTTGGAAAAGAAATTAAAATTTCAAGACCCTCATAAGATATCTCCTAAGAATAAGGTCTTCAGGATGTCTCATAAGGATAACAAAAAGTGGGCCCACCAAAGACGAGGGTCTCTGGTAAATATCACAGCTCTCAGTTGGGACCACTGGAGCACTACACCCTAATAAGACTTGACTATGAGGAAATGAACACTCTCAAAACTTTAGCCCAGCACTAAATTTGCTAAACTCCTAATGAATTAAGGTGATTTGTTCCTACTGTAACTCTTGCTAGAATAAAAATAACTTCTCTCTGAGGAAAGCTAACAGCATTCAGAATTGCAAATTTTCTCTGCAATTTTCAATCACAATATCTAGCATTCAATACAAAATAACCAGAAATGCAAAATAACAAGAATTGCTAAGAAATAAAGACAGTAAAAACTCAAACAATAGCTACAGATTCTCAAGGGATCTAAATATTAAAGTTACCAGACATGACATGTACTTTAAACTGTGATTAGTATGTCTGAGACATTAAATGACAAGATGGAGTATTTCAACAGAGAACAGGGAACTATAAAATAATAAAATAGAAGATACAGTAGCAAGAATTAAAATATCAATAGTGCATTTAATAGCAGATTATAAGGAGATAAAGATAAAATTAATAAAATAGAATATAGGTCTTAAAAAACCTATCCATATTGAAGCACCAAGAGAAAAATTAAACATGAAAAATGCAGAAAGTAGAGCAAGAGACATGGTAAAAAAAGAGCATGAGTAATTGGGTATCTGAAAGAAAACGAGAAACATAATGGGAAAGAATAAATACTTAAAAATAGAATGACTTAGAATTTCATAAAATTGAAGAAATATATTAAACCAGATTCAAGAAATGCTAAACAACCCCAAATAGGATAAATACAAAGAAAAACTACAGGAAGAAAAATTTAGTTACATTCCTAAAACCAAAGATGATGAGAAAATCTTAGAAGCATAGAGCAAAAGGACATTTAACTCTGAAAAGCAAATATGACTTATAACTGACCTCTCAACAGAAATAATAAAAACCAGAGGCAATGGAAGGATATATTTGAAATGCTGACAAAATAACTGTCAAGTGAGAATTCTATACTTACCTAAAATACGCTTCAGGCATAAAACTGGAAAATGCATTTTTAGACAAATGAAACATTATTACATAAAAATGTTAAAACCTAATAGCATTTATAATTACATAAAAATGAAATATTTAATAATAAATCTAATGATTTCTATATACAATATTTCTATCCAGAAAACAAAATAAAATGAAAATCTGCTTAGAAAAATAAGACAAATAAACAGATGGATAAGCCATGTTCAAGGATTAGAAGACTCAATATAGTAAGGTCATTTCTCCCCCAGTGGACCAACTGTTTCACGCAATCCCAGTAGAAATCCCAGCAAGATTCTTTGTGGATATTGATGATCTGATTATATGGACATGCAAGGGCCATGAATAGCCAAGGCAATCTTGAAAAGAAGAACAAAATTTTTCATTCATTTCTTGCATTTTTCTTCTGGTTTCTTTGTGCTGGGATTCAATTTTCTCTTGAATTTCATTAAGCTTTCTTATAATCCATAAACAAAATTCCTCTTCTGTCATTCTACCCATTTCATTTGAGTTGGTATCCGTTGCTGAGGAACTGATGATTTCTTTTGGGGGTGACTTTTCACTCTGATTTTTCATGTTTTCTGAACTCTTTCGCTGGTTTTTTCTCATCTGGCCTCTTGGTTAAGAGCTGGGGGTGTTAGGCCTAGGCAAAGAATTTATGAAGAACACCCCCAAAGCAATCACAGCAGCAACAAAAATAAATAAATGGGACCTGATCAAATTAAAAAGCTTCTGCACAGCCAAGGAAACTATCACTAGAGTAAAAAGACAACCTACCGAATGGGAGAAAATATTTGCATGCTACACATCTGATAAAGGGCTGATAACCAGAATCTATACAGAACTTAGGAAAATCAACAAGAAAAAATCAAACCACCCTATTAAAAAATGGGCAAAGGACATGAACAGAAACTTTTCCAAAGAAGACAGAATAATGGCCAGCAAACATATAAAAAATTGCTCAACTTCTCTAATCATCAGGGAAATGCAAATCAAAACCACAGAGATATCATTTAACTCCAGTGAGATTGGCTGATATCAAAAAGTCCCAAAACAACAAATGTTGGCGGGGATGCGGACAGATAGGAACACTCATACACTGCTGGTGGGACTGCAAATTAGTACAACCTCTATGGAAAGTAATGTGGAGATACCTCAAAGAATTAAAAGTAGAACTACCATTTGATCCAACAATCCCACTACTGGGTATTTACCCAAAAGAAAAAAAGACATTCTATAATAAAGACATCTGCACGCAAATGTTTATAGCAGCACAATTCACAATTGCAAAGATATGAAATCAACCCAGGTGCCCATCAATACACAAGTGGATTAATAAAATGTGGTATATGTATACCATGGAGTATTTCTCAGCAATAAAAAACAACAGTGAATTAACACATCTGGTATTATCCTGGTTGGAGCTAGAACCCATTCTTTGAAGCGAAGTGTCACAGGAATGGAAAAACAAGCACCACTGGTACTCACCATCAAATTGGTACTAACTGATCAACACTTACATCACACAGGGCAATAATATTCATCAGGGGGCGGGCAGGTGGGAGGGGGGTGGAGGGGATGGGAAAACTCTCACTGAATGGATGCGGGGAGCACAGTTTGGGGGATGTCCACGATTGTAGCTCTGACACGGGCAGTGCATGGGCAATATATATAGCCAAAGTATTGTACCCCCATAATATTCTGAAATTTAAAAAAAAGAAAAAGAAAAGAAGAACAAAGTTGGAAGGCTTAGACTATTTGATATTTAGCCTTATTATAAAGCTATAGTGATTAGGACAGGGTGATGTTTGTATAAGAATAGAAAACAAGACCGATGGAACAGAAGAGAGTTTCCCAAACAGACCCACATGTCTATGGGATGCCTGATTAATGACAAACCTGAGTGATCTTTCATGAAAGGTGCCATGACAATTGGACATCTATTTGGGAAAAATTAATTTTGACCCTTAACTCACACCCTCCTACACAATAAAACGACAAGGTTTGTAGGAAATAAGAAAGGAGAATATACCAACTGGAGTAGGACTTCTTGCAGAAGTGAAGAACTGTAATCAGAACACAAGCCTGAAGAAAGTGTGGGCTTATTCCAACAGTCAACCCAGAGGAGATTAAGGCCCTTGTTATGGGCTGAATTGTGTCTCCCCAGATTCATATGCTGAAGTCCTAACCCCCAGTACTCCAAAATGTGACTGTATTTGGAGATAGGGCCTTTTCAAGAGGCGGTTAAGTTAAAATGAGGATGTTGGCAAAAGCTCTAATCCAATCTGAGTGATGTCCTTATAAGAAGAGGAAATTTGGACACACAAAGAGATACCAGGGGGTCAGGCATGGTTGCTCACCCTATAATCCCAGTACCCGGGGAGGCTGAAGCAGGAGGATTGCTTGAGGCTAGGAGTTTGAGACCTATCTGGGCAACATAGCAAGACCCCATCTCTAAAAAAAAATTAGCTAGGCGTGGTGACATGTGCCTGTAGTCCTAGCTACTGGGGAGGCTGAGGTGGAAGGATTGTTTGAGCCCAGAAGTTTGGGATTACAGTGAGCTATGATCTGGCCACTGCACTCTAGCCTGGGTGAGAGAGCAAGACTTTGTCTCAAAAAAAAAAGAGAGAATGAGAGAGAAAGAGACAGCAGGGATGCATACACAGAAGGAAGAGCATATGAGGACACAGGGAGAAGGTGGCCATCTGTAAAGTAAAGAGAGAGGCCTCAGGAGAAACTAAACCTGCTGACCCCTTGACCTTGGACTTCCAGCCTCCAGAACTATGAGGAAATAAATTTCTGTTGTTTAAGCCACCCGGTCTACAGCATTTTGTTATGGCAGCCCTAGCAGATGAATACAGCCCTAGAGTTCTAAGTCACAGACAATGGCTGTAACAATTTTAGCCTGAAAAACTAAAGTGCTACCTAAAGGTCATCTCACTACAAAAATTACAATCACATGGCCAGATCAGTTAAAAATAATTAAAATTCAATAACTAAAAAAACCCACAACTGTCTGTACTGGGTTGTTCTGTATAAGCCAAGCCAGTTAAACGTAATTTAGACACAACCACCATTGGGACCCACTTTACTCAACCTCTGGTCTTCAGGTAATGGGGGGACATCACAGGATTCAGGCAGTTGGTCACCTAAGAGATAAAATGCCTTATCCAGAGGAAAGGAAATGATGGCAGAATCTCTGGGCACCTCAAATCACACCATCTGAAGGTGGCACGGTGTGGGGGTTGAGAGAGCAAACTGGCAGTCAGCCAGACTAGGTTCAAATCCTGTTTGTGCCATTAACTGAATGTGGGCAAGTTATTTAAACTCTCTGAGCCTCAGTTTACATATTTGTGAAACAGGGATAATGATAATTGTTTCCTTGAATTGCTATGAGGATCACATGAGCTGATATTTGGACAGCACTTAGTACCCGGCATGTGGTGAGTGCTCCTATTGCCTGTAGAGATGAACCTGCTAACTCTTCGGCAGAGCTCTGAGGTCAGCTCTCACTCGGGGGCAGGGCTGGGAGGAGCCCCCATTGAGGCACAGTGGACTGTATGGGAGTGGGTCCCATGAAAAAGGCCATGAGAGTACCACACCTCGAAATGGAGAGAGGTGAAGGGATCAGCAGGGAGCCATTACTTTAGTTAAAAAAGTTAAAAAACAAAAATGTCAGCTATTTGTCCCAGCTAAAGTTTGCTCTACTCATCTTCTCTCCTTTCTACTCCTTCTACTTTGCTGATCATGGAGTTTGGCCAATCAAAGGTCACCAACTGTTTAAACTGTTTAAGTAAGACAAACATCAAGCTGTAACCAACCCAGCTGTCTCTATACCTCACTTCCATTTTCTGTGTGCCACTTTCTCTTTTCTGTCCATAAATCTTCTCAACATTAGAGTCTCTGTAAACTTGTTCTAGTTCAGCTGCCTAATTTGGGAATACTCTTTGCTCAATTAAACTCTGTTAAACTTAATTTATCAGACGTGGGTTCCAAGATAGAACTCCCAGAGACCCCCAGGAGCACTTAGCGCCTAAGCGAGGTACCCGCTGGGCCTGTTGTGTCCTTCGCTCTCTCACTGCAACTGGGGCTTAAGTTCTCTCTCACATTCCAAAATACCTCAGATTCATGCTTTGAGCTCTCTGAGTCTGTTTAAACAAATTTTGGATCCTAACTGGGTTCAGAAGCCATGACAAAAACTAAACTAGATCTGGGACCAGATTAGACCCAATAATTAATTAGTTTAGATGCCACTTAGGGGCCTCAAATGTCTGACAGGGTGAGGCGGAAACTAACAATAAATGGCAATACTACAGAGGGTGCAAACTCCAGCTTTCAAGAATTCACAGAGATTTCTGTGTTCTGTCCCTTTGTTCCTTTTTCTTGTGTGCTTGGGTAAAAAAAAAAAAAAAATCATTGCCTAAGTCATCATGGAGATCTGAGAGTCAAAGTCAAGATTCAGGATAAAAATATCCTTAATTTCTGAAAAACTGAGCACTCTACTTTCTAGCTATGCCTGCCTATACATGTGTAGTATTAGTATTAGGCCCTAGAAGCAGCAAATACTTAACAGAAGTGGCAAAATTTTACTAAAGGCAAAATTGTTGCCTAGCTAATAAGTGCTTAAAACAATAAAATAGGTAATTAAAAGACTGATAGTCTGAATAAAAGAATAGTAATATTTAAGAGCCGGCAAATTAATTCTTAAAAAAGCTATTAGAACTGCTTCTGTCTGTATGTCTATGTATCTATATATGTCAAGTGTATGTGATATTTCACTGTCAGAATATATAAAAGAGCTCTAATTAATTAACTTAAAAAAGAAGTGCTTAAATTAAATATTTTATCAAGAAGATAGAAACTAACTCAAATGCCTTTTAGTTCACATGACTTTAAGAATACAGTAACTGACCTCTGCTCAACTTTCTTTTCAATTCTGTTACACCCTGATTCACAATTTCTCTTAACATTCACCTCCAGAGGGAGAAAATTAACATGGACCTGAATACCTCAGATACTGTGAGTCTTCTTCAATATTCTCTTCAATTCTCAAAGCTAAGTTAGACTCTATAACCTTTACCCAGAGATACACTCTTGTTCAGTACGTTGAGGATCTTTTACTCTTGCAAACAAGGTGCTCTCTTAGATTCATTCTTTTAAAGACTCTAACTGAATAAGGCCATACAGCCTCTAGGTCTAGACTCCAGTGGGTACAGACAACTGTTACTTACTTAGGACATCATATCTCAGGGCACTCAAAAGCTCACTCCAAAATGCCTTGAGTCAATTTTGTCATAGCCCTCACTAGAGCTTACGCACTGACAAAAGGAAAAACTGCTACTATTTACACAGATTCCAAATATGCCTTTGGAGTCTGTCATACAATTGTCACAATTTTAAAATATTATAGTTTCTTAACTTCTGCTGACATTCTTATTGCCAGTGAGCCTATAATTGCTGCCCTATTACAAACTATTTGCCTTCCTTCTAAGATTGCTATTATTCATACTAAGGACATGGATATTCTATTCCTAAAAAACATACAGCCAAAAAAAAGTCCCCTTTTCTTTTAACATTTTAGCTTACACTTATCTCCCATCAGATGGGGCATAAGTACAAATGGGGGATAATTAAGAAAAAAAACATATAGTTGGTACTTCCCTGGGATCTACACTATATCTGACCAAATTATTTCCCAGTACACACTATTTGTAAATCTCACCAAATCTCTGGAGGGAACTACACTCTCCATGACACCCCCAAAGGCCCAGGCTCCCTTTTGACACTCCAAACTAATTTTATGGATTTACCTCCAGCTTTAGGCTTTTCTCAATGTTTGGTTATTGTTTATATGATTAGTGGATAGACTGAATGCTATCCAACTAGATGTGCTGATGCCACAACAGTGGTAAAAAAATAATTAGTAACTGAGATTATTCCTCACTTTGGTATTCCTTTATAGATTGAATCAGATTAAGGGACTCATTTCACAACAGAAATAAACCACTTGCTTACAAAAGTTCTGGGGTACTCATTAAAATTTCATACCCCATATCATCCCCAATCCTCAGGGCAAATGGAATGTAAAAATCTAAAAATAAAAAATGACTTTGAGAAAAGTCTGTCAAGACACTTGACTTAAATAGCCAGAAGCATTACCTTTGGCCCTTACAAAAATCTGGAATGCTCCAATAAGAGACATAGATTAATCCCTTTTAAAATAGCATCACCCATGCCTTCTGACACCTAAACCATCTATTCCTGCACTGACTAAACACTGTGGGGATTTAAGTAAACAATTTGATACCATGACTAGCCACATACAGATGCTAACTAATATACTTGGAACGTATCATCAACAGGTGAAAGAAGCATGGTCTCTGCCAACTGACAAGCCTTGCCACCCTTTTTTGACCAAGAGATCATGTGTACATCAAAGTTTTAGAAGAAGACATGTGCTGTCACCTCGCTAGGAAGACCCTTATAAAATACTGTTAACCACCCACACTGCCATAAAATTTTTTAAAAATCCTCCTGGATTCATGCAAGCCACACCAAACTACACTAAGACAGTTGGAGGACGACCCCTGCAGGTGACCTGAAAGTAAGGATTTCCAGGGCCAATTTCCAGGCCCCTGAAGCAGATGTCTTCATGAAGTGGACAGCTTTTCCCAAGATCATGGATCAAAAAACTCTATTTTTTAATCTAAAAACTTTTTTTTCCTTTTACCTCCCCCCGCCGAAAAAGGGTCTTTTTAAAACACTTCTTCTTTTAAGCTTCCACATTGAAACTGAAACTGCCCTTCACACCTGTCAATAACGGGCTGCAGGGTGAGAACTGTGGTAAGGGCCTAGCTAAAAATAATGATAATAATTAGTCGCTGTCCCCCATTTGCTTCTCTATAATTGCCACTCCAGAGCCACGCAGCTGGCATCCATAAAGATTCTTAACTTTCTCCATAGATACCATCATCTTTTTGAAACCTAAAGGTAGTTTTTAAGATATCGTCCAGGCCCCGCATTCCAGTGTATTGATTGACCCACCCAGACCAAGAAACCAACTCAACTGGAATTGTGACCCCAGGGACTAAAACCACACAAGGAGATGATTCCTACACCCCTAAAATTTTGCCCCAATTAACAAACCTAATTGCCTAATCCCTTGCCTGCCAAACTATCCTTAAAAATCCTGTCTCTCAAATTCTCAGGGAGGCGGACTTGAGAAATTTCTCCTGTCTCCCCGCCTAGCACTATGTGGAATAAAACTTTCTCCATTGCAAAGCCGACTGCCTCAGTACATTGGCTCTTCTCTGTGCAGCAAGCAAATAAACCTGGTTGGGTGGCAACAATTGCTGATTGAAGACTGCCTCAACCTATCCCATTCTCCCTTTTAATCTTCCACTATGTCTCTTTTAAACTATGCCTTGTTCTTACCAACCCTTACTGTTTTTCCAGCAGGTCATCCCTTTGCACCAGTCTTTCAAACCCTGGCCACACTAACTAATCAATCTAATTGCTAATTATGCCAACATCTAGATCATGCACAGGAACCTAAACTCATTTTTATTTCTGCCAAGGTAAGTGACTGGTAGAACCAGTCCGGAAGATGGATGTATGACAAGATGTGACATCCACAACCAGATAGGAAACATCATGCTGCTTCTCCTGTGAGTGAGTTAACTGGACACAGAAAAACCTCTAAAAACTCAAGAACTATCTTTTGCTCAGGTAAAGTCACTAAAAAGAAATTTTCCCCTCTACATTGAAAACAGGGATGATACTGGATCTTTTCTGAGTGACATACTAGGACAACATTACAATCAAACACTACAGTTTGACTCCACAGAATGACATTCTTGCACCTCTTAGATGGTGCTGACACTAACCCTCATGATGTCAACGATTGTCAAATCACCAGATGTTATATATGGCTCATAAGCCAGGCCTGTGCAACTTAGGGTAGTTCACTTGCTCCCACTGTTAAGTTGCCAGACACTAAAGATTGTATATGGACAGACCAAAAGTCTGGACTGACTTGGTTAGTTGACAAAACGAAGCCCTATAACTGCCAGAACCAGATGAAAGGCCTTTTATATCACATATTTCACAACCTGTTCTGTTCCCACAGACTTTCAGGGACACATGGAAATTGGAGATGTGAAGGTGCCAATGAGAAAGAGGAAACAGAACAAACTCCAGACTAGAAGGTCACAGGTTCCAACCTGACCCTATCTGTAAATAACACTGATCTTTTTATTGTGTGTGACAATAACGTATACAAATAGTGCCCACCTAGATGGTCAGGATGGACACGATGGACTTGGTTATCTGACACCCTCTGTTACCAGGTACTCCACTTTAAAGGCCAGCCAAATTACAAACTTGGGCTTTTCATTCATAAAGTGGTACCACACAAACATACAAGATGTGATGTTATAGAAAACCCACTTATCACAATTCAGAGTTCTTTTCAGTGCTCAGGATTCTTTATCTGACATTTAAAACTTATGAGATTAAAAGGACAGGTTTAAATCTCTCCATGGTAATAAAACAGGTTCAATATCACCATACAAACATTGGAAACATTTCAGTTAGAAGTCAACAGCCTAGCCTCTGTTATGTTTAAAAACCTGCCATGTCCAGGATGCCCTGACAGCCCAACAGTTATTGGCGAAAAACACTGTTTCTACATACACCACTCAGGACAAGTGGTGACTGATCTATACCTCTTAAAAGACAAGATAAATATTCTCCACCAGATTAATGAAGACCTATTCCCCAAGAATGGGAGACTGGTTTAATGAGGTGTGGGGAAATGTGCTTAGATCTGTTCTTTTCTACTTATTCTCATTCTGATCTATGTTTTTGTCTCCCTTTTCAGATCTCATGTTACTTCACTACTACCCAGATCTCTCTCTCTCTCCACAGCCACTGACTCAGCTTTTAATGTGTGAAACTTCTAGGGAAGTTTCAGACAGGGGGAATGAAGGAGCTCAGGAAATTTTACCCCAAAATATGACTCCTTGGTATAAAGAGTATTTTGAATAACAGGCCCTTCAAGATCAAAAAGTATTGGAAGGGAATTTCCTTTTACCTGCATAAACCAGACTGACCATCAAAAGAACAATTGACTCCTCTTCCTCTCCCTGTTATCTCAATATATTGCAGGAAAGAAGATCAAGAATGCAACCGGACCTGGCCCAAATCATTTAAAACATAATACCTGTCTGTCAGGTAAGTTTACAAGTCAATCTGTTTCCCCCATCCATTCTTCCTCCCTAACAACAATTCATTGCCCCTAAACAGAATTACCTATACTGTTCATCACCCCTCCCCTCTAAAAGGCATGTATAAAAATATCTAGATTCCATTGAGATATTGGGTAATCACTCTGTGATTCTCCCCATGCACATGGCCAATAAACATCTTTCTCTTATTAATCTGCCTTAATTGTGAGTTGATCTTTCAACAAACTTTTGGGGGAAAGAGGAAGTTTCCCCTCACCGCCACAAAAGTCTTTTCCAAGTTCCCCTCACTCACTCTCTCTCTTTCTCTCTGCCTGCAACCCACTTTGGTGTTCTCTCTTGTGGCTCTGTGTGACATGATGCGCCCCCCTCCCTTTGGAACTGTGAGTAATAAACTATCTTTTCAACTGCAATCACCTGATCTGTTGGCTTTACCAGACCTGAATAAAACCAAATCCTGCAGATATTTTAAAATATGGCCCAAAGGTAACTACTATCTTGACTTTTATCACTGTAGATTATTTTTGCATTTTTAAAACTTTAAATAACTACAGTCATACAGTATGTATTCTTTTGTGTCTGGTTACTTTCACTTAGCATTGTTTTGCAATTCACTCACGTTGTGTACAGCAGTATATTACTTCATTATGTAAACACATCTTCATTTATTTATCCATTCTACTACTGAACAGTTGGGTTGTTTTCAGCTTGAGGATATTAAAAATAATGCCCCTATGAATATCCTTATTTGTCTTATAGTATATTTACACACATACACACACACATTCATGAAAAATAAAACTTTATCCCTACCTTACCCCATTTGCAAAAATTAATTACATGTGGATTACAAATCTAAATGTGAATGGCAAGGCACTAGATCAGCACTGTGTAACAGAATAATACATGTATGCACATGTACAGAGATCTCTCTTGTCCTCTTATAGGGCCACCAATCCTATTAGATTAGGGCCCCACTCTTCTAACTTCATTTAATAACACTTTTAAAAGCCTTATCTCCAATGTAGTCACACTGGGGCTTAGGGTCTCAACATATGAATTTTAGTGGGACACAAACATTCAGTCCATAACAACCAGATTCATTAAAATAATAGGCAAAACAAGTGTTTGCAATAAAGGAAAAATGTAGAACATACACTGTTAATGGGAATGTAAATAGGTACAATCACATTATAAAATTGTTTGGCAGTATCTATTAAATATTAAGGTTATATATACATACCCTACTACCTAGCAATTTCATTCCTAGTTCCATCAGATACGGATAAATATATTCTCCAAAACATATGCAGAAAAGTGTTCATAGAGCTACACTTTATTTTCTAGGAGGATAGTAAACATCAATTAATATTAGGCTTTGATAAATACTAATGCATATGGTACATTTCTAGACTAGCCACTAAAATAAAAGTAATCAAGTGAGTACTGGAATGACTGAGAAAAAAGAATGATTAAAAGTAATCAATCCAAAAAGATTCAAGAATGGAAGGAGTAGGGGGAAAAACAGAACAGATGGAAAAAATAGGAAGCACAAAATAAGGTGGTTTGCCTAAATATAAAAGTGTCAGTAATTACATTGAATGTAAATGGACTCATTTATCCATACAAATGATTTATCAGAGTAGAAAAAATAAAAAATATTTAATTATATACTCTTCACAAGAAAAACATCTAAAACCTGAGAAACACTGAAAAGTTGAAGTTGAAAAGAGATTTGATCAAAACGTTAACAACAACAAATGCTATGCAGCTGTATGAATAGACTTAGGATACCAACTTTGAAACCAGCTGCATTGGCTGGTATCCCCAAAGCCGTGGGAAGTAGGCAGAATCATCAAGTGTGAGCCCTGTGTCTGTAGGCGCTGCTCTGGTTGAGACTGACCCTATGACTCCACCTTGGACTTTGAACTTTGAAGATTACTGCCATATGCTCCTGCATTTGCCACTGCCTTTCCTAGTAGCAGCTTTTTTCTACATAGTGGGGACCCATGCCTGAGTTGGAGCACAGTCTCTATTGGTTATGGCTTTTGTGCTCATCAGCTTCAATTATTTGTGATTATAAAAATAAAACCTTTAAACAACAACAGCAACAAAATTCCATTAAAAGAGTGTTTCCTCTTTGCTGGGTTCTAGAATAGGTCCTGAAGATGAAGAGACAAGAGACACATCTTGTCTTCCAGGAATTTCAGTGCTGAGTGCAGTATAAATCTCAGCAATAAAAAAGGAAGTAAATGGAGCTACATACTTACTGTGTTTATGAGAAGCTGTCTGGTGACATGCCAGTTAATTTGACAAGCATTTATACAGCCCATAGAATATCTTCTATATTCTTTACAAATATCAATTCATTTATTCTTCATAGCAACCTTGAGGGAAGGTATATTTACTATCCCCATTTTCCAAAATAGGAAACTAAGGCATAACTTGTTTCCCTGATGAAACAGGATCCCTCAGTTGTAATTTTCAGAGTTAGGAATAAAACTTCGCACTTGGGCTCTACAGTTCATGACCTTAACCACTGTGCTATGCCACTTCATTTTGATTTTAATGGGAATATGAGGGTGCTTTGATTTTTCCTCTCAGTCGTTGTCTTTTGCATCTGGGTCATTTTTATTTTCTCCATTTGTCTCCTTAGGATCATGCTTTCTTCTACTTTCTTAACTATATAGAGTCTGTATATAATAGCTATTTTCAAGTCCTTGTCTACTAATTCTTTCATATGTGTTGCTTCTGGATATGTTTCTATTGATTGATTACTCTCCTTATGAATTGTACTTCTCAGCTTTGTTGTATGCCCTGTAATTTTGGGCAGGAAGCTAGATTTTGTTAATTTTACATTATTGGTATGTAGATTTTTTGTGTGCATATTTCTTTAAATATTTTTTTACTTTGTTTCATGATACAGTTATCTAGAAATGCAGTTACTTAGAAATGGTTTGAGCTTTTTGAGGATACTTTCAAAGCTTTGCTAAGCCAGACCAGTACAGGCAAATTTGGCTCCACTTCTGAGGCAATGCCTTTCTGAAGCCTCTATATCATGATCCATCAGATAGGAGGTCTTTCCACCCTGGCTGCTGGGAACAGCCCTGAGTGAGCCCCAGGGATTGTTCAGCCTCTTCCTTTCTGGTGATTCTTTCCTAGCCTGGGTAATTTCCTCACATGCATACACCGATCAGTGCCCAGACACAGATTTGAGCACACCCCCATGCCAATCTCCAGAGATTTCTGTCTGTGCAACTCCCTCCTCTCTGGTACTCAGCCCTACGATATCCGGTTGCCTGTTCCTCCTCAAACTCCCAACCCTATTTCTTTACTTAGAGGACCTGGTAATCCTGGTTGGATTACCCCCTTGCTGCACTGTGTTCTGGAAATTCTGCAAGCTCCCAGCTGGGGCAGCCCTGGGGCTCCCCTCATTTGTTAACTGCCTTGAGACCACTGTCTTGTGCTCCTGTTTCCAGTGTCTGGACACGTTTGGGTCTTGTTGTTCTGACTTTTTACTTGTTTGATGCTGGAGGGAAGTCTGGTTCTTGTTATTCCATCACGGGCAGAAGGGGGCACTCTAAATTGATTTTGAAATAAATTCTTGGTTATTAACTTGGGACTGAGATTCTCTATTACTTTAAAGCACCTTATTTTTATTTTTATTTATTTATTTTTTTTGAGACAGACTCTCACTCTGTTGCCCAGGCTAGAGTGCAGTAGCCTCATCATAGCTCACTACAACCTCAAACTCCTGAGCTCAAGCGATCCTCCTGCCTCAGGCTCCCAAGTAGTTGGGACTACAGGCACGTGCAACCACGCTCAGCTAATTTTTCTATTTTTCTGTAGAAACTGGGTCTCGCTCTTGCTCAGTCTGCTCTCGAACTCCCAACCTCAAGCAATCCTCCTGCCTCAGCCTCCCAGAATGCTAGGATTACAGGTTTGAGCCAACGTGCCTGGCCTCTCTATTACTTTAAGATGACATATATTTCTAGCTTAGTTCTTAGTGTTAAGAATGTTAGATTTTTATTTTCTTTCTTTTCTTTTTTTTTTTTTTTTTCTTTTTAGAGACTGGGTATCACTCTGTTGCCCAGGCTATAACCTTGAACCCCTGGGCTCAAGTGATCCTCCACCCTCAGCCTCCTGAGTAGCTGGGACTACAGGTGTGTGCCACCATGCCTGGTTAATTTTTAAAAATAATTTTTATAGAGACAGATTTTCTCTATGTTGCCCAGGCTGGTCCCAAACTCCTGGCCTCAAGTGATCCTCCCACCTCGGTCTCTCAAAGTGCTGGGATTATAGGCATGAGCCACCGTGCCTGGCCAGATTTTTATACTGTGATTTCCTATATTTAACAGATTAACAGACAAGTCATGAATAAAGAGATTACATCATGTTAAAATATCTATATTTTGAATACAGTGACTTGACTGAAATGATTAGAAATCCTAAGGCAGTAAAGGAAGAAAAAGAAACTCTGGGGCAAGAGAAGCTTTCAGGTAGCAACGTTCTAACAATCACTTTTCTTTTTTTCTGAAACTTTCTGCCCCAGCCTCAGTCACCTTGACCAGCCCTAAGTTCCCCTTCCTGGCCCACAGGGCAGCTCTGTGGATAGGCCTGTGGCTCCAAAGGTCTGGAGTTCTGTCTGTGCCCACAGAGTCCTGGTGACTGGAAGGTGGCCAAAGGCCCCTGCTGAGTTCACATCACCTGTCCCTGGAACAAGGGAAGAGCCCTCTCAGGCCAGGAAGTACACAGCCCAAATCCTTTTGTTCTGTCATTTCCCAGGTTTCTTTATCCATTATTGAACTTGAATAATACCCAGACACACAGATGCTTCCTGACACAACTGTGAGTGTAGAGACTGGACAGCACTTCTCCCAGTGGTGCAGATCCCAGACCTTCTCATTGAAGGTTTTATCACCTCCCACCAACACACATGAAGTCATGCTCAGGCCTTGTCAGTGTGGAGGGAGCATCTCTGGAAAACACTCACACATGCGGCGTGAGTTATGCCCAGGTGTGTACACATTTCTCTGTCCCTTCCAGGCCAGTCCTTGGAGAGACCAGGAAATCCAAAGTTCTCTAGAAGAATGGGGATTCCTTGGAAGTGAGTTTCACCTCGAGTCAAGGAAGGGGAATCACATACTGTCAAAGGCAATTGCCCAGAGTCTCAAGCACAGGGACATAAAGAAGGGCGGGCAAAAATCTCACCAGACATTGAGATGGCCAGGACTTGAGGGAGCCATCCTGGGCTCAGATCCTTCCCCTGGGGGATAGAGCAGGGGCAATCTTGTGCTGTCAGAGGTGGTTACTCACTGAAGGTGACGCCCTACTCTGGGCTCAGAAAGGAAGGAGCAGTATCAGGTGTGACAGGCCCTGCCCTGCTGCCCAGCCTAGCTCACACTCTGCACTGGTGGGGGCAATCTTGGGTTGTAGCTGTGGGCTACACATTGTCCCTCGACCCCCAGAACTCCAGCAACAATGTCCCACTGACCAAGTTTATGGAGTACCTAAGGAGTCAGAGCTAAATATGATGCTGCTCTGTTGAATAAAGTCCTATAAACAGTTTCGGTCTACATACCAAGGATGATAGAAGCTGCATCTTCCATTAGAACGCAATGTGTGATCCTTAATGCCTGAACTATTTTAATTACAGAGTGAAAAAAAGCCAGACAATTCCACATATATTTAGGAGCTAGGACTTTCTGCTTAAGTGGAAGCTGTGATGAGGGAGAAAAAGAATTCAGGAATAGCTTTTTTACATTTCTGCTTTAGAAACAGCCTGGATGAAGCTGTCATTCACACAAAAGGAGCTGAGTTGGGGGTGGTGCTGGGTGTGGATCTTCTAGCACTGGGGTCCCCTGCTAGGTGTGGGGCTAAAGTGCCTGGGGCTTCAATTTGCCTGCAACAAGACAAAGGGCCCTAGCCTAGACAGGAAGTTTTCAAGTTTATCAGGCATTAGGGGGAGGGAGGAATAATGTTTCAGATTTTTTTTTAAACATGTTCTTTTAGGGGATTAGTGGGGATACTGGATGGTGTGGAGTGAGAGGCATAAAGTGTAGTGAGGGGGTTTCTGGCCATAGTGGCATCGGGAAAGGGGAAAGGGAGGCTTGGTGTCTGTCTGTGGAAATGAAGAGAATGTGACCCATTAGATGGAGTAGAAAGAACTGAGGATTACTCCATTGAATCTGAAGTGCCTTAAGAAGGTCCTACTGCAAAGCCCCTTTCCTGACATCATGCATCCCTACCTCCTCAGGCTCAACCATGAGATGAGGGCCAGAAATGTGAAGGATTGGGTGAAGTGGGGTGAACACTTCTGTCTCAGTCCATTCAGCCTGCTACAGCAAAAATACCACAAACTGGGTGGCTTACAAACAACAGACACATTTATCGCAGCTCTAGAGGCTGGGAAGTCCAAGATCATGGCCCTGGCAGATCTGATTCTGGGGATGGCCGCTTTCTGGTTCTTAGTCTTTTGCTCTGTGTATCCTCACGTGGTAGAAGGGGTTAGGGAGCGCTCTTGGGCCTATAATCCCACCTCCCTCATGACCTGATCATCTCCCAGATGCCCCACCTCCTAATACCATCACCTTGGGGCAGCATAAACATTTAGTCCATTGTACTTACAAGATTTGCTTTACTCTGAATGAGATCCCTAATAAAACCCCGGACTACATCTGAGATTCTGAAGCCAACAGTATTATAATCTAAGCTTGATACTTGCTCCCTTTACCCCAGTTGCACAGTCAGCACCATCCTTCTCTTTCCCCATCAACAGTTCTATCCATTATCCCTCTGCACAGTCTCCTCAACTTCCCTTCTTGGCATTTGCAAGTCTCAAGTCTGTTGTCTTGTAAAGAGCTAAGCTGTTCTCCCTCTCTCCTCCCCTCCCTAAACTATTCTTTCAAATTAAGTCTTTCATAGAGGGTCCCACACCCTTCACTGCCATCCGTGACCACCCGTTCACCCTCGACCAACTGAAGCCTGGTCTCTTCCCCTAAGCTCCCACTCAAACCACCCTCCACAATTCACTACCAATCCTCAGGTGCCAAACCCAAAGGACATCACTGGATTCACTTATTTGAATTTATGACAATGAATCTGGGAGTGGCAGGAATAGGTAGAGATTCACTTGTAGAAATGTAAGAATGTCTAATCTTGCATTTGGAAACATAAGGCCCACAGACCATTGGAACCACTCCCTTATTTGATCTCTAACACACCCTGTCCCAGTTATTTAATCAAATGCTGGCTTGGGTATAATAGTGAAGAGATTTTACAGATGTAATGAAAGCACTAAATTGGTTTATCTTGAGTTAATCAAAAGGAGACAATGTGGAGTGGGTCTGAGTCAATCACATCCAAAGCCTTTAAAAGTGGCTGGACCTTCCATGGGTTTCAGAGACCACAGAAGCAGAGAGAAGCAAACACTTTTCACTCTGGGACCTCCTTACTCACTGGAATTCCAGAAGCTCAGAGTGAAAGCCAGCTCTCTGCGGACCCCAGATTAAGCCCTATGTCTGCACAGAAGAATATCATGGGAGAAAAGTCAGGAATAAAAATGGAGGTAAGTTGGAGGGAACTTGCTTTCTGTGTTCTTATGAGAGGATTGTCTGGGTTGTCTTTTATTTAATTTCACAAGCATTTTTTGCGGTCACTAAAATGTGTGCCCTGGAGACTCAAAAGGGGGGAGGACAGGAGGGTGTGAGGGATGAAAACTTATCTATGGGGCACAATGTACATTATTCGTGTGATGGGTACACTAAAAGTCCAGATTTCACCACTATACACTATATACAGGTAACAGCAAAAAAAAAAAAAAAATGTCTGCATTGCAAGATGGTTATGTGGCTTAAGTGAGATAATGTGTTAAATGCACCTAGCACAGTACTTGGCACATGTAGCCACCTATGGTAAATCATTTAATGGTCATAAATTCCTTTGCAATATGACACTGCCAGTCTAAACCAGAGGTGGAGCCTATGTCTCTGCCCCTGTGAATCTGGGCTGGCCTTGCCACCTGCTGACAAATAGAATACACTAAGAAGAATGGCTGTGAGGGTTCTGGAGCCTAGGTAGGCCTGCAGACCTTGCACCATCTGCCTTTCACTCTCTTGGAACATTGCTGAGACCATCACCTGAAAAAGAAACCTGTCTAGTCTACAGGAAGATGAAAGGCCACAAGGAGAAAACTGACGCTGCCCAGCTGACAGCCAACACTCAATACCGAATACCAGGCATGCTGGCAAGCCATCTGGATCTCCCAGCCCAGCTGACCTTCCAGCTGAACACACCAACTTGACTGAACCTGTAACCAACAGAGTAACTGTGCAGCCAACCCACAGAATGATGGGAAATAAAAAACCACTGTTTTAAACAAACAAAAAAAAGTGTGCCCTGCATGTTTCTCTGCTCTTCACAAATATTAACTCATTTAATCCTCATAGCAAACTTGATGGAAGGTATTATTACTATGCTCATTTTATAGAGAAGGAAACTGAGGCACAGCATGGTTAACTACCTTGAACAAGGACTCACAGTTGACCTTTTCAGAACTGGCACCTTTCAATTACTTGATGGTACATACCTTCAAAAATTATAATGGTATTGTGCATCTAATTTGATTTTTCATACAATTCTGTCATTGTATTTTTGATCTCTAGAAGTTCCATTTAGGTCCTTTTTGTATCTTCCAATTATCTCCTTATGCTTATGCATCCTGTACATCTTGACCACAGTCTATTTATAAATAATAGCTAATTTTAATTGCTCCTTTAGTAATTCTATAATCTGTGTCATTTCTAGGTACATTAATTTCTCTACTAGTGGTAAATTCTATTTCTATGCTTTGTTGCATGCCTAGTAATTTTTGTAGAAGGCTAGATTTGTGAATTTTAGTTTGTTGGGTGCTGGGTATTTTGTGTTCCTTTAAATTCCTTTGAGCTTGGTTCTGTGATGCTGTTAAGGTATACTTTAAAAGAATTTGATTCTTTTGAGGATATTCAATCTTTCTTACTTGGGACCAAAACAGGCTTCAGTCTATGGCTGAATGAATTTGGCCCCACTACTGAGGCAATACCATTCTGAACACTCAGAAGCATTACAGGGTTTTTTTCCATTCAGGTTCTGGGAACACAAATTCTTGAGTGAGACCCCAGGGACTTTTCAGCCTGCTCCTTTCTGGTCGTTCTTTCCTGGCCTTGGCAGTTCCCTCCTACTCATGTGCTCATCTGTGCTTAGAGGAAGAGACTTCCCTGTAGATCTGCAGGATTTTGCTCTCATGCTCATGAGTGTGTACCCTTCCCCTCCCCCTTCCCCTCTCTCCATATGCAACTCCCTCCTCTCCAGTGCCTCCCACAGTGATGCCCAGCAGTCTTTGCCTCCCCACGTTGTCAGCTTTGTTTCTTTAGTTCAGGAGGTCAGATGGGCTCTGTTTCAATTTTCTCTCCTTATGCTGTGGCCTGGAAGCTCTCTGCAGGTTTGAACTGGGATAGACAGCTAGCTCGCCTCATTTGTTTCCTGTGATTTTCTGGTATTCCTGGGCTGCCTGTTATTAAAAGTCTGAAAACCATTGGTTCATATAGTCTGACTTTTTTCTTGTTTAATGCAAGGGGGGAATTCTGGGTTTTGTTACTTAAGGGATAGATACAGAAACTCTGCTTTGATTTTTAAATAATCTCTTGGTTATTAGTTTGGGGCAGGGATTATTCATAAATTTGAAATATCAGACATTTTATAGTTCAGTTCTCAAAGCTGAGAATATTAGATTTTTCAGTACTGACGTTGGCTAATTCTTTAATTGATTCAAGTGCAAGTTGTTAAGAGAATTCAAGAAAATATCCTACTTTTCTTTTTTAATTAGATGGTGACATTTCCAAGTAAAAGTATCCAAAGTCCTCAGAATGTAAAGGAGGAAAAAGAAACTCAGGAACCAAAAAAGCTCTCAGGTACAATGTTCTCAGAGTCATATCTGGGGTAGAGGAAACTTCTACATCACCTCTGCCGTCTTCATGAGTCTGATTGCTCATCCAAGCCCCAGATGGGGTAGTTCTGGGGATAATGGGCCCATCCTCAGGCACCTGGGACCTCTCTGCCCCTGCCCACAGCCCTGGTGACCTGAAAGCAGTGAAAGGCCCCCCTGGGGGGTGGGGTGTGAGCCCCACATCAGGGGAGCCCTGCCAGGCAGCAAATGTGCCATCATACCCTGTCAATGTTTTCTGAAATATATTTTATGGAACTGAACAAGACCCAGACTCTCAGATGTTCCCTGACCTGTCCCAGTGACTGTCTGCTTGGGCATTAGGACTCAGGTAGATGCCGAATCCCCGAACTTCTCATTTAAGGTTATATCATCTCCCACTAATGGAATAAAGCCATGTTTGGGCCTGTCAGTATAGAGGGAGGGTCTCTGAGAAACCCACAAATGTGCACTTGAATTATGCCAAAGTACATCAACATTCTTTTGTCCTTTCTAGGCCAGTTAGTTACATCTTGGAGTGACCAAGACATCCAGACTTTCCTGGAAGAATGGGAATTCCTTGAACAGAAGATGTTCTTCAGGGTGAGGAAGAAGAATCAAAAGCTGTCAAAAGCAATTGCCCAGCGTCTCAAGCACAAGGGCATAAAGAAGAGCTGGCAACAGTGTCTCCAAATGATGACAAATTTACAAGATTTGTACTGGACTATTCATGAGGCCAACCAGAAACCAAGGAGCGAACCCTTGCCATATCCTTACGGAGAGTCCCTACACAGGATCTTGGAATATAACAGGGAGGAAAATCACTTCTCAGGTTTGTCTCTTCCATATTCTTCATGGTCCTTTAACAAGTGGTATTAGCTGGTGCAGCCATCACAGTGTGCCCTGAGCAGGGAGAGAATGATGGCGCCGGGCCCTGCCCACAGGTTCCCTCTGTACACAGCACATGGGACTTGATGCTGAGGGCCCTCCTGCCTCTCTCCTTTTGGTTCCACAACATGTGCCCAAATCATCGGTCTGAGGAACTTTTCTCCTTGACTTGTGCAAAGTGGGCATAGCGCCTGGGTGGGGCTAGGCCACAGGCAAGGATCCAGGGAGAGGGAGGGTGACGTCCACATGAGCTCTCCACATGCCTCTCTCTCTCAGGTCTTCCCTGTGTAGAAACGGCCAAACTTGCACCTCCCCAGTACCAGCCCCAGGCCAGTGTCATCCTCGCACCCGCTCAGGAGCTGCTGTGGCTCCCCCGACCTGTGATCTTCATGCAGAATCCTCAGGTACCCGGATGGAACCCCTGGGCCATGAGCCCTCCCCTCCCATGGTCAGCTCCATGCCCATTTCCTGCCTTTTCCATGGCAGTCCTCAGCCACCAGGAGCAGTGGTGATCCAGATCCCAAATGAACTTAAAGAAATTTTGAGCCTGGATCCTGACTGTACATCAGAGACATAAATGTTGCAATTCTACATACATTCCTTCTCTTCCCCAAATCTAATGAAATGAAAAGAAATGTGAAATCGAACAAGACCCTCATTCCTTTCTGTCTTGTGTCTGAGGCTTGTTTGGGGCTGAACAATAGAGGCCTGGGGGCAGGGAGGAAACCCACCCTCTGGGCTGACTTGGACCTGTCATCCTTCCCTCACCCATCTGTCATTCTTCCTATATAGAAACTTGTTCACCATGATAAAGCAGCTTTTATATTCAGAAATAACTGTGTTTGAATCCTATATCAGCATTTTCTATCTAGGTGACCACTGTCCCTTTATTTCCTCCTGTTAAAATTGGAGCTGATGTTTCTTCAGGAGAAAGATTTAGGTTAAAAATATAGTTGACCTTTGAACAACATGGGCTTGAACTGTGTGAGTTCGCTAATATGTGGATTTCCTTCAATAAATACATTGGAAAGTTATTTGGAGGTTTGTGACAATTTTTTAAAACTCCCACGTGAACCACATTGTCTAGAAATATAAAAAAAGAAAAGAAAAAGTCAGGTATGTCATGAATGCATGCAATATGTAAATGAGATAGGAGTCAGATACCCTGCAGGCAGTTAGGGCAGAGGTCAGAAGAAGGCCAACAGGATAAGAAAGCCACAAGAATGTGAATATGCTTAGCTAAGATAAATGTAGCCAATGGAGACCCTTCAGTAATTCTACTTTGACCATAATATCCTTATCTGAAGCAGAAGGGGGATTCCTTTAATTGGAGCATGCGCACAGTTGAGGCAACAATGTCCCTAAATGAACTAGCCTCCTTGGCATATAAAACACACCCACCAGCACCATGACAGTTTATAAATACCATAGCAACCCCTGGAAATTACCCTATGTAGAATGAAAGGGGAAAGGACCCTCAGTTCCAGGAACTTTCCACCCCTTTCCCAGAAAATCAATGAATATTCCACCCCCAGCTTAGCATATTATTAGGGATTTGCATAAAAAGGGAAAACCCAAACCCATGTGGGCTCCAGCCTCCTTTGGAGTAGTCTGCTCTCTACCATCTCTGAGAGTGTATTGTACTATCTGTACTCTATCTTTAATAAATGTCTTTGCTTTGCGAGTGACCCCACGTTTGAATTCCTTCCTGCATGGGGATCAAGAACCTTCTGCCATCACCAGCAGTGGTCCACACGGGTATCATAGATACTAGTCTTTTTATCATTTGCTACCATAAAATATACACAAATCTATCATAAAAAGTTAAAATTTATCAAAACTTAGGCACACACTTATGGACTATACATGGCACCATTTGCAGTAGAGAAAAATGTAAACAAATGTAAAGATGCAGTATTAAGTCACAACTGCATAAAATTGACTGTAGTACATATTGTAGTACTGTAATAACTTTGTAACCAATTCCTGTTGTTATTGCAGTGAGCTGAAGTGTTGTATCTGCTTAAAATGCTGTGTGACACTAATCATCTTGTGAACAGTTCATCTCTCCAGTAAATTGTGTATCGCACTAAAAACTGATCTCTCTTGAACCACTGCACTCCAGCCTAGGTGACAGAGCAAGACTCTCTCTAAAAAAGAAAAAATTTTTAAAAGTGATCTCTCATGGTTCTCACGTATTTTTCATCATGTTTAGCACAATACCATAAACCTTGAATAACACATGGGACTCATAGGAAGTGTCACTGGTGATCTTGGAAGTGCAGCAGAGAAAAATCAAGACATTACCAAAAAAAAGTTTAATTGTTTAATATGTACCCTAGATTGAGGTCTGCAGCTGCAGTTGCCTGCCCTTTCAAGATAAATGAAACCAGTGTAAGGACCACTGTAAAAAAAGAAAAGGAAATTTGTGGAGCTGTTGTTGCAGCTACATTAGCAGCCGTGAAAACCTTGCACTTTTTGGGAAATACATTTTTTAAAATTTCATATTGAAAATGCAACTTTTATATGGGTACAGGATTGCTATGAGAAAGGCATACCTATAGACTCTAATATGACTGTTTTAAAAGCAGGCCAGGCATAGTGGCTCACGCCTGTAATCCTAGCACTCTGGGAGGCCAAGGAGGGAGGATTGCTTGAGCTCAGGAGTTCAAGACCAGCCTGAGCAAGAGCGAGACCCTGTCTCTACTAAAAATAGAAAAAATTAGCTGGACATGGTGACACTTGCCTGTAGTGCCAGCTACTTGGGAGGGATTTAACACCAGCAAAGGATGGTTTGGTAATTTTAGAAAGAGATTCGGTTTTAAAAATGTTAAGATAAGAAGAGAAGCAGCTTCTGCTGACCAAGAGGCAGCAGATGAGTTCCCAGAAGCCATTAAGAAAATCATTGAGGAGAAAGGATATGTGCCTGAACAGGTTTTTAATGCAGATGAAAGTGCCCTATCCTAGGGGGAAAAAATGCCACAAAGAACATTTATTAGTAAAGAAGAGAAGCGAGCACCAAGATTTAAGGCAGGAAGGGATAGGCTAACTTTACTGTTTTGTGCAAATGCAGTCAGGCTTATGATCAGGACTGCCCTTATCTATGAAGCTGCTAACCTCTGAGCCTTAAAGGGTAAAGAAATACCAGTTGCCAGTCAGTTATACAACAAGAAGGCCTGGACAAAGAGAACCCTCTTTCTGGACTGGTTCTATTGATGCTTTGCCCCTAAAATCAGGAAGTGCCTTGCTAGGAAGAGACTGACTTTTAAAGTTCTTTTGATATTGGACAATGCCCCTGGCCACCCAGGACCCCATGAGTTCAACAAAAACGGTATCAAAGTGGTCTACTTGCCCCTAAACACAACATCTCTAATTCACTTTCTAGATAGAGGGATCCTAACGACCTTAAAGGCTCATTGCACACAGTACTCTATGGAAAGGATTGTCAACAGTATGGAAGAGAACCCCAATAGAGAGAACATCATGAAAGTCTGGAAGGATCACACCATTGAAGATGCCATCGGTGTTACAGAAAAAGCCATAAAAGCCATCAAGCCTGAAACTGTGGAGAAAATTGTGTCCAGATGTTGCGCCTGACTTCATGGGATTTGTGACAGAGGCAATCAAGGAAATCACAAAAGAGATTATGGATATGGGGGGAAAAAAAGGCAGGGGGTGAAGGATTTCAAGATAGGGATCTTGGAGAAATTTAAGAGCCAATAGACAACACACCAGAAGAATTAATAGAAGATGACTTGATGGAGATGAGGGCCTCTGAACCAGCACTTCTCAGCCAGACAATGAGGAAGAAGATGTAGAGGCAGCACTACCAGAAAACAAACTGGCATTAGACAGTCTGGCAGAGGGTTCCACTTATTCAAGATTGCTTTTGAATTCCTTTACAACACGGACCCTTCTACGATATGGGCACTGAAACTAAAGCAAACGGTGGAAGAAGGACTGGTACCGTATAGCAACATTTTTAGAGAAATGAAAAAGCAAAAAGACAGAAATTATGAGGTATTTCTGTAAAGTTACACCAAGTGTGCCTGCCCTCCTGCCTCCTCTTCCATCTCCTCTACCTCTTCTGCCTCTGCCACCCCTGAGAGAGCAAGACCAACCCCTCCTCTTCTTCCTCCTCAGCCTACTCAACATGAAGACCTAGGATGAGACCTTTATGATGATCCATTTCCACTTAATGAACAGTAAATACATTTTCTCTTCCTTATGATTTTCTTGATAACATTTTCGTTTCTCTAGCTTACTTTATTGTAAGAATACAGTACATAATACATATAACATACAAAATATGTGTTAATCGACTGTTTATGTTATCAGTAAGGCTTCTAGTCAACAGCAGGCTATCAGGAGTTAAGTTTTTGGGGACCAAAAGTTATACACAGATTTTCAACTATGTGGCAGACTGGTGTCTCAAACCCCATGTTGTTCAAGGGTCAACTGTACACGTACATGGCATATTTGCCATTAGATCTGTTTCTCCACATTGCCTGGTGACCATTTTTTAAAAAGTTTTATTTTTAGATAATTGTATACTCACATGCAATTTTGAAAGAAATAATACAGAGAGATCTCAGTGTAACCTTCATCCAGGTTCCTTCTATAGTAACATCTTGCAAAATTATAGTATAACATCACAATCAGGATATTGACACTGATAGTCAAGACACAGCTCTTTTCCATCATTAAAAGTATCCCTCATGTTGTCCTTTTACAGCCACATCCACTTATTTCCCACTACAGGGGTTATAGTGACATCCTCTTTTCTTTCCTTCCTTCCCTTTCTTCCTTCCATCTCTCTCTGTTGGTGTTTCTGGGTTCCCAGCTTCTTCAGCTCCAAGTCTGAGATATACAAGGCAAGAATCACCAAAGTCCTCTTGTGTTTATTTTATATATGATGTACAGAGTTTTTACATGTACTTAATGGGAGAATTATGGAAAGGTGCATCTGCCTACTCCATCTTCCTGAAACAATTTAATTTTTAGGGTGAAAATTTAATTCATAATTCAAAATTATTTATTTTATCCAATAATATATCTCAATATTGTTACTAACAATATGATGAAACCAGTAATATTTCTTTGTAGTTCTTTTTGTCCTCATCTCATCTTGATATTTCTACAAAAATGCAAAAGAACATTTAAAGTTTTTGAGTTGATCCATACCATTAATAACCATAAAGCAGGATATTAATCAATACTGTGGAATTTCTAGAGTTGAAATGGCCAGAGACTAAGTAACCAGAAGCAGAATGGGGGCTGGAAAACATACAGTTATCTTGACTCTTTATCCAATACTCTCATAGAAAAGTTATATATCACAATAAAGCATTTTTATACCTCTTGGTAACTGTATAACTGAAAAAATTGATTTCACAACCTGAGACAGACTAAACTATGGTACTAACTGAATTCTATATCTTCTGATTTTGAAAGACTAATTGCACCTTGATTATGAAAAATACAACCATGCCAGCTTTAATTAAGAATTTGACCATCTGTGGTGTTTGGCAAAATACCAGGATAATTGTCAGGACCAAGAACACAACTAGCCTCTTTTTAGTTCTAAGATCACTTCTCACAGACTCTCCCAAACCCTTACCCACAAGAATCAGTCCTTCAGTTTCTCAAGCCAGAAATGATCAAATCATCTTTGAACCATCTGCTCCAACATTCTTCCTAAAAAATAGTCTTCAAATGGGCCATCTGCTCCTCAGAAATAGAGTGAATTAATATCACCAGGATCATATCCAAACTCCTACAGTTTCAGATACCATTCAAGGTCTCTGACAGCCTAACTCCAGCTTTCATTTCAAATATTTTTCTTTTAACCTATCAGGAGCCCTCTACACCAGCAAGGCCAGTCTCTTTACTAATCCGTACAGATGTTGGATTTACTCTTCCCATGAACCTTTTGCTCCTGCAGTACTCTTGGCCTTACCTTCCCCTTCCTTTCCACATATTATTTCATCCATCCTTCAGACTTAGATGATTAATTTCTTTCAGCTCCAAGTTTTTAGAACACAATCTTGGTCACTTCATCAGGCTTCTATTTATTAAAGAAGAAACCTAATCTTATACACACATACAAATAAATGATGATACATCATGACCAAGTAGAATTTATTTCAGGAATGCAACATTGGTTAATCAAAATTCAGACAATGTAATTTTCTATTAAAAGAATGAAGAGAAAAACACTGTGATCATTTTAATCAATGCAGAAAATAGATATGACAAATTATTCCCTTTTATGATAAAAACTCACAGCACACTAAGAATACAAGGGAATATCCTTATTCTGATAACTGGAATCCATCAACAAGTTAAAACTAACATCAGATTAAATGGAGAAATACTGAATATTATAATTTCTACTCACCATTGTACTGGCCTGTGCTATATAGTGCTTTAATGTAAGAAAAATAAATGAAAGCTATTATGATTGGAAAAGAAAAAATAAAATGGTAATTATTTATAGATAACATAATTTGTATGCAGAAAATCCAAAAGTATCTACAAATTAGCTATTAGAAGTTAATTTAGCAAGGTTGCTGGATATAAGGTCAATATACAAAAATCAATTGTATTTCTATATACTAGTAACAAATGAAAAATGAAGTTTAAAAATACTATTTACAATAGTACAGTGAGCACATCATAACCTCTCATGCCTCCTTGCCATTGCACAAGCTTTTCCCCCTACTTGGAATGCCATTCTATCTACCTCCACATATCTGTTGAACTCCTACATTTCTTTCCAGTCTCTATTCAGACTTACCACTCTTTTTTAAAATACTCTTTCTTTCCCTCCCCGTAGCTTTCAAGCATTAGTTCATCAGCAAATTCTTTCCTTAAAATAACGAAGAGTAACACAGTGTCAAATACATGAAACTGATAGAAGTGGAGCTTTCTTATTATTAATAAAACAAGAGTAGGGAAGAAATTCAGAGCCATGACTTCCTAAAAAATCTCCAAAGATTGAAACTCATTAATCTGATTAATATTTCTAAGTACCCAAATGTCCAGAAATACTACTGTTACCAACATCTTAAAAATGAGATCTTTCTCCTACCTTAGAGAAAGTAAGTCGGCAGGCAGAAATTCTGTCACCTACAAATCAAACTTATTTGCAGCCCCATCTTTCTGTAGGCTTTCCCCTCCCTCCTAAGGTTAAGGATAATTCCCTCATTTCAGAGGGAACATTTCAGAAAATTTGTCTCACCCAGTGATGTCTTCTTTAATCCACTGTCAATAAGTATATGACATTATTGCCTCAATTATTAAAATAGAAGTGCTTCCTAAATCATTTTCTTCTTTCCAATTAAACTTGAAACATAGTCTGTAACAGCCTACTTGTTCAACCTTCCACAATAATCTCATCTAGAATGATCTGGTTTCTGTTCACCCTACTTCACTGAAATTTCTCTTGCCAAGGTCTCTAATGATCTCCTCAGTTACCAATTTATTTTTTCCTTATTACCTGATTTGTGGCATCTGACTCTGAGATTCATTACTCCTTTGGGCTCAGTGACATCGCTCTTCTGCCTTTTCTCCTACCAATAGTGCCATTCCTTTTCATCTTAGTTCAGTTCCTTTTCCTCCATCAACTTCTTATATATTGATGTTTTCCTGGGTTTTAACCGTGGTCCCTTGGTTTCTCATTCTAATCTATACATGCTCCTGGCCAATTTCATATATCATGATTTTCACTACCAACTATGTTTTAATTACTCTTAATTCTAGTCATCCAGCTCACATGTCCCTTTTAGATTTGTCTGACCAATTTAATATGTATAAAATCAAACTTGTTCACCTCTACGTTGCTTATCTTGGTGCATTGTGCCACCACCCATCCAGGTAACTAAGGCAGAGACCTAGGAGTTAATTTACCCTTCTCACTCACCTTCCCCAATTATTTGATTGCAAAAATTATGCCCTATCTATTCTTACTACATAAGTATTTGTCACACATTCTTCACTCCACTGTCTTGAGCTTAGAGCCTCCCTCACCTGTCATTCAATTACTGTAACATCCCTTACTTCTAGGCTTCAGTCTATTCAGCTGTCTTCAACCTCCTAAATTCATCCTCTACACATTATCACTTCTGTTCTGCAGTTTCCCTTACTTAAAATCTTTACTTGGTGCCGTTAAGTTTTAGAATAAAATTCAAACTCCTTAGTATGGCAAATAAGACCTTTTGTTACCTAGCCACTGCCTTCTCAACCTTTAACATCTGTCTTTCTCATTTTCTTACAGATTTTCTACAAACGTGCCATGCTCCACCCTCCCACCTGCACCTTTGCATATGTGGTTCCCTTTCTTTAGAATATTCTACTTGTCTCACTTTCTGAAGAATTCCTATTATTCTATCAAAACTGGGCCCAGGCATCACTGACTCCGGGACACTATTTCTGGTCTCTCCAGGTTACCTCGGTATTAGTTACCATTCCTTCTTTCTGTATCCTGTGCAAATCTCTGTTGTGTTCTGCAACATAGTTATCATAACTTATGTATTTCTCTGTTAAAATCCCTTTAACACATTGTAATTCGCTTACTCATTTGCTATTTCCTTTGACCTCCTTTTCCCTGCTCCCCACAATTCATAACTTCTTTAAGACACGGCCTGTGTCTTTCTTCTGTACAATTTCTAGGGTCCAGGGTAGTATCTGGACCAAACGAGTATAAACAAATGTTACCTAGTAAACAAGTTCTAAAGTTTACAATTATTTTTTTAAAATTTTCCTCCGCAAATTTTTAAAAACTAGACAACCCCAAGCAAAGAAAACAGCTTTTATTTCATGAATTGATTCAGTTTCAAGACTTTGTCACAGGTGAAAGTTTCTTTAAACTATTAGGATTTCTTTTGCAGGAAACTAAAAAAATATTAACAGCTTTAACCTTGAAGTGATTGCCTAAACAAACTAAATGTTTCTACTTAAATTACCTAATATTACTGCTCACAGCATAGCAAGTATGGTTTCATAATTAATATGACTTCAAGGCAATAAAGAAAATTAATTCTGAGAACAAAATTAGGAAATGTGTAGAAAATGTGGGAGGCCATTAGGCATAGTTTGGAAATGACTAGAACAAAGAAAGAAGAAAACAGATTTTTCTTTCTCTTTTTTAATGAAAGCCATGCACAAAGTTTGATTAATAGGTCAGGAAGAGGTAAATTCCAGACACTGAGAGGTAGTTTGAAGTTTGTTGCTCTTTTATTCGGTAATTTGCTCTAAAAATGTATGTATTCTTAAGATCAATTCTTTTGTTTGCTTAAAAAAATTAGCTGTAATAAATATGCTAGCAGCTTATACAGTTGATGTTTTTCTAATGAGAAATTTCCAGCACCTCTGCACCCAGATTTTTCCCATGTTTACATGTCACATATAGCATATATTGCTGTATAAATAGAGGGAAAAAACACCTTTTATTTTACAAATGGCCAATATTAATGTCTACAATTGTGAATTTTTTAACTCAGGATATTTAAAAAAGTGACTGACAAGTATGAAATTTTCCCCCATATTTATTACATAGTCAAGATTTACCCTTAAAATTTAGTATCTGATAAGGACTATACTAAAATAGAATTTTCTCATATTCATTACAGTATATCAATCTCAAGTATGTATCCTCTGATGAACTTTGGTTTAAGGCTTTTTACACATGCAGATCTTTCAAGGAGTCCTCTTCAATATGAATTTTATAATGATTAGTAAGGGATGACCTCTGGCTAAAGAGTTTCCCACATGCATTACATTCATAGGGTTTCTCTCCAGTATGAATTCTTTGATGTGCAATAAGTGATGAGCTTTGTCTGAAAGTTTTCCCACATGTGTTACATTTAAAAGGTTTTTCTCCTGTATGAATCCTCTGATGCTGTATAAGAGCTGCACTTTGGCCAAAAGATATCCCACATTCCAGACATCGATATGGTTTCTCTCCAGTATGAATTCTTTGATGATTACTAAGGGATGAGTTACACCTGAATGTTTTCCCACATTCATTACATTTATAGGGTCTTTCTCCAGTGTGCATTCTCTGATGTTGAATGAGAGCCGAACTCTGTCTGAATGCTTTTCCACACACTTTACATTTACATGGTTTCTCTCCAGTATGAATTCTCTCATGAATAATAAGTGTTGAATGGGAACTTAAGGCTTTACCACATTCATTACAATTATACAATTTCTCTCCAGTATGAATTATTCGGTGTCTATTAAGTCGTGAAATAGAAGTGAAGCCTTTTCCACATTCATTACATCTATAGGGCTTTTCTCCAGTGTGAATTCTTTCATGTTGAATAAGAGATGCACTCTGACTGAAGGCTCTCCCACATTCACTACATTTAAAAGGTTTCTCTCCAGTGTGAATTCGCTGATGATAACGAAGGGATGAGCTAGACTTAAAAGCATTGCCACATTCATTACATAAGTAGGACTTCTTTCTGGAATGAATTCTTTGACATCCAGAAAGGGAGGTACCACAACTGGATGGCTTCCTACCTGGATTATATTTATGGGGATTGTCACGAGCATGGATTTTCTGATGTATAAACAAGCCAGACCTTTTGCTGAATGATTTACCACATTCTTTACATCGATAGGATTTCTCCACAGTATGGGTTCTTAGGTGCTTACAAAGGGACACACTATGGCTGAAGGCTTTCCCACATTCTTTACATATGTAGGGTTTCTCTCCAGTATGAGTTCTCTGATGTTGAATAAGAGCAGAACTTTGGCTGAAGGCTTTTGAACATTCTTTACATTTAAATAATTTCTCTCCAGTGTGATTTTTCTGATGTTTACGAAGAGATGAATTATGAATGAAGGCTTTTTCACATGTATTACATTTATAGTGTTTCTCTGCTGTCTTGATCTTTGGTTGGTTACATAAATTTGAATTCTGCTTGAAGCTATTTCTTTGTATTTCATATTTTGAGGGTGTTTTTTCTCTAGCAAACCTCTGTTGCTTAATGAAGACTAATTTCCGGTTGAAGTTTTGGCCAAGTTCCTTATTTTTATGGCTTCCACCTACAGTGAGGATTTTTGTACGAGTGACTGAAATTATTTGTAAACTTTCATTTTTGTCCTGTTTCTTTAATCTGTCTTCATATATGCAGGGTTTTTCTAATATGAAGTCCCAGGGTTCATCCCTTTTGAGTCTTTTCCTCATCAACCCCTGAAATGAGTCTTGAGTTTGAGTTGACTTTGTGGTTTTAGGACTGCTCTTAAATCCTGAGAAGAAAAAAAAAAAAGCAATTGCCAATGATTCATGTGATTGGCTGAGACTAAATGTGTAAAAGGAATAAAGATTAATGATATCTCAATAAGGGTTTGCTATGTGGCTAAAGAATACTATCAAGAGTAAAAAATAAAACATTGTATAAAATAATAATGGATGAAAGCTGAACTAGAGTGAACAAAAGAATGAAGCAAGTTCATTTAAGGAGGGTGAGAGCGTAAGAGTGATCTGGAGAATGAAGAGAAGGAATTAGGCTAGGAAAGACAGAGTATGAATTAGGAAATGTAGTCTGGTCTCTAAAGTCTATGATGGACTCAAATTACCTCATTTCTATAATTTCTAGACTTGAATGTCTTCCCTCCTTTGCCTACATGCCAAACTTCTTTGCAGCCCTTAGATTCAGTTCAAATGTTAACTCTTCTGTGTACCATTTCTTGACTTGGTGCTCCAACAACCCACTTCCCTTAGTATAACCACTTTTTAAAGTATATTATAATGTATATAAGTAAGGAAATAATATATATTGGAGACACTGAGAGAACTTTCAACAATATTCTGCACCATTAATAATAAAAACACTCAAAAAAACAGAAATTGAGGGATACTTCCTCAACATGATAAAATACATATACCTTAGTCCTAAAGCTACTGTCTTATTTAATGAAGAAGCTTTAGAGGTATTTCCACTATGATCAAGACCAAGACAAGAATACCCATTATTTTCCCTACTATTCAACACTATACTATATGTATTAGTCAGTGCAATCAGACAATTGAGAAATCAATTAGAGACATAAAGATGAGTAAAAACAAAGTAAAACCTCTATTTGCTGATAATACAATACTATATCTGAAAAAAATCCCACAGAATCAATGGTAAAACTTATTCAGTGAAGTAGCAGGATATGAAACTGACACACTATAATCAATAGCCTTCATTTACACTAACAAAAAATTAGACGAATAAATTTTAAACAAATATGAAAAGCCTATATGAGGAAAATTTTGTAACAGTCTTGAATGACATTAAAGTACACCTCAACAAATAATGACCTCTCATTCTTGGACAGAACAACACAATGTTATAAAAATATCAATGCATAAAGCCAGGATACAGATCAGAATTTCTCAACCTCAGCTGACATCTTGGGTTGGATAATTCTTTGTTGTGTGGGGCTGCTCTGTGCACTGCAGAATGTTCAGCAGCATACCTGGTGCCCTTACCCACTAGATGCCAGTAGCACCTTCCCTCATAACTCTCATCACCCAAGGGTGTAGCAAGCAAAAATGTTTCAAGACATTGACAAATGGCAAAATCACCCCTGGTAGAGAACCACTAGTATACATGAAACAAAAATTACCATGAACTGATAACTGTTGAAACTGGATGATGAATACATGGGAATTCATTATGCTATTCTACTTTTATATATGTTTAAACTTTTCCACAATAAAACTAAAAATTACGGTTTTTTCCACTTTTTGTTCTTCCTTGCAATAGGAATGAGTGGGTTAATCTTTTTCCTATTATAGACTATACCTACTAAGAGAGCTGTAATTTTAAAATTCTGGTTTCTGCAAATGAATTTTTTTTTAAAAAATCAGTACACAGAGGACAAGATCCTAAAAAAATATATTTACTTTAAAACATGCTAAGTGGAAAATTAAAATACTTATTGAATGACAAAACTTACATTTAAAGAGTAAATATTAAAGCCTTTTGGGTAGCTGAAGACAATGTTGGACAAATGGTAACCAAGCTATCAAAATTTCTTCTCTAAATAATAAGAAACAACTTCGTAACTGTGAGACTTTTATGCAAGACCTCACCCTCAAGATTACCTGAAGATAAAGAACGCCAAAACTTTAAAATAAACGTGAAGTAAAAGAAAAAGTGTTAGGGAAGAAGGCAGAGGAGAAAGCAGCAGGGTTCTGTCTCTCTACCTAGATAATAACTGAGCTGGCACAATCTGTCTGATATAACTATTCTGAAACTCTGGAATCTATTTGAAGGCTTCCAGCTTCTACGGGAAGGCCTGGACAGTAAACTGAAATTAATTTCAGTGAGTAGCAGCTACTACTCATAGCCCCTAACCCCATGGGAGGCAGCCATACTAGCATTCCTATAGCAGCCCTTGGGAGCCAGGGTGGCAACAGGGAACTTTTTCTACAAATAATGGGGATCTGGGTTCTGACTGTGGATTACTGCTTTGGATCACGAAGGTGCAGACACAAAGACAGGCTGCCACAGCTGCAATCCCCACTGAGCTGAAGTGGGTTCCAGAGGATTTAAGGGACAGTGCCTACTTTTTTCTTCTCCCTTCATTTCCCTGTTTTTCTACTTCTGGGAGCCAGATATTTGAGGATAAAGAAACACATTCAAAAGCAACTGCATACATGGGGTAATTTAGAAGGTCACTGCACATGGCCAGGGAAAGGCCCAGGCTCAGAAATCAGAAGATCTTCAGTTTACATACCTCAGGCAGATTCCCAGAGCAGCAACACCCTACAACAATAAAAAAACAACCAAAACAAACCCCACAAACCCTGGAGAAGGGGGAGAATCTGATTCCCAGAGTTATTAATACATTATAAAATTCAAATATCCAGTCTTCAACAACAAAAAAACCCCATAAGGTATTTTTAAAAATCCATTCAAAGGAACAAAATAAATAGACAGAAAATATCTATGAGGTAGACCAGATGGTGGCATACTACGCAAAGACAACTGTCATAAAAATGTTTAAAGAGCTAAAGGAAAACGTGAACCAAGTCATGAAAATGATGAACAAAATGGAAATACCAATAAAAAGACAGCAAACAAAAAGAAATAAAAAGAAATTCTGGAGTTGAAAGTACAAGAACTGAAATAAAAATTCCACTAAAGGCATCCAAAAGAAGATATGAGCAGACAGAAGAAAAGAATCAACAAACCTGAAGATAGGGCAATTAAAATTATCGAGTCTGAGGAACAGAAAAAAAAAATATTGAAAAAATGAACAGAACTTAAGGGACCTGTAGGACACTATCAAGCAGACCAAAATATGCATTGTGAAAGTCCTGAAAGAAGAAGAGAAAGGAGCAGCGGGAGCATTTGAAAAAATAATGGCTAAAAACTCCCTAAAGTTGATACAAGATATGACCATCTACAAATCTAAGAAGTTTAACAAATCCCAAGGACAAACTGAAAGAGACCCACACTGAAACACATTATAATCAAACTGTCAAAAGCCAAAGTCAAAGTGAGAATACACTTGATACTTGAACAACATGGGTTTGACCTGCATGAATCCACTTATATGCAGATTTTTTTCAATAAATACAGTCAGTCCTCCATATCAGTGGACTCTGCATCCACAACCAAATGCAGACCAAAAACACAGTATTGAGGGATGCAAAACCTACAGGTAGAGTGAGTAGACTTTTCCTATCTGTGGGTTCCACAGGGCCCGCTGTGGAACTAGAATATGTTCAGATTTTGGTATCTGTGGGCAGTCCTGGAGCCAATCCCCCTGGATACCGAGGGACAATTATTGAAAGCAGCAAGAGAGAAGCAACTCATAACATACAAAGGAGCCTCAATAGCTGAGGGAGTTTGTTACAACTAGATAGATCTACCCTGCAAGAATTGCTAAAGTGAGTTCTCAAGTTGAAATGAAAGGATGCTAAACAGTAAGTAAGCTCAAGCATATGATGAAATAAAGGTCTCCGGTAAAGGTAAATACATGGTCAATATACAAATCAGTATTATTGTAATTTTTATTTATTTATTTATTTTTCTTTCACTGTTTTTTTTTTTAATTTTTTTTTAATTTTTTTTTTAATTTCAGAATATCATGGGGTGTAATTTTGATTTTAACTCAACTTTTAATTTTCTACATGATTTAAAAGACAAATGCATTAAAAAACAATTATTAGTCTATGCTTTTAGGCACACAATGCATACAGATATAATTTGTAACATCATTAATTGAAAGGGGTTGGGGATGCAGCTGTATAGAAGCAGGGATTTTTTGTATGTTATTAAGGTGAAGGTGGTAAAAATTCAAATTAGAGTGTTATTCATTTAGAATGTTAAATGTAATCCTCCCGGTAACCAAAAAGAAGGTAGTTATACAATGTACATAAAAGGAACTGGGAAGGAAATTAAAATGTCTTACTACAAAAAATCAACTAAACATAAAAGGAGACACTAATGCAGGAAATCAAAAACAAAAAAAATAGCAAAATGGCATATGTAAGTCCCTCCATATCAGTAATTACTTTAAATGTAAATAGATAAAACTTTCCAATTAAAAGACAGGGATTGGCAGAATAGAAAAAACACAATCCAACTGTCTGTGCACTATAAGAGACTCACTTTAGATCCAAAGACACAAACAGGTTATACGTAAAAGGACAGAAAGATATTCCATGCAAATAACAACTAAAAGAGAATGGGACTAGCTATATTAATATCAGACAAAATGGACTTTAAAACAAGAAAGGTTACAAGAGACAAAGAAGGATGTTATATGTTAAGAAAAGGTTCAATTTAGCAAAAAGATACTACGATTATAAACATTTACATACCTAATAACACACCCTCAAAATATTTGAAAAATAAATTGACAAAATTGAAGAGAGAAATAGATAGTTCTATAAAAATAGCTGGACACTTCAATATTCCACTTTCAATGACGGAAAGAACCAGACAGAAGATAAAAAAGGAAATAGAGGACTTGAGCACAATAAATCAAGTAGATCTAACAGACATATACAGAAAATGCTACCAAATAACAATAGAATACACTTTCTTCTCCATGGGACATCCTTCAGAATAGACTGTACGCTAGGCCACAAAACAAGTCTCAACAGATTTAAAATATAGATATCATACAAAGTATCTTCTCTGATAGTGCATCTTCTCTTATAGTAACTTCACCACAGTTGGATGAAGTTAGAAATCAGCAACAAAAATAAAACTGGAAAATTCACAAGTAAGTGGAAACTAAACAACACACTCTTCAACAACCAATGGGTCAAAGAAGAAATCACAAGGGAAATCAGAAAATACAGATGAATGAAAATGAAGTCATAAATTATCAAGACTTATAGGGTACACTGAAAGCTAGGAGAAAAATTTATAGATGTAATTAACAATCTAAATTTACAAGTTAAGAAATCAGAAAAAGAACAAACTAAATGCAAAGCTAGTGAAGAAAAGAAATAAAGGCAGGAGCAGAGATAAATAAAACAGAGAAAGAAAAACAAAAACCAAAACTGGTTCTTTGAAAAGATCAACAAATTAAAAAACTTTTAGTGAAACTGACTAAGAAAAAAGAAAGAAGACACAGATTACATCAGAAATGAAAATGGGAACATTACAGATTCTTTAGACATAAAAAGGATTATAAGAAAGTACTGTGGGCAATTGTATGACAATAAATTAGATAATCTAGATGAAAAAGACAAATTCCTAGAAACACAAAACTTACCAAGTTGGAACCACAAAAAAATAGCAAATCTGAATAGACATGTAACCAGTAAGGAGACTGAATGAGTAATCAAAAACCTCCCAACAAAGAAAAGCCCTTCAGATGGTTTCACTGGTAAATTCTACCAAATATTAAAGAACACGAGTCCTTCTTCAACTCTTCCAAAAAATTGAAGAGGAGGGAACAAACACTTCCTAACTTATTCTATGTGACTAGCATTGCCCTGGTAATAAAGCCAGGCAAAACACTACACTACAAGAAAACTACAGACCAATATCCCTTAAGAGTACCAATTCAAAAATCCTCAAGAAATCCAAAGGGAAAAAACCTGCTTCAAAACTCTCAAAGGAACAGTGCCAAGGACACTCACTTTATGCTAAATTATAAAGGTATACAAAGCATTAACAAAGCATATCAAGACATTCCATTCAGATAACAGGCCCTCTCAACCTGCCTCTTATCACAGCCAATGAAATTAACACTATTCTCTAATAGCATTTTATATACAGGCAGGGTTCTAATCTCCCCAATTGCGTCATTTTTCTTAGGAAACAAACAAGGTTTACCCACTGTGTTTAGTTGGTACATCTCTTAAAATTTATCTGTTGAAGTAAAGGTCATGTGGCCTACAAAATTCCACATATTCTGGGAATTGCACACCTGTAGTTCATTTAACATGTTCCTCTACCTCCTGCATTTCCTATAAATTAGTAGATGGACCTAGAAGCCTGATCAGATCCAATTTAAATTACTACATTACATCCAGAGGCACTAATATCTGGCTGTTTATTTTTATAATGTTAAAACTGATTAATAAATTCAGGCATTCTCAGCCTGATATATCTTATAAAGTTCCCCATCAGCTTTTCACCTCATGATTTTAACAACTTTTGATAATCATTGACTAGATCCATTATCTCACTAGGGGTTACAAGTTATACTCTATCATTTTTTTTTTTGCATTTATTAGCTGGAGTTATTCTAATAAACAATAACTTTCCTTCATAAACTATTGGTTAGCCTGAGACATAGTTCCTAAAGGAAAGGCAGGATATTGTTTTTCCTCTCTCTCTATTTACTAGTGTTTAAAATAATGACTTGGGCCTTTAGCATTCTCCGAAAGTGACCAATGAGTATTTTTTGTTTTAGGTATCAGCATGAACTTAGGAATTTTAACATATGTGATGTTTGTTTGATTTTTTGTTTTTGTTTTTTCCGTTTAAAATGTAGGCTGGGTGCAGTGGCTCACGCCTATAACCCCAGCACTTGGAGAGGCTGAGCCGGGAGGATCGCTTGAGGCCAGGAGTTCGAGACCAGCCCGCGCAACATAGCAAGACCCCATCCCTACAAAAAATTTTTAAAAATTAGCCAGGCACATGCCTGTAGTCCCAGCAACTTGGGAGGCTGAGGCCAGAGGATAGCTTAAGCCCAGGAGTTTGAGGTTGCAGTGAGCTATGATGCTGCTGCTGCACTCTAGACCAGGCAACAGAGCAAGACCCTGTCTCAAAAATAAACAAATAAAACAAAATATTATTTTATTTAAAATAAAATTCACTGCATTCATTACTCTTTTTCATATTCAAACTGTACCACCTATGGGCAAATTTGAGTCCCTTCAAACTAGCTCCTGATATGATTCATTCATCTTGATAGCTTTCTTCCTTTTCTACAGGACAAGATATTCTAGGCTCATCTTATACATTTATTTCCCAGAACTATAATCAGCCATTTCTCCACGGAGCCCTGGTTCCTTGCAAGGAAAAACGGTATTTAAAAACTGTAGTCTGGGAACTTAGAGGTGATCACGGCTACTGAGTTGGTCATTCGTTCAAGACCTTTTTAGAAGATAAGGCTAAGAAATACTTTTTAAGTGAGACTATACACCATGAGTTCCTTTTGATATTTTCAATTCAAATTTAAATTTTAGGAAATCTACTTTTTCATATTATATTTGCATCTTTTTTCTCTTGTGTTAAAAATTGGATCCTAATGATTTTAAGAAAATTACTCATCTGTTTTTCCTACAATATATATCAAACTAAAAATACCAGTATTGTTGCTAAAAATTATTAAAAATAATTTAAGATTTGTTTGCAATTCTTTTTGTCCTCAGGCTATATCCCACTAGGACATCCAGTCAAATGCTATGTTTTAAAGATACTTGAAATAATTATTTCCTGGTTGGTTAAGCTACTAACTTGAAACACAATGAGGTTCCTTTGTTTCACTTTGCTCTCCATTTTTAGGGATTTCTTCTTTTATTTTTACTTAATTTTGTTCAATAAATTATGTAAGACATTTTCATAGGTCCAAATTCAAAACTATAAAACAAGGTAGCTTCAGAAAAATAGATCCTATCCCTGTCCTCTCTTTTTCTACCTCTACATTATAATCACACAGATCTGTATCACCTTCTTTCCTACATAAAAGTGTGATATACACTGTTCTGCATTCTTCCCACCCTTCATAATACATTCTGGAGATCCAGATTCCCTGAGGAGAATTTACAGAGGTCTACCTCATTCCTTTTTTACAGTTGCATAGAATTCTACTGTGTTGATGTAACAACATTTACTCAAACAGATTCCATTGATGGACAAATGGGCTAAGTCTAATTTAAAATTTTCTAATTTTATCCATTGCACCATTCTTGAAAAAATAAATAAATAAATAAATAAAAGAAAAATTTTCTAATTTTAATACATCTATAATTTACATTGGTACAAGTAAAATCCTCTATCATATACATCAGGATAGGGAACACTTCACAATTCATTTTATAAAGGTACTATTAGCCTTACATGACAAAGACAGTAAAAGAATCTACACACCAACATCTTTCATGAATGTAAATATAAAACTTCTAAACAAAATATTAGCAAATAGAATTCAATAATATATAAAAAGAATTATACAGCATGATTAAGTGTGTTTATTCCAGTGTTGTGAAGCTGGTTGAATATTTGAAACTCAATCAACATAATCAACAATATTAATAAGAAAAGAAAAATCATATGATCCTATTAATTGATGTATAAAAAAGCATTTGACAAAATCCAACACCCATTCATCATATATTAAACTCCAAAAAAAATAAGAATAGAGGGGAACTTTCTCAACCTGATAAAAAGATGTGCAAAAACCTATAGCTAACGTTATTCTTAATGGTGAAAGACTGAATGCTTTCCCCCTATACTGGGAACAAGCAAGAATGTCTGCTCTCACCACTCTTATTCAGTAGAATACTACAAAGTCTACTTAGTGCAATGTGACAAGAAAAGGAAATAAAAGGTAATCAGCTCAGAAAGAAAGCTGTCCCTATTTACAGATGACAGTACATAGAATCCTAAGGACTCTATAAAACATTACATAGAACGAAGGTCACAGGGTACATGATAAATACATAAAAATCAATAATATTTCCATACAATAGCAATGAACATGTGGGTACTGAAATTAAAAGTATAATATCATTTATAATTGCTCAAAAATACTTAAGTGTAAATCTCACAAAATATTTACAGGATTCACATCATGAAAACTACAGAACACTGATGAAATAAAATTCAAAAGAGTTAAATAAACAGAAAGACACACCATGTTCACAGACTGAAAAACTCAGCATAGAAAGAATTACAATTTTCCCCAAATTAATATATACATTTACCACAATTCCTATCAAAATCCCAGCAAGATTTTTTTTGTAGATATAGGTATGATTATTCTAAAATGTATATGGAAAAGCAAAGTAACTAGAATAGCTAAAACAATTTTGAAAACGAAGAATAAACTGGGAGCAATCACTCTACCCAACATTAAGGCCTATATATAGCTACCGTAATCAACACTTGTGGTGTTTGCAGAGGAACAGACACATAGATCAATGGAACAAAATAGAAAACCTAGAAACAGACCCATACCAGCATGCCCAACTGATTTTGACAAACGTATAAAAGAATTCAGTGGAGGAAAGATAGCTTCTTCAACAAATAATGCTGGAATAACTGAACATTCATAGGCAAAAAAAATGAACATCAACCTAACCACTTATCTAATATAAAAATTAACTCAAAAAGCACCATGAACATAAATGTAAAATTTAAAACTATAGCACTTTTAGAAAAACACAGAAGAAAATTGTCATGATCTAAGGATAGGCAGAGTTCTTACTTGACACCAAAAGGACAATCCATAAAAGGAAACACTGATAAAGTGAACCTCATCAAAATTAAAACTTTCGTTCTACAAAAGACTCAGTTAAGAGGACAAAAAGACAAACTGCAGACTAGGAGAAAATGTTTGCAAACCACATATCCGACAAACAACTACTATCCAGAACATACCAAGAACTCTCAAAACTCAACAGTTAAAAAACCCCAAACTACCCAATTAGAAAATGGACAAAAGATGCAAACAGACATTTTATCAGAGTATACAGATGAAAATAAGCACATGAAATATGTTCAACATAAACAGATGTCAGAAGCTTGCAAAATAAAATCACAATGTATTTCACCATACACCTATCAGATAGTTAAAATAAAAAGCAGTGACAAGGCAAAATGTTTCCAAGGATGCAGAAAAACTGGATCACTTATACATTGCTCATGGAATGAAAAATGGTTTATAATAGCACATTCCAGGTATACTCTGAAAACAGTTTCACTGTGTCTTCAAAAATTAAACATGCAACTACCATATAAACTAGCAATTGCACTCCTGGGCATTTAACACATAGAAGTGAAAACTAATTTTTGCACAAAAAACTTGTACACAAATGTTGATAGTAGCAGTGTTCTTAATTGCCAAAAATTAGAAATAATCCAGATGTCCTTCAACAAGTGAATGGTTGTACAAACTGTGGTATATCCATTCCATGGAATACTACTTAGCAAACAAAAGACATGATGTACTGATATATACAACTACTCAGATGAATTCCCAAAGAATTATGCTAAATGGGACAAAAAACCAATCCCAAAAGGTTATATACACTGTTCTTATTCCATTTATATAACATTCTTGAAATGATAAAATTATAGAAATGAAGAACACATTAGTGGTTACCAGGGGTTAACGAAGAAGGGAGTCAGGGAACAGGGGCAGTTAACAAGAAGGAAGTGGGAGTACATAAAAATGAGTAACAAGAGGATCCTTGTGGTGACTGAAGAATTCTGTATCTACAATGTATCCGTGTCAGTATCTTGGTTGTAGATATCCGGTTTGACTGAAACGGATATGGATCTCCTAAATTGATGTAAATCTACATGTCTCAAAAAACTGTTTTAAAAAGTAAATCCCTAGTAAAAGTCAATTATACATCCTCAAATCTGATATCCTTCCAGTGTTGTTATCTCAGTAAGTGATAATTATTCTTCAATCCTAAACAAGCCAGAAAGCAAGCAAACATCCCTGACAACTCCATCACCTTTATCTTCCATATCTAATCCAAGTCCTGCTGCTTTTTTCTCTCAGATTATCTCTGGAACAGGTTCACTTCTTTCTGTCTCCATCACCACCAACCCAGTCCAAGTCATTCATGCGTTGATTATAGAACTGGGAGCCTACTTATGACCAGACACTGTTTCAGGTACTGGGGAAATGAACAAAACAGGCAACCCCACATTAAGGGAGCTTAGAAGGCACAGGAAGAGACAGATAGTGAATAAACATGCACTGTAAAGCAGTGATAAGCATGTGGAGGAACATAAAAACAAAGAATATGGAGGATGGAGAGCCGTGTTTTAGATAAGCTGTGTGTATTTGAGCAAAAATCTGTGCAACATGAGCAAATGAGTCACATCGGCTGGTGGCTGTGAGAGAACAGTCCTGGATAGAAAAAAGCAAGTGCAGAGCCCTGAGGTAGGAGCCTGCTTGACGCCCCCCCCTCTCCCCGACAAACTGCAGGGTGCCCAGGGTGACTACAGTTCTCGAATGAAGGCCAGAGTGGAAGAAGATGAAGGCGAAGAGGCAACCAGGGCCAGGCCACGATGGGGACTCTAGGTTGTGTTGCATGGGCTGGAAGCCACTAGAGGGTTTTGGCATGGCAGCAATATGACCAGATTTACTTTTTAATTTTTAAATAAATTGTTCTGGCAGGTACAGGGAGAAATGATGTTGGTGGCAGGAGGGTAGATGCAGAGCCCACACAGGAGTCTCTGCTGGGGAATAAGGACAACACCAACTCATGCACATTACACAGGGCTGTGAGCACCATGGCTGCACTTTCACCTGGTCAGAACCACCATATGTTAAAACCATTACCAGGCCATTTCATGAGGGCTGCTGCTAAGCCCTACAGCACCCTGTACAAACCAGGAAAAAATGTCCCTCCCTGTGTGTAGATGCAGACCCAGCAAACCTCACCAGGTGCCCGGTCAGCTGACACCCCCTGCACAGTTCAGTCCACCCTAGATGGCTTCTTGAATGAAGAAAACAAAGGAAGAGAGAAAGACAAGGAAAGAAAAACAAATTTTCATTGGAAGGAACTGATATCCAGATCTCTGGAATTTTAAAAATTTTAGATTTCAAGCATATGCTCACATTTGGGGCTAAACCAACTTGTACATCTTAAGTACTTAACTGTACTTGTTACTTAAGTACAGTACAACAATTCTTAGTACAACTACTGCAGAAAAGCACCACCTCAGTGATTACACTCTGGGTTCATTTCTTAAGCAAGAGACCCAAATGAGAGACACACACCCTTTGAGTCATCTCCCCCATCTCTCAATTCAGAATTTACATATTAAGGGACGACATGAGTTTGATTTTCTTTTCTGTTGTTTTTTTCTTCCTATTTGTGAATAGTTTTAAAGTGAAAATAACTTTGTAAAAGTACATTTTGACCGCAGTGCAGTGGGCACGCCTGTAATCCCAGCTACTAAGGAGGATGAGGTAGGAGAATCACTCAAGCCCAAGAGTTCAAGGCCAATCAGGCAACATAGCAAGACCCCGTTTCAAATTAAAAAAAGAAAGAAATTTTTAAAAGTACACTTTGAGGCTACTGGAGGTTCTAGGGAGTACTATCCCTGGGAGCATAAGCTTTTCTGTCACAGATTACTCAAAGGGTAGGTTTTTAGTTCTGGTCTGGAGTTAATAATCTATGGTAATTCCAACAACATCCTGGTCCTTTAACAGGGCTCCCAGTAAAGTGAGCTCCATGGGGAAAGGAAGCTGCTCTGAGGCCACCTTAGTCTAGGCAGACGGGAGCCCTGCCAAGGGTGCAGCATAGGCACAAGCAAAGTAAGCACCCTAGGACTCCAACTGACTTCCATCTTTGACAAAAGAAAGGAGGGTCATCCCACCAAGAGAAATGGAGCAGAAAACAGCTCAGACTTACTCAGGAATCTGCTCATGGTTCTCCTTCAGGGACTCTCTCCTCAAACTGAAAGGGAGCCAAGTGACTCCACTGTCAGGTACCCCAGCATCCCTCTGGACAGCTCTGGACTCATCATACTTTCTACTCAGTTTAATCCCATCAATATTCACTTCTCTCAGGAGGAGAGACTCACTCAGCCATCAGATGCTCTCAAGGTAAGGGGAAAGGGAACAATTCCTTCTTCTCTTCCTTTGATCTTTCCTGCCAGACTCAGCCCACACCTGATAGCTGGACTGATGTCTCCCCTAACTCTCAACTGGCTCCCTGCTGCCTGTGTTCTGCTTATGTTGTGGTGGCCTCTGGCAGTTTCCATAAAATTAGGGTATTTCTCTCAAAGAAGAGTTAAAAAGATAGACAAGTGTGGTTCCCATAACAAAAAAACTCAACCTACAGTGAGGAGAAGGCTCTTCCTGGCTTGGGGCTTTCGGGACTGAGGCAGCCTGCCCTGCAGCCCCTCACTGGGCCCAGGGTATGACGGGCCATCACTGAATCGTCTGGACCCGACAACAGCCTCCAACATGTCTGTGCACTGCAGCCACCAGGCTGGACACTACAGGCTAGGTGCCGCAGGATGTGAACCTGGGCCTGCCTTGGGCTACTAATGGCTCTTCAGGGCCTGCGCTTGGCTCTCAAGCACCCACCAAACCCTATGACAGGGCCCGCAGCTCTCTGGGGCACTTCTTCTGCCCCTCTGCTCACTGGATTCCCTTCTCTGGACCTTCACACATGCCATTCCCTAGGCCTGGAGCAATTCTCCACATCCTGGGATGCCTGGGACCTTCCTCAGGGAAGCCTCTGTCGACGTCATCCCTCCTGTTCTGAGTTCTCACAGCACTGTGTGTCCTTCCCACACGGTCCTTGCCACACGTGTCCTATGCACTGTGTACACTGAGTGTGTTTACCCTTGTCCTCCCCACTAGACTGTGAGCTCCATGAGTGCAGGGCCCTTGTGCAACCCTTTCTGCCCAATGCTGCAAGGCCAGCACCTAGCACTCGGCTCAATCATCACTGATGAAGGGACAACAAAGCCAAGGGTAAAGGTTCCAACCTTGATCCCCCAGAGCTGGGGTCCCCCAATACAGCTCTCAGTCCCCAACTGCCACAACAGTGTCTCTCCCATTCCTCTTCTCTGATCAGGCTCAGTCACAGATTCCTCCACAACCACCTCCTAAGTGTTGGTTTCCTGGGGTTCTGTCCTCCTCTCGGCTCCCTCACCTAGTCAGCTCAAGGCTTCAAACGATACCATTTTGCTGACATTTCCCTGACCTACCCTGTGAGTTCCAGCCCTGCCTACCTTGTACCCCTGCCCACTGGTGATCTCTACCTGAGTGTTTCACTCCACCTCCAATGAAAACCATCCCACACTGAAGGCATCCTGTACATTGATCACACCGGCTCCTCCTTCACCCTCATGAACCCCATGGCAAGTGCCTTCTCTGTTCTCCATATTAACTTCCTGCCTCTATGACTGCAGTAAGCTTTGTAAAGTTTCCCACCTCTAGTTTTGCCTCACTTTAAATCTATGTTCCCAGGATGCTTCCAAATTGACCGTTCTTATTAAATTCGAATCACTTAGGAATTTCACGAATAGCTGGGCACAGAAGGCTGAGGTGCAAGAATTGCTTGAGCCCAGGAGTTTGAGACCAGGCTGGGCAACATAGTGAGACCCCATCTCAAAAAAAAAAAAAAAGAACTTCATGAATATATTCTCTGTGAAAAATTAAAACATTACAAGTAAATAAAGTCCCCTTTCATCAGACCCATTCTCAATCCCATTCCAAATGTAACTAGTGTTACCAGCTAAGATGTGTCCTCCTAACCCTTCTCTCTAGCTTATCTGCACATTACACATATAGACACACACACACCCCCACACACACACCTTTCATTAAACATAAATGGTGACAGGTCATAATTATGCTCTGTAACTTGCTTTAGTCCTTAACGTGCCCTGGAACTCTGCCCACATCAGTGGGCTCCTCTGTTCTCACTGCGGCAGTGTTTGCCGGAGCAAGGACAAGGACCACGCAGTAGCTTCTCTTGCCATTCTTCTACTGAAGGACTTTAAACTGTTTCTGATTCAGATGAATCTTTCTAAGATATCAAGGACCATATGATTCTCTGCATAAATCCTTCAGTGATTTCCGGTCCTCCATCAGACAGTGCACATCTCTCAGAACTGTACCAGAGCACTTACTACGTGGCCCTTCCCTAGCTTTCTAGGCTCATTTCCTTCCTCACCTCCTTCTTTCCCCAAATACATACCCTGAGCTTTAGCCAGAATTAATTACTTGCAATTCCTTAAATATACTATGTTTGCTGAATGAATACATAAAAATGTGGCTCTCTTCTGAAACAACAGGATGAAAAAAGAGATTCTGAGTTTCCTGTGTGAAGTGATCACAAAAGAACAAGCAGAAGCTCTCGTCTAGGAGACTTCCTCTTCCCCACCACTTCTGGAGGACGAAGAACCCTGAAGGGAGTTTCCCAATTAAACTCCAGGCTGCAGATTCTCTTGTTAACCAGACTGTTGCCTGCAGCAATTCCCAGACATCTCAGACCCACCCACTCACCTAGAGAGGGTCTGCCAGGACTTTCTTTCTCTACCTTCCAGGGATCTTCTCCTTGCTGCAACAGGGAGATCACTTTGGGTTTGGTAAATGGGAGTCCTGCTCATAGATGAAAAAAAAAAAAAAAAACCTAAAAATCAGAAAAAAAACCAGGAAAACCAGACTTGGTTTTATTTTGACACAAAGAGGTACCCCAGATTTAACAGGATGGTATAAACAGCTTCTGTGGGGTGCTCAAATTATGCCCTCATGATGTGAGGGGATGTGTTAAGGAAAAGGCAAGTGACTTGTAGGACTTGACTTTGGTATAATTAACTGTATGTTAGGGAGTTATGATGAACATACAGTCTTGGTAATTAACAGGGTACTATTAGTTTTTGACAGAAGAGGGAATGTTACATATATAGACTTATTAAAAATTGTAAGCAGGCAACTATGGAAAGGATTATGTACTAGGTAGCTTGTTTAAAATGAGAAAACACTATCTGACTCCCTTCAAAGAAGGGCAGTGGTTAGCAAATTACAGGTTGCAGGCCACATCCAGCTACCACCTGTTTATGTATGGCCTTGTGCAAAGAATGGTGGGGGAAAAAAAAGAGAAACATGTTACAAAGACCATTATATGGCCCACAAAGCCTAAAATCCTTACTACCTGGCTCTTTATAAAAAAAATTTGCTGACCCCTGGAAAAGACAAGTGGGAAAGGCAAGTGGTAGGTCCAGAGGCTGAACAAAGTCCTGTTGAGAGATGAGCAAACCAACCATAGAATAATCATTGTGGGGAAATGATGCCTTAATCACGTGCAATTACACAGAGGGAAGGGGATGATTCTCAACACCACCTCCTCCATTCCCACACACGGGGTAATTCCATGCCTATAAGGGGGAATAGGTTTGTAATCTTTATTTTTAGAGATCTGATTTGTATAATCCTCAAACTCAGCTAAAATGTTTAGATGACCTGCAGCTCTTACTCAGGGAAGGAGGTGCTGAGATATTACAATTTCTGAATTCTGTATCTGCAGGGAAAATGTCCTTACCCAGTGACACCAGGTTACTGTAGTTCTCCAGCATCACATCCCGGTACAAGTTTCTCTGAGAAGGATCCAGCTTTCTCCACTCATCCCGACTGAAGAGCACAGCCACATCCTCGAACATCAATGACACCTGTAAGGACAAGCCATTCCAGCTCACCCAGGACCACCCTCACAGAGTGGGTGGAGGCAGACAGGGTACCCTCGAAATGCTTCTGATACTATGCGAGGTCCTGAAGGTTCCAGGCCATTCATTTAATGAACAATTGACCAGTGACAAATATATACTGAGCAGCATAATGTATGAACCAGGTCTTGTGTTAGCCACTATAAGGGATGTGTAGAGGGATTAAGGCCATTAGTGGAAGTGATAATTAGAATAATCTTTCTGATGGCGATTTGAAAATATATATTAATAAGCTTATAAATGTGTATATTCTTTAACTCACCAATTATTATATTTGTACTATAATGAAAAGTACAGAAAAGTACAAATACAAAGATACCATCATAGTGTTTGTAATAGAAGAAAAATGGAAACAACCTAAATACTCACTGATGGAGACTAGGTAAAATAACTTATGGCACTATCTGTCTGCTTACTCAGAATAGTTCCCTTTTATTGAATGTTTCACATGGGCCAGATACTGTTTTTAGAGCTTTATGTTAATCTTTAGTATATACTTTATTTAATCTTCTCATATGAAGAAAGTGCTTTTATTGTTCCCATTTACACAAGAGAAAACAAAGTCACAGAAAGGGTAAGAAATTTGTCTAAAGTCACACAGCTATTCAGTGGTATAGATGGGATTCCAATCCAGGTGGAATCCCTATGGTCCTAGGCTCCATTCTTAACCACTCTATAAAACTGCCTCTCAAAAGCTACCACATAGAATAAGATAATCCACCCAATACAATTAAAACCACGTCAGGCTCATATTAAAGGTTCAACTGTTAGCTATTATCACATCAATATAAAGAAATACTATGCAATCATTAAAACTGGTGGTATAAGTTGATATTTGTTGATATAAAAAGACATCTGTGTTAAGTACAAAAAGGTTATATACCAGTGTTTTCTTTTTTTTTTTTTTTTTTTTTTTTTTTTGAGACAGAGTCTTGCTCTGTTGCCCCATGTAGTAGAATGCAGTGGCATCATCATAGCTCACCGCAACCTCAAACTCCTGGGCTCAAGTGATCCTCCTGCCTCACTCAGACTCCCGAGTAGCTGAGACTACAGGCATGTGCCATGACACCCAGCTGATTTTTCTATTTTTAGTAGAGAGGGGGTCTCACTTTTGCTCAGGCTGGTCTCAAACTCCTAAGCTCAAGCAATCCTCCCGCCTCAGTCTCCCAGAGTGCTAGGATTACAGGCCTGAGCCACTGCTTCCAGCCAGTTTTTCCCCATTTAAAAAAAATTTATATATGTAGAAAATTAGTCTAAGAGATGCAAAACAAATGATTGACAGTGATTATCTCCAGATGGTGGGATTAAAGGTGACTTCACATTCTTTCGTATATATAAAATATATATACAGTCACGTGTTGCTCAACAACAGATGTACATCCTGAGAAATGTGCTGTTAAGCGATTTCATTGTTGTACAAACATCATAGAGTGTACTTACACAAAACTAGATGGTAGAGCCTACTACACATCTAGGCTATGATGGGATAGCCCATTGCCCCTAGGCTACAAACCTGCACAACATGTTACTGTACTGAATACTGTGGGCAACTGTAACACAATGGTAAATATTTGTATATCTAAATATATCTAAACATAAAAAAATACACTAAAAATATGGTACAGAAGATACAAAGTGGTACATCTATTTAGGGCACTTACCATGAATGGAGCTAGCAGGACTGGAAGTTGCTCTGGGTGAGTGAGAGAGTGAGTAGTAAGTGAATGTGAAGGCCTAGAGCATTACTGTACACTACTGTAGACTTTATAAACACTGTACACTTAGGCTACACTAAATTTACTTTTTTTAAAGATGCTTTTCTTTCTTCAATAATAAATGAACCTTAGCTTACTGTAACCTTTTTACTTTAAAACTTTTTAATTTTTTAAAATATTTTGATTCTATTGTAATAACACTTAGCTTAAAACAGAACTACACTGTACACCTAAATATTTTATTTATGTCCTTATTCTATAAGCTTTTTTCTATTTTTAAAATTTTTAATTTTTTTTTACATTTTAAACTTCTTTGTTCAAAACTAAGACATAAACACACACATTAGCCAAGGTCTACACAGGGTCAGGATCATCAATATTACTGTCTTACACCTCCACGTCTTGTCCCACCGGATGGTCTTCAGGGGCAATAACATTCATGGAGTTGTCATCTCCTATAACAACAATGTCTTCTTCTGGAATACCTCCTGAAGGACCTACCTGAGGCTGTTTCACAGTTGTTGTTTTTTTTTTTTTTAATATAAGCACAAGGAACACACTCTAAAATAACAATAAAACGTATAGTACAATAAATACATAAACCAGTAACACAGTTGTTTATTATCAAGTATTATGTACTATACATAATTGTATGTGCTATATACTTTCATAGAACTGGCAGAGCAGTAGGTTTGTTTACACCAGCATCCCCACAAACATGTGAGGAATGTTTGTGCTACAACATTACAATGGCTACAACATCACTAGGTGAATTTTTCAGCTCAACTATAATCTTACAGGACCACCATCATATATATGGTCTTTCACTGACTGAAATGTCATTATGAAGCTGACTGAATATATACACATGTATATATACTCATAAGTATACCCAGAAATAAGCACAAATGCATATACACATATACACACATAACACATAAATATGTACATGTGCACACATATACACACACATACAAGTATGCATGGTTTATTCTCTAAAATTTCCACCATGATCCTTCAAAATATTTTCATGGTAAGAAAGAGCATGAAATTATTTGTATATTGGGGAGGAATACAAAAAATGATCTTTGTCCTCAAAGAATTTACAGTGCAACTGGCAGACTAGAAAATGCATGAAATAATCTGAACAATGAAAGAAACTGCATAGCTGGATAGGATCCTACACCATCTTCTAGTTCAATCCTCATTTTAAAGAGAAGGAACACAGGTCCAGGGCAGCTAAGCCCCAGGTGACATGTTTTACTAGTGGCAGTGGCAGAACCATAATCCCAGTTTTCTAACTATAAACCCCAGTATCCTCTGTCTGTTCTCTCTCTGGTCTTAAACTTCCCATCACTAAATTTCACACACAAGAACACAAGGTACTGATGCCTGGGCAGCGGGTACAGTTAGGAAGGATACCATACAAATTCACTTGCACACAGGGATGGAGAAGATTCTGGGCAGGAGAGCAACTTGGCTCTGCTCGAATAGAATGGCAAAGCCTTAAAGGAAAAAGAGCAGCCTTCCTGGCCACAGCCTCAGAAGATTAGACCCTACCACATTCATGGATCCAAAAGATAATGCCACATTTTGGAAGAGCTCTGGTAACATGTGGCTGGATTCGCCCGTGCTCTGAAAGATGTACCAAAGGAACAAATGGATGGTCTAAGCATGAACTAAGAGCCAGACACACCTGGATTGAATCCAGGTTACTTGACTTTTCTGAGCCTTTGATTCCTCCTATATAAAGTGGATATAATAATTGTGCTACTGTGATTGTGAGAAATAACAAATGTAAAGCCCTTAGCACATTACCCAGCATGCTGGACACTCAATAAACATTAACTATTATTGTAAGATGAAGAATGAATAAAAGATCAGTATTGTCTGGGTCCCTGAAATATTGTATAGCAGTTTCTATTCTATCAATATTAATATTATCATTAATATAATACCACTCGGCTACCACAACAACCACATATTGAGCAGGTACCATGTGCCCAGTCCTGATGGAAACACTTTCCATGCACTAACTCATGTGATGATCTCACCTATGCTAGGAGGCAAGCATGGTTGCTATTTCCATTTTATAGGTGGGAAAACTGAGGCACAGAGAGGTGGAGCTATTTGTCCACGGCCCACAAACAGCAACAGAGAAGGGTCAAAACCTGGCTGTCTGGGTGGGAGCCTCACTTCCTAACCACTGCGTACACTGCCTCTCCAATACCAATATTCCACAAACCCTCCCTCTGGCTTCCTGAGGGGTCTTCGCTCTAACCTCAGGGTCAAGAGACCTCTCTCCACCTGTGGCCCCCGCAACGTGGCTCTCCTTTGTTCATGCATCATCTGACCTGGATGGGCGCCTCCCTCTCTCCCCCAACATAAAGGTAAAAATGGCAGGTCTAAATCAGTTTTCAAGAGAGTGGTACAAACTTTCAAGTATTGTGATCCATATGTTCCATAAAGTTAAGAGGGAGAAAAAACTGAAAACTATGAGTTGGAGAAGGCTGGGGAAAGTATTATGAGAATTTTCAGGAGTAGAAAGAAAAAGAAAAGCAGTATCAAAAAGGATGGGGAAGGAGACACAGATGAGTGAAGGAGGTAGGGCCAGAAAGGATTTTTCCCAGGTGTGCATGTTTGCTCTGTCCCTAGTGACATAAAGACACGGGGCATCTTACTGTCAAATCAGTGAAGTGGATTGAGATTAGTGGACAAAAGTGTGTCTATTAGGAAAAGAAAAGAACACAAGGCATGGACTGGGAGGGTGGGGAAGCATTCCCTAAGAAGCCACCATTCAGGAGGGTGGACCAAGGTGAAAGGACTGGTGCTCTGAAACCTGGTGACAAGCCCTGTTTTGGGGCAGGGCGTGTAATCTCAATCACTAGATTGAGATTATTTCATCTATTGGATTGAGGGCACTCTGTTGAGTTGGCCCTATCTCTCCTGTCCTTTCGTACTTGGAGGGATATTAAATAGAAATCGACCTGGCTTACTCCAGTCTGAACTCAGATCACATAGGACTTTAGTCGTTGAACAAACGGATTGTATTGAGTAGAGAACTTCAGTTAGAAGGTTAAAAAAAAAATCCATCCACTAAGAACAGAGATGGCAATGAGCTCACCTGAGACCTTGCTTCCCTTTGTTGAGTAGCCATGTCCTCCTCCTGGGTTCTTCCCCTGCGGACCGGGGCGCAGCCTCCAGGGGCGGATCTGAGAGAAGAAAAGGGAGCCGGAGGAGGAAGCCCCTTCTGCTTTCCACCCTGAGAGCCGGCAGCTCCGAAGCCCTCACACCACCTGAGAATGACCCCCACGTGCCCTCAGAGAGGGAAGGCAGAGGGAGCGAGCAGCCCACACAACCAGAGACAAGGGCTGGGCCATCCCGGTCCAGGCCCAGCTCTTGCTGGCTCAGAGCGGCCAGAGCACAGGGCTCGGGGCAGGACACTGGACTCGCTCGGCAGCAGCGACTCCCCGAGCCCCCCGCCCGACATCTTTAGTCCCGCAGCGCCAGCTGCCATTGCTGGCACCCCCATCATGCAGATCAGGAAACTGAGGCCGGGGGGGCGCCATTCGCCCAGGTTCACCCCGCTGAGGAGCTCAGCACCACGACGGTCCCGCAGCACCCGCTCGGATCTCACCGCGTGCCGTCGACAACTTTCCCCACCTCAAGCCTTCCCCACCCGGCTCCTCTCCCTCCTCTCAGGGAACCAAATTCCAGACTTTTACAGAAAATTGCCTCAAAAAAGGAAAATGCTGGTTTTCCTAAGGAGGGAGGGGGGCCGACTAGAGGAACCAGCAGGGCAACCGAAGTCCGGCGCCAGCCCTGGCCCGCCACGGGGGAGCCCGAGCGCCTCCTTCCCCGGGAGGCGCGACCTGACGCGTCCGCACAGCGCCCGCGCCGAGGCGAGGAGACGCGTCCCCACGCGCGCCGCGACCACAGCACCGGCGGGGAGCGCGCTGGCAGCAGCCTGCAGGAGCAGCAGGGAGCCGGCTCGGGGCTGACGGGGACCGAGTGCCCGACCTCACGCGTCCGGGGCAGCGTCGCGGGGCGGCGGGTGGGGGCCGGCGACAGACGCAGAGGCGCCCGCCCGCGCCCACAAAGGCCTCCGCAGTCCCCGGCGACCGCAGGCCTGTCCCCCGCGCCCCGGCGCCGCATCCCCCCGAGGCCCGGGTCCGCCGCCCGCCGCCCCCTCCGCCGCTCACCTCCCCAGGCTCGGGGCTTCCCGCGGGCCGCGCCTCCCCGGGCCGCGCTCGCAGGCGGGAGGCTCGGAAGTGTCCCCGCCGGGCGGCAGCCTCGCGTTGGGTCTTCCCTGGGCGACACCTGGGCGAGTCTCAGGTCCCAGAGCCGCTCACCCGGCGACGAACGTTCCGCGGCCCACTCGGGTCCGAGAGGGGCGGGGCTGGGGGGCCGGGGCAGGGCGGCCGCACGTTCCTCTGGGAAGTGTAGTCCACGCGGGGACCTACGCATTCTGGGAAGTGTAGTTCTCCCGTTTGTGGGTTTAGGCAGGGCCAGGACTGAGCTGTCAAGTGCCCAGACCCCACGTGAGGGCCCTGGTGAGCTATAGGGCCGTGGGTTCCGGTTCTTCGGGAAGGGACTAGGGCCGTGTCTTGTAGCCCTGCGTCTGTGTGAATGATGGAGGTTGGAGGGGAACTAGATAATGGCCAAGAACAGATCCATTCAACAGAAGGTTATTGAGCAGCTGGTATGTGCCAAGCACTATTGTAAGTGGTTTGAAATACATCACTGAATTCAGTGATCATCAGTGAAATGTGCTCACTTTTGGCACAAAGAAGGGCCCCAATGCCAACTCTTAAATACTCTGTAATCCTGGATTTCTCTAATAAAGCCATGTAGCCCAGTTTAAGAAAAAAAGTTGGTGGTGGACTTGAAAAAACATTTCTACAAAGCAGATGTACCAGTGTCCAATAAACACATGAAAAAATGCTGAACGTCATTAGTCATTACAGAAATTAAAATCAAAACTACAATAAGATACCACTTCATAACCATTAGGATGGCTATTACAAAACAATGGAAAATAGTATTTGTTGTTGAGGTTATGGAGAAATTGGAACCCTTATACCTTGCTAGCTGGAATGTAAAATAGTGCACCTTCTGTGGAAAGCGTTTGGTCATTCCTCAAAATGCTAAACAGAATTACGATATGACCCAGCAATTCCACTCCTAGGTTTACACCCCAAAGAATTGAAAACAGGGCTAAAACAGATACTTGTAGAGCAATTCACAATAACCAAAAAGTGAAAACAACCCAAGCTTCCATCAACAGATAAATTAGTAAACAAAATGGTACATGAATACACTAGAATATTATTCAGCCATAAAAATGAATGAAGTTCTGATACGTGCTACAACATGGATGAACCTTGAAAACATCATACTGAGTGAAATAAGCCAGACACAAAAGGACAAATATTGTATGATTCTACTTATATGAGGCACCTAGAATTGGCAAATTCAGTCAGAAAGTAGAATAAAGGTTACCACGGGCTGGAAAAATGGGAGGAATGGGGAGTTACTGTTTCATGAGTATAGAATTTCTGTCTGGGGTGATTAAAAAATTCTGGAAATAGTGGTGACGGTTGCCCAACATTATGAATGTATTTCATGTCACTTAAAAATAGTTAAAATGGTGAATTTTACATTATGCTATTTACCACAATAAAAAAATAAGAATATTATTTAAAACTATTCAGTATTAAATAAGTCTCTTTCCTATCCCTGGTCCTAGTCCCTCAGTTGTCCTTTCTGTGGCCAGCCACCCTCAGTGCTTTTCATATACCCTTCTAAGGATATTCTATGCATATGCAAACATCTCTACATTTGTTTTTTTATGAAATAATTGCACTAAGAATAATGGCATTCAACCAACTTGTACAAATGTGAAAATAGTTTGGAAATCTAAAAATTTTTAAATTCCAAGACAATCTAAGTAATTAATTCCTTCCAGTGAAAAATTGCTTTCCCTGTCTTTTTCTCTTCCTTTGTTTTCTCAATGCAAAGAGCCACGGCGGTGGGGGGGGCGGGGTACTGAACTGAGCTGAGGGGTTGCCCGGTGAGGCAGCGCCTGCACGCAGGAAGGGGTATCTTTTCCTGATTTGCACAGGGTGCTGTAGCGATTAGCAGCCGCCCTCATGAATGAGAGAATGGGCTGCCTAAAATGGAGATTGTGGAAGGCTGAGGCTCCTGGAAATGACCGGGACTTGGGTATGACCTTGGGACTGAGTGGTTGAGGAAGAACAGAGGACGAGATCTTTGGAAGAGAGGAGCTCAAAGTATTAATTTGTCAGAATGTTGAAAGAATCACTGATGTGTGTGTAAAAATAAGACAGATTAGTATTAAGAGAGTGACAGTGAGCTAGGAGCTAACATCATAGGATATAGTGGGGAGATGTTCCTCTAGGATAAGAAGATGACAGTGAAGTAAGATAAGGTGTTTTTTGGAAGGAAGTCTGTGAGGAGCAATGGCACCCTCAGCTCCAGACCCAGAGATGGGGGAGGGCTGTGGGAAAAAGTTGAGCCACTACTTGAGGCGGGTGCAGAGGAGGCAAAGTCCTCGTCAGAAGGTTGGGGTGGCCTTAGAACAAGAAGGTGAAGGTATTGGCCAAGAAGTTAAGGATATACAGGAATTTGCTAACAATACATTGTGAGTTCTTGAGAGCTCAGGGAAGATCCCTCAGGAATTGGGGATGTGTAAAAAGGAATTGGGGACAGGAATAGATTAAGGAGTATACAGAGCCTTAGGGTATTGGCATGAGGGAACTGGGGGGGGGTGGTTCTTGTGGTAACTGGCAAGCACAGGAACAAGGGGTATGATTTACTTTTTCTAAGAAGGGGGTTATATTTCATCTTGGACTTTTTGTCATTGTGGGAAATTAATATCTTAAGATTTTTTAAAAATTGTTTAATTGACACATTGTAATTATACTTATTTATAGGGTACAATATGATGTTTTGGTACATGTATATGTTGTATAATAATCAGATCAGGGTAGTTAGTATATCCATCACCTCGTGCATTTGTCATTGTTTTGTGTTGAGAACATTCAAAAACCTCCCTTCTAGCTATTTTGTAATGTAAAATACTTTACTGTTAGCCATAGTCACCCTACTGTGCAATAGAACACCAGAAATTATTCCTCTTATCTAATTGTCACTTTGAACCTGTTGACAAATCTCTCCCCATACTTCCCTCCTCCAACCCATCCCCAGTCTCTGGTAACCACTATTACACTCTCTACTTCTATGATAATTTTTTTTTTTTAGGTTCCACATATGAGTGAGATCATGCAGTATTTGTCTTTTTGTGTCTGACTTATTTCATCCAACATAATGAAACCTGAAACTATGAGGAAAACTAGAAGAAAACATAGGGAAAATGCTTCATGACATTGGGCTGGGCAAAGATTTTTTGGGTAAGACATTAAAAGCACAGGCAACAAAAACAAAAATAGACAAATGGGTTTACATCAAGCTAAAAAACTTTTGCACAGTGAAGGAAACAACAGAGTGAAGAGATAATCTACACAATGGGAGAAAATATTTGCAAACTATCCATCTGACAAGGGATTAATATGCAGAATATATGAGGAGCTCAAACAACTCAATAGTAAAAATCCAAATAACCTGATTTAAAAATGGGCAACAGGCCTTAATAGACATTTCTCAAAAGAAGACATAAAAGTAGCCAACAGGTATATGAAAAAAATGTTCAACATCACAAATCATCAGGGAAATGCAAATCAAAACCACATTGACCCCATAATATTCTGAAATAAAAAAAAAAACCACATTGAGATACCATCTCATGCCAGTTAAATAACTATAATCAAAAAGACAAAAGAAAACAAGTGTTGGCAAGGATGTGGAGAAAAGGGAACATTTCCATACTATTGGTGAAAATGTAAATTAGTACAGTCATTATGGAAAACAGTATGGAAGTTCCTCAAAAATTTAAAAATAGACTACCATTTGATCCAGCAATCTTACTACTGGGTATATTTCCACAGGAAATTAAATCAGTATGTTGAAGAAATATCTGCACTCCATTGTTTATTGCAGCACTATTCATAATAAGGAAGTTACGGAATCAACCTAAGTGTCCAACAACAAATGAATGGGTAAAGAATATGGAATATTTACAAAAGGGAATACTATTCAGCCATAAAAAGAATGAAATTTGTGACAACATGGATGAATCTGGAGAATATTACATTTGTTAAGTGAAATAAGCCACACTTTTTTTTCTATGCATGATAATACATATGCACAGTGGCTCATGCTGTCCTACAACTTGTTATATGAAAACAGCATGTTATTGACATCTTTTGATGTCAGTAAATATAGACCTGTCATAAATTTTAAGGGCCAATTTTATTTAATAATCCAAAATTGATGGACCTTTAGATCGCTTCTAATTTTTTCACTATTACTGAACACTAATAGATTAATAGATTGATGAATACTCATAAACAACCTCATAGATTATTGCTTTAATGATGAATTCCTCTTTCTTCATCTTCTTTTTTTTTTTTTTTAAGAAAGAGTCTTACTCTGTTGCCCCAGCTGGAGTGCAATGGCATCATCAATAGCTCACTGCAACCTCAAACTCCTGGGCTCAAGTGTCCTCTTGCCTCAGCCTCCCAAGTAGCTGGGACTACAGGCGCACCACCATGCCCAGCTAATTTTTTCTATTTTTAGTAGAGACTGGGTCTTGCTCTTGCTTAGGCTGGCCTCAAACTCCTGACCTCAGGCTATCTTCCCACCTCAGCCTCCCAGAGTGCTAGGATCTTCTTTTTTTGATGTAGGTGTTTATTGCTATAAACTTCCATTTTAGAACCACTTTTGCTGTATCCCATAAGTTTTGATATGTTGTGTTTTCACTTTTGTTTGACTCAAGATATTTTTTAATTTGCCTTTTAATTTCTTCTTTGGCCCATTGGTTGCTTAGGAGCATACTGTTTGATTTCCATGAATTTGTGAATTTTCTGAAATTCCTCCTGTTATTGATGTCCAGTTTCATACCACTGTGGTCAGAAAGGATACTTGATATGATTTCAATCTTCTGAAATTTGTTAAGATTTGTTTTGTGGCCCATCATGGGGAACATTCTGTGTGTACCTGAGAAGAATGTGAATCCACTGCTTTTGAATGGAATGTTTTGTGTATGTCTGGTAGGTCCATTTGGTCTAGAATATTGTTTAAGTTTGATGTTTCTGTATTGATTTTCTGTCTGGATGATCTGCCCATTGCTGAAAGTGGGATATTGAAGTCTGCTACTTTTATTGTATTGTAGTCTGTCTCTCCCTTCATATCCATTAATATTAACTTTATATATTTATATTTAGGTGCTCCAATATTGGGGGTATATATATTTATAATTGTTATATCCTCTGGCTGAATTTTGCGGTTTTTGCATTAAAGTCCATTTTATCTGATGTTAAGTATAGCTACTCCTGTTCTCTTTTTGTTTCCATTCACATGGAATATCTTTTTCTATCTATTCCCATTCAGTCTATGTGTGTCCTTACAGGTGAAGTTAGTCTCTTGTAGGAAGCATATAGTTGGGTGTTGTTTTTCTTTCTTATTCATTTAGCCACTCTATGTCTTTTGATTAGATCATTTACTCCATTTACATTCAAGGTATTACTAACAAGTAAGGACTTACTGCTGCCATTTTGTTGTTTTCTGGTTGTTTTGTAGATCCTCTCTTCCTTTCTTCCTCTCTTGCTGACTTCCTTTGTGGTTATGTGATTTTATCTAGTGGTATGCTTTAATTCCTTACTTTTATTTTATTGTGTGTATTTATATTGATTTTTGATTTGTGTTTACCACGATGCTTAAAAAAATCTTACATTTATAACTAATTACCAATGGCATTTTTTGCAGAAATAGAAAAAAAAATCCTAAAATTCATATGAAATCTCTAAAGATCCCAAATAGGCAAAACAATCTTAAAATAGAAGAACAAAGTTGGAGGCATTATATTTCCTGATTTCAAAACATACTGAAAGAGACATTAATCAATACAGTGTGGTACTGGCATAAACACAAATATATAGACAAATGGAATAAAATAGGGAGGTCAGAAATAAATCCTTGCAAATAAGGCTAAATGATTTCTGACAAAGGCGCCAAGACCACACAATGGAGAAAGGATAGTGTCCCACAAATGATGTTGAGAAAGCTATCTATACACATGCAAAAGAGAAACCTGGACCCTTACCTTGTGTATAAAAATTAACCCAAAATGTATTAAAGACCTAAATGTGAGAACTAAACCTTTTATAAAACTACTAGAAAACAGAAGAAGAAGAAAAAACAAATGACAAAAACAGAAAAAACTAAAGAAAAAACCCCGGTGTAACAAAACACCATTTGTACCCCCCCAGATCTATTAAAAACAAAATAAAATAAGATAAAATTTTAACCAAAAAGAAAAACCCAAACATAGGGGAAAATGGAGTTGGCAATGATTTCTTGGATATGATACTGTGATAGTGGAAAAACTCAATTGTGTTTTTTCCTCTGCTGTCACAAAACAACAACAATCAACACAGAAGATTTCTGTGACCAAATGTGTGGGATTTCTTCCCATACAACAAGCAAGCAATCAACTCTGAAGCAGACGCTAGCTGGGTGTCCTCCAATTCAACTCAATTCTGATGCTATCTACCTGCCATAGCTTCAGAAACCACAGGTTGAGGGCTCAGTCCCCATAACTGCTTCCTCTTCATCAGACAGTTGCCCAGTTGCAAGTCCAGGCCTCTGGAACTTCTGACCAACTGGCTTCAAGTTGGGATTCCCATGATGACTCTTTGGCTTCAATTAATTTGCTAGAGTGGCTCACAGAACTCAGAGAAACAGTTACTTTTACTGATTTATTATAAAGGATGTTACAAAGTATGCAGATGAATAAATCATAGGGCAAGGTGTGGGGGAAGGGATGTGGAGCTTCCATGCCTTCCCTGGGTGCGCCACCCTCCAGGAACCTCAACGTGCAGCTGTCCAGAACCTCTCCAAAGCCCGTCCTCTTGGGCCTTTTATAGAGACTTCATTGGATAGGCATGATTGGAAACCATGTAGAAATGTGACGGACAAAAAGGATCCAAATGAACACTGATAGACTGAGTGGGGAAACCCAGCAAGGCCTGTCGGTTGAGATTCTTCCAGGCCTATCTGTGCAGCACTCCTTCCTCCAGGGTGTGGGGCAGAAGTCCTTCTGAAATGGGGGTCTTGTGACCTACAATCAGACAAGTTTAGTCAGAGAATTTCTTTATGGCCAGCTCCAAGACACAAAAGCCTTGGGGAGAAAAAGGGGCAATTGAAAGCAGGGCAGGAGAAGGTCATAAAGAAAGATTCTGTTTTCTAAGGCTGCTTCTGAGGCCTAAAGTGCCCCAACATTACAACAAGGGCTATGGGAGTTATGAGCCAGGAACTGTGAACATAATATCACAGATATCAAAAGCAGATAACAAAAGCAAGAATAGACAAACAGGACTGCATCAGAGGAAAAATAAACAGAGTGAAAAGGCAACTTACAGAATGAGAGAAAATATTGGCAAATCACATCTGGATGAAGGTTTAGTATCCAAGATTTATAAGCAACTTTCACAACTCAATAGCAACAACAAAAACCAACTAACCCACTTTAAAAATAAGTAAAGGACTTGAAGAGACAATTTTTCAAAGAAGATATACAAATGGGCAGCAAGCATATAAAAAGATGCTCAAGGCCAGGCGCGGTGGCTCACACCTGTAATCCTAGCACTCTGGGATACTGAGGCAGGAGGATCACTTGAGGTCAGGAGTTCGAGACCAGCCTGAGCAAGAGTGAGACCCTGTCTCTATCAAAAATAGAAAAAATTAGCAGGGCGTGGTAGTGTGCATCTGTAGTCCCAGCTACTCAAGAGGCTGAGGCAGGAGGATCGCTTGAGCCCAGGAGTTTGAGGTTGCTGTAAGCTAGGATAACGCCACTGCATTCTACCTGAGGCGACAGAGTGAGACTCTGTCTCAAAAAAAAAAAAAAGTTCAACATCACTAGTTATAAGAGAAATATAAGCCAAAACCACAATGATTAATCCTTTTATATTTTTTTTAGAAAGAAGCAGGATCTCTTTATGCTGCCAAAACCAAATAAGATATGACCTCACATCCATTAGGATGGCCGCTATCACAAGAACAGAAAATAACAAGTGTTTTCAAGGATGCAGAGTAATTGGAACACTTGCACACTGTTAGCAAGAATGTATTGATAAATTGGTACAACCATTACAGAAAACAGTATAGAGGTTCCTCAAAAAATTATATGTAACCTGAAATTACAGATGGTCCAGTGTTCCACGGACATCTCTTGAGTTTCTAGTCTTAATCCATTTGTTTAATTCTTGCAATGTTGTCAGACTTCTCAAACATTTCATGTCATCTACTCCCACTGGATTATAAGATCTTAGAGAACAGGAATAATGGCTTAGATACCTCATGTTCTCCATAATGCCAAGTCTGGTGGTCACCCGCAGCTGATGTTCAGTAAATTTGAGCTGGGTGATAGCCTTTATACAACTGAAAATGGTTCTGGTATTTCTGGTACCAACTCTCCTACCCCTGTCTTTAAATGCTGAGTTCATTCTAAACATATTCTCCAGTTGTTTCTGACCTTGACATTTTCCTATTGATAGGATCACAACTATGCTTATTATATTATGTATTAGCATTTCTATGCTCATTATGGAAGAAAATCCTACAGATTAAAACAAGTTTAATGTCAACTTAATTGCAGTATGTAAATCTTATTTGGATTCTAATTCAAACAGACAAGATGTAAAAACAAAACATTTATGAGACAGTTGAAAATTTGATCATTGAATTGATAACTGAGGAAATGAAGGATTTATTGTCAATTTCTTTTAGGTGTAATATAATATTGTGGCTCTGTATCTTTTTTAAAAAACCTTTGTTGTTTAAAATAAATATTGAAATACTTTTTAAAAGCCAATAGAGAAAACACTGATAATCTCACTGCATAAAATTACATATTTATGTATAACAAAAACTACCCGTAAGTAAAGTCAAAAGACAAATGTCAGACTGAGAAAAAGTATTTTCAATTCATTTTGAGAAAATAAGGCTAATCTCCCAAATATTAAAGAGTTTCTAAAAAGCAAGAAGTAAAAGACCAACAACCCAATAGAGAAACGGGCAAAGAATTGATCAGAAAGATAACAAGTACAATGGCCCTCCAAAATAATATAATACAAATGCAAATTAACAGTACACAGGGGGTCCTGGGGAGATGGCAGCAGGGGCCCAGCTTTTGAATTGCTCTAATTGCACATGTAAACACAGGCAGAGCAACCAGAATGCAAAGCCAAACAGTCAAGAACATCATTTACAATAAAGCCAGGTGACAAAGTTACACACACCCTGAAAATACAAGTGGGTGAGGACAAATCACTAACAGCCACAAGACCTGTGTAGCATCATGGCCTGTGCAGGAGAGATCAGAGGGAAACGATGGAGTGCCTGGAAGACCTGACCACAGAGGTGGTGACCACAAAATGGCCACAGGGTGGTCACTGGAAGGTGCCACAGGACAATTTGGGAAGAACTGAAATTGGGAGTTTTGCTCACTCCACTAGTGGCTGACGGTGAGAGTTCATAGAAAGGACAGGAGGGGCTAAAGTAGCCTAGGCCCATGGATTCCAGGACTGAGCCACCAGGGTAAAAAGAGATTTAGATATTATAATACCTAGATATCTTGAAGTTCTGAATTCAGACTAGAAGCAGTATGAACTTATGACATATTTTATCATCTATGTATATGTGTGTATGTATGTAGGTATGTATGTGTTTCCATATAGAAATACACACAAACACACACACACCACATTCAAAAAGAATCAACCCAGTAGGAATGATAACTCATAGCACCTACTCTGCACCTGTACTGCTACCACCACATCATAAGCCTGACTTTGATGACAACAGACTCTCCTAGTACTCCTCCTATCTTACAGCTACAATTGTATTCCCTGTGAGTTCACTTCCCTTTCCCTGGTTGTGAAATGCTAGAGTTCCTCAAAGCTAAGTCCGAGGTGCTTTCTTCCCCTCACTAAGTCTGAACCCTCTCCCTAGGGACCTCAACCTCAACTATTGTTTCAATTACCATATATTTCCCAGTATCTCCAAAATTTGTTTCTGAGTTCCAATATTCCAAACCCAACAAGTTACCTGATATCTCCACTTGGGTAAATGGGTTAGCCAAAAACAGCTCAATTTAATTCATTTGAAACCAAATTAAGTCCCATACATTCTTCTCATCAGCTCATGGAACTTTCTCTAAAATTGATCACATCCTAGGCCACAAAACAGATCTCAGCAAATTTTAAAAAATAGAAATCATACCATGTATCTTTTCAGACCACAGCAGAATAAAATTAGAAATCAATTCCAACAGAAACTGACATCGCTATCCAAAAATATGGAAATTAAACAATCTGTTGCTGAATGACTATTGGGTCAAGGAGGAGATTCAGATGGAAATCAAAAGATTCTTCGAACTAAATGATAATGGGGACACAAGTTATCAAAATCTGTGGGATATGGCAAAAGTAGTCATGAGAGGAAAACTTATCACCTTATATGCCCACATCCAAAAGAGAGAATATTCACAAGTCAGTAAACTAATGAATCATCTTAAGGAAATGGAAAAGGAAGAGCAAACAAATCCTAAAGCCAGCAGAAGAAAAGAAATAACCAAGATCAGAGCAAAACAAAATGAAATTGAGAACAAAAGAATACAGAAGATTAGTAAAACGAAAAGTTGGTTCTTTGAAAAGATAAACAAAATAGGCCACTTGCCAGGTTGACCAGAAGCAGAAAGGAAAGGACTCTAATAAGCTCAATTAGAAATGAAAAAGGAGAGGTCACAACTGATATCACAGAAATACAAAATATCATCTTCGAAAAATCTCTATGCCCCAAAACATGAAAACATGGAGGAAATGGACAAATTCTTAGAAACACACTACCTCCCTAGGCTCAATCAGGAAGAAATAGAATTCCTAAACAGACCAATATCAAGCACCAAAATTGAAGCAGTAATAAAAAATCTTCCAACAAAAAAAAGTCCTGGACCAGGTGGGTTTACACCTGAATTCTACCAAACCTACAAAGAACTGGTACCTATACTGCAGAAATTATGCCATAACATCAAGAAGGATGGAATCCTCCAAAACTCATTCTATGAAGCCAATATCACCTTGATACCAAAGCCAGGAAAGGACACAACAAGAAAAGAAAACTACAGACCAATATCCCTTATGATTATACATGCAAAAATTCTCAATAAAATCCTAGCAAACTGAATTCAAATGTACATCAAAAAACTAATTCATCACGATCAGGTGGGCTTCATCCCTGAGATGCAGGGATGGCTCAACATATGCAAATCTATAAATGTAATTCACCATATAAATAAAAGCAAAAACAAAGACTATATGATCCTTTCAATAGATGCAGAAAAGGCTTTTGACAAAATCCAGGACCTGTTTATGATAAGAACTCTTGACAATATAGGCATAGATGGCTCATACCTCAAAATTATTAAAGCCTTATATGATAAACCCACAGCCAATATCATACTGAATGGGGAAAAATTGAAAGCATTCCCCCTTAAAACTGGCACCAGACAAGGCTGCCCACTATCTCCACTTCTATTCAACATAGTGCTGGAAGTCCTTGCCAGAGCAATCAGATAAGAGAGAGGAATCAGTGGTGTCCAAATGGGGGCAGAAGAGATCAAACTTTCACTCTTCGCAGATGATATGATATGATATTTAGAAAACCCCAAAGATTCAACCAAGAGACTACTGGAATTTATAAACGAAATCAGCAAAGTCTCAGGATACAAAATCAATGCACACAAATCAGTAGCCTTCATATATGCCAATAACAGTCGAACCAAGAAACAAATCAAAGACACACTACCTTTCAGAATCGTGTCAAATAAAATTAAATATTTAGGAAAATATCTAATTAAGGAGGTGAAAGACCTATATAGAGAGAACCACGAAACACTGAGAAAAGAAATTGCAGAGGATGTAAACAGATGGAAAACCCTACCATGCCCTTGGATAGGTAGAATCAACATTGTTAAAATGTCTTTGCTACCTAAAGTGATTTACAGAATCAATGCAGTCCCTATCAAAATGCCAATATCATTTTTTGCAGATCCAGAAAAAATAATTCTACACTTCAGATGGAACCAGAGAAGACCCTGTCTAGCCAAAGCAATCTTAAGCAAAAAGAACAAATTGAGAGGCATCAATCTACCAGGCTTCCAACTATACTACAAGGCTATATAGTAACCAAAACAGCATGGTACTGGCACAAGAACAGAGATATAGACCAATGGAACAGGACTGAGAACCCAGATATAAAACCACCCTCATACTGTCATCTTGTCTTTGATAAATTACACAAAAACATACACTGCGGAAAAGAATCCCTACTCAATAAATGGTACTGGGAAAATTGGATAGCCACATGTAGAAGACTGAAACTAGATCCACACCTCTCACCTCTCACAAAAATCAACCCACGATGGATAACAGACTTAAACCTAAGACATGAAACCAGAAGAATTCTAGAAGAAAACATTGGAAAAACTCTTATAGACATTGGCCTAGGCAAAGAATTTATGAAGAAGACCCCCAAAGCAATCACAGCAGCAACAAAAACAAATAAATAGGACCTGATCAAATTAAAAGGCTTCTGCACAGCCAAGGAAACTATCACTAGAGTGAACAGACAACCTACAGAATGGGAGAAAATATTTGTACGCTACACATCTGATAAAAGGCTGATAACCAGAATCTATACAGAACTTAGGAAAATCAACAAGAAAAAAATCAAACAACCCCATTAAAAAGTGGGCAAAGGACATGAACAGAAACATTTCAAAAGAAGACAGAATAATGGCCAGCAAACATATAAAAAATTACTCAACTTCTCTAATCATCAGGGAAATGTAAATCAAAACCACAATGAGATATCACTTAACTCCAGTGAGATTGGCTTTTATCAAAAAGTCCCAAAACAACAAATGTTGGCGGGGATACAGACAGATAGGAACACTCATACACTGCTGGTGGGACTGCAAATTAGTACAACCTCTATGGAAAGTAATATGGAGATACCTCAAAGAATTAAAATTAGAACTACCATTTGATCTAGCAATCCCAGTACTGGGTATTTATCCAAAGGAAAAAAAAGACGTTCTATAATAAAGACATCTGCACTCAAATGTTTTGAGCAGCACAATTCACATTTCACAGTTGCAAAGATGTGGAAACAACCCAGGTGACCATCAATATATGAGAGGATTAATAAAATGTGCTATATGTATACCATGGAGTATTACTCAGCAATAAAAAACAATGGTGAATTAACACATCTGGTATCATCCTGGATGGAGCTAGACCCCATTCTTTGAAGTGAAGTATCACAAGAATGGAAAAACAAGCACCACTGGTACTCACCATCAAATTGGTACTAACTGATCAATACTTATGTCACACATGAAAATAATATTCATCAGGGAGTGGGCAGGTGGGAGGGGGGTAGAGGGGATGGGAAAACTCTCACCAAATGGGTGCGGGGCGCACAGTTTGGGGGATGTCCACGATTGTAGCTCTGACATGGGCAGTGCACAGGCAATATATGTATAACCAAAGTGTGTACCCCCATAATATTCTGAAATAAAAGAAAAAAATAAATAAATAAATAAAGTAGATATGAAAGCCAAAAATAAATTCTACATCTATATATGGAATTTACTTTTATCCCCCCACATTTGAACTAAAATAGCACAGGCATTAAGGGTCACTTCCAGGGACAACAGCCAACACATCTATTGGGGACCCTGGTTATACTATTCTCAGTATACAGTCAAGCTGTTTCTGTGACATTGCAGGGCAGACATTCTTCCTCCCACACCCATGTGGCAGCTTCCGATCCAGTTGATTTTCTCTGGATAGCCATGTTCCAGCCATGCTTCCTCCTCACTTCTGCATGGATGGGCACAGTGCTGCCTTGGGTCTTGCTGCTCCGGAGCTCCAGGCATGAGCTGGCTCAGACTCCTCCCACAGGTCTCAGTTAGTCAATCTGGGCACGGAGCCCTTCTCAGCCAGTGACTCCCTCATAGGTGCTGCCATTGTGACCTGTACCTCCACTAACACTTAGTACATTTCAACATAACTCCCTGGCCAAGTCTAGCTCTCCCACGGGTCTATAAGTCAGTGAAATTGTGGATCTTGTCTGCAAGTGAATACAGGTGTGGAATACCTTCCCAGCCCTGACTCTACAGTAGAATCACTTTGAAGGTTTTGCAAAGGCCAACCCTAGTGATTCAGACTTAATTATCGTGGCCTGGGGCCCAGGGTTTTGTGTTTATAGAAATCTCCCTGGAGGCTTCTAAAAGGAGGCCTGGGTTGAAATCTCTGCCTTAGAGGAGCATCCTGGGCTTTGCTGTGAGCTGAACTGACTGCAGGGCCCACCTTAGTCCCTCCCCACCTCACCGTGCCCCTGGGGGTTGGGGGCTTTAGAGACTGTCACACCCAGGTATAGGTTAGAACTACTATCTACAGATGGCATTAGAAATACCATCCTGATGAGGTCCCATCCCAGAGATCCCGATGTGATGATCCAGTTTGCAGCCGGAGAATCAGCAGTTCAGAAGGTCCCTGGTAGTTCTGATGCACAATCCAGGTCCGAAGCTAGACTTTAAGAGGGTCACATGTCCACGGGGCTTTTTCTTTCTGACAATAGGATGGAAGCTCCTGGAGAACCCCAGGGGCGTGGGGCAGAAGACTTAGACTTTGATCTAGAAAGCCTTCTTGATGTGTGGAATCTTTTTCAAAGGGCCGGTGAATTTAAAAGGAAGTTAGTTTTATACATTCATAAGGCTGCTTGTCCTTTCAAGGATGAAGATATATGGGTGGTAAGCGTTAAAGCTTAGGGAAAATTACCTAGTTTAGAGTAAATTGTTGTAATATTTCAGTATTAATTCTTTGGGAAAATAAACAAGTATTTCAAGTTAAAACAATATTTTCGTATAAAAATTAATTTGAGAAGTTTCTTGGCTAAATTTTTGAAATGAAAAGGCCAATTGTATAGTACATTGTGGGGCGGAAGTAGCTGAAGGTAATGCATGCGTAGGTGATAGCCGGTGTTCCTGTGTGAAGGAGCCTGCACAGATTAGAAATATGGAGGACTGGGTGAGCCAGTGGTAGTTTCTGATGTGCCAAGAAAGTATTTTAGTTTAGACTCCAAAAATAAAATGGAGTCTTTTCAGGTTCCTGAATGGCAAAGGGGAAATTAATTTGAGAGAGATAATTAAGAATGCCAAAATAAGAGACGTTGGGGTGCAAGAGAAAGAATTAAGAAGGAATCTATGGCCATCTTTACCTAAATGGTGCAAAGAGAGGCTGCCTGTTGGTGGGAACAAGGGCAGAGGGGGGCCGTCAGGGAGACACTCTCAGCGATTCCCGCTGTGCGGAGAAGCCGGCCCTTGCTAGTGCCCAGAGGATCAGTGAGAAGGAGAGAGAAATATCACATCTACGATGGCATGTGGACCAATGGACCTTCTCCCTGAATCTTGGCTTTACAAAGGGCCACATCACTCTGAATGAAGCCACAACATTATCTCTGGGCCACCACTTTGTCCACCACTTGCTGAGGAGCAAACAGGAGAGGGGCATGGGGCACGTTCACATTACAAGTCCTACGGCCCAGTGTGCAGAAGAAACCTGTGTGCGGGGTCCCGTCTCAGAATTCTCTGCCCTGCTCCACGGTGTGATGGGCTGGGCTTGCTGAAGCTCCTCCCTTGATGGCCATGAACTGGAATATAGAAGAGAAATACCTGAAGAGGTGTCATATCCCTGGATCTCTATGGGGCCTCTCTGTAAGGATGGGACATGGCTTCCCACCCTGGCCTCTGGCTTTTAGTCTTAATGGTCCAGTATAAGCCCAGCAAACTTGTCAGCATCTGGAGACATGTCACCAGCTCTTCCTTATGCTCCTCATCTTGAGCCCTTTGGCAATTAATTTGACTCTGTGTGATTCCTGTTCCTCATGGTGAGATGCACCTTTCATGTAATTCCCAGTTTCATAGGAAACATTTACTTTCTTGGTCACTCCAAAGATTAATAGCTGGCTTGGAGGGGACAGACCCATGTACGTACACCTTGTTATTCTTTAGAATGCATATCTAAGTGTTTCTTAGTGATGCCCCATCTACATTAATAAAGCCCAAAATGGTATTATTCAGTTAGTGGGAGATGATAAAAGCTTAAGTGAAAATTTCAAGGATAGAGCATCCCAACCTCCCCACCCTGAGTCCCAGGTCAGGAAATAAATGGGATTCTTGACATTATTCAAATTCCACAAAATATTTCTGGTAATATAGAGAGGAAAAGAAGGGATCCAAGGGCTTATTTCAAAATCAAAGCAGAGTTTCTAGTTGTTATTTTAAAAAAACAACAGGGAAAAAAATCACATAACTTTTATTAATATTTACATGCATTGGGGTTCACACAAAATAGGCTGGTTAGAATTGAAGTCAGACTCAGACCCTCTTTTTTTTTTTTTTGAGACAGAGTCTCTCTCTGTTGCCCCAGCTAGAGTGCAGTGGTGTCATCACAGCTCACTGCAACCTCAAACTCCTGGGCTCAAGCGATCCTCCTGCCTCAGCCTCCTGAGTAGCTGGGACTACAGGCACTCACCACCATGCCCAGTTAATTTTTCTATTTTTAGTAGAGATGGGGTCTTGCTATTGCTCAGGCTGTTCTCGAATTCCTGAGCTCAAGCTATCCTCCCGCCTCGGCCTCCAAGAATGCTAGGATTATAGGTGTGAGCCACCACACCCGGCCTTATTTACCCTCTTAATGAAGGAAAATATAGTTTAAGTTTGTTAGACAATGTTTATGGGAGGCCTCTGTTTGAAATGAACAAACCAGAATGGAATTTCTAGAGCTAGGTGCCGTGTAATCTATCTTTTTTTTTTTTTTTTTTTAGAAATGGGGTCTCTATACATTGCCCAGGCTGGAAGGCTATGGCTATTCACAGACATCATCATAGCTCAATGCAGCCTTGAACTCCTGGGCTCAAGGGATCCTCCCACTTCAGCCCCTGAGTAGCTGGGACTACAGGCGTGTACCACCACCCCTGGCCATGTAATCTATCTTTCAAATGGGTCAGTTTTCTATAGAAAAAGAGATTCACAGCAACCAATCAGAAGGGGCTCCTGACCCAGTGTAAGTCTCCTCTGTTATAGCTGTAAAAAAAAATGAACTTTGATTCTAGAAAAAGCCAATTAGGTGTTTATGTTAAATTTTTAAAATTGTTTTTATGAGGCTTCACGTGACTAGGAAGTATGAAATTATATGGGTGAAGTAAGGGAAGATAAGAGCTGTTTTATAAACCTATTTATGTATACTCATCCTGGTGGTGGCTCTGTCTTCAACGAGAACAGTAGCTCCTTCTCTCCCTGGTTAAGAAGGACACCTTTTTGAAAGGTCAATCCATGCCTTACTTTAGGCAGATAAATGTAAATCGTAGAGAACGCTTCCTACATATTTTGAGTCCTGATTGCCTGTAGCTCAAAATAATCCTTATGTCAACATGGCATAATTCTGAGGTGGCATACTCTGATCCCTTTCAGAGTAAGCTCAGATAGGCAATAGAAACAATGAACCCTAAACAAATAGCCAACAATTTTACTAATACCACACAAGTTTGATTATAAATACACTCTGAAAATTTATTGCCAACATCAGCATCACCTTCAAGCTTGCTTTCCTCAAACAGTGCAGAGTTTCCAGCTTTGACCATGATTGAATGAAATGGATCAGATCCTCCAGAAGGATCACCTCCTAGAGAATAAACAAGTAAGAAAAAAAATTTACAAACTTCACGATCCAATGATTTTCAGACATTAGGTTAAGGAAGAACAAGAGAGAGATTCCTCAGCTAATGAAAGAAAAGAGGAGACCCCACTAACAACTCAGCTCACTGCATGGAGTTTTCAGGTCCCAGCTCAGGACGGGGAACCTGCACAAGGTCCAACAGGCTCAGTTAGGAAGACAGAGTTTGGAGCTCATGCTGGGCAAGGTGGTGACACATTACAGGGCTGAGCACCACTGAGTAGAGAGTGCCACAGCAAGTTCTGAAGACCTACAGAAGGGCCCCTCAAATGTTTGGCTGAGCACTGATCAGTCCAGGTGTGTAAGGAAAGGCAGGGGAAGAACCACCAGCAAGAAGCAGGCTGACAAATCCCTGGACTCACACAGGGCCAGGAATAATTGAAGGCATAAGTTGCTTATGTGTATATTCAGGAAATTTGGAATGAAGAAATAAAGCCACACTGGTAATCTCCTTCCAGAATATGTGGAGAAGGAGATAGGAGATAGAGCCCATGCTCCACGTGTGTGTATATGCTTACAATAGTTTGTGAAGTAATATTAGCCCAATGTCAACATGACAAAATTAAGACTCAGGATGAATTCGCTGCCTAAGATCATACAGTAAAAAGAAAGGGAGGGAGCCAAATTCAAGCCCTGTGGTCTCCGAATTCCAGCAGCAGACCCTTTATACAAATACAGCCTCCATCCTGAGGGGATAATCCAAACCTGAGCCAGAAAAGTATGCTCAGAGCCAAGAAAGCTAGGAGTCTATTTCCTCCCTGCCCTGCCCCTTTATTTATAGGCCTCAGCTACAAACTCAGATGCAGGCAGAAATAAGCAAGGAACACATACCTGGTCTTGGCATTTTGTTTTGATAACAGTGTATTTGTTGAGCTCCGAAGAACTAGCCATTGGGATTTGGAACTATGATATTCATTTTGTCTCAAGGGGACACTTCAGCTTTCCTGAAACTAATATGGACCCCAGGGCACCAGAGAAACACTGAATGGCCTGGCACATTCTTTCCCACACTTTTCTTTGGCCATTCATATATATGGGTTTTCTCCAAGACACGTCTGGCTCAGAATATACAAGTACACATCCTCCAAGTTCTGCCTGTTGAGGGTGTTCGAACTCAGAAAGTCACCATCCTGAAAGCATCTGGAGGCAGCAATAGCTTCTGACGTGGGAGAGAGGACCAACACAATCCTGTCAGGCTCCCACTCTGTCATCCATCATAGCTCACTGCAGCCTTGAACTCCTGGCCTCAAGCAATCTTCCTACCTGGGCCTCCCAGAGCGCTGGGATTACAGGCATGAGCCCCTTGCCCAGACCCAGCTCTTCTTTACATCCCCGTTCTTGATATCCTGAGCAACTGCATTTGGCAGTGTGTGATTCCCCTTTCTTGACCCTGTGAGCAAAGGATGTGCCTGAGTGTTCCTTTTCCCCACAAAGAAGGAAAATTTATGTTACCTACCTGATTGAATCAGGCCCATCCAAGAAATGCCCTTGTAAATTTTTATATATTTTTTTATTTTTGACAGACAGGGTCTTTCTCTGTCACTCATGGGGGAGTGCAGTGGTGCAATCATTGGTCACTGTAACCTCGAATTCCGGGCTAAAGCGATCCTCCCACCTCAGCCTCCAGAGTAGCTGGGACTACAGGAACTCACCACCTGGCAAATTTTTTAATTTTTTTTTTTTTTTTTAGAGATGGGGTCTTGCTAAGTTGCCCAGGGTGGTCTCCAACTCCTGCCCTCAAGGATCCTCCTGCCTCTGCCTCCCACAGTGCTGAAATTACAGGTGTGAGCCACCGTACCCAGCTGCCCCTGTAGATTAATTTAAGAATTTGGGACTTTGATTACATCAGCAAAAGTCCTTCAGGGTGGCACCTAAACTAGGGTTTGATTGGATAACTGGGAAAAGGTGTGCCTGACTTCAACTAAGGCAGCAATTCTAAAGGATTCTGGGCCCCACAGCCCCAACTGCAAAATAAGTTTGTCAAGTCTCTGCATATGCACACTACAATTTCTGAATTTTTTCTACCTCACTGAGAGTTTCCAGTCAGGACGTGCCAAAACCCCAGCCTCTACATAACTAACTGTGGAATTAGCAGGTTTTTCTTTATTTTGGAATCAAAATAGTTTAGGCATTAAGGGTCTTTCCCGTGAACAACCGTAATAGCGTCCACACGGGCAACCCGACTTGTAATATTTTTTGTATTCAGACCAAACTTCCTTACAGGGGTTTATAGGTTGGAGGAGATTGTCTAGAGGGAGATGGGCCTCTGAGCCGGGGGTGATGGCACTCAATTCCCAGTCAGATGTGCCTGCACCCACACTTGCGGGTGACTGATGTGTGGGTGGATCACCCATACCAGCAGGTCCAGCTGAGTCCCTCTGCTAGGATTGAACACACAGTCAGAGGTTCTGAACCAACCCTGAACACAGCTGAGAATATCCATTTCTGCTCCAGGGGTGAAATAATGGGGGCTCTCTAGTGACCCATTGGCCAACCAAGTTCTTACAAATCTAGTATTCTCCATGGGAAAGCAATATTATACAAAGGGCTGCAATTCTACTTAATTTTCCTCATTTTAGTAATTGTGAAATATATAATAGTTTACCCTTGAACAACATGGGTTTGAATCGTGTGGGTCTACTTATAATACATGGATTTTCTTCCACCTCTCACTCTCCCAAGACAGCAAGACCAATGCCCTGCTTCTTCCTCCTCCTCAGCCTCCTCAACATGAAGATGTTAAAGATGAAGACCTTTATGATGATCCACTGCCACTTAATGAACAGTAAATATATTTTCTCTTCCTTACAATTTTCTCAGTAACATTTTCTTTTCTCTTGCTTACTTTACTGTAAGAATATAGTATATAATACATATAACATACAAAATATGTGTTAATCGACTGTTTATGTTATTGGTAAGGCTCCCACTCAACAGTAGGCTATTTGGAATTAAGTTTTTGAAGAGTCAAAAGTTATACTTGGATTTTCAACTCTGGGCGTGTTGTTCAAGGGTCAACTGCATTTGGTCTTCTTCCATTTCCTGGCTACAGCTCCTAAACCCTAGGAGTCTCCAGACAGATAAGGGTGTCTTTTGTATGCTAGTGAGACAACTGGTGGCTGGGGACTCCTAGATAGCTCCAAGATGGTGGCTAGTCCCCAGAAAGACTCAGCCAGGAGTAGAGGGGCTGGGACTTCAACCCTACTCCCTCAACCTTCAGGAGAGGGAGGCTGAAGGTTAAGTGGATCACCAATAGTCAATGATTTAATTAGTCATGCCTACATTTAATGAAGCTTCTAGGTTGGGTGCCCTTTGGAAGGCCAGGGTAGGAGGATCATTTGAGGCCAGAAGTTTAAGACCAGCTTGGGCAACCATAGCAAGACCCCATCTCTACAAAAAATTTTAAAAAACCAGCCAAGAATGGTGGCATGCACCTGGAGTCCCAGCTACTCAGGAGGCTGAGGCAGGGGGATCACTCAAGCCCAGGAGTTTGAGGATGCAGTGAGCTATGATGACACTACTGCACTCCAGCCCGGGTAACAGAGAGAGATCTTGTCTCAAAAAAAAGAAAATGAAGCTTCTATAAAAACCCTAAAGGACTGGGTTCAGAGATCTTCCAGATAGCTGAACACATGGAGGTTCCTGGAGGGTGGTGCCCCCTGAAGGGGCATGGAAGCTCCGTGTCCCTTTTCTCATGCTTTGCCCTACATATCTCCTCTATCTGGCTATTCCCATCTATTCTTTGTAATAGATTTTATAATAAACGGTTCAACAAAAGTGTTCCCCTGAGTTCTGTGAGCCATTTTACCAAACTAATTGAACCTGAGGAGAGGGTTGTGGAAACACCTGATTTGTAGCTGCTTGGTCAGAATAGGTCATCCCTTAATGATTTACCTGGGAATGGACTAAAGAATTAGCCAATCACAGCACTGAAAATAAAAATCAAATATTCTCAACTCTTAAGAAGAACTGAACTATATTTTCTAAAATAATTGAGGATCTCAGTTGCAAACTATCAACAAGGAATTATTTGAAAGTTAAAGCAGAATGTCCCCGTCTGTCCCCCTTGCATTAAACAAGTAAAAATCCAGACAAACTACATGAACCAATGGTTTTCAGACACTGGACAAAAGGAACACAGAACAATGGTATGGAGGCAGGAACCAAGTCAGCAAGTGCTACTTCTAAAGCCTCTGGAATTTCATCTAAGAAAGCTTCTTTCCAAAAGATATGCAATTGTCTTAAGAACCCCTCCCCAGGAATCTCATCAAATAACCAGGAAAGATCAATCACCAGAGAAGAAAGGAGACTGACAGCGCCACACCAGACAGATTTTTCATCTATTCTTCTGAGGGCAGCTCCAAGAGATTCCCCAAGAACCTATATCTGCATAATGTTAAAGTAAACAAAAATCTAGAAAGCGGTGGCGCACACCTCTAGTCCCTGCTACTCTGAAGGCTGAGGAGGGAAGGTCGCTTGAGCCCAGGAGTTGGAGGTTGCCGTGAGCTATAATGATGCCACTGCACTCCAGTCTGGGTGATAGAGTGAGAGCTTATCTCAAAAAAAAAATTAAACTAAAATCGGGCCTGAGAAAGCCTCCACACTGGCATAGTTGAGGTATTAGGTAAGAACCACAACCTATGCAAACTGAAAACCTGGCTTAGTAATACACTTGTACAACAGCTGAGTCTCAGCCAACCACGGCAGCCAACTGTTCAACCACTCACCAGTGGCCAACTATTCAAACTGTGTTCAAAGAAGGCAGATGCGGAGCTGTAACCAATCCATCTGTTTCTGTACCTCACTTCCATTTTCTTTCTTTTTTCTTTTTTTTTTATTTTTTTTTCACCATATATGACCTGAAGACTCACTTCCATTTTCTGTCCTCGCTTTTCTTTTTCTGTCCATAAATTCTCTCTGGCGACATGGCAGCTCTAGACTCTCTGAATCTGCTGTGATTCTGAGGGCTCCCAATTTGCCAATTGGTTTTCTCCTTGCTTAATTAAACTCTGTTCAATTTAGTTAGCCTGAAGCTTTTCTTTTAATAAGACAGGCCAGGCGCAGTGGCTCCCACCTGTAATTCTAGCACTTTGGAAGGCTAGGGCAGGAGGATCGCTTGAAGTGGGGGTTTGAGAACAACCTGGGCAACATAGCAAGACCCCCATCTCTACAGAAAATTAGCTGTGTGGTGGCACGCGCCTGTAGTCCTAGCTACTGGGGAGGCTGAGGCAAGAGGATCACATAAGCCCAGGAGTTTGAGGCTGCAGTGAGCTATGATCAGGCCACTGTATTCCATCCTGGGGGACAGAGTGAGACCTTGTCTCCAAAAAAAAAAGAAAAAAAACCAATATGACAACCTTTGTTCCTGTGAACCATTGTCTGAGCATTGGGCCTACTCATGCCCCCATTTCCCATTCCCCTATGAAGAGGGCATTTAGGCCTCAACCATTTTTAAGTTCATATTTTTTGTGGCTCCCATATGCACATGTGTATGTAATAAATTTGTTATTTTTTTCTCTTCTTAACTTGGTTTTACATTATAGAGGTGTCAGCTGTGTCCCTTTACTACGTGGAGGAAAGTGTAACAGAAGAAATGGCTTGAAAAAAATGGCAAAAATGTTTTATGTCTCTTTAAAACATCCCCCACTCCTTTTGGAGAACTAGGACTTATACATCTCTGCCGCAAGCCAGTGGTAGGGAGGGGCAGGGGAATGTCTTTTGTTCTTTGTGCCACAGGAGATGGCTCAAGGGAATTGTCTGGGTGGAGGTGATGAGATCATCTTAGCCAAAGATGGGATTATGGGATTAATCAAAACCTTTAAAAGCTCTGTACTTCTGCTCAGAGGCAGGACGTAGGTACTGCCAACCTCCTCCTTGCCAGCAAATTAATAAACTCCTCTCTCCTCTTCAAACCACTTGTCCCCACTTGTCCTAGTTCTTCTGATGCGGCCTCGGGGACAAAAGGGATCACTACCTTTCTGCCCCTACACTGGTCTCCTACCTAAAATTACCAGGCAAGCAACAAAATAGTGATAGAATTCACTTCTAGCAAAAATAATTAAAAAGATGCAGGATTGACACAGATGGTGATTAGTAAAGAATTTAAAACAGCTGTTACAACTAGATTGTCTATGGTCAAGCAAGTAGAGGAAGCAGGAGCATACGGAAATCATTGATAAATACAAAAAGGACCAGAATAGAACTACAACATACAATGACTGAGAAGAAAATTCAAAGAAGCCACACAATCCCATTAAAATCAGGAATTTGAAAGCAATAGCACATCAAGCATTTCAGTACATATCACGAGACAGAGAGAGCGCGCGAGCATACACACACCACTGATAAGACTAAAACGGCATTTCCTTTAACGTCAAACAGGATCCAAATCAAAGCAACAGTCCCCAAACACTTGACGTTCAAACACTAAAGACACTCCCAAACCATCCGTAAAACATCAGGCTGGTTTTATCATCACACCACCTCGTTCAAGAAGCATTAGCCAATGCAGAACAGACAACAGTATTGGGGAAAAAAGGAACAAATATACAAATACGGGAAGAAATCAGGAAACAGTTCAGCAAGGTAATGGATATATTACATAAATAAGCAAAAGCTTTTCTATATACTAGCAATAAACGCTCAGGAGATAGACTGCGCGTAGGGAGCGGGGTGATCTCATTCTTGAGGCAACAAAAGTAAATCCCTTGCGGTCATTTTAATAAGCCACACGCGAAACTTAATAAAGAAAGCCACAAACGTTTCCTGAGAATGATAAAGCACAACTCAGGTACGCAGACAAGTAGCCAGTGTTCCACGACGGCGGGGCTCAGAGGCTTAGCGGTTGCTCCTCCGAAATGGGACCAGCATCCTCAAGGTAAGCAGAGGACCGCGGCACACGGCCGGGACGCCCAGCGCCGCACGCGCTCGCGAGGTCGGGCTTGCAGCACGTCGGACCGGAGTCCTCCCCCGCTATCGGATAACGCCGATGCTTTTCCCGGCGAGATGCCAGCCGCCGCCGCCTCCCAGCAAGCACCGCGGCTGGACCCAGCTGGGCCCACCCACCTCTCCCCAAGTCCTGGGACGGCTACGGGGTTACCTAGGCAACCACGTGCCGGCGGTAACGCCGCAGAGCTTCCTGGGAATTGTAGTCCCTCCGCGCTCCGCGTGCGGGACGCGCCCCGGGTCACCGCAGCTCTGCGAGCCGAGCGGGCGCCGGGCGGGGCTGGCGGATTAGAATCCAGCCTGCTGTGGGGCCCGAGAGGAGTAGGATCTAGCCTGAATCGGTCTCCCGGCCGAGCTGAGAAGAGCGCAGGGAGGGGGATGCCCAGGCCGGGTCTTCGGATGGTAGGGGGAGGATCCTAAAACCTCGGGAGGGACGCGTTCACCTGCTCGGTGTCAGCTCGCGGAGCGGCAGGGCTCCCCGGCCCAAATCCCTCAGTGGGTGGGGCGCAGAGACCGAGTGTGCAAAAAACTCACTAAGACGATGTTGGGAAAAAAAAGGAAATCTTAAAGTCCTTTAAGTGGCGTATGTAAGAATAAATAAATAAATAAAAAGTAAAATTAGTTCTTCAGCCAGCCAATCCTCCTTACCTTCCTAGAGCCAGGTTATCAGTGTCGACTGTTTACACATCTTGTATCAGCTTGTCAATATCTACAAAAATGCTTGCTGGGATTTTGATTGGGATTGAGTTGAGTCTATAGACCAAGTTGGGGAATATTGATATCTTAACAATATCAAATCTTCTGACGCATGAAAATCTGTAAGTTTAAGTATTATTTGATTTTGTTCACCAGAATGTTGTAGTTTTCAGCATACTGATTCTGCACATATTTTGCTAAATCTACACCTATGTACTTTATCTTGTCCTTTTTGCTATTGTAAATGGTATTTTTTATTATTTCAGATTATTCCACATGGTATATAGCAGGGGTCTGCAAATAATGACCCAATGGCCAAATCTGGTCCCTCACCTGCTTTTCTGTGGCTAAGAATGGCTTTCTACTTTATTAAATAGTTGGAAAAAATCAAAAGACTAATATTTTGTAACTCAAGAAAATTGTATGAAATTCAGATCTGTGTGTCCATAAATAAAGTATTGTTGGAGCACAGCTATGCTCCCTTATTCATTTACATATTGTCAATGGATTCTTCCCACTACAAAAGCAGAGTTTAGTTGCAACAGAGACCACGTGGTTTACAAAACTAAAATATTTACTATTTAGCCCTTTACCAAAAAATGTTCGCCGATTCCTGGCATGAAGGAATACCATTTATTTAGGTATATTGACCTTGTATGGTTGCTAAACTTATTTGTAAGTTCTAGGAATTTTTGTAGATTCTTTGGGATTTTCAATATAGTCAATCACATTGTTTGCAAAAGAGACAGTTTTCTATTTTTTTCAACCCATATGCATTTTTTTTCTTGTCTTATTGATCTGGCTAGGACTTTCAATATGATATTGAATAGGAGTGATGAGAAAGGACTCCTTGCCCTTGGTCCCTATTTTTAGGGAGAAAGCATTGTCTTTCACCATTGGATATGTTAGCTTTCAGGGGTTTTTTATAGATGCCCCTTATTAGGTTAAGAAAGTTCCCTTCAATTTCTGGTAATATCTGTGTTTAGTTTTGCTATTAGAGTAGTACTGGCCTCATAAAAAAATCAGGTCTGCTGATTCAACTTCAACTGGGGCTGAATTCAGCTCTGACACTAACTAGCCAGAGTCAGTACAGACCCCACAGATTAAGGTCAAAGTCCTTCACAAGACTCTCCTCATTTCAGATGCCAGCTGCAAGCCTGGGTATGCCCAGGCCACCCACACTTCTGACCAACTGTTACAAATTCAGGGGTTCCCATGATCCCCTCAGGTTCAATAATTCACTAGAACACACAGAACTCAAGAAACGCTGTACTTAGGGTTACTGTTTTGTTATAAATCAAACACATGGGGCAAGGTCTGGGACGGTCCTGAATGCATAGCTTCCACATTCTCTTCCCAGGGACTTGGGGCACAACACCCTCCCAGCACATCAATGTGTTCAACAACCAGGAAGCTCCACTATGCTACATTATCTAGAATTTTTATTGGGATTTCAATGTGCAGGCATGCGTGATTAAATCATTGGCCACGTGATTGAACTCAGTCTCCAGTAGCCCTCACCCTGCAGGTTGGGTTGGCCTAAAGTCCCACCCTTCTAATCCCATGTGTATTAGTTTGCTATACATACGTAATGGGCTGCCATAACAAAGTAGCACAGACTGGATGGCTTAAACAACAGAAATTTATTTTCTCACGGTTCTGGAGGCTAGAAGTTCAAGATTAAGGTTTTGGCAAGGTTAGTTTCATTCTTATGCCTCTCTCTTCTTGGCCTATAGATGGCCATCTTCTCTCTGTATCTTCAGGTGTGTGTGTGTCTATGTCCTAATTTCCTCTTTTTATAAGGACACCAGTCATACTGGATTAGGGCCCACCAATAAGACCTCACTTTACCATAATTAACTCTCTAAACACCCTTTCTCCAAATACAGTCACATTCTGAGGTACTGGAGGGATTAGGACTTTAACATATGAATTTGGGAGGGGGACACATTTCAGCCCATAATGTTGGGAGAGAGAACCTTGACTTAATCTTTTCTGCCAAAGTATCAAGACATAACACTCTGTGCCTGACTTGCCCATCAACTGTAAACAATTACTATACTAGGAACCCCCTACCCCCCTTCCTTTCTGTCCTAACAACATGCCTTAGTCAATTGGGTAAGGACAAGATTGTGAGGTCAAAATCCCTGCCAATGGGATGAGACACAGCCATAGGTCTGCGTTAGAGATAAAAAGTCAAAAAACTTCCCTGCAGCTTTCGCTGGCTGGCTGCTTTTGCTGCCACTACACGCCCTTCTGATCAGAAGTAAAGATTTTGCCTTGCCGAGACAATTTGCAGTGTCTGACTATTTTCTTAATGGCACCACGGTTTACTTCCAACAATAACAATGTGGTTGATCTTTCTGGCAATCAGTCCCCAACCTGAAGCTATCCAGGAGCCCACCAAGAGTTGCCTCATTAGCATAACAAAGATACTCCTACCACCCAGGAAGTTACTCCCTACCAGGAACCCAGGACAAAGACCAGGCAAATTCTTACTTATACCACACATTATCCCTCCTCTTCTATTTTCTGGAAGACATTGTGTACAGATATTATTTCTTCCTTAAATGTTTGGTAGAATTCAGCAGTGAAGCTCTCTGGGCCTGGAGTTTTTCCCATGGCCACACACACACACAACTCATACAACCATTTAACATCCACCAAAAGACAAACAAATGGACTGCAATTCCAACACATAAGACTGGGAAGTGCCAAATAGAAACAGAGCAGTTCATACTCTCTCAAATGGTTAAGGCTTTTCCGACCCCAAATCAAACAGGAATCTCCTCAGAATTCCCCAAATTGAGAGGGGCGTTCTTTACTGCATGGTACCTTTAAATAGCACTTACCCGGGTCTGGAGATAAATGCCAAGATTCAAGGATTCATTCTTCCAAGGCAATCAGGGATACACTTGAAACTGGTGATAGCTGAGCCAATGGGAGAAACCAAAACCAACCTCTGGCAGAAATTTAGCCGGGCAGCTAGTAGGGAGGCTTTTAAGGTTCTCCCCACTCCACGGCCACCAAGCCACGAGCAACAAGACCTCGTCCATGCCTCCAAGATTTGTTACCAAACCCATAAGGAGGTTCTGGTCTAGGTCCGATTACTCACAGCACAGAAAACCAATTACTGACACAAAGAGATTTGCCAAGGAAGAAAGGGAATTTATTACACATGACATCACCTAGGAGACAAGAGAAATGCCTCAAATCCATCTCCCTGACCAACTGAGTGTAGAGGTTTTTATAAGGGGTTCAGGAAGGTGGTTACGTGTATTGGGGCAGGTTGTAGTGAAAGCAATGCATGCAGGAGGTCTTATTCAGAAGTCACAGGTCAGTGATGGGTGGTGAGTCTTGGTATTATCCTGAGAACAGTCCGCCATTTCTGGGAGCTAACTCAAAAGGTAAAAGGATTAGTTGAACAGAAAGGTTATAATGTTCTGGTCATTGAGCCCTACTGGCCTGGGAATCCAAAGCATAAGAAAGCTACAGGAAAACATATATGGGTGTGAACTAAAATTAAATAAAAGGCTTCCCCCCTCCACCGGCTGACTGAATGGACCCCCTCCTGGCCAAGGATATCCTAAAACTAAATTGTCTGCCATGAGGAGAGGGGTCAGACATGCCTCACCATGCCCCCCTCCCTTCTTGGAGAGAGCCTTTGTAATTCATTAACAGGCCTAAGACTAAGCAAGACAAACCTGCAGTTCCTCAATTTACACTAATATGTGTCAGGTGATTTGACTCTTACCTAAAAGCATTCCAAGCCTTTAGACAAAGCTTCATTTTTTAACCAATTATAAGTCAAGGAGTCTTTAAACCCACCTATAACCTGTAAATCCCTGCTTCGAGATGGCCCAGCTTTTTGGGCCAAACCAATATATGCCTTCCATGTATTGATTTATGACTTTACCTGCAATCCCTGTCTCCCTGCAATGTATAAAACCAAACTGTAACCCAGCCACAGCGAGTCCACCTGCTCAAGACTACTTGGGTGTGGCTCCAGGTCATGGTCCTCAAATTTGGCTCAGAATAAACCTCTTTAAAATTATTTTACAGAGTTCGCTTCTTTTCTGTCGACATGAGGGTGTGTGTGTCATTTTGTGTTTGTTCATTGAGCCAATTACAGCTTCAGGAACCCAAATGGTACAAACTTTAGGGGAACGAGCCTTCCACTTCTTATTCAGCAAAGACTGAGCTCATGTCCTCTTTCTGGAGACATAACCACCTACAAAAGTTTGTTATAATAGTGAAAATAAAAGGTTGATAATGACCATATGTTAAAATAAACAAACAAACAAACAAAAAACTACAAAAACAGGACCATGAAGAAATCCAGAACACTGTGGATAGAAGCAATCAGGTACGGTTTACATTTCCTACCAAACCGTATTTTATGGTGGCCAATTAGAAGCAGGATTTGACATTGTAAGAGGTGAATGCCTAAAATTATACCTGTACAGTCCCATGAAACTTTTCCAACTTCCATCATGTAACCACAAAATTAGATCAGATTTAATCAAGCTGCCAATCTCAAGGCAGTTTGGAGAATTTCTTCTAAAACCGAATGGTTGTGATTCCCATCACTCCCATCATCTCCCTTTGGCTCTCAGCAGCTCTGTCCTGCAGGGAGGGGGCTTTAGGCCTGGTGGCCACTCTGATAGCTAAAGAAGAGCTACAGGCTGGAGCCCCAGGCTGGGGGCCTGGGTTCACTGGCCCTGGCCTTAGAGGCCTCAGGGCAGAATGAGTCTCTTCAGCACAGAGGCACTGGCACCTGGCACCTGGCACCTGGCACCGGGCTGAGGAAACTAACACCCTGGCTGGCCTCACGTAGGTGGGGAGATGAAGAAGCCTGTCTTGCTTAGTCTTGGGGGGAATTAAGGGTCCTGGGCCTGAGAAAGAGGGAGTTGGGGACCCCGAGTCTGCACCAGGAGTTGGCAGCTGTTTCTCTCCACCTCTTTTTTTTTTTTTTTTTTTTGGAGACAGGTTCTTGCTTTGTGTCCCAGGTTTCTGGAATGCAGTGTTGTGATCATAGCTCACTGCAGCCTCAAACTCCTAGGCTCAAGGGATCATCCTTCCTCAGGCTCCTGAGTAGCTAGGACTACAGGTGTGTACCCTGCTAATTTTTTTCATTTTTTGTAGAGGTGGGGTCTCCCTATGTAGAGGCAGGGTCTCCCTGTGTTGCCCAGGTCTCACACTTCTGGGCTTAACTGATCCTCCAGTCTCCGCCTCCCAAGGTGCTGGAATTATAGGCATGAGCCACCACGCCAGGCACCCCCACCTCTTTGGAGCTCTCTCACACTGCATCAAGGTCCAGGAAGCAGCCCCAGAGATCGTGGGAGAAGGGATCCCGGGAGTCACCACTGGGAACTAGGCAGCAAGAAACACCCAGGTGGTTGCCAGTAAAGCTCCCAAGAGAGGTGGCCTGTGGGAAGAGGGGTTGGAGGGGAGGATTGCAGCTGAGGACACCAGACACTGACCAGCACAGTTTCCAAGAGTGGCAGGCTGTTGGAAGGGATGAGGAAGGTGGTCCCAGTTGAGGTGGCCCCTGGGTCCCTTTCACTCAACTTTCCCCACCCAGGTAAGTCACAATGTGTACAGTCTGCAGCCTCTCCCTCTTCCCCAGGTCTAGAAGCAAGGAAAGTTCAAGGTTAGCATCCAAAGGCAGTTGCCCCCAGGAAGAATGGGAAGGTCACAGGTTGGGGTAGCCCGTCTAGGGCCAGGCCTGCTTTTCCAAGCCCTCAGTGCCATGGGAGAACCAGGGCACCTGGAGCAAGGGCACTGCCCATCTCCTTTTGCTCAACCACATGCCCCAGGCCCGAAAGGCTCCTTTTTCTCTTCATGGCATCACTTCCTATTTCCTGAGATGTCTTGTAGTCACAGGAGGGGGTCCAGGTCCCCCTCAGTCCCCTCCAACCTCTGAAAAGATGAGGTATTTGGGGAGAAGGTGAGGAGAGGCCAAGGTTGTTGGCAGCCATCCCAGCCTCCTGCCTGGCCCAGGGCTGCCACAGGACTGAACCAAGTTCACCTAAGTTTAAAAAAAAACAATCTTGAAATCAGAAGGCCGCAGGTTCCCCTCCAGGGCAGGTGGGGTTTGAGAAGAGATTAAAAAACATAAAAACAAAACAAGCAAACAATGAAAACCTCACCAAAAGAAAACAAAAAAACATCAAGGAGAACTCTGAGTTTACTCAGACCTAAGGGAAAAAATCCACTGGACATAGGTCCATTTAAAAAGAAGAGACTCAAAGCCCCAGCTCCCAGCCCTTCCTCCTCCTTTCCGCCTACTCCTGGCCTTTCCCGAGGAGGGGCTGGGGAGGTCGTGGCTCCAAGACCTTGGCGTCTTCGCTCCGCAGAGTCTCAATTTAGGTCTCTACGGGGCCCCAATTTATCTACGACCTCCTCTTTAAAATTAAAGTTAATTTTAACTTTCAAGTCCATTGAACTCAGTCTACAATATCAAACCTTTGGGTCCCACTGACCCTGCTCGGACCCTATCCCGAGCCCAAGCAACATTTTTCATTCATTACGCCCGGCAGGTTGAATGCTTTAAGTTTAAGGGCGGTAAAAATAATCCCCGCACGTCCTCGGTGGGAGGCTGCGGCTGCCACTAGGAAGGCGGGAGGATGCACCTCAAGCCCCGCCTCCCGCAGCGGGGCCCGCGGCTCTGCCGGCCCTTGGCCGCAGCAGCCGCTCCCGCCGCCTTCCCAGGGTCGCAGCCCGACCCCGGATCCCCGGTCCCCACTGTGGCATTGGGCCCGATTCTCTGCTGTTTTCTGCCAAGATGCTGTTGTCAAGGCCACTGCTTTTCTTCCTCTGAAGGTCGGAAAAGGAGCGGGCTGGGGCCACTGCAGCTATGATATTACAACTATTACTAACGGTAAATATGTATCCTGCCAACTTCCAGAAGCAGCCGCCACCTGTTAAGTGTTAAGTATCCTCTCGAGGTAAAATAAAGATTTGCCTTGGACACTTGACCCAGCGAAGAGGGTTAATTCGGCCCACGTCGGGGCTGACGTCTCTGCAGACACAGGGGCTGGGCGGAGAGCGCGGGATAAACCGCAGGACGCGCAACCTGCCGCGACTTCCCAGCGACAGGGCCGGGGCTGCCCTTATCAGGGCGTTCGGGGCCCGAGTTCGCTTAGGCAAGAGTGGGGGCCCCCCCACGCTCCATTTTGGAGCGGGTAGCAGTTGCCTGCACCCCTGCCCCTACCCGAGGTAAAAGGAGTCTCGCAACATGTGTCAGGAGATTCGGCCCAAGCACCAGGCAGCGAGACGGAGCTGTGGTGACTTAGGTCTTCCAGGCCGGCGTGCCGGGGACAGTTTGATCTTCCGGAACCCAAACAGGATCAGAAAGACCTCCCACCCCACACCGCTTACCTAAATATTTGACCTCATGCGTGCTCCGTGTCGCCCCTGCAAAACAAAAAATCAAGCCTTGACCGTGGATATTGATCCTTAGAGACGTCGCCCAGGCACCTGCGGTGAGGGTGGGGGGTGGGTATGGGGGCGTTAGCGGACAGGACTTAGGGGAGGGGGTGTTAGCGGAGGGGGGTCCTCTTGAATATACAATCTGCTCTCAAAGGAATTTTGCATTTTTGGACACTGAATTCTTGAGGGGAGGGAAGACTTCCGAAGTAGCTTTTTCTTTTGGTTTGGCTTCGTTAATAGGGTAAGATATAGGTCACCTAAGGCATTTTCTCCTTTCCCCCTCTCGGACCCTCCTGAACCTCTTTCCTGCCAGCAGCACCACTCTCCCTCCCACCCCCAGCGCAGGACCTCCCCTGGGCTCTGCCCCCTCACCTCTCACGTGGTCCCTAGAGGGCAGGAAAGGGTGCCTGAGCTCCCCAGCGCAGCCTTGGAGGAAGCGGCGGCGGGAGGCGCCAGCGCGGACCCGAGGCTCCTTTAATTAAAGGCTTTGCGGAGGCGGGACTGTGGGAGCGCCCAGGGCTCCGCCCGAGGCCGCCCAGGAGGCGCTGCTGCCGGGAGGGTTTCCCGGCGGGTCCGCGGGTGACGCCCGACGCCCCAGAGCTGGGATAGCGAGGCCGGAGGGGGGCACATAGCTTAGCTGGGAAGACATCTCGCGAAGAGGATAACGGTTAGATCTGCAGAGTCGCCGCCACCGAAGATCAGCACGCAAACGAAATCCCCCGCCCCGCGGCCAGTGTATAGCCAGAGGCTCTGCGTCAGAGCGGCCAGGTTTCAAGGGCTTTTGCAGGTGCCTGTAGGGCTGGGGCTGCTCAGACCCTCACATTCCTTCCCCCGCCCCATACACACACACACAGCTCGGGGGCAGGCTGCAGCTGTGCTCACAAGAGGAGCTCAGCAGAGTGGGGCGACTCTCTGAAGGGGAGGGGGAGAGGATTCCCCTCTAGAAGCCTGATCTTCTGGGCTCACATGGTCCTCCTCTCCCGGTGTCTCCCAGTGTCTGATAGGAGCTTCTTGGAGCCAAGATGCATCTCCAGCATCTGGCTCCCTACTTGGCACTAGATAGGTGCCCAATAAATGTCTGCAGGATTCTCTAAGAATTAGAATTCCAGTTGATATCTCAGAAAAGCAGAAGCATTTATAAGGGTGGAGGGGAGGTGGTGGTGGGAATAAGGAGTCCTGGGGCCTGAGCAGTTTGTCCACCACCGCTCAGGCAGGTAGCTTCGCCCAGGGTCAGTCCTGTCCTCTGGAGAAGGACGATATGACCTGACTTCTTTCACCCTGGCACGCCCATCCCGGTCCCTGGGACGGAAGAGCCTATATGGCAGGCTGTCTCCACCCCTACTCCCCCCTCGCCTAGCCAGTGCTTAGGCCCCAGCCTCTGGTTCCTGGGGCTTTTATGTCCTCCTTACCCTGGGGTGATGTGGGCCCATCTCACCCTAGAAAATGCTGGATTCTCCTAGAGGTGTCCTGGCCACTAGATGAGATACAGCCACTATCCATGTCCCATTCTGGGAACAGGAACTCCGGGGCTCAGGTGACTCAGGAGTCCCGCAAACAAATTTGATTGGTACCCTGAACCCCAAGGCCTTCAGCCATATGACTTCCTAGGCATATACAGATAGTGCAGACCCCAAACATACACACCCACACCCACACACAGAGTCATTCTCTCCCCAATCTCCCCCACACCCATACACCAGGGCAATGAGCTACTCTGTGGAGCTGACCTGACCCCTAGCCCCTACTCCGCCTTGGGCTTCGTAGTTGGGTGGCCAGGAAAGCAGTAAGGCACCCCCTAGGCAGTCGGATGCTGCAGTGGTTAGCAGGGTGAATCCCAGGGGCAGACTGGAGGGAGGGGTGATTTCCATAGGGCAGGAACTTGGAAAACTCTGAAGCCAATCATCCAAACTCAAAAAAGGAGTCTCAGAGATCCTCTAGGGTTCAGCTTTTCCTTCCAGTGCATAAGGAAGGATGTGAGTGTTTCAATGGGGGGGAGGGGTGCAGAAAATTCCAATAAAACCTGGAAAAAGGAGACCCTGTGGGAATGTCCACCCAGTATAGTCTTGGAGGCTAGCACCTGGAGCCCCTGCTCTAAGCCCAGCACTTGAGAGCCTTTTTGGCCCTCCTCGGGCAGCTCCTGTCTCCACTGAGTGAGGAGTTCTCAGGGTCCAGGGCACATGCCACCCAGAGCCTAGGTCCCTTCTCTTGGTTCTAGCCTAGGTTCCTGGTACCGTGATTTCCTACCCGAATGGTACTGATCCAGCTATCTCCTGGGTCATCTTCCCAAGGGCAGGCCAAGCCTTGGTGCCCTAGGAATCAAAGGGGGCACTCTGAGGAGTTGGGAGGTGTAGACAGCCCCAGGAAGTGCAGGCTGCGCCCACTTGCGAGCTGTAGAAGTCTTTCCAGGTACCAGAGGGAGCCGGGGCAGGGAAGAGAGGCAGGCGGGCAGTGGGCTGGGGTCTTCACTTGTCCTCTCGCCGACCTCCGGAGCCAGACACTCAGTTCTGGAAGAAAAATCGAAGCTGGGTGGGGAAGGACTCTTGTTAAAACCCGGATGTCAGGAGTGCCCTGTCGGGGAAACACACTTTCTGGTGACCTGGGAGGCGCCGGCTGAGTTGAGCCGGCGGCGGGTTGGGACCCGGAAGAGCTGGTCCCACGACCAAGCAGGTCCTTTTGCATCCGGTAGGGCTGCCAGGTGCAGTGTTCACTGGGCCCGCGGGGCCGGAGATGAACCAGACTCCGGGACTAAGAAGTGTCTGGATCACACGAAACGCATTACCCCAGGGCTCCGGGGAAGGTGAGGCCGCTAAAGCCGGAAGCAGCCCCGGCCCAGAGTTGCCAGGTGTGCAGGGGGGCCCCAGCAGGTTCCAGCCGAACCCTCGACGGAACGTTCCAAGGAATCCAGAATTAGCACAGAAGCTGAATATTTTAAGCTTCTGCTTTGTCCTTGTTAAATTTGCTTCTGACAACGCTATCACCCCGGCCTGCGCTGCGCTCAGAGCGCTGGGCGTGCACTGCCAGGCACAGGTGTCCGCAGGGCCACACTACTGCCCTCTTTCCGCGCCCGCGGTCTCCGCGCTCCGCGCAGGGGTCTTCACTGGTGCCCGGGCGCCCTAGATGGCTCCACCTCTGGAGCCGTGCACCTGGCCCGGCCGCTCAGAGTTCCCGCCCTCCACGCCCCGCACACCCACTTCTGGCTCCAAGGGGTTTCGTTTTCTGAACTTCAATTTGGATCCTGATAATCCTGAAAGACTAGGGATTTCGATTTCCCAACGCGAAGTTGAATGCGTGACTTTTTTACCTTCATCGTGGCTGCATCGCTCCCTTTGGTTGGTGGGGATGGGATGGAGGGAGAGTGGAGCTGCTTGAAGGACAGTCGCTTTTTTTTTTAATACCAAATGGGGCAAAGACTTCCAACCCTCTGCCAGTTTTAAGCTTTAAGAATATCTCCTCTCTCCAGAAGGGAAGACAGGGGTACTGGAAGAGTCGAGGAGCACCCTGCCCTATCTCGGAGGCTTTCTAAGAAGACTTGCTGGGATGCAGTGCTGCGCTGTTAAGCCCGAAGGGCCTGCTCCTGCCTGTTCAGTCCAGGGCACTGGAGGCGCCAGGACTGGAGCACCGGAGGATGGCGAGAAGGGACCTCTGGTGAGGACGCTCCCCCGCCTTCCTTAGTCCTCTCCGGTGGGGGTTGGGGGTCGAACGGTCAGGGCCTCCCTAAGAGGAGGTGGATGAGGACTAGAAAATGTGGGAGGGAAGGACGCAGAGAACTTGACCTGCCACCTTCAGCATTTCCCAACCCAGCTCAAGGGTGGGGGTGGGGGTGGGGGGTGGGGATGGCAGTAGGGGGGTGGGGAGGGTGAGGGAAACCCCAGGTCTGTGCCACCGCCTGCATGAGCCTAAAAAGCTGGTGGGATAACCAGCTCCAAAATAGAAAACCAGGAATAGATTTTAAAACTTGTGGGAATTTAATTTATGATACATGATAAAGGTAGCTACTTGATTCAGTATAGGAAAGGTACTTCATTTACTAAATAGTAGTGGTATATTTGACTAGCAATCTAGAAGAAACTCAACCCTCTGGTTCTTGGTATATTCAAAAATTGGTTCCAGATTTATTATAGATTTTGGTTGTTTGTTTTTTAGTCAAATCATTAAAGAAATATTAGGGGAAAGTTTTTCTAGGCTTTTTAAAAAATCAGTTATTAAATAAGACAACATCCTAAGCTGCACATAACCCTTAACACAGCAATCCTACCATGGGACCGCTATCCCACAGACATAAAAGCACCGGTACAAAAGGAAGCTGTCGGAGAAAAAGTGTGTTTCAATGGAAAACTGCATTGTTTAAGACCCTTCTTTCCAGTTTTGATTCTATGGGGTCTCTGAGGCCTTCCTAGCCACTGGGCTATTTTACAACTCTGTAAATTGTGGATAACTGATAGCAATGCAAAAATAATTCTTGTCCATAGACATGTACATAAATTCTGTTCCTGGGAGATTCGGCGGACTACCCCACTCAACAGTGAAAAAGGCCAATTTTGCCTCCATTTACGCACTCATTTCACTATTCCTCATCTGTAAATGTGTCTGTTCTTTGCACTGTCATTTGAACTGGTTTTAACATCCTTATTATTGCCTCATTAATAATGAGTTAGATAAAATATTTAATACACGTTTATTTTATATCTCTGAGAGTCATGATTTTACCTTCTTTTAAAAAAATTTTCCTTTAATACAACTGCAGTGGCATTGGTGGTGGTAAAACAAAACAAAACAAAACACCAAAGTAACTCTGGCTCTTGGATGATTGAGTGGCCCATGGAACTGCCACTAAACAGCAATGAAAACAATAAAATCCATATGATCCACTTGAAAGATGTTCACAGGTTGTTAATCTTAAAAAGACATTAAGGAGTTAATATATATGGTCGAATCCCATTATTATTTTTAAAAAGAAAAAAACCAAGGCATTCTGGGAGGCCAAGGCAGAGGATCAAAGCTTGAGCTCACAAGTTCGAGACCAACCTGAGCAAGAGCAAGACCTCATGTCTACTAAAAATAGAAAAATTAGCCAGGAGTGGGGGTGTGCACCTTTAGTCCCAGCTACTCGGGAGGCTGAGACAGGAGGATCACTGGAGCCCAGGAATCTGAGGTTGTAGTGAGCTATGATGACCAATGACACAACTGCGCTCTACCTGGGAGACAGAATAAGACTCTGTCTCAAAAAAAAAAAAAAAAAAAAAGTAGTGTGTGGATATTTGTATTTTTTTCTGTGAGCATAAATAAGTTGTGGACAGAAACACACTATGTTGTTTGTCTCCTAATGGTGGAGTTGGATAAGGATTAGTGGGTGAAATCATTAACTTAATTATTATAAAATATTTCAGACATTCAAAAAAGTCTTAGGACTAACTAATACAACAAACAGAAAGGTACCCCAGATAGAACTGAGTAGCCCTGTGTGCATCTCCCCAGTTACTATGTGCTTCCCCCTCCTGAAGCTGGTGCTTGTCATTTGTGTGCATGTCTTCTTCATATTTTACTTCTCTATGCACTCTAACATAGACTATGGAAAAGTAAACATATAATCATTTTTAAATTTTTAATCATTTTTGTTTTGCATATTTAAAACTTTACATAAAGGATATGATATATTGAAGTTATTTTCTGAAAAAAAAATCGTAACATGAGGTTTTTATAATTAAACCAGGGGTGTGTGTGTGTGTATGTATGTATATGTATAGTCTTTTTCTTTTGAGTTGACTCATTACAAAGAGCATATATGACTTTTATAATTTATAAACTGCATATTAAGGTTTATTATTTTTTAAAAATAACTTTCCTGAAGGACATAGGAGAAGTCTGGAAGAAATGACAAGACACACCTTGTGTTTGGATAAGAAAATTAAATATTTTAAAGGTATCAATAATCTTTAAATGTTCAATCAGTAAAACACTGTGGTATTGGTACCAGAATAGAGAAATTAATTGATGGAAAAGAATTAGGAGTCCACAGCTGTCCCATGTGTATATGAGAACTTAGTATATGAAAAATATGATTTTACAAATCAGTAGGGCAAAGTTAGACTATTAAATAAATGATATTGGAACAACTAGCTAGTTGATTGAGGGTCATGAAATTACATGACCATTTTACTGCACATAGAGAAATACGTTCCAGATGATTCAAGGCATAACATTTTGATTCAAATAATTAAGAAATCATGGGTGAAGCCAGTAAAAGCAAAGGCAAATTTCTCTCCTGGGATTCTTCATCCAAAGCACAGAACACAGAAAATGAACTGAGTGACTAATTTCTAAATTCTACCAATTCTACACATGTGGTATCACTGTAGATTTTTAATGCAGAAGCTAATTCATTACGTACAATAGGGAATTAGGGTTTAATTCTCTCAGGAAATTCTTGTTGAGAAAGGCTAAAAAACAAATAACAAACTGTGAAAAATAGTTGCAACATATACAAACAGATATTCATATCCCTAATCCACAAAGCTCTCAATCACTAAAAGATGACTATTTCAATATAAAAATACACAAATAACTCAGAAGCAATGCAGAAAAGAAAAAATGTAAATCGCCAATAAGCATAGAACTAACTTAACTCTCACTAATTAATGAAAATTTAAAAATAAGCAATGGCCGGGCGCCATGGCTCATGCCTGTAATCCCAGCGCTTTGGAGGCTGAGGTGGGAGAATCACTTGAGGCCAGGAGTTTGAGACCAGCCTGGGCAACACTATAAGACCCCATTTCTACAAAAAATTAAAAAATTAGATAGGTGTGGTGGTGTACACCTATAAGTCCCAGCTGCTCGGGAGTCTGAGGCAGGGGGATCTCTTGAGCCCAAGAGTTCAAGGTTACAGGGAGCTATGATCGTGTCACTGCACTCCAGCCTGGGTGACAGAGAGAGACCCTGTCTCTAAAAATAAAAATAAGCAACAAGGAAACATCACTCTCAGTTAACAAACTGTTGAAAATGGTAAAGGTTAGCAAGGATGTGTTGAAACAACACTCAGGTATATTTGGTGGAATGCAAACTAGTATAATCTTTCCAGAAGGCAGTCTGGCCCAAAGAGATAATTATATAGGTGTGCAAATGTGTAATACAGAAGTTTAACTTCATGCTTTTTTAATAATATATATAAAAACTACAAATCTAGTGATGAGTGTCCATCACTAGAGGCCTGTTTACTAAGGATTCTTCTATTGACTTGCCAATAAGAGAGGTAGGCCTATGTATAAATAAATGAATTATGAATAAAATAAGTACATTATAGGCAATATGGTAAAAAATGGTATCATCAACTAGGCTACATCGGGTTTCTTTTGGGAAGGCTCAGACCAAGGCATTTCCCATGAAAGGGCGGTCCTTTTCTGAGAATGACCTTTTATGAGCCTCAGATGGTTTGGTCTTGGAAAAGTTTGCCCTAAATCAAATGGTTTCTTCTCTATCAGAAACCATATCGGCTAAAACATACACCTGATTTAAGTTAGTTGAAGGCAGATGTTGGAGACTCCTACAGGCCAAGCTAATCAGATCTTATTTGTGTATTTTTTATAAGCGTTGGAGAGCTATTCCTCGATGTTCAGATTTGCAGAGGTCTGTTGGAAGTGGGAAAGACTAGAGCTAAGGGAACCAATGAGGATGGTAAGTCAGGATATGTGGGGCCATAAAAAGCAAATGTCCACTGGAATGGAAAGGAGGGGAGCAAATTCAGGAGATATTTCTAGGACAGAATGAACAAAAGTTAGTGACTTGATTGGGGTGTGGGCTGGGCGACAGGGAAGGGAGGTACAGGGTAGACTTTAAATCAAAAGCCTTAGTGAAGTCAGCTAGAAAGAGCTGGGATGGAGTTCTTCAGCCGTGATCTCTGTGAATGAAGCCCCTCAAGTTCTATGTCCTGCAACCATCTGCGTTCACCCACTGTCTCTGTCAGTACCACCCTTCCGCCATTCACCTCCACTGAGGCATTTTTACCTGTATCTCCTAAGTCGTTCGCCTCCCCAGATTCTCTCCATTAATCACTTCAGTGAGAATTTATCATGATCTTGCATTTTTTAATTTCCAATCTCTGAGCTGCCCCGCACCATATTTCTGCTTCACCCTTAGAAGGAAAGGAAGCCACCCAATTTTCTTAGTGTTTCATGAGGGCCACAGGCTGGGGATCACCTTACTGGCACTTGTTTGACCTAGTTCCAGGACTTTGGTGGCTCAAGGCTGAGGGGAAGCATGGGTGGGGGTGGAGGGCAGGGCAGATGACCAGCTGCAGTCGGGGGCAAGGTGGGGTACCAGTCCTCAGACTGGTGTGGAAGAGCAAAGGAGCCACCTGCAGGCGGCTGGGAGGGAAGGATGTGGTTGTAGGGGTGAGGGAAGCAGGTCACCGGTGGAGGTGGTGTTGCATAGGAGTAGGGGCAAGCAGGGGACTCGGGTAAGAAACCAGAAAAGGTGGCGGGAGACAGATGGGCCAGTGGCTGGAGCAATGACCGCTCATGCTTCCGTTGTTTAGCTCTGCGGTTCTGGAACCAGACCTGGGGAGGGGGGAGAATAGCCACATCAGAGCCCATGTCTCAAAGAGGTGGCAACCCCTCTTCCAATGACAGGAGGTACAGGAACAGGGGGTAAGCCACTCCCACAATGAAAGAGGAAGTAAAGCTCTTCCAGAGGGCATGGCTGAGCCCCATCTACTGACAGAGTGAAACCCATACCCTTACCCCTAACATGTGTTTAAATTTGCCCAATTTCTACAACACTGAGTGAGTAAGAAATGTCAATTTCCAAAAAGAAAGAGATAAGTATGATAACAGTGATATTTTCCCTCCCCAGAGAATGGGAAATTTCCCCTAGGGTTAGGTTTAGAAATTAAGACTATGGATAAATTTAATTGTTATAGACAAGCTTGGATTTAGAGTAGGGTTTACAGTTAAGGGTATTAGAACTCTGTGGTTAAGACAAGGGGCAGCGGGCTGGTTGAGTTTCAAGGCTATGGTTAGGGACAAGGTTAGGTATGTATGTGAACAGTTAGCATTGAATTTCTGTTGGAATTCACATCACTATTAAACGTTGGGGTAGGTGCTGAAATTCAGGTTAGATTGGGCTAGAGCTCGGGTTAAACTCAAGTGGTATTCATGATGCAGATGAGGTTATGTTGAGGTTAGATGAGGCCTGTGTTCTGAGAATCATTTAGGTCAGGGTTAAAATGCCTAAATTATATGACAGTCTATGCCCAGGCAGTCCCCCAGCACCAGAGAAATCTGCATTTCTTCCCCGAGGGAGGAGGGATCCTGGGGCATCACCTGGATTCTGGCCTCGTTGAGGCCTGTGTCCCGGGCAAGACCCTCCCGGGCCCAGATGTCAGGGTACTGGTTCCTCCCAAAGGCTGACTCCAGCTGTTCCAGCTGCACTGGGCTGAAGGTGGTGCGGTGGCGGCGCCGGGAGTGCGAGTGACCCCTCTGAACTGTTTGCGGAGAGAGCCTTGGTCTCCCCACTCCAGCACCAGAGAGCCTCTGGCAGGGCTGAATGCTCATGTCTGAGGAGGGAGGGAAGGGAGAAGTTGGTTTAAGTAGGACTTGTCCAAGCCAGGTGCTGGCTCGGATTTGGCTCAGTACCCCCTTCTGCTCCCCTTGTGTTCACCCTGTCCCCACCAGGAACCCTTGAGCACTCACAACCCCTATTCCTGCACCCTGCTCAGCCTCCATCCCTGTGTCACCTCTGAGTCCCTGACACCAGGCTATGCTCTCCACAGAGTACACCCTCAGACTTGTCCCTGTCCTGGGCACACCTGGCAACCCCACTGTGTGCCCACTTTGTTGCACCCCCCAGACGCATGCCCCTCCAGGTGCCCTTCACCTCTCTGGGCACATGCACGACCACCTGGGGCTCACCCAGTTTTTCCCGAAGACTGGGGTCTGCTGTGTGCACTCACACCCTAACAACCAGGGAAGAGCCCATTGCCTGTCCCCTCTGTCGAGGCTCACATTCAACTTGCGCCTTCTTTATACAGCTCTCATCCTCCTGCACCCCTCACCTGGGAAGATGAAACATTCCTCCTGTTCTGCTTAGACACGCCCTCCCCGCACTTACTTTCCATTTTCTCCCCTAACCCTGCCCTGGCCTGGCCACCAGGCTGCAGGAACCTGAGCTCGTGGGAAAGGCTTGCCTCTCCTCCCCGAAGGCTCACTAAGCCCCCACACTAATTAGTCTGAAAGCTGCCGGGAGGAGAGAACAGGGAGGGAAAAGGAAACACCTGGAAGGCACACACTGAGAAAAGGAGATGTCTGGGGCTGAGACAGCATCCCCATGGGGACCCAAAGGCATGGCACCCAGCCGGAGCTCACCATCCACTGTGGGGACACCTACACTGAGCCAGCTCTCCTGGATCCAAAGCCCTGGCCCCCTAGCTCCCTCCCTCAGAGAAGGCAGTGCCCTGGGCTGAGGAGCACTGTGGTCAGGAACGAGGGGACAGACATCAGCTGTGCTTCCTACCCTGCCACCGTGTGAGCTGTGCAGCAGCTCCCTCACACCAGGGGCTCAGCTCCCCTGTCTTGTAAAGCCAAGGAGTCATACTGCCCCACACTTCCTAAGGTTCCCACAGTTCTAGCATGCTAGGATTCTGTTTTTAACTTCTACTCCTAACCTTCCTCATGGAAGCATTGCCCCACGGAGCTTAGGCATTGAACCGCACACCCGCTGCCTCCTCGGGGACCCGACTGCACCCCAGAGATACACTCACCCATTGCGGAGGTCAGAGTCCCAGTGGCTGGGCGGCTCTCAGGCCGGAGGCTGCTGCAAACTCGCCCCTTCTTTGGCTTACCCTGCTGAGCCTGCCCTTCTGCTTCCATGGCCAGCAACAGACACCAAAGCCGGTCCGTCTCCTGTGTCCCCGAGTCTCTGACGCTAGGTCAGTCTTTCTGTGTTTCTGTTGTTCCTCTCGACGCCTGTTATCTCACCTCTGTCTATGCTTGAGTCTCTGTCTCTGAATGTGTGTGTGTAGATATAGACAGATACCCTTGTCTTTTTCACGGTCTGTCCTTTTTTCTAGTTGTCTCCTAATGCCCCGTTCCTTCGTGTGAGGGTCATCTCATTCTCTGCGTGGACCTCACCTGTTTCTGTTTCCGTCTCTACTCTTCTCTGCCCCTTCTCTCCACCAGGACGCTGCTGTCTCTTTCCTGTCGGCTGCCTGCTTTCCCACACCACCCCTCTCTCCCGAGTCTTGGAGGAGTGACCTCCTCCTCGCCTCTGTGGGCCCCTCCAATCATTACCTGATCACCAGAGCCCCCTTGCTCAGGGGAGGATCACAAGCCGGATGAGGGAAGGTGTTCTGTTGGAGGGTCCAGGGACCAGGGCCAAGAGCTCGTATTCCCAGAGGACCAGGCTCTTTTGTCCTGTTAAATCCCCACCTGGGAGCAGGCAGGGGAAGAAGGAGAAAATGCATTCCTTCCAAGACCCCTCCTTAGAACCCCACTGTGGGGAGGGGAACCAAGAGGGGACTGAGGGGGGGGCCAGGAGTAGGGCCTGCCTGGCATCTCCGCATGGGGTTACACCCAAGGACCTATTTCCAGAAAACCAAAAACCAAAAAGTCACAAGTGCCTGCTGTTCCTTCCCAGACATCCTGATATCTCAGAATATACCAGCCACCCCCTCAAGACAACCTTAACCCAATAATAGAATGAGTCTCCAGTATTCTCTGGTTTCCTCCCCCAAAACATCACCTCTTCATTAACCCACAACCCCCAGGACACCACGATCTTCCAAGGTCATTCAGACCTTCAGAAAACCCTAACCAGCAAGAGCATCTGAATTCCAGGGACATCCTGATCCCCCACCCCACCCCAGACTTCAGGACTCTGAAGGAGACTGTGATTCCCATGATGTCCCAACATGCTAATTCTTCAAGGACAACCTGACCGCATAGTACTCTGCCTCTCGAGGTTCCTTAGACCCATGAAGTGCATTCTGGCATCCCCAGGACACCCTTTAAGGACAAACTGACAGCTCAGGACCTTAGGATCCTCCAGGACACCCTGAAACCTAGGGACGCTCTGATACCCGGAACACTTCACCTCAACCTCTCAGGACACACTGACCTGATAAGGACATACTAACCCTCTTGGAATACACTGTACCCATAGGACAGACTGATCTCCAAGGTCATGCTAACCTCCTCAGCACATCCTTTTCTTTTCTTTTTTTTAAGATGGGGTCTCACTCTCTTGCCCAGGCTGGAGTGCACTGGCATCATCATAGTTCACTGGAGCCTCAAACTCCTGGGCTCAAGTGATCCTCCTGCCTCAGCCTCCTGAGTAGCTGGGACTACAGACACATACCACCGCACCCAGCTCCGCACACATCCTTTGAAAACACTCTGACAATTCAGGACAGGAAAAATCATAATCCTTTAGGGTCTTGATGCTTACAATGTGATTCATGGATCAGCAGCAGCAGCAGCACATGGCAGTTTGTGAGAAATGCAGAATCCTGGGCCCCACCCTCATCCTACTGAATCGGCATCTGCATTGTAGCAAGATCCCCAGGAGAACTGAGTGAGTGTTTGTCTTGGTCAGCTTGGGCTGCCATAACAAAATACCGTAGACTGGATGGCTTGAACATTAGACATGTATTTCTCACAGTTCTGGAGTCTGGGACGTCCAAGATTAAAGCAACAGCCTATTTGGCTCCCTGGTGAAGGCTCTCTTCCTGGCTTGCAGATGGCCACCTTCTCATTGTGTCTTCACATGGCCAAAAAAGAACCAGCTCTGGTCTCTCTTCATCTTCTTATAAGGACTCTAATCCCATCATGGGGCCTCGCCCTTATAACCTCATGTAAACCTAATCACCTCTCAAAGGCCCCCACCTCCAAATACCATCACATTGGGGGTTAGGGCTTCAACATATGAATTCTGGGAGGACACAAACATTCAGTCCATAACCACAGTATAGTTGAGAAACACTGTGCCAAGACATCAATCCTTCGCCTTCTACCCCAGGATATACTGTGACCTCCTAGAGGTCTCTGAACCCAATGGCAGCCCTAAGCTAGCAAGATCCAGTAACATACAGTCAGTTCGGATCCACAAGAGAACACTGAATTGCAATACACTCTACAGCCTGGAGATGCCCTGACTCTTCAAGAGAACTCTGGCCATCCAGCCAGGGCAGTCAGATTGTTCCAGGACACTCTGACATTACAAGGAAACTAACACACCACTCCTGTCCTCCAAGGACACTGAGACACTACAAATTTGACTTGATGTCTCAGAACACCATAATCTCTCAGGATACTGGAACTTTTAGAAGCATTTGCTTTCCCACCCACAACCCAGACCTTCAAGGAAGTCTGACTCCCGGAATCCTCTCACCCCAGAAGGGGCAGAGTGGTGTGGTGGTTAGGGACATAGGTTCTGGAGCCAAACTGCCAAGGGTTAAAATCCCAGCTGTGATGTTTACTTTTTATGTGACCTTGAGCTCGTTACTTAATATCTCTATGTCATAGGTTTATCTTCTGGGGATAATAATAATACTGTCAGTTCTCTTTATTTGAAGTAGTTATGTTCCATAAAGTCACCACAACATTGAATTAGTGAATATCGAACCATTATTCCTGGAGGAAATAGCCTCTGGTCAGGACGTTTCTGTCAATGAATCAATATATAACCTTGTATTACGTGTTTCTGTATCATGTTTGATTCTGTATGAATCAACAATATTTTCATGTATATTGTTGATTCATTACCATTGAACTCACAGCCAACAGCGCTATCCCTCCTGCCTGAATGAAGCTTATCTAACACACGTATTTCCTCTGTAAGGCACCTCACAGCCTTCTTGCACTTAGAAACACTAGATGGCACTTCCGCATTACACTTGTGGGCCATTTCAAAGAGGAAAATCACCAACAAAAAACACCAAAATATGAAAAACATGACATTAAATAGGCTGTGAAAAGGACCTATGAGAGCTGAAATAGAAAGGCAGAACATTGCCATGTTTGACCTCATCTGGGAATGTGGCCACTCAAAGTTTTTACTGCTTTATGCGTGCACATCACTGCAGATGCCCACAAAAGTGTCAGAGAGTTTTGCAAAAGTGTATTGATTTGGGGATTACAAATAACTTTTAGTGAGTAGGCCAATTTGCAAATATGGAGCCCATGAATAATGAGGATCAACTGTACCTACCTCGCCAAGCTGTAATGATTGAGTGAACAAAATAAACGTCTGCTTGCTATCATCGTCATCATTGTTACGACCATAGTCCCTGGGCAACCCTAACCCCCAGAGGCTGGCACTGCCAGATCCTTAAGTCCCTGGGGCACAAAGGATGCTTTCACTCTCTAGGACACATGGGCCCTACAGGAAGCTTGGACCACAGTGCCTTACAGTCGGCATGAGAGCTTGAGCTCACAATGACTTCACAGACCTCTAGGACACAAGGACATGGTGAGATTTGGAAAACTCTGACCCTTTAAGGAATTCCCTGACCTGACAGAATCTAGACATTCAAGGGCATCCTGCCTTCCTGCCCATTCAGAGCCCCCAGTTTGCTCAAATCTTGCAAAGGGCATGTCGACACTGAAAAATCACTTGAACTCCCCCAACCCAGGATATACCCTGACCACACAGACCTGATCCATACGACGTTTTGACTGAGTAAAGACATATTGGCCTCCCAAGACCCCTGATGCTTTGACGTCTTGATGCCAGGACACTCCAACCTTCTAGTGCACACTGATCATCTCAGCCCCAGGGTTCTCAGCAGACACCCTAATCACTGCCACTCTCCCCCTCCCCCAACGCACAGACAGCCCAGAGCAGCTTTGACCCACCACGACCTACTGTATCTACAAGGTGATTCTTATTTATTTATTTATTTATTTTTAGAGACAGGGTCTCACTCTGTCGCACAGGCTGGAGTGCAGTGGTGCCATCATAGCTCACTGCAGCCTTGGACTCCTGGGCTCAAGTGATCCTCCTGCCTCAGCCTCCTGAGTCATTGAGATTAGAAGTGTGAGCCACTGAGCCCAGCCACGCAAGGCGATTATTCTAACCCTCAAGAAATCCTGGCCTCACAAGGGAACCATTCCCTACAAGACCTCCTGTATATAATACATAATATCCCCTGAACTGTCAAAATATCTTGACTTCCCAGATACTCTCACCCTGCCTAGCATACTCTGCTCTTCCAGGACCCTGTGATTCCTGAAAATACTCTGATTGTACAAGAATACCTTGACACTGTGCTCCGTGACAGGTCCATTCAGGTCTATCTAAACCCTCAAGGACTACCTGATCTCTAGAAAACCTTGATCTCCTTAGAATATCTGATTTTTGTACATTCAGATACCAAAAGGATATGCTGACCCACCTGAACATCTTGACAGCTCTGGACGCCCAGAGCATCCAGGAGTCTCTGAATCACCCGGCCAGACCAACCTCCAAAGCACCCTGACACTATGAAAACAGTTTGGCTTTCCAGGACACTCTTACCTCAAAGTTACTGATGTTATATACTTCATAAGTGTTAAAAATGCCTGTAGACCCAGAACACCTGCCTCCCATGACACCTTGTCTCTGCCATATCCCTGCCTTCCCAAGATGCTCCAAGTCTCCCAGACTCTCTGCCTTTCACCTTTCAGGCTCATCTGGTCCTATATGGTCTTTTTGGATCCTCTAAACAACCTGTTGCCCCAGGGTACTCTGACCATTTAAAATGTCCTAATCCTACAAGACACTTGGAACCTACATGGGCATGCTTATTATCCTGAGACAAGGTGAACCCACAGGGCACTGCTCTGACCACACAAGGACCCCCTAAGACCCCAGTCAATCAGGTCTCTGTAAAGACACATTGATTCCCTTGGATAACATAAAACCTTGTTTACTCTGAGCATATGAACATCTTGTCTTCTGGGTTATTCGACCCTAGAGAGATATCTAAATGTCCCAAGATACTCTGACTCACAGGGCAGTCTAGCCTTCCAAAGATTACTTAGACTTTCTAGTACTTCTGATGCCACAGGAAGCTGTAACCCCATAAGGACACGCTTGCTGCCTTTCTAGTCCACTGTGACCTTGCAGAAATGCTGATCACCCAAAATACACTGAGCACCCAATAAATTCTGTCCCTGAAGGACACTCTGATCCTAGGAGGACACCTTCAAAGTCAGATGGTCCACCACCTTACGGGGTGGTTCCAGAATATAAATTCAGATAAGCCACACCTCCCTCATTTGTAAAATAAGTACAATCCTAGAATTTTCCTTCTGTATTCTGGGCAGGTATGGACAATGCCTTATGAAGACTCTACCAAGTTTTTGTTTAGCTCATCTGTTCAGAAAGGACAATGCAAAGATAACCAGTGTATTGAAAAAAGGAAATAAATAAGGTATATGAGTAGAATGAAGTCTCAGAAAGAAGGTGTTGACCTTACTAAAAAGAAGAAAATAGGCTCATAATAATATAATTCATTATATCAACAGATAAAAAACAAATGATTATCTAGCATTTGATTAAATTCAGCACTTATTTATAATTTTAACTGATATTTAAAATAACCATTAGCAACATATTTACCTTAATAAAGGTTATCCATTAAAACCTATAAGATATCCTGATAAAAATCATCTGTCAAAAAATTTGTCATTCTTATATGGTAAAACATAATTAGCATTCTCCTAAATCAGGAAAAAAGAAGGCCTGGCCGTCCCTACTGCCACTACCCTACATTGTCCTGGATGTCCTCGCCAATCCAACTAGATGTAAAAAAGAAATAAGAGATATAAGGATTTGAAAGAAAGAGAAAATTGTTTCCATCATTTATATAGCATATCTTTGTCAGTATAAAGCATTCAAAAGCATGTACAGAAAATAATTCGAACTAACAAGACAGATCAACACATTTATAGATACAAGATTAAAAAACAAAATCCATTACATTTATATGTACTAGCAGTAGCCAATTAAATAATGCAACAGGAAGAAAAATCACAATAGTACACAGCTATCAATATTGTTAAAGATGTGTAAGAAATTTAGAGGATTAAAAAGGTTATAAAATGATACTGAAGGACATAAGAGAAGACCCAAATAGATGAGAAAATAGTCCATTGATAGAAGTCTCAATATTGAAAGGTGTCAATTCTCCCCCAAGTTAATCTATACATTTGATATAATTTCAATCAAAATCTAAGGTTTTTCATAGATCTTCAATGACTGATTTAAAAATATATGTGGAAAAGTAAAGATCCCAAAAGCCAAGATTATTTTTTTAACAGAAACACAAAGATTCATTTATTCATCCATTATTTCAGTAACATTTATTAAGTGCCTGTGACATACTAGGCACTGTCCTAGATGCTGGGGATTCAGTGATGAGCCAAACCTGACACCATCCTGGCCCTCAAGGAGCTCTTATCCAGTACAAAATACAGGTCTTAATTATATATCTGCACCCTTTGCCATGCAGCTTTGCAGTACATCCCACCCAGTAGAGTGGGTGGAGTATATTTCCCCATTCCCATGGACTTTGGGCTTGGTCGTGTGACCTATTTTGACCAATGGAATATGAGCCAAAGTGATAGTGTATCAGTTCTGAGCAAAGGCTTTAAGAGTTATCTTGTATTCCTGCTATTCACCAAAAGACAAGCATGCCACAGGGAGCTACTCCCCTTTTGGCATGGGTCCTGGTATGAGATTTTCTTGGAGCAGACCTGAACCTGAGCCTCAGAAGCCGGGCTGGCTGAACCTTGTAGACCCATAGCCAACCTACAGAACCATGAGCAAGAGACAAAGGTTTGTTGTTGTAAGTATTTGGGATTTGTGGGCTTGTTTGTGCTGGGGCTCAGAAAACAATACCCCAAATGAAGGCCTCAGAAGCAGCCTCAGAAGCAAAAGGTTTCCTCTGACTTTCTCCTGCTTTCCTGTCTCTCAGTCACATTCTCTCCTGAGGCTAGCCATAGAAACTAGAATCCCTCTTGCTCAAGGCAGGTCACAGAAACCAGAACCTCTTTGACCCAAAGCCAGCCATAAAATCAAAAAAAAAAAATTACTCTAACTTTCCCTCTGCCCTATCTGCGTAAAAAAATAGCCATAAAGAAATTCTCTGACCTATCTTGTTTGACTGTAGGTCCTAAGACCCCCCATTCCAGACAGGGTCCTGCCAGACACCCAGAAGGAAGGAATGCTGCTCAGAGAGGCCGGGAAGAATCTAGACAGACAGGCCCTGCTGGGTTTCCCCATTCAGTCTATTAGCATTAGATCATACCCCTTTTTGTCCAATCATATTTCTACACAGCTGTCCATAATTTGTTGAACTTAAGCATCAAAATGACAATTTCCCCTGTATCTCTGGGTCTTTATTCTGACCAAAAACCAAGATTATTTTAAAAGAAAAAAAAATAACCAAACAAACAAAAAATTAGAAGGAGGAATTTGGCCTTCCAAATATCAAAATGGTTGTATAGTTTTAATTAAGACAGATTTGGGCAGAAAGAGAAAAGAAGATTAACAGAGCAGAACAGACTCCAGAAATAGACCCAGTAAAATATAGGACCTTAATATTTTATACAGTAGACTTCAGTAAGCAACAGGGAAATGATCCCACAAATGATGTATTATTTAGCTTTCCACATGGAAAAAAAGTTAGAAATATATATCCCACTCACAATTTATATCAAAATAACCATCATCATTTTGGATAATAAGACTTAAATGTGAAAAATAATACTTTAAAACTATTAGAAAAAATCATGGGAAAATATCTTTATGAGCATATGTTAAAGAAGAATTTCTTAAGATATCAAAAGCAAAATTATGAGGGATATTTCTGTTAATTTGATTATATCACATAAAGCATTTTGTGTGACAAAAGGCAGTAAGACAGCCTAGACAAAGGTAAAAGGAAAGCCAAAAACTGAAAGGATATTTGCAACATATATAAAAACACAGGGGATTAAAATCCAAAATATGTAAAGAACTAAAACAGATTAATACGACAAAAATAATCTATTAGCAAATGGGGAAAGGCCATAAAAGGGCAATTTGGAGAAAAGAAAAATAGAATGTCCAATAAATACATGAAAAGATGCTCAATTTCCCTAGTAAGAAAATAGGAAAAATTTAAATGAAAACAATGAGTTACTATTTCACATCCATCATACAGTGGCAAAAATGAAACCATGTGACAATGTCAACTGTTGGCCAGGAGCTGGAGAAAGAACTCCTCTCACTGTTAATTGGTGAGAGTAAATTGTTGCAACAAATGTTTAGTAAAATTGAAAGAAAACCCACACATACACTTATGACACGGTAATTCTCCTTCTATTAAATTGAACCATAAGAAATTGCTATTTTTTTATAGGTCAAAGAATTAGTCAACCATCAGCAGTTTCATAAGGTTTAACCTCATAGTTATATATATTAGAAGAATTCTCCCATCCATGGAGAAGGTATGTCCATTGCACCATCACTTTTAATACTAAGGAATGGAGCAATCCGAATTCTATCAGTAATGGAATAGATGAACACATTTTGGTATATCCATACAATGGAATACTACATTCATACTGACAAATTGAGTTATCTCTGTGCATCACGGATAGCTCTTGAGAGTGTGCCAGCCACTCGCTGGGCCTCCCTAGCCAAGCCTGGGTTGGATGATGACCTCATCTTGGACTCTTAGGGTGACCATCCCTTGCAATAGGAGTCCAGGCTTCCTGTCTACACTCACTCTCCCTAAATCAGAGAGCTCAGCCTTAAGGACAGGCAAGTGCAATGCTTTTGAAATGATATGCCTTCTGTGGTGGGGCTGCAGATATGAAGTAAATAGCTCTTGTCAACCTAAAAAAAATCAGAGAAGAATATCTCCAAATATGTTGAATTTATTCAGGAATAGAAAAGAGGATTATAATCTGGTGCCGCAGTCCAGCTGCAGCAGAGTCCAGGAGTCCCCTCAAGGTGGGTCAGGGCGTCGGCGAGTGGGAGACAGTAACGACACAACTCAGAGGTTGGAAGTAACTGTTCCAATTTTATTTTGTAGAGTCTGATTTTTATATTCATTATTTTGGCAAGCATAATCATATTTGTTATTACAATCAGGTAGTAGTCATAGTTTCAGGTTATAGTTAATACATCTGGAAACTGTAACTGTTCTGATCACAGAGGTGAAAAACATGGTTTCTAAAGCAAAGCCAAATGAAACCTATTGTTCTAAGTATTGTAAAGTACACAGTAATGGAGCATATCATGAGGTAAAATCTTGCTTAAGCAAAGGTTATTCTAAAGTTTCTGCCGTTGTTCCTTCTTAAGCTGTACTCTAAGTTCTTCTCTTTGACGTTTCATTTTTTCTATACTATTTTTTAGTTTGGACCAGCAACACTTTTCCTCAATTATAATTAACTGGCTAGAAATGTCAATCTTAGATTTTGTTGTCTTAATACGCCATGGGGGTCCTGCCCGAGCAAGTCTTTCCATGAACTGTAAACTTTGATAGGGAACTTGTAAGCCGTCTTTGTTCACCATTCTAATTCCATCCTCACAGAGGGGGGACTTGACTCTAATTTCTGGAAACGATTGCTAAGCAATATTGTAGGTCGCAATGAGGGAGAAGTAAACATATTAATTAGAAGCCACACTACAGCAGCAGTTATAAGTAATGCTATTGAGTTGATGTATTCAAAGGGGTCCCTGACGGGATTTCCACGGTGGAGCCTTCTTTGAAGGCCCCTCCTCCATGCACCGACTTTGTCAAGACCCATGGCTGGAAATGGTCCCAGCAATCTGGAATGCACTATGGCAAGCTACAGGTGAGAGGAGTTCTTTCTCCAGTGAGGGAAGGGTAGGGGAAGCTTTCATTGGCAAAAAAGGGAGAAGTTCACATACTCTGCTTGGAAACAGAGTTCATTGTTTCTGGTGGCTCAAAGTCAGAGTTGACATCAGTTCATTTGTAGAGATGCTGTTACTGGGCAAGTGTTCTTTCAAGAGCATTTTATCTGGATTACTGCAGTCGTAAAGAATGTCTAGTGATAAACCTTGTCATAGAAATATATGTATACATGCAAAATGTGCAAACTGTGCAAAGCAGGTGATGTGTGAAGGATGTGAAGGGATTTCTGGTGGGGTTTTTAGAAAGTCCTTGGAAACAGTTCTTATCGCAGACATGCTTCATCCTGGTATCTACAACTTTCCCATTTCCCCCTTTTGATCAAGATCTTTCTCCAAAAGCATTGCTGATCAATTAGCCTATAGTCAGATTTTAAGTGTCCCTCAGTACTGGGATGGACCTGTCTCAGTTAATTGGTCTGGTCCCACATCAGGGAGAGGTGATCAACAGTGTCAAGACCCTTTTAGCCACATTTGAGCAACAAGGAGGTCAGAAGGAGAAGCTCTCAGGCTTAGTTTGTCTGGATTTCATGGTAAAGTTTGATTTTGTCTGTTCCATAGGCATTGACTATCATCTCAAAGCACTGGGCCAATATTATTTTGTCAAGGGTTGTATTTCTGTAAAGATTTGAAAGAAAACAGGTACACAATTTAAAAAGGAAAATACAAAGCTAAAATAACAGCAATATGACAATTCCAGTTTGCATAATGGTTTTGAGCTATGAACCTAGACTTAAAAGCAACCAACTGAACAGATCAGGTGACCATGGGAAATGGGGTGAAACTTGTTGTAGCCAGGTGGCTTGTTCTCTTATTTTATATAACTGAGTTTCAACTTCCCCAGAGGAGTTTTTCCAGGTACAGCATGTAGTATTAGCAATACCACAGACACCACATTGGTCAGCTAATAGATAATCAGGAGCAGTGCTGTTATCTAACACTACCCTGGAAAGAGAAGCTAATAGGTGCAGCTGCACAGTGATAGCCTTTGCAGTGGAGTCTGCAAAAATTCCTAGGGTAGCAGAAAAATGTCTTATCGTCTCTTCATTACTGGCTACACCATACTATGATACAAAAGATCTGCCAAAGGAAGCAAATCCAGAGTCCCATAACCCACCAGGTAACTCATGTTTAACTCTTTGATGTAGAGAGAGGAGGCTATTCCCATGAGTATCCCAGCGATCAGTTTCAGACCTATTATGCATTGACAACAGAACAGTCAAATGTCCCAACCCCCATTGGCCTCTTGTTACCCAGGTGTCTAAACATCTGGAGGCCCATATGGAGGTATCCCATCCACAAAAGTAAATATACCCAGTAGGAACACAGACAATCTTTTCTTCTGTGAATTTTCTGTCTCTGCTAGAGTTAAACCAGGGGTCAGTTATTTTACTTACATAGTGCTAATGGCCCTTCCTCTCAAAATCAGTTCCAATAATTTTTCTTACATGTATTAGGGAGACTCAAGGAATGTTTTGAGAGGGATGATCCATTGCGTATTTCTAGGGTCCAACCAGGAGACCACTGTTTTGAGAAGGTCAGGCAGGGGACAGGAGGTGAAGGTGGGTGAGAATGCCTGACCCTGTAGGAGGTCCAGGGATACAATCTGTGCAGGTGGTTGGACCTGGCCTGTTAGTGACACTTGTTATAGCTTGGACTAAGAGTTCTCTAGAGTCATGATCAGATTGGGGTTTCTGATAACAGATGCAACAATTAGTAAGATTTCCTCACTGTGGTGATGGACTGGGAAATGCAGACAAGGGCCTTGTTTTTTCAGGGAAAAGAGGGAGAAAATAAAGTAAGAATTACAAATGAGGAAAGGGTATGCAGGCCTGGTCTGGACATCTTGGGAAAAGTCATCTACTCAGATGCCGTCTACCTCAAATCCCAGAAATGTTTAGTTTTAATTCATTGACAGGAGTGTACACCCACTCAGAAGCTGCTATTTTCTTTAGAAGACATACATGTATCCAGGAATCAATTCCTTTAAGTTTGGCAGCACAGGGGTTGGTCAGCAGGACCTGGTGTGAGTCTTTACAACAAGGTTGGAGGGAATACGTCTGTAAATGTCTTTTCCAATAGACAAAATCTCCTGGCTGAAAGTTGTGGTGTTTTAGGTCTTTGTCTCCTGGGAACACACTGTGGAAAGATTGTTCTACCAGAGTATAATTTTCATCAATAGCCTTGATTATACCTTCATGATATTGAAGCATTTCATCTTTTATTAATTTGAGGGCTAAGGAAGTTGGGGCCAAATGCATGGGGCATCCAGTAATTATCTTGGTTGGTGAGAGTTTACATAATCCGAAGGGAGTGGCCCTTAAATTTGGAAGCACTATAGGTAGGGCTTTTGGCCATGGCAAGTGGCAAATGGGCAAGTGTAAGGTTTCCATAAACTTTGCCTATTGGTTGTGGTTTTTAATTTTTTCTTAGAGAGACAGAGTCTCACCTGTTGCCCAGGCTGAAGTGCAGTGGTATGATAATAGCTCACTTTAGGTCACTATAAGTTTGAATAGCTGGGCTACAGCTATCCTCATGCCTCGGCCTCTCACAGTGTGGGATTACAGGTGTAAGCCACCATGCCTGGCTGCCAATTGGTTCATAAGAGTACTGTTGGTGCATTTAACTAGCCCAGGGGACTGGGGATGATAAGCACAATGAAAGTAATGTAAAATTGGCCAGATACCACATGCTTGTTTTATAACTTGTCCAGTAAAATGGTTCCTTGGTCACTGTGGCACTCTAAGGGGTACACCCCAGGGAGGGATTATCTTCTTTAATAGGACTTTAGCCACTGCTGAGGTGGCAGTTCATCTGCAAGGGAAGGCTTCAACCCAGTGGAAGAACCTACAGATCAAAACGAAAATATACTTGCATCCATGTGAAGGAGGTATGAAACCCATCTCCCAAACCTCGAATGGCCCATGGGCTGTGCGCACTGGCTTCACACTATTGAATTATGGCAGGTGGGGCAGGCTACATAAGCATCTGTAGCTGCTTTATTTTTTTTATTCCACCAGTATTGTTTCCTAAAAGTAACCATCTTTTCTGCAGCCCAGTGACTTAATCAAGTACAGTAGTTAATAACAGAAATTTCACAGCATCTGGCAGGACAGGTTTTTCACTTGGCTCAAATCCTAGTGCCTCCTGATCAATGAACCAGCAGTCATTATTTTTCCAATTTTGTTTTTTGGCCTCTGGTGCTCAAGTCTGTGCATCTTTAGTAGTTGTTTTAAGATCATCTTTTGGGAACCTTTCTAGCTGGGCCGTGACAGAAGTTTGATCAGGAGGAACTTCAAGGGCAGCATTCTCTACGGTGTTATCAGGAAGGTGACTTCCTCTAGCTTCCACAGAGTCTAGCTCTGCATGGCCTGGAACTTTGATAATGGCTTGAGCAGCGGGTGACTATTGCCTAATAATTCTTTCACGTAAGACCCAGTCTTTATTTTGCCTCCATTGGAAGTGAGGAAACCTCTTTGCTTCCCCAACATTCCACAATCATGAGCAACTCCAAAAAGCATACCTACTGTCCAGATAAACATTCACACTTTCCCCCTGGAAAGGAGACAGGCTGGAGTGACGGCGAATAGCTCCACCTGCTGGGCAGAAGTGGACAAAGGCAAAGGAGCTGCTTCTATAATCGCTAAGTAGTGACTGTGTAGCCTGCGTGACACTTACCAGAGTCATTCTATTTAAAAAATAGGAGGCATCTGAAAACTAGGACAGCTCGCATTGTCCTGGGGAGTCTCCCGCAGACCCTCCCAAGAAGGTAAAAGGTGGCCTGTCAGAGTTAAGCAGTCACGTGGTGTCCCATCTGCAGAAGATGGCAGGAGAGTCAGGGTTAAGGTTATCGCAGTGCGAGAGAGATGAGAGCAGCATGGAGCTGGCAGAGAGATGCTGAGCGTGGTGTGAGTGTGAGAGCTTCCACAGCATGGGGCACAGATACAGTTGGGGGATCCCACGGCGGCCTCCTCAGTTGCCTTGACTAACAGGGCTGCAGCAGGCACTGCTCCAGGGCAGTGGGGAATCTGCAGGTGACGGATCAAGGTGGTGATGTGGTATCCTAGAGGAAGGGGTTGGCCTCCATGCTTTCGGGCTAAGACCCCCAAAGTGTTTCCTTCTTTGTCATATATAAAGAGGGAAAAAGGGAACTTAAAATTAGTGTGACCTAGAGCTCGAAGATTTAACAATTTCTCCTTAAATTTGTTAAAAACTTGCTCTTCAGATTTTGCTCAAATAACAGGGTCAGGTTTGGTAACTTTAAGTGAAGCACACAGCGGTTGGGCCAGAAGAGAAAAGTGGGGGATCCGGTTACGACCATCACCAGCAAGTCCAAGAAACCCACGGAGTTGGCGTTTGGTTTTTGGCTGAGGAAATTGCAAAATCCTTTGAACTTGGTCTGGATCTAAATGCAGTCCAATTCTCTGAAATTAAATGGTCCAAATATTTCACCTGAGCTTTAACTAGTTGCAGTTTTTCTTTAGAAACTTCGTGACCTTCAGCAGCCAGTGGCTTTAACAGATGTGCACTGTCTTTCCTGAAGGCTCCCTGTGGAGGAGAGCACAGAAGGAGGTCATCTAAACATTGTAGTAAAGTGGAGTCTTGGGGAAAAGCCACATCCTCCAAGTCTGCCTTTAAAATTTGAGAACAGTAGGAAGGGCTTTCAGTAAAACTCCGGGGCATTACCGTGCAGGTGAACTGTGTGCACAGTATGCACTCGTGAATACTGAAGAATGCTACACAGATCGATGACGATGACTGTGAAAGACCTGCTACCAATGAGTATAGAGTTTAACAAGATATGGGGATTTGGAACCATTGGATGCCTTGGAATAACAATATGGCTTATTGCTGGGAGGTCCTGAACAAACCTCCACCCACGATTGTTTGGTTTTGTAATAGGTCTAATCACAGTATTACAAAGACAAATACACAAAATAATGGGGCCCTGTTTTTCATGTTCTTCTATAATAGGTTTAATACTTTGTAATGCCATCTGGTTTAGTGGATACTGTTTACTATTAGGCAGGGGTTTTGATGGATTGATCTGGATTTTAATAGGAGGTATACTATGAATTTTGCCAACATCAGTGGATGATTTTTCCCATAAAGAGACAGGTACTTGATCCAGCAGTGAAAGGGTGGCGCTATTTTTGTCTTCTGAACAGAGAATGACATAACAAATGAGGGAATTTGGGGAGTCAGGGAAGTCCAAGGTCAAGTGAGCACAGTTTGTTTTCTCAAATCCTAAAGTTATTTCCTGTTTTCAGGGAAAAAAAATTCCAGCATGGTAGTTTTCCAGAAAATCACATCCAAGGAGGTGGACGGGGGCAGAATTAACAAGCACAAAGGGGTGGGTGTCCTGGAGAGGGCCAAGGGCAAAAGGAACAGGCTGCAAAAAACACAGCAGTGAGAGGCTTGTTGGAAACTCCCATGTTTGTATCTCTTTATTACTCCGAGGGGTTCAGGACTGATAGTTGCTCCAGTGTCTATGAGCACAGTGAAGACCTCATTCCTAACCTGAAGGGTGTTTTCACCGAGATGATTAAGTGGGGAACTAGGAAGAGCCCCTGTACGTCCTCGGAGCCCCTTCCTTGAGAGCGGTCTCCAGGTGGAGGAGGAGGAAGGGACAGTGAGGAAGAGGTCCTCGCTATCTTTCCAGGCCGTCTCCTTTCCAGTGGCCTGGCTCCTCGCAGCAGTGCACGGCTCAGGGAGTCCCCGCCTGGTGTTACGTCTGGGAAATTCCCTCTGCTGTAACTGGAGATTAAGAATTTTAGTGGCTTTCTTTTCAGTAGTGTCCTCAAGCTCACAGGCAGGCTCATTTGCCAAGTTAACTAGATAAGAAGTGGGTATAGTTTCCCACTCCATGCAGGCCCTTTCAATAAGCTGGGAAAGTTCTCAAGAAAGGCCATTCACAAACAGAATTAAAGGCTACTTGAGTAGATACAACATCCATAGGTAATCCAGAATTTTCTTTAAACACAAACTGGAGCTGTCTGGAATAGTTGTAAACTGGCTCGTTAGGTTCTTGGGTACAGGCCTGGATTTTATTCCAGTCTAAGGTTTTAGGAAAAGTCTTGAAAATAGCCTTGTGGTATATTTTTTGTCATGCCTTGGGCTTTTTCATAGTTTTTGGGGGTGTTTTTGCCTAAATCATCTTCAGGATTGAGGAGCCTTGGCCATGCAGTGTTAAACCTGGCCCTCACCAAGTATGGGAACCAACTGGCATAGGTCAGAAAAAGTCGGCCAATCAGCCTGAATTACTATTAGGTTACTAAGTATGGAATGTACAATTTCCTTAAGTACTAAGTTTGACAGTTGATATCTCTGACATTTCGCTTTGACACTTCTTGGGGTTTTCTGTTTGTTTGTTTTTTTATTGTGAAGGTACATCCTCATTCTCTCAAATGCATGTTTTGGCTTGTGATTATCTTTCAAAAAAAATTTTTAGAGCAATTTTTGTGAAACCGTGGATAAATCAAAAATTCATGTTATTTTTGAATATGAGTTCTGTTGTGGAACCAAAGCAGCACAGACAGCTCAAAATATCAACAAAGTGTTTGGGAAGGATGTGGCTAATGAGCACACAGTACATCGATGGTTTGAGAAGTTCCATTCTGGTGATTTTAGTCTTGAAAATGAGGCATGCAGGTGACCTGAGACCAAAGTGGATAATGATCAGCTGAAAGCTGTAGTGGAAGCGAATCCATCTCAACCTATGTGTGAATTAGCAGCAAGATTTGACATTACTATTCCAACAATATTGGACCATTTGAAACAAATTGGCAAGGTAAATAAGCTGGATAGATGGGTTCCACATGAATTAAACAAGCATCAGAAGAGAAATCGTCTCGAAGCTTGCCTTTCTTTGCTGTCACGACATAAAGGCAAACCATTTCTACACCGTATTGTTACATGTGATGAAAAATGGATTCTTTTTGACAATCACAAGTGTTCAGCACAATGGTTGGATAAAGATGAAGTGCCGAAACACAGTCGGAAACCAAATATTCATCAAAAAAAGCTAATGGTGTCTGTTTGGTGGTCCAGCGCTGGTATTGTCCACTACAGCTTCATGAAACCTGGTCAATTGATTACAGCTGATGTCTACTGCAACCAATTGGACAAAATGAGGAGGATGCTTGAGATTAAGCAGTCAAGATTGGTCAACAGAGACAGGCCAGTCCTCTTGCAAGACAACGCTCAACCACATGTTGCGCAAATGCTGTTAAAACTACAGAAGCTGGATGTGGAAACTCTCTGTCATCCACCATATTCAACAGTCCTTGCACCAACTGACTACCACTTCTTCCAGGCTTTGGACCACTTCTTGCAAGGAAAAATATTCAATTCTCAACAAGCTGTGGAAAACGCCTTTCGCGATTTCATCACCACTCGCTCTCCAGGCTTCTTTGCTGCTGCATAAACAAGCTACTGTTAAGATGGCAAAACTGTGTCAATAGTTTAGGCACATGCTTTGATTAATTGTACTGCTTCTTGTTTGAGATATAATAAACTACACTTTTCATTCGAAATTGGACATTTCATATTTAATGACCTAATATGTTGAATTCATCAGCAAACCTGTGAGGGTCTTCCATGACCTCTGGGAATTTCTTGGCAATGGCTTGAAATTCAGCCTTGCTCCAAGGAATAAAAGAAATTTAGGGTTTAGAAGAATCATCAGTAAGTTTAACTTTACAGAGACAGGTTTGAACAGGACCAGGTTCAGCCTAGTGGCAGCTGAGCAATCAGGGGAAAAGGCAAGTCAGCCAAAGGACAGAGAGGAGGGACAGAGGAAAGAAAAGGGATGTCTCCTCCAGAGAGCAAAGATCCTAGGCCCCTCCTTAAGGCCTTGTTGTTCTTCCTCAACCGTTTGTCTCAGTTAATTTTACAACAGTACCTTGTAAAGAGGCAATTTTAGAATCCTGAATGTGCTTAGGAGCTTCGAGATACCAATTGAAGTACACTTCTCATTCAGACTGTTTAAGTTTAGGACCGTGGTTTTCTAATTTTGTCCTAAGAAAGACCCAAAAGACCCCCAGGATGGCCATTGAAGATTCAAATTAGTTTTGGTGTACTCTGTTGATTTAAAATATGCACTAGAGAGGACCATAATTTTTGAACATACAGCCAGCGGGAATCCCAGAAGGGGGACTGTTATTGTGTACTTTGAAGTTTTGGGATCTCATTTTGCTTCTTCATAATCTCTCAAGAGCAAAAGAAAAATCCTATAAGCCCTGTCAGGGACGGTTAGGGGTTTGGCCAGAGTTTTGTTTTACAGTGTGCCTGGCACAGGATTTTTGTTTTACTTGGCAGACAGCCTGTGCTCTAACTGTCGCACCCATAACCAAATTTTCTTCAGATATGTGAACTTTTTCTTGAGGCTGGCAGGCCCCCTACTGGGAATCTTGCCTGTCCATGTACCAGTTTATCCTCAACACAGGAGACTTACTCTTCAGAGTCTGAAGTCCCTCATAGAAAGGTGGCAACAGCAATGGCTTTTAGAGGGTTGACCCAAGCCCACAATTTTAATAAACTAATTTTCTCTTGAAAGATATTCAGAAACAGAGAAGAAAAGTCCAGCAACAAACGGAAGTATTAGCATATACAAACAACTCAGAGCAAAACTGAAACCAAAAGTGCGCACACCAGGACCAGAGAAATAAACTGTCTCTGTACCAGAAAGGACTGGCCAGAAAAAACGAAAAGCCTTTTATAATCCCAGAAGGGGTGCAAGATCCTTTATGAAGGTACCATAAACCAACCAGATCCCAAATAAGGCCAACAGGGAGCTGCTACCAGAGGGAGAGACTGGACCTGAGAGAAGGTTTGCCTGGGCAGGGAAAGGCTACCTGTGGAAGCTGGGAATGCAATGGGCTCAACTGTGGGTACCTCACCACCTCCAAACATCACTGATCTCTTCCAAAGGTAATTCTGCCTAAGGACCACTTCTGACACCAGATTATGTCAACCTAAAAAAAGACATCAGAGAAAAATATCTACCAATATGTTGAATTTATTTGGGAATAGAAAATAGGATTATAACCTGGAGTGCACTGTGGCAAGCCACAGGTGCATCTGGTGAGGGAAGGACAGGGGAAGTTCACATAAACAGCTCGAAAACAGGGTTCATTGGTTCTGGTGGCCCAAAGCTAGAGCTGGCGTCAGTTCACTGGTGCAGAGGTCATTACTGGGCAAGTGTTCTTTCAAGAGCATGCATCTGAATTACCACAGCCCTAAAGAAAGTCTAGTGATAAACGTTGTATAGGAATATACGTATATGTGCAAAATGTCAAGCCACGCAAAGAGGAGATGAACGAAGGATGTGAAGGGAATTCTGGCGGGGTTTTTAGAAAGTCCTTGGAAACAGTTCTTATCTCAGACATGCAAGCATGAGCTCCCCTCCTTCATGCCTTCTGGGCCCTATTTCATCAGGGTCTGATAAGAGTTACTTCATCCTGGTGTCTGCAGCTTTCACACGCCACTTAAAGGCAGCTTCTTCAAGGTCCTGTGGCTCCCTCTGGCCCCAGGCAGATCACTAGTGAGTGATCTTGTGGTTTCATAGTAAAAGATAGCTGGATAAGGATTCAGCAGAATATATTTCTGTGGGCAAATAAGGCAAATAAATAATTCATACAAAATTACAAACAATTCTAGAACTTCTGGTCTCAGCTCAGAGATGTAGGGAGCTGTAAAGACATGCATCCCACTTTTGTAACAAGAAAAAAGCTGGACAAAATGGAAATGAATGACTTCTTGAGAACCCACCAGAGAACCGAGATCACAACTGGTGGCATCAACTGCCACCTTGTGATCTGAAGAGATAAAGGCACCTTCAGGGAGAAGCATTTGCTGTACCTAGGACAAAAGCTGTTGAATGCCCCATGAGCCAGTCAAAACATCAACTGGAAATTTTGATGAATCGCTGGAGGCCAAGTATGTGCTAGCTTCAGAGTGTGCAGCTTCTGCAGGCACAGTCATGGGGGGACTCTGACCCTTTTGCATGCTTTTCTCCCAGGAGCTCCACCAGGCTCTCCCAGGGAGCATGGGGAGAATCCAGAGGGAGCTCCCCGTGGTGCTGGCTTGGGAAAGGGAACAGCAGCCACTGCAAAATTTGCCCAGACCATCTCCCTTTTGGAAAAAATAAAAGGCTTAATGTGTAAGACAAGGACATCACTTGAAGGTGTTAATGAAACCCACTGCAGCTGGGGAGGAGAGAAGTTCACTCAGACTTACCCCCCTATTTCACCTAAGTTAACAAGCAAACAAACAAACAAAGGGCCTCAAGCCATTGACCTGCTGTAGCAGAAGGAAGGGAACTGGCAGCTAAGGTAGCTCTAATCTTAGAGGAGCAGTGGAAATACTGTGAAACACCAGTGGAAACACCACAAAAACACAGGCCCACTGTGCATTTCAAATACCAAGACTCAGTGAGAACACAGAGAAAACCCCTCCTTCCCCCACCATCATGATAACGAGTCTCCAGCAATAATAACTGTGGATTACAGCAGAGGAGAGATCAAGAGATATGCTATCTTTGTGGATCAGCATAAAAGGAAGACCCAAAGCCACTGAGTAATACAAAAACAAAGGCACTAGAGGAATTTGAAGCTTCTGGTTCCCACAGCAACAAAACCCTTCAGCTTTGGCAAGCATTGGAAAGATAAACCTCAAACACAGCCCAACTCTTAACTAAATTAATATAAATCCTTACACTAACGACCTATTTACCCAGTATTTACTGTTCCATACAACATGTCCAGCTTTCAACAAAAAGTTACAAGGCATCCAAAAGGCAAGAATAAAACACAGCATGTTTGTTGAGAGTTCCTATGGAAAAAAAAGAAAAGAAAAGAAAAATACACAATGTGAAGAGACAGACTCAGATATGACACAGATGTTGGAAATATTAGACAGGAAATAACTGTAATTACTATATTTAAAAGCTCTAATGGAAAAGATAGACAAAATGTAAGATCAGATGGGTAATTTCAGCAGAGAGATGGAAACTCTAAGAAAGAATCAAATGGAAGTGCTAGAAATCAAACATGTAGTAACCGTAAAGGAAAATGAAAATCTCTGGACCCCCCTCAAATGCCTTATGCAAAAAGGAAGGTCAAGCCTGGAGGCTGAGTCATGCAACACCCCCTTCCATATGAACAGCCGTTACTACCACTATGCATTAGCCAGATCCCCACAGAAAAGTAAAAGGCCTCAGCATCTACAAAGGACTTTCCCCACAGATCATTCATAAGGAAATTATTTTCTGCCCTCCCATAAATAAGGACATGCCAATTGTAGCTTTAGGTCTGTAATCTAAGCCTAACTCCTAAAACTAAAGTCTGTTCAATTCCACACTGATAATGTTGATTGCAAGCTTGTCTTCCCAGGTGCAGAACAGAGATGAGATGAAATCAATCCTTTCTCTACCCACCCAGAGACATCTGCACAATGGATTCTTCCTTTACTCTCTTTTTCTGTTCAAGCATTCACCTTCTCTTATGTAAAATGTAGATCTGGACTTCACAAAAAGTAACCACTTGCCTCACTGCCCACTCCCCTCCTCCTTCTTTCAGTGTGCCCTCTCCCCTTAAATGCTGAGTCCCCAAATCCCTCTTTGGAAAAAAATAGTCACAGCTGCATCTGTGGTTTGTGTTTTTCCCAGGCACATCCTCACACTTTGGCTTAATAACTCTCCATTGATTGAGATCCTTGCCTCAGTCACTTGTTTTGAGTTGTCATAACAGAAATTGAAAAATGTCTTTGATTACCTTATCAATAGACTTGATACAGCTGAGAAAAGAATCAATGAACTTTAAAGAGATAATTCTCTGTTAAAACAAAAATACTAACAATGTAGCGTAGGGCTTATAACATGTAAAAATAAAATATGTGACAACAAGAGCACAAAGGTTAGAAGAAGAGAAGTAGAAGTACAGTCATCTCTCTGTAGGTGTGGGGTATTGGTTCCAGGATCCCTGCATATACCCAAATCCACACATATTCAAGTCCTGCAGTCAGCCCTCTGTCTACCACAGGCTTCACATCCTACAAATACTGTATTTTTGATCTGAGTTTGGTTGAAAAAAATCCATGTATAAATGGGCCCACACAGTTGTTCAAGGGTTAACCATATACTATTGCAAGGTTCTGATATAATACCATGAAATGGTATTATACTAATTTAAGGTAGAATGTGATAAGTTAAAGATGTATATCCTAAACCCTAAAGCACTAACTGCTTGTAGAAGAAAGGTCTCAAATTAGTGACCTAACCTTCTGCCTTAAGAAACTAGAAAAACAAGCAAATGAAACCTAAAGTAAGCAGAAGAAATAAAATAATAAACATCAGGCCAAGCACAGTGGCTCACATTTGTAATCCTAGCACTTTGGGAGGCCAAAGCAGGAGGATCTCTTGATACCAGGAGTTCAAGACCAGCCTGGACAACATAGTGAGATCCCATCTCTAAAAAAAAAAATAGAAAAGTTAGCCAGGTATGGTGGCACATGCCTGTAGTCCCAGCTACTTGGGAGGCTGAGGCAGGAGGATCACTTTGAGCTCCAGGAGTTTGAGGTTGCAGTGAGCTATGATGATGCCACCACACTCCAGCTGGCAACAGAGCAAGATCCTATCTTTAAAAAAGAAAAAGAAAAGAAAAGTATAAAGATCAAAGTACAGATCAATGAAATAGAAAACAGAGCATAGAGAAAATTAATGAAACTGAAGAATGGTTCATTGATAAATAAAACTGATAAACCTCTAGCAAAGCTGATCAGGAGACAGAGAGCACACAAATGACCAATATCAAGAATGAGAGAGGTTGGATTTTAAAGTTAAAAAAAAAGAAGAATGAGAGAGGTAAATCTGTATAGATTCCACAGGTATTAAAAGGATAGTAAGAGACTATTATGAGCAACTTTATGCCAATAAAATTGATAAATGAGATAAAATGGACAAATTTCATGAATGACACAAACTACCAAAGCTAACCCAAGAATAAACAAATGACCTAAATAGCCCTATATCTAATTAATAAATTGAGTTTATAGTTTAAAATCTTCCCACAAAGAAAACTTTAGATCCAGATGGCTTCACTGGTGAATTCTATATAACTTTTATAAAATACTGTATATATAATAAAATCCTACATAAATTCTTTCAGAAAATGGAAAAGGCATGAATACTTCCTAATTCATTTTATGAGATATTACAAGAAAAGAAAATATCCTTTGTGAATATAGGTTCAACTATCCTAAAGAAAACTTTAGAAAATCAAATCTAACAATATCTAAATTAGATAATACATCATGACCAAGTTGGTTTTATCCCAAGAATGCAAGGTTGGATTAACATTAGAAAATCAATCAATGTAATTGACTGTATTAGCAATTAAAAAAGGAAAACCATATGATCAACCCAGTAGACTTACAGAAAAAGCAATAGGTAAGTTCAACATACAGTCCTGATAAAAACCATTCAGCAAAATAGGAAGAGAAGGGAATTTTCTCAACCTGATAAAAGGCATATATGAAAAAATCTACAGCTGTCATACTTAATGTTGAAAGAGTGATTGCTCGCCCTCTAAGATTAGGAAGACAGGTATGTCTGCTCTCACCACTTTTATTCAATATTGTACTGGAGTTTTTAGCCAGTGCAATGAAGCAATAAAAAGAAATAAAAGGCAACTGGATTGGAAAGCAAGTAGTAAAATTGCCTTTGTTTGCAAACAACATAATCACCTCCGTAGAAATTCTGATGGAATTATAAATCTACTAGAGCTGATTAGTGAGTTTAGCAAAGTTTCAGGGTTCAAGATCAATATTTTAAAAACTAATCATATAGCAACAAATAAATTCAAATGTAAAAGTCAATACCATTTGCAATACAATGTAAATATGAAATATTTAGTGTTAATGCTGAAAAAAAGATGTGAACAACCTGTACAATGAAAACTAAAAGTATCATTGATAAGAGAAATTAAAAAAGATCTTTGAGAAATGTGCCTGCTCATAGGTCAGGAGACTGAATATTGTTAAGCTGTCAAAATTCTCCTTAAATTGATAAAATTCATGCAGAATTAATATATCAGCAGATTTTTTTCATAGAAATTGGCAAACTGAATCTAAAAGTTATATGACAATGTAAAGAACCTAGCATAGCTGAAACAACTTTGAAAAAGATCCGATTTCAAAGACTTATACTACCGAATTTCAAGAACTATTATAAAGAGATAGTAATCAAGACAGATGGTACTGCCATCAATATAAATAGCATATCAATGGAAATTAATAGAATCCAGAAATAGATCTACATATATAAGATCAATTGGTTTTTGACAAAGGTGGAAAGGCCATTCAGTGGCGAAAGGATAGTCTTTTCGACAAGTGTTGCTGAACAGTTGGATATCCACATAATACATATGCAAAAGAAAGAGAGAACATGGATCCACATCTCATACCATATTCAAAAATTAACTCACAACGGACCATAGATCTAATGTAAAACCTAAAACTATACAACTTCTAAAACACAAGAGAAAACTCTTTTACCTTGGGTTAGGCAAAGATGTCTTAGAAATGACAATAAAAGCAGCATCCATAAAAAACAAACTGATAAATTGGACCTCATTAAAATTTAAAACTTGTTTTCAAAAGACACTGTCAATGAATTAAAAGACAAGCGAGGCTAGGTGTGGTGGCTCACGCCTGTAATCCCAGCACTCTGGGAAGCTAAGGTGGGAGGATCACCTGAGGTCAGGAGTTAAAGACCAACTTGAGCAAGAGGGAGACCCCGTCTCTACTAAAAATAGGAAAAATTAGCTGGGTGTGGTGGGGCACATCTGCAGTCCCAGCTACTCGGGAGGCTAAGGCAGGAGGATCGCTTGAGCCCAGGAGTTGGAGGTTGTAGCTAGTTAAGATGATGCAAGTTACGATGACGCCACTACACTCTACCCCAGGGAGCCAAGCAAGACCCTGTCTCCAAAAAAAAAAAGACAAACTACATTCCTCAAAAAATATTTGCAAATCGCTTATCTGATAAGGACATCTGTCTGTTAATTCATGTATCTGATAAAAACATATATCTAGAATATACAAATTTAAGAACAGAAAAACAAATGACCCAATTTTTTAAAATGCAAAAAATTTGAACAGGCAATTCACCAAGAAAGATGAAATATAACCACCTTTGAGGAGAGTTTGGCAGTTTCTTAAAATGTTAAATATTCACCTACCATATGATCCAGCCACTCCTCTTTTAGTTGTTTATCCAAGAGAATGAAAGCATACATTCAAACAAAGTCTTGTTCTTGAATGTTCGTAGCAGCTTTATTTCTAATAGACAAAACAAATATTCATGAACAGGTGAATGTAGGAACAAGTGTGGTAGAGCCATTCAAGGGGCATTACTCAGCAATAAAAAGGAATGAACTAAGCTAAAGCATGGATGAATCTCAAAATAATTACGCTAAGTTAAAGAAACCAGACAGTAATTATATATTGTATGATTTCATTTACACAAAACTAGAGAACAGGGGTTGGCAATTTACAGCCTGTGACCAAAATCCAGCCCTCCACCTTTTTTTTTTAAATAAAGGTTTATTGGAACATATATATGTATAATAATTTGTTTCATATTGCCTATGGCTGCTTCCATGCTACCATGGCAGAGTTGAATAGTCTCAACAGAGATATGAAATGTCTAAAGTATTTACCATCTGGCTCCTCATGGTAAAACTTTGCTGACCCTTGCTTTACTGCACATGTTTATGTACATAGAAAATAAGATGGAATCTATAAAAATATTCCTAGAATTAATAAGTTAATTTTAGAGTACAAGGTCAATGTACAAATATTAATTGTGTTTCTATACATTAGAAAATAAAACTAAAACACATTCAATTTAGAATAACATTAAAAAGTAAATACTTGGAAATAAATTAATTCTCCCCAAATTGCTCTATAGATTCAATACAATCCAAATCAAAATCCTCATGGGCATTTTTGAAGAAATCAACAAGATGATTTAAAAGTTTACATTGAAAGGCAAAGGACCTAAAATAACCAAGACAATCTCAAAAAATAAGAACAAGATCAGATCACTTGATTTTAACATTTAACATAAAGCTTCAGGAATCATAAAGCTTCAGTGTGGTATTGGTGTAGGATAGACGTATAGATGGATGGAACACAATAGAAATCAGAAATAGACCTACACTTACATGGTAACTTGATTTTCAACAAAGGTGCCACCATAGTTCACTATGGAAATGGAAGTCTTTTCAACAGATGATGCTGGTTATCTGTATAGATAAAAATGAATTCTAATCCTTACCTCACGCCACACTCAAACATTCACTGGAAATGAATCATAGACTTAAATACAAGGACAAATCCTATTAAACCACTAGAAGAAAACATGGTATAAAATCTTTGTGACACTGATACAGGCAAAAGTTTTATCAACAGGACATAAAAAGCAAAACTCTGAAGGGGAAAAAGTGATAAGATGAGCGTCATTAAAATTAAATTTTTTTCTTCATAAGGCACAGTTAAGAAAATAAAAACAAGCCAGGTACAGTGGCTCACACCTGTAATCCTGGCACTTTGGGAGGATCGCTTGAGCCCAGGAGTTCAAGGCTCCAGTGAGCTATGATAAGGCCACTGCACTCCTGCCTGGGAGACGGAGCAGGGCTTGAGGCCAGGAGTTCAAGACCAGCCTGAGCAAGAGTGAGACCCCTTCTCTACAAAAAATAGAAAAATTAGCAGGGTATGGCAGCATATGCCTGCAGTCCCAGCTACTTGGGAAGCTGAGCAGGGGGATGGCTTGCACCCAAAAGTTTGAGCTGTGATGACACCACTACACTCTAGCCCAGGCGACAGAGTGAGACTTTGTTTCCAAAAAAAAAAAATTAAAAAAGAAGTGTGTGTGTGTGTATATATATATTTTTTTCTGGATTTACACAATAGAAATACATGTATTTATATGTATATATTTCTTCATTTATAAATTTCTTTGTTGTATAAACAAAATCTCTTCTGTATTTTTCATTAACTCCTTTATCAAATTCTGGGAAGTGTACAGTAAACTCTATCATTAAGATACTGACTTAATCAAGTCCTTAAAAATTTTTTTGAACATTTGTCTTATGTAATTTATTGTTACATTGTTTTTTGCTTAAAGTTTCATAAGTATTATTAAGTTTGGGGTTTTTTTTTGAGGCAGGGTCTCACTTTGTTGCCCAGGGTAGAGTGCAGTGGCTCAATCATAGCTCATGGCAGCCTCAAACTCCTGGGCTCAAGTAATCCTCCTGCCTCAGCCTCCTGAGTAGCTGGGACTACAGGCCTGCACCACCATGCCTGGCTAATTTTTCTATTTTTTGGAGAGATGGGGTCTCGCTCTTGCTCAGGCTGGTCTTGAACTCCTGGCCTCAAGCAATCCTCCTACCTCGGCCTCCCAAAGTGCTGGGATTACAGGCGTGAGCCACTGGGCCCGCCCATTACAGCATATTTAGATGGGCACACACACCCTACACTCGGTATTCCCTAGCTCTGGTCCACAGGCCAGCATCTGTAGGTGATGCCTCTGATTTCCTATGTCAGGGATAGAGTAACTATTACAGAGATTAAAACACTGAATTAAGGTTCTGTTCTTAGTCATTCCTTTCTTAGTATAAATGATGAAATTGAACTTTGTATTTGAAAGAAGAAAGAGTGCAAGATCCCGGAGTCTTAATGGTTATACAAAAGGGAGTCAGTGCAGGAACAAAGTGTGCAGAACAGAGTTGCTGTGAAGCCCTGTGAGCCAATCTCACCAGCTTCATAATTTTGCTTCACGTCAGTTCTGGGCACAGGGAAGGAGTCAAACCAGCTATGTTCTGACAATGACATGGGCATGAGATGTCCTTAAGGCAGTAGGAAGCAGAGGAAACTCAGGGTGAGGGAGGACCTGATATAGGTACAGTCCCTTGTGGCAGGTTGGTCCTGGGTGACTGCGCAGAGTCAGCCACGTATCAAAGGCACTGAAGGGAGGTCAGGTCAGTGGTCAGCAGCTGGACTTGCAAAGGAAGGAGGATGGCCAGAGCAGTGGCGCCTGGCAGTAAGAAGTCCAAGGAGGCAGCTCTTAGGACCCAGGCTTTTCCTAGGGATGGAAAATGTCCCAAAGAGAAAATTAACTGAGTCTGAGCAAACTGTCAGGGGTCAAGGCCAGGGTTATGGCTTCTGGGAAGAGCATTCCATGAGCAGGAGCCCTTCCTTTGGCAGAGCCCCTTTGGATCCTGGGGTAACACAGAAGTCAAAGATTAATTTGGTTAACAGAATCTTAGGATTTGTGGATTTCAGCATACTGGCTGATGGCACCACGAGACCAAGTTGTTATTAAATATTTGCTTTTCAGATCTCGGTCCAAGAAGAAACTTTTATAAATAAACATTCATACAGGAATGAATCAATTTTATAAATATATTTGATAAAAATGAACAAACACTGAATAGATTATGGAATCATAGATTCATGGAATATTAGAACTTTGGAACTCATGAAATTTTCTCTCCTGCTTCTCCTTATTTCTTAGATGGAGAAACAAACCCAGAAAAATAAAGTTGAGTGTTCACGCTCAAGCAACAAATCTGTGCACCAAAATGAGTTCCCCTTACCCTGAGATATCTCTGAGCCCAGACAGCACAGGAACAAAGAACGTTTAGGATGTGTGCCTCTAACAAGGAGCTGTGGGGAATCAACCCTAGGGGCGCCCAAACCTGGCAACTACTGCTGCCCTGATCCCCATGGAAATCCTGATCTCCAGGGATGGATGGCCTGTTTATTTGCTCCCAATCATCTGAGCCTGGCCCAGGAGAGCCACAGTGTCTCATGCTAACTGTTCTCCTCCAGTGAGAACGGGTCCCTTGATCCCCAGCCCCAGCTGTGAAATTCCCGTCATCCAGGGTCAAATGCGGCGTCTACAGAGATGGGGATTGATTCCGTGAAAGCATCTGGCAGCAGTCGACAGCAGCCAGGTAAGAAGAGCTGGGAAAGAAGGTGAGGGCACAGTCACCCCCACCACAGACAGACTCACATGGACACACGAGCCCACACTGACATTTGGGAAAATAGATCCACTAAATCCCTTTGCGTCTATCCAAACGCGTTCAAAGAGGGGAGCATCTCTTGGTCTGCCATGTCCGAGCCTTTTCCCCATCAGGATGTGCTGTCCACTGCACAACAGGCCAGCACATGTCCATGGTGGAAACAGAAAGGGGAGCTGTGGAACAGGAAGGAGACAACTGGGGCTCGTGGTGCCAGGATCAGTGACTGCAGCTCCTGAAAGGCTTGGCCAGAAGCTCAGAGCCAAGAGCCACTCTTCGCCCCCCCTCCAAAAGAGAGATTCTCTCAGACCTCCACGACCCTCTGTTCTGCCCCGAAACTCCACCTTTATGCCACATGCTTCCCTATGTTCACCCACTGTGGCCTGTGACCACATAATGAAGGTGTCTCAAGGGAGGCGACTTGGATGCCATGCAGAGCCACACTGAGGGGTGTTGGCTTGGGCTGGGCCCAGGGACTGAGCAGTCTTAAGGTCCAGGAACATGAACAGTCAATGCTGCAGATATGTCAGACGTCCCAGCCACAGTCACATGGTGACAGACTCACAAGGGATTAATGCATGAAAGCAGACTTCAACATATCTAAGTTTTACAAACTAAGCGTTATTGCCAAGGGGGCTGGTAAGAGCACTCGCTCCCTATAGGGAAGCCGTGTGGTAAGTTGAATCAAAATCCAGAGGCTGGATGGTGAATGTCCACTCAGAATAAGAGGCATTTACAATATGACCTACTCAATGGGACTCTCAATGTGTTGGGGTTTAAACCATGAAATAATAGCATTTTTTTTTCTAGTAACTGATCTTCTGTTGGCAGCTCTCATTAAAAAATGTCCTGGCCAGATGCCATCATTTTCAGCATCATACATTATAAAAACCCCTCTCATTCTGTAGTCAGAAACATCCTACAATGTCAGTCTGTCCTGCCCCACTGTCCCACAGTGTTTCTTGGCGTGGAGTATAGGGTGGGGGGATCTGGGTTGAGCCTTGGCCACCTTCCCCCTCTCCTCTTCTGGGACCACTCTCCGGGGATGGAATGAGGAGGAGAGGGGGGAATCCAGGAGGTGCCAACTTTCCTCCCCTACGTAAGGAAGCTGCCCCTCCTCTCTTGGTGTGTGGGCTTTTCTGGCTGTCCCTGGCTGACTGAGGCAGGAATATGGGCTCATTTCTGAGGACTCCTCACAGAGGATTCTCTAAGGACCACCTCTCTGTGAGGGTCTCTGAGGTGGGAGACGCAGCTCTCACTCACCCTCTGTAACTGCCCTGAGAGCCCCACTTGAATGGAGTTTAGCCTTCCGTGTCTTATTGCTGGTTTCCCCTTTCCTCACAGGCGTCACTTCTGCCTTGGGTCCTACCAGATGTCCCCAGTCAGGTGCCTTCCAGGTGCCCCACCAGCACACACCCTTACAATGGCTCCCAGCAAGCACACAGGGGGCTTCCCCACCATCCCACGCTCAGCTCTGCTCGCTCTTTTCTGCGCAGAGAAAACAGTTTGATCAAGAAGCCCATTAGCTCAGGGGACGTCTTCCAAGCCAGAAAAGCAAGTGATGATCTTCCCATCATGCAAGCATCTCCAGTCTTTGTTTTTTTTGTTTTTTTGTTTATTTCAGAATATTATGGGGGTACAACACTTTGGCTATATATATTGCCCATGCACTGCCCGTGTCAGATCTACAGTCGTGGTCATCCCCCAAACTGTGCTCCCTGCATCCATTCAGTGAGAGTTTTTCCCATCCCCTCCACCCCCCTCCCGCCTGCCCGCCCCCTGATGAATATTATTGCCATGTGTGATGTAAGTGTTGATCAGTTAGTACCAATCTGATGGTGAGTACCAGAGGTGCTTGTTTTTCCATTCCTGTGACACTTCGCTTCGAAGAATGGTCTCTAGCTCCAACCAGGATAATACCAGATGTGTTAATTCACCATTGTTTTTTATTGCTGAGTAATACTCCATGGTATACATATACCACATTTTATTAATCCACTCATGTATTGATGGGCACCTGGGTTGTTTCCACATCTTTGTGATTGTGAATTGTGCTGCTATAAACATTCGTGAGCAGATGTCTTTATTATAAAATGTCTTTTTTTCCTTTGGGTAAATGTCCAGAAGTGGGATTCCTGGGTCAAATGGTAATTCTACTTTTAATTCTTTGAGTTATCTCCATATTACTTTCCATAGAGGTTGTACTAATTTGCAGTCCCACCAGCAGTGTATGAGTGTTCCTATCTGTCCGCATCCCCGCCAACATTTGTTGTTTGGGGACTTTTTGATATGAGCCAATCTCACTGGAGTTAAGTGATATCTCATTGTGGTTTTGATTTGCATTTCCCTGATGATTAGAGAAGTTGAGCAATTTTTTATATGTTTGCTGGCCATTATTCTGTCTTCTTTGGAAAAGTTTCTGTTCATGTCCTTTGCCTATTTTTTAATAGGGTTGTTTGATTTTTTCTTGTTGATTTTCCTAAGTTCTGTATAGATTCTGGTTATCAGCCCTTTATCAGAGGTGTAGCATGCAAATATTTTCTCCCATTCTGTAGGTTGTCTGTTCACTCTAGTGATAGTTTCCTTGGCTGTGCAGAAGCTTTTTAATTTGATCAGGTCCCATATATTTATTTTTGTTGCTGCTGTGATTGCTTTGGGGGTCTTCTTCATAAATTCTTTGCCTAGGCCAATGTCCATAAGAGTTTTTCCAATGTTTTCTTCGAGAATTCTTATGGTTTCATGTCTTAGGTTTAAATTTGTTATCCATTATGAGTTGATTTTTGTGAGAGGTGAGAGGTGTGGGTCTAGTTTCAGTCTTCTACATATGGCCATCCAGTTTTCCCAGCACCATTTATTGAATAGGGAATCTCTTCCCCAGTGTATGTTTTTTTGGAATTTGTCAAAGATCAGGTGACTGTATGAGGTTGGTTTTATATTTGGGTTCTCAGTCCTGTTCCATTGGTCTACCTCTCTGTTCTTGTGCCAATATCATGCAGTTTTGGTTACTATAGCCTTGTGGTATAGTTTGAAGTCTGGTAGATAGATGCCTCCCAATTTGTTCTTTTTGCTTAAGATTGCTTTGGCTAGACGGGGTCTTCTCTGGTTCCACACGAAGCATAGAATTATTTTTTCTAGATCGGCAAAAAATGATGTCGGTATTTTGATAGGGACTGCATTGATTCTGTAAATCATTTTAGGTAGCAAAGCCATTTTTACAATGTTGATTCTGCCTATCCAAGAGCATGGTAGGGTTTTCCATCTGTTTACATCCTCTGCGATTTCTTTTCTCAGTGTTTCATAATTCTCTCTATATAGGTCTTTGACCTCCTTAGTTAGATATATTCCTAAATATTTAATTTTCTTTGGTGCTATTGTGAGAGGTATTGCATCTTTAATTTGTTTCTCGGCTTGATTGTTATTAGCATATATGAAGGCTATGGATTTGTGCATATTAATTTTGTATCCTGAGACTTTGCTGAATTCATTTATCAATTCCAGTAATCTCTTGGTTGACTCTTTGAGGTTTTCTATGTATAATATCATATCGTCTACGAATCATCTCCAGTCTTTGGAGTGATTTCTCAGAGCTCTCCTCCCTCAGATTTGGGGAACAGGAAGCCTTCTTTCCTCTCCCAGTGGGGCATGATGGGAGGGTGTGGCCTTCCTCCACAATCACTGCCCTCTCATGCCTCAGTCCTCTCACCATATTGACTTGAGGATAGGAGGGGGTGTTGGTTTTGGCCCCAGTAGGATTATCCAGCAAACACTGACAGGAAGGGGCTAACCATAATGCTTGCAGCTCTCTCACTGTAGAGTTTGGAGTATTTATGGCCAACTTTCCTATGTCTTCAACTTATCCGCAGTTTATAGGCAATAGGAAAAACCCACTGCCATCCTGCTATACCTCTCTCACCTTTTACTACCATTTCCATTCTGGGGAATTAAGACCAGACTATTCACATCTGCTGTTCAGGGTACAAGGACAAAGGCCGAACAAATATTGTTGTGGGTTTTCCTTGATGCCGTGCCTAACCCCACATTCCACATTCCACATTCCACGTTAATCAGCCTCTCCCTGGAGCACCTTCCTTCAATAAATCTGGCTACAGCCTAGTACTCTCTTGCCACCCTTTAATCTGTGCTATAATTTGTGAGAAAATGACTTCAGATCTTAGCAATTTTACCCTGGTTTTACAATTTAACTCTCAAGATGCTAGGACACTTCACTGTCCCTATATGATCTACATCCTTCCACCTATCTCCTAAAAGTGTTGTCTATACCATCTTCCGCCCAAGCTAATCAGGAGGCCCAGGCCTTAGCCCTCACCAGAAATGCCATCTCCCCTCTGCTCTATTACCCAAACACTGAGAATTCTCCGGGGGTTGTTGCAACCACAATCCTTTGGAATAGTATTGATTTCTAAATGCTGGGATTATCATTTGGATATACCCGATAATTTTGGTCTTTATAAATCTCTTCTTTCCCTCCTAAAAATAATACCAAGTACTAAACCTAACTGATTTTCTTATTTTGGCTAGTATAAGGGAGAAAAGAAGTCTCTTATCAGAATCCTGCACATAGAAACCTCACCAGCATGCTTAGATCAACCAAGCCAACAAGGACATTTTGATGCTGTGCAGTTACTAGGTTGAGGGCAAACCATCAGTGGGATCCTTCAAAACCTAAGAGTCGTAAAATTCTCGGAAAATGTAAGACAGACCTAGAATGAATTTGAGTGAGTTGTATAAAATAGCACTTTATCAAGGTAAAAGAATGTATGACCTTGAACAAATTTCTAAATGTTTTGCTTTCAGTTTTTCCTTCTGCTAAATGAAGCTAGTTATTTCTAACTTGCAGATTTTAATATGGATAAAATGAGAAAATGCACATCAAGCAAGAGCACAGTGCCTGGCACTTGGTTAATCAATGAAGGCAGCTAATCAAAATCTGGAAGTGAAACCAGGGAGGAATTTAAAGAAAGGAGCTTTTTTCCTCTTTTAGGACTGCTAAATGTTATGGATTATGTCAGTCGGGGAACATCACCTAATCTCTCTGAGTCTCTGATTCTTATTCATCATTCATAGGATCAAAAGAAAGAGTGCACTTTGTACATACTAGCTGTTCAGTAATTGTTAGCAAAGTATGAATTAAGCTGTATGTAACCACAGATAATTAAACATGATGAAAATTAACCAGCTGTTTATTTCAGTAAAACCAACTCCAGAGAATGATCTAATGTGAGTTAATTCTCAAACAAGACAAAAACAGTACCATAAAATTTTGCTCAAAGGATGACATATTATCACCAGTCTCATACAATTTTACATTTGAAATGATATTGATAAACCTTGGATCTGGTGTCATTAAAAATCGCAATCTCTAAACAATAGATGGAGCCCAATTAATTAAATCTTTCTTTTAACCACATTTTTCTCCCCCAAAAGACATGGACAGAAACAACCAGACTAGGGCCACAGAATTTCTTCTCCTGGGACTCTCTGGGCAGTCAGAGCAGGAAGAGGTTCTCTTTGGGCTGTTCTTGTGGATGTATCTGGTCACCATCACTGGGAACACTCTCATCATCTTGGCCATCAGCTGTGACAGTCATCTCCATATGCCCATGTACTTCTTCTTGGCCACCCTCTCCTGTGTCGACATCTGCTTTACATCAGTCACCATCCCCAAGATGCTGGTGAATCACATGCTGAGAAGCAAGTCTATCTCTTATGTGGGATGTATGGCCCAGATCTACTTTTTCATCACTTTCATCAACATGGATGGCTTCCTCCTGAGCGTGATGGCCTACGACCGCTACGTAGCCATCTGTTGCCCTCTCCACTACACCATGAGCATGAGGCCCAAACTCTGTGTCCTTCTGGTGGCCATGTCGTGGGTCATTACAAACCTGCATGCTCTTCTACACACTATGCTCATGGCCCAACTCACGTTTTGTTCCAGCAATGCTGTACAACAGTTCTTCTGTGACCCTTACCCTATTCTAAAGCTCTCTTGTTCTGATACCTTTATCAATGATCTGATGGTCTTCACTGTGGGTGGGTTGATATTTCTGATGCCACTTACATGCATCATTGCTTCATATGCTTACATCTTCTCTAATGTACTGAAGTTGCCATCTGTCCATGGGATAAGGAAAGCCCTGTCCACATGTGGATCCCACCTCACTGTGGTCTCCCTGTTCTATGGGGCAATCCTGGGGGTCTATATGCACCCTTCATCCTCCTACTCAGTTCAGGACATGGTGGCCACTGTCATCTTCACAGTGGTGACACCCCTGCTCAATCCCTTCATCTACAGCCTTAGGAATCATGACATGAAGGGAGCCATAAGGAAACTAATTTTTAGGAGACTAGTTTTGTCAAGATTCTAGAAATAGAAAATTTTGGAATTGAGAGAACTGAGAACAGAGAGACTGAAGCCCAATAGGTGAAAAACTTATGCATGACTATTCCTCTAATTAGTGATATGTGATCATGATCATGATTTTAAGTAAGAGGCTGATGAGTGCCCATAAGTCATAAAACCATTAATCCATTATCCATATAATGAGCCAATCATATGACCCTCTGATACAGATAAAAACTAGACTGAGACCCAGGTAAATCAGGTGGTTGATCCAAAGTGACACCTGGTTGCATTTTTAAGGGTGGATCTAGCAATATTATAAGACAATAGTTACCAAAATGGTTTGGAAATTGCCTATGTCAACTGAGAGCCACATACACCAACTGAAGTTTCACCAATATCACCCCAATTATCTTATGGTACATAATATTAAATAAAATAAGAGCTGACACTTACTGAATACTCTTAATATGTTAGGGACTATTTCTGTATTATCTTACTTAACTCTCACACAACCTCATGAAGTGAGACTACAAATATTCCCATTTTATAGGATGAGGAAATTGAATCACCAGAGAGGTTAACCTGTCCAAGCCCATACAATTACTACTGGGGCTAGGATGGTCCTGACCATTTCCTCAGTGAGATCCAATCATTTTCTTTTTGTTGTTGTTATTGTTATTTTTGGTTTTTAGTAATTTGCATATGGTAAAATTGATCTTTATGGGGGTTGTATAGTTCTGAGTTTTAAGACATATATAAATTCATGTGACCACCATAATTTCAGGATACAGAGCAGGTCTGTCACCTCAAAATATTCCCCCATGCTGCCTCTTTGTACTCAAACCCTTGCTCTGCTCCTGACCCCGGCAGGATGGATATGTTCTCTGCCCCTAGAGTTTTGCCTCTTCCATGATGTCGTACAGAAGGAATCATAATGTACACAATCTTTTCACTCTTTCTTCTTTAATTCAACATAATGCCTCAATCCGTTGTGCTGCATGTATCAATAATTTGTTCCTTCTTTCTTCCTCTGATCCTTCCATTGATAAAAGAATCTCTTGAATTTTAAAAAATCTAATAATTTTGCATTTCCCTCTATCCATTTTCTAATTATATTCAACCGACATGCATGAGGCACTCAGCATTGTGCTTCTCAAGTTGGGGTATGCAAATCCCCAAAGGAATGCATCCTAATGCCAATGGATACTTGAAGTAACCTGATAAACCTGATGCACTTTTCTGGACTGTTAGTTTCATTTAAGAGGTGGTTTGAAATACAACCCATGGACTATGTGTTGCTGTCTAAGGTTATAGGACTCCTTTAGGCGCCATCATATTCTTCCTTGCACTACACGTATCTTCGTATATATCTCATCCTCACTGTCACGTTATGGGCTCATTTTGAACAAGTACCACAGTCACACTTTGTGTACTACCTAAAATGCTCAGTTGAGTTTTTGTTACTCTTCAATAAACATGAGTTAAAGAATCTAAGATGACGTGGTAAGCAAAGCTGAATGGGAAATTGAGAAATGAACATATCTAGATACCAAAAATCAGAGTGATGCAACTGAAAATTGGTGGAACTGAGGTACCAACTAGGTTACTCCAGGATTTGGAAAGATTTCATGGTATGATCTCACTGAGTCTGGGATCTAGAGAAGCAGCAGAGCTGAATGGAAAGAGTTATGATTCAGAATATAGAATTCATTGGTCAGTCCCTCTTTCCTAAACCTGTTGTCAAAAGCTGGGTTTGAGGAGGATAGGAATGGAGGCATGGCAGTGCACTTACTAGAGGGTACACAGTTAGGGGGATGATCATTCTCTGTGCTCCATCCACATCCTCCCTGGAATTGATCTCAGAATAGAATTCAACATATACCAAACAGGAAGACCTGCTTAAAGTGGGAAAAGAAACACCCAAACATTTGGCAGCATGGAATGGGTAGAAAGACAAAAGGGTCTTTCTTACTCCCAGCCCTGGCCTGGGATGAAAGTTTATGTGCTCATTATTTCTACATAAGCCCCAGGCAGTTAAACTCCCTACTATGTTTAACTGCCTGATGGCTGAGGGCCATCTCTTACTCCTTTCCCGATACTCTGAGAAACTGCTCATAGGCCAGCTATGAAGGTAGAGAAGAGAAAATGTGTCCCAAATGCTGTACTCTTGAGGCCTATGGAGATTTTCTGAGGTAGGTACTTGAATGGCTATAAAGGAGGATTTCTTAAGTTCCTACTTTTAATCAACTCAATAGTTACTCAAGAAACAAATATGTTTTCTGAGGTTTGCAGTGAGTCAGGCACTGTGTTGGTACTGTGTTTAATAGGTAAGTTACTGTGGTCACAGCTTCCTAACCTGGAGGCATTTGTATAACCTAAATTCATTGCAAATTAAAAAGAAGCATCACAGCAGGCATCTGCCTTGCTCTCGGTCTAAGCCACTTGTGTTTGGAGATTTTCCTTCCAGATTTGTCATGTAGCAGACAGATTGGACATTAGAGACCTTCTGTCCTGCAGCTAGGACTCCCAGGATGCACCTCTCCCTCTTCCCCACAGTCAAGTCCCATGAGGAACTAATTCACCATCTGGAGACAGCTGTCTGGAAGCCAAACAAAACCTAGGGAGAAAAAGTTCAACTTCAACTTAGTGCATGTTGAAACAAAGATTCATTCCTCACATCTCCCAGTGCAATTCATGGAATATAAAAAGTCGGAAGAACATTGGAAATCAGCCAAGAGGTGGGGTTGAAAGAAGGGTCAACTGTGCAAAGGGGGAAAGGGAATTATATGGAGAGGTGGAACTGTTCATGATCTTGACTGTTGTTGCTACACTACTCTATATATTTGTCAAAACTCATACAAACGTACACCAGAAAGAATAAATTTTCCAATATGTAAATTATACCTCAATTTTTAAAACTTTGAGTTTTAAAAATTCTAATAAGTGAAAAACTAGATGACAGTGTCTATATCAAGAAAATCACAAATCACTGTAGGTGTACATTGAAGAAAATTTGAATAAATAAAATGTCAAACTATACACTTGGACTAAAAAGCCTAAATATTATAAAGATATCAATTCTCTTAGAATTAATCTATAAATTTGACACAATCTGAACCAATTTTCCAATGAAAAAATAGGAATTTATGGATATTTCCTTAACATGTTAAAATGCACATACCTCAGTTCTAAAGCCAGCATTTTACTTAATGAGGAAACACTAAAAACATTTTCACTAAAATCAGTAAGAAGGTAAATACGCCCACTGTCTCCAGTCCTACTTAGTATTTACCTAAAAAATAAGCCAATGCAATTAGACAAATAGAATTGGAAAATAAGGAGCAAAACTGTCTTTATATGCAGATGATAGGATGGTACACTTACAGATTCTTTGAGAAACAATAGTAAAACTAAATCAAACAGATGGAAGAATTCAGCAAGTTACCAGAATGTAAATTAACAAATAGTAACCAATAGCTTTCATATATATAAACAATAACTAGTTATAAGATAGAATGGTAAAGGAAACCCCTTTTATAATAAAACACAAAGTATAGAACACTTAAGAATAAACTTAACAATAAATGTTAAGAACCTATAGGAAAGTGTAAAGCACCTATAAGTAGAATCGAACATGGGAATACATTCCTTGTTCTTAAATAGTTTAACTCAACATCACAAAGATGTCAGTTTCCCCATTTTTTCCCCTGATTTAGAAGCAAAAAGCAATAAAAATACCAACAAAATTTTTTATCTGGAGTCATAAAGGTTGGTACTAAAATTATATAGAAAAAGATACATGTAAAAATAGCTAAGAAACTGCTGAAAAAGAAAAAAAACAAGGGGAGAACTAGCCATACTAGATAGGACACATACCATAAAGCTACTGTAATCAAACCAGTGAGTAGTCAAAAAGCTCAGTAGATTGAAATAGAAAGTACAGAAATAGACCCAGATGCAAAATGGTGACATAGGAATCTGGGGGTTGCTTCCTCTATCAAACAGCCAGTAAAGCAGAAAAACAAATTATAATCCTTTATTTCAGGACTCTGGATCCTGATCAGACAATTATAATAATCAGGGAGTGCTTGATGAAGAAAAAGGTTAGCAGGTGGCATGCACCCCATCCCTCCACTTCACTGTGCCTGTAGGAATAGCCCACATTCCTGGAGTGGCTGGCTGGTGACAGAGTGGGCAGTGGGGACCTTGTCCTACAAAAATTTGGGGTTGTATGTTTTGGTTGGGCTCATGGATCCCTGAGAGGATGGCACAGATGTCTAGCTTGCTATCAGCCATCTGGGCTGCAATGCCTTCCTTCAATGGCATATATTAGGAGATGTAAAGAAACAGTACCCTTTCTCTTTTTTATACCTTTTTGAAACCAAACATTTAAGGAAATCATTGTCAGGTCACTAGATGATTGCAGACATAAAAGAACAGAAACTTTAGTAACTACATGCCACAAGGAATACACACTTTGCAAAAATACATCGGAAAGGTCACAAATGGACAGCTGCAGCCCTCAACAAGTAGAAATATCAGAAATCCCTGTAAGTAGGGAAAATTAGATTTCCAGAGTTACCAAAATATAATTCTCAGAATAAAGAGTTCTCAAAAACAAAAAAAAATTGCAAGGCATACCAAATAAAAAATATATAGCCCATTCACAGGGGAAAACATTGACAAAAGCCATCCTTGAGGGAGCCCAGACATTTGAATTACTAATCATTGATGTTAAGCCAACTATCTTAAATACACTCATGAGCTAAAGAAAACCATGAACAAAGAACTAAAAGAAATGAGGAAAATAATGTAAAAACAAAAAAAGAAAATCAATAAACACATACAAATTATAGAAGGAAACCAAACAGAAATTCTGGAGCTAAAAAGCACAATAACTGAAATAAAAAATTCACTAGAGGGGTTCAACGACAGATTTGAGAATGCAGAATGAAGGTCAGCAAACTTGAAGATAAGACAACGGAAATTATACAGTCCGAGGAGCAGAAAGGAAAAAGAATAAATAAAAAGGAATATAGCCTGAGGAAACTGTGGAATGCCATCAAGCATAACAACATATGCATCAAAGGAATTTTAGGAGAAGAGAGAGAGGATGAAACAAAAAAAAATATTTGAAGAAATAATAGCTGAAAACATCCCAAATCTCATTTCTGTGAACGAGTAAATGGGTAAAGAACAAAACAAAACACCCCAAATTTCATGAAAGACATGAATATATACATTAAGGAAGCTCAACAAACTCCAATCAACACAAACTCAAAGAGATCTGCATCAAGACATGGTATAGTCAAATTGTCAAAAACTAAAAAAGAGAAAATTTTGAAGGCAGTAAGAAAGAAGTGACTCATTGCATACAAGAGATTCTCGATAAGATTAATAGCTGATTTCTCATCAGAAACCATGGAGGCCAGAAGGAAGTGGGATGACATATAGTCATGTACTGCATAACCACATTTCAGTCAACAATTGTACACCATGGAATACTACTCAGCCATAAAAAGAAATCGTGAACTAATACCTTTTGTAACAACCTGGATGGAACTGGAGACCATTCTTCTAAGTGAGGTATCACAAGAATAAAAAAACAAACACCATATGTACCTACTATTAAATTGGAACTAATCATTCAACACTCATGGGCACATATGGAAGTAAAACTCAATGGAAACCAAGCAGGTGTCGGGGGGGTAAATTCACACCTAATGGCTACAATGCATGCTATCTGGGTGATGGGCACACTTATAACTTTAACTCAAACTGTACAAAAGCAATTCATGTAACCAAAACATTGTACACCCATAATATTCTGAAATTAAAAAAAAAAACAACACTGGACCATGCATACAACAGTGGTCCCATAAGATTATAATAAAACTGAAAAATATCTATCACCTAGTCATGCTGTAGCCATCATGATATCGTGCAATGCATTTCTCACATATTTGTGGTGATGCTGGTGTAAACCAACCTACTCCTCCTCCAGTTGTATAAAAGCATAGCACATACACTTATGTACAGTACATAATACTTGATAGTGATAATAAATGACTATGTTACTGGTTTTTATACTATACTTTTTATCATTACTTTAGAGTATACTCCTTCTACATACATTTTTAAAATTTAACTATAAAACATCCTCAGGCAGGTCCTTCAGGAGGTATTCCACAAGAAGGCATTGTTATCATAGGAGATGATAGCTCCAGGCTTTTTATTGCCCCTAAAGACTTTTCAGTGGGATGAGACAGGGAGATGGAAGACAGTGATATTAATGATCCTGACCCTGTGTAGGCCTAAGCTAATGTATGTGTTTGTGTCTTTGTTTTTAACAAAAAAAGTTTAAAAAGTAAAAAAAATAATAAAATAAAAAATTTAAGAATTGGCAAAAGCTCATAGAATAAGGATATAAAGAAAGAAAATATTTTATATAGCTATGCAATGTGTTTGTGTTTAAGCTGTGTTATTACAAAAGAGTCAAAAAGTTAAAAATTAAAAAGTTTACAAAGTAAAATGTTACAGTAAGCTAATAGTAATTTATTATTGAAGAAATATTTTTATAAATTTAGTTAGCCTGTTTATAGTGTTTATAAAATCTACAGTTGTGTACAGTAATATCCTAGGCCTTCACATTTATTCCCCACTCACTCACTGACTCTCACAAAGCAACCTCCAGTCCTGCAAGCTCCTATACAGTGTATTATATTTTATCTTTTATAACATATTTTTCTTGTACATTTTATGCTTATATATCTTTAGATACAGAAATACCATTATGTTAAAATTGCCTACAATACTCAATAATGTGCTGTACAGGTTTGTAGCCTAGGAGCAATAGGCCATACCATACAGCCTAGGTTTGTAGTCAGCTACACCATCCAGGTTTGTGTAAGTATGACACGCAAACTATGATGTTTACAGAATGATGAAATTGCCTAGTGATGCATTTCTCAGAACATATCCCCATCATTAAGCAACATATGACTGTATTTAATGTGCTAAAAGAAAAACTGTCAATCAAGAATTCTATATCTGGGAAAACTATCCTTCAAGAATGAAGGAGAAATGAAGATTTCTAAATAAACAAAATTTTTAAATAAACAAAAGTTGAAGGAGTTCCTTACCAGTAGATCTGCCCTACAAGAAATGCTAAACGGAGTCCTTCAGGCTAACATGAAAAGACACTAGACGGTAACTCAAATTTGTGAGAAGAAATAAAGAACACTGATGATGAAACACTGAAGAAACTTGGTAAAAAGCAAAAAAGAAAAAAATAAGAACACTGATGAAAGTAACTACATTGGTAAACACAAAAGCCAGCATTATCATACTTTTCTCTATATATCATTTAAAAGACACATGCATAAAACAACAAATATAAATCTATACTAAGGGGCACACAATGTATAAAAGTATAATCTGTGCTAATAACAATATAAAGGAGGAGAGACAGAGATGCATAGGAACAAAGTGTATACTATTGAAACTTGAGTTTGTATTATTCAAACTAGGTGTTATAAGTTTAAATTTTTAATTATAATTTTCAAGTAACCACTAAAAAATTTTTTTAAAATACAGAAAAAGAGAGAAGGGAATTAAAAAAACTCAACTAAACACAAAAAAATTGATAATAATAAAAGAATTGAGGAACAAAGACATAAGACATACAGAAAACAAATAACTAAATGGCAGAATAATCCTTTGTTATCAGTAATTATATTAAATGTAAATGGATTATACTCTCCTATTAAAAAGCAGAGATTGGAAGATTGGGTAAAAGATATGATCCATCTATAATATGTATTCTTAATATATGAAGAACTCTTAAAATGGTGGGGAACTTCCATTTCCAGCCATATCAGAGTAACTGTAGCAGACTTGCTATCCCCTTAAAAACAACTTTAAAACACTGGAAAAAATATCTGGACAAATGATACCAATTATGGAAAGTTAAAAGATGGAAAAGATATGCCATGCAAACAGTAGTATATAAAATCTGGTAAGGTTATATTAATATTAAACAAAAATAGACTTTTTTTAGACAAGTTCTCACTCTGTTGCCCAGGCTACAGTGCAGTGGCATCATTATAACTCCCTGCAACCTTAAACTCCTGGGTTCAAGCAGTCCTCCTGCCTCAGCTTCCCAAGTAGCTGGGACTACAGGCACATGCCACCATGCCTGGCTAATTTTTAAAGAAAAATTTTTGTAGATATTAGGTTTTGCTTTGTTGTTCAGGCTTGTCTTGAACTCCTGGCTTCAAGCAATCCTCCCACTTTGGCCTCCCAAAGTGCTAGGATTACAGGCATGAGCCACCATGCCCAGCTAGACAAAAATAGATTTTAAAGGAGAAAATATTTCCAAAAATAAAGAGACAGTTAAAAGTGATAACAGGGTCAATTCAGAAGGAAGACATAAAATCCTAAATGTATATGCACCAGAAAATAAAACTTTAAGACACAAAAATAAAAACTGATGAAAGTAAAAGTAGATTTTAATAGCCTTCTTTCAGTAATTGGTAAAACAACTAAACCAAAAGTCAATAAGGATAGAGTAGAGCTGAATAACATTATCAACAAACTTGACATAACTTAACTGACACAAACCCACACTACACTTTCCTATCAAGTGCACACGAATTATTCAACAATATACACCAGGCTTATATATTATGTTCTCTGACTAAAACAAATTTAAACTAGAAAACAGTAAAAATAATATATCTACAAAATGCCCCCAAATAATTAGAAATTAAACAACATAATGGAAACAAATACATATTTTGAATTGGATGATAATGAAAATAAATTATATCAAAATCTGTGTAATGTTTAGAGAGAAATTTGCCATTTAAAATGCTTCTATTAGACAAAAACAGAGAAAATCAACGACCTATGCTTCCAAATGTAAAAGACAGAAATAAAAGAAATGAAAATATATACAAAGTAATTTGAATGAAGTAAATAATAAAGTTAAAAGTAGGAATCAAAGGGATGAAAAAGCCCAGCCCGGGGCTCTTCCACTGGGGCGAGATAGGCTTTGCCTTTGGTGGCCAGGTATAGCTGCATCCCTGGGTTCCAGGTGGGACGAGATCCCAGAACTGTAGTGGCAGGACCTTTGTGTACTGGAAACAGTTTGCAGCTCGTCCATCTGGTCCTGCTACCCCAGCTCTGGCCTCCGACAAGTCCACTATGTGCTGGTCCTAGTGCCCGCCCTTCAGGTCCCAGCCCTCCTGAACCCCAGAGATCAGTCATTTTGAAGGTTGCTGGCTTTAGTGACTCATTTGGTACAACTGCTGGTTCTCATGACAACCAAATACCTCAAGAGCCACAGGCTGAACCAGAGCAGCTCCCCATAACCCTGCCCACTTCATTAGGGAATTTCGTGCCATCCAAGAGCGCTTCCAGTGGCCACTATTCCCCCCTCCCCGTGGGAATATCCCCCCAGTGGAGACTGCTGGGGATAGAGATGGCCACCCGCCTCGCCTTGGGGTCTAGTGGTGGAAAAGGGGTGCACAATTGGAGATCCCCCTATCAACCAATATCACACAGAGATGCACATCAGAAGGGCAGACACACATGGCTAGATAAGCAACCTCTGAGCTGTGCAGAATTTTCCCAATTCAGTTCTCACACTGCAGCCAAAATAAATTGTGTTTCTACATGCACCTCAGGAGGAGCAGGGTCAAAGTAACCCCTAGGAGCTACAAGGCCCCTCCCAAAGCACGGGGCTTTCGCATACCCCAACTGGGGGATCAGAGTCTGCCATGGACATAACAGAATACCTAGCTAATAGGGAGCTGTGGATTCATATCCTCAAGTACAATTCACTAGCTTAGAGCCCAAGCTGGGAGGTCATTCTCACCACACTCCACTGGGAAGAGGAGAAGACAACAGGCCAGAGATAACTCAAGAGCCACCAAACTTGCTAAAATACACCTAAGGCAATACAGGCCACTACTTCTCTCCCTGGCTTTGCCAAGGAACGAAAATTGTGGGCCTGGAGACGGGGCCATAAACTAGCCCGAACACCCCCAGCTCTCGACCAAGAGGCCAGATGAGAAAAAACCAGCGAAAGAACTCAGGGAACATGAAAAATCAGAGTGAAAAGTCACCCCCAAAAGAAACCATCAGTTCCTCAGCAATGAATACCAACTCAAATGAAATGGGTAGAATGACACAAGAGGAATTTTCTTTATGGATTATAAGAAAGTTCAATGAAATTCAAGAGAAAATTGAATCCCAGCACAAAGAAACCACAAGAAAAATGCAAGAAATGAATGAAAAATTCTCCAAAGAAATAGAAATATTATGGAAAAATCAAATAGAAATCCCAGAAATGAAAGAAGTATTCAAGGATCTACAAAACAGTGGAAAGCCATAAGAATAGACTGGACTATGCAGAGGAAAGAATTTCAGAGCTAGAAGACAACTCCTATGCGCTAAATAAATCAGTTGAAGAGAAAGAACACAAAAACAAGAGGCACGAACAAAGCATACAAGAAATGTGGGATTATATAAAGAGGCCAAACATAAGGATCATAGGTATCCCTGAGGGAGAGGAAGAAAATTCACATGGGCTGGAAAATCTATTTGAAGGAATAATAGAGGAAAATTTCCATGGCCTAGCCAGAAATCTCAATATCCAAGTACAAGAAGCACACAGGACTCCTGGGAGACTCAACGTGAAAAGGCATTCACCACGCCACATAATTATTTGACTGACCAAAGTAAACACAAAAGAGGCACTCCTCAGAGCTGTAAGACGAAAAGAGCAGGTAACCTATAAAGGGAAACCGATCAGATTAACTGCAGATTTCTCACCTGAAACCTTACAAGCCAGAAGGGAATGGGGAGACATCATCAGTCTCCTAAAACAAAACAAAGGCTAACCCAGAATTCTGTATCCTGCCAAACTAAGCTGCTTATATGAGGGAGAAATAAAGACTTTTCCAGACAAGCAATCACTGATAGAATTTGCGAAATCCAGACCGGCCTTGCAAGAGGTGCTTAGACCTGCATTGTACACTAATCAGCACAACAGATACCCACCTATGTAAAACTATGCAAAAGCTAAAACCCCAGAAACCAGATTCCACAATGACGCAAGAGGTAAACCAAAAGACACCACCCAATAGAATAATCAGAAATTTACCCCAAATATCAATTCTCTCAATAAATGTAAATGGCTTGAATTGCCCATTGAAGAGACATAGGCTGGCTAAATGGATTAAAAAATACAAGCCAAGTATCTGTTGTCTTCCGGAAACACCCCTTACACACAAAGACACATTCAGACTCAAGGTGAAGGGATGGAATACAATTTTCCAGGCTAATGGAAACCAAAAGAAATCTGGAGTAGCCATCCTTATTTCAGATGATATAAACTTTAAAGCAACAAAAATAAAGAAGGACAAAAATGGACACTATATAGTGGTGAAGGGAAAAATCTTACAAGAGGATTTAACAATCCTAAACATTTATGCACCCAACACAGGAGCGCCCAGGTACATAAAGCAAATACTGCTAGATCTAGACAACAGAATAAACAGCAATGCCACAATAGCAGGGAACTTCAACACCCCACTGACAGAACTGGACAGATCCTCCAAACAAAAATTAAACAAAGAAACAAAGGACCTAAACAGGACTCTAGAACATGTAGGCCTAACAGATATCTACAGAACACTCCACCCAAGTAACACTGAATATACATTCTTCTCATCAGCTCATGGAACTTTCTCTGAAATTGACCACATCCTAGGCCACAAAACAGATCTAAACAAATTCAAAAAAATAGAAATCATACCATGGATCTTTTCAGACCACAGCGGAATAAAAGTAGAAATCAATTCCAACAGAAACTCACATCTTCATCCAAAAACTTGGAAACTAAACAATCTGTTGCTGAACGACTATTGAGTCAAGGAGGAGATTCAAATGGAAATCAAAAGATTCTTCGAACTAAACGATAATGGGGACACAAGTTATCAAAATCTGTGGGATACAGCAAAAGCAGTCCTGAGAGGAAAACTTATCGCCTTAAATGCCAGCAGAAGAAAAGAAATAACCAAGATCAGAGCAGAATTAAATGAAATCGAGAACAAAAGAACAATACAGAAGATTAATAAAACAAAAAGTTGGTTCTTTGAAAAGATAAACAAAATAGACAGGCCACTGCCAGGTTGACCAGAAGCAGAAAGGAAAGGACTCTAATAAGCTCAATTATAAATGAAAAAGGAGAAGTCACAACTGATACCATGGAAATACAAAACATCATCTTCGAATACTACAAAAATCTCTATGCCCACAAACATGAAAATGTGGAGGAAATAGACAAATTCTTAGAAACACACTACCTCCTAGGTTCAACCAGGAAGAAACAGAATTTCTAAACAGACCAATATCAAGCACTGAAATCGAAGCAGTAATAAAAAATCTTCCCACAAAAAAAAGTCCTGGACCACATGGGTTCACACCTGAATTCTACCAAGCCTACAAAGAAGAACTGGTGCCTATACTGCAGAAATTATTTGAAAATATCCAGAAGGATGGAATCCTCCCAAACTCATTCTATGAAGCCAATATCACCTTGATACCAAAGCCAGGAAAGGACACAACAAGAAAATAAAACTACAGACCAATATCCCTTATGAATATAGATGCAAAAATTCTCAATAAAATCCTTGCAAACCGAATTCAAATGTACATCAAAAAAATAATTCATCACGATTAGGTGGGCTTCATTCCCGAGATGCAGGGATGGTTCAACATACGCAAATCTATAAATGTAATTCACCATATAAATAAAAGCAAGAACAAAGATTATATGATCCTTTCAATAGATGCAGAAAAGGCTTTTGACAAAATCCAGCATTCTTTTATGATAAGAACTCTCAACAATCTAGGCATAGATGGCTCATACCTCAAAACTATTAAAGCCATATATGGTAAACCCACAGCCAATATCATACTGAATGGGGAAAAATTGAAAGCATTCCCCCTTAAAACAGGAACTAGACAAGAGTGCCCACTATCTCCACTTCTATTCAACATAGTGCTGGAAGTCCTGGCCAGAGCAATCAGACAAGACAGAGGAATCAGGGGCGTCCAGGTGGGGGCAGAAGAGGTCAAACTTTCACTATTCGCACATGATATGATATTATACATAGAAAACCCCAAAGATTCAACCAAGAGATTATTGGAATTGATAAATGAATTCAGCAAAGTCTCAGGATACAAAATTAATACACACAAATCCATAGCCTTCATATATGCTAATAACAATCAAGCTGAGAAACAAATTAAAGATGCAATATGTTTCACAATAGCACCAAAGAAAATTAAATATTTAGGAACATATCTAACTAAGGAGGTCAAAGACCTATATAGAGAGAATTGTGAAACACTGAGAAAAGAAATTGCAGAGGATGTAAATAGATGGAAAACCCTACCATGCTCTTGGATAGGCAGAGTCAACATAGTAAAAATGGCTTGGCTACCTAAATTGATTTACAGAATCAATGCAGTCCCTATCAAAATACCAACATCATTTTTTGCCGATCTAGAAAAAATAATTCTATGCTTCGTGTGGAACCAGAGAAGACCCCGTCTAGCCAAAGCAATCTTAAGCAAAAAGAACAAATTGGGAGGCATCTATCTACCAGACTTCAAACTATACCACAAGGCTATAGTTAGCAAAACTGCATGATATTGGCACAAGAACAGAGATGTAGACCAGTGGAGCAGGACTGAGAACCCAAATATAAAGCCAACCTCATACAGTCACCTGATCTTTGACAAATTCCAAAAAAAGTACACTGGGGAAAAGATTCCTTATTCAACAAATGGTGCTGGGAAAACTAGATGGCCATATGTAGAAGACTGAAACTGGACCCACACCTCTCACCTCTCACAAAAATCAACCACAATGGATAACAGATCTAAACCTAAGACATGAAACCATAAGAATTCTCAAAGAAAACATTGGAAAAACTCTTATGGACATTGGCCTAGGCAAAGAATTTATGAAGAAGACCCCCAAAGCAATCACAGCAGCAACAAAAATAAATACCTGGGACCTGATCAAATTAAAAAGCTTCTGCACAGCCAAGGAAACTATCACTAGAGTGAACAGACAACCTACAGAATGGGAGAAAATATTTGCATGCTACACCTCTGATAAAGGGCTGATAACCAGAATCTATATAGAACTTAGGAAAATCAACAAGAAAAAATCAAACAACCCTATTAAAAAGTGGGCAAGGGACATGAACAGAAATTTTTCCAAAGAAGACAGAATAATGGCCAGCAAACATATAAAAAATTGCTCAACTTCTCTAATCATCAGGGAAATGCAAATCAATACCACAATGAGATATCACTTAACTCCTGTGAGATTGGCTCATATCAAAAAGTCCCCAAACAACAAATGTTGGCAGGGATGTGGACAGATAGGAACACTCATACACTGCTGGTGGGACTGCAAATTAGTACAACCTCTATGGAAAGTAATATGGAGATACCTCAAAGAATTAAAAGTAGAATTACCGTTTGACCCAGCAATCCCACTACTGGGTATTTACCAAAAGGAAAAAAAGACATTTTATAATAAAGACATCTGCTCACGAATGTTTATAGCAGCACAATTCACAATTGCAAAGATGTGGAAACAACCCAGGTGCCCATCAATACATGAGTGGATTAATAAAATGTGGTATATATATACCATGGAGTATTACTCAGCAATAAAAAACAATAGTGAATTAACACATCTGGTATTGTCCTGGTTGGAGCTAGAACCCATTCTTCAAAGCGAAGTGTCACAGGAATGGAAAAACAAGCACCACTGGTACTCACCATCAAATTGGTACTAACTGATCAACACCTACATCACACAGGGCAACAATATTCATCAGGGGGCGGGCAGTCGGGAGTGGGGTGGAGGGGATGGGAAAACTCTCACTGAATGGATGCGGGGAGCACAGTTTGGGGGATGACCATGATTGTAGCTCTGACACAGGCAGTGCATGGGCAATATATATAGCCAAAGTGTTGTACCCCCATAATATTCTGAAATAAAAAAAGAAAAACAAAGGGATGAAAAAAGATATTCCATGTAAACAGAAAACAAAAGTGAGCAGGAGTAGCTATACTTACATCAGAGTAAACCGACTAAGTTAAAAACAATAAAAAGACAAAAAGAAGGTCATCATATAATGTTAAATGGATGACTTCAGTAAGAAGACATAATTCTAAATATCTATGCACCCAACACTGGAGCACCCAGATATATAAAGCAAATATTACTATATCTAAAGTGAGAGATAGACTCCAATACAATAATAATGGGGGACTTCAACATCCACTCGCAGCATTAGACAGATCATCTAGACAGAAAATCAAAAAAGGAACATTGGATTTAAACTTGACTTAAGTCCATTAAGTCATTAGTCACATTCTTCTCATCAGCACATTGAACATTATCCAAGATAGACCATATGTTAGGTCACAAAACAAGTCACAATAAATTTTTGAAAATCCAAATCATATCAAGTATCTTTTCAGGCCACAATGGAATAAAACTAGAAATCATGTGGGAACTACACAAACTACACAAACACATGGAAGGTAAACAACACGATCCTGAATGACCACTTAATTTCAATGAAGAAATTAAGAAGGAAATTTTAAAATTTCTTGAAACAAATGGAAATGGAAACACAACATACCAAAACCTACGGGATACAGCAAAGGCAGTGCTAAGAGGGAATTTCATAGCAATAAATGCCTGCATCAAAAAAGCAGAAAGATTTCAAATAAACAATCTAACAATGTACCTCAAGAAACTTGAAAAGCAAGAACAAACCAAACCCAAAATTTGTAGAAGGAAAGAAATAATAAAGATCAGAGCAAAAATCAACAAAAATAAAGATTTTTTAAAATAATACTAAGGATCATCAAAATGAAAAGTTGGTCTTTTGAAAAGATAAATCAATAAACTGCTAGCTGGATTAACCAAGAAGAAAAGAGAGACAACCCAAATAAACAAAATCAGAAACAAAAAAGGAGACATTACAACCTATACCACAGAAATACAATAGGTCAGGAGAGACTATTATGTACAAGTATATGCTGACAAACTGGAAAACCTACAGGAAATGCATAAATTCCTGGTGAGGGAAAAATGCAAGTTCCACACCATATAACAGATACACTGTGCTCCACACCATATAACAGATACACTGTGCTCAGCAAAATTGTTACAAAGCAGATTAAGCAAGTGCCAAGATAACAACTGGGCCCAGTAAAAGTGCCCAGCACTTTCTTAGGTGCCTCAGCACTTTCTTGGGTGCCTTAGCACTTTGTTGCCCTGAAATGGCCAGCTCAGACCACCCCCTCCTGCTTTAAAAATGCTTTCACTATCCTATAGTGCCCCTTAGCTAATTGTAATTCTAAAATCTCCACCTAATGGAAAATTGTAGTATCATTAACATAACATGGGTTGTATAATAGCACATGATGATGGTACTGTGCGTGGGTGATTTGTTTCACTGTGAACAAGCAATGATACAATGTAAGAGCTCAGTGTCACTCACTGGGAGGGCATTTAAGGCAACACCACAGGGTAGGCAGATGCAGATTTTGCATGGTAGGAAGCTCTTGTGGAAGAAATTACTGTGCCACCCCAGAGCAAGTGCCCTTGTAGATAACCTCTAATAAACTCATCTAACTTGTCAAGCTGTACTTGTCTGAGTCATTCTTTGGTCTCTTAGTTCCCTCTCAGTTTTGGGGTCAGTTTTTCTATGCTGTCCCAGGATTTTCTCAAAACACCTGGACACATACAACCTTTCAAGATTGAATCAGAAAGAAATAGACAAATTCCAGAAAAAAAATTACTTACCAAAATGTTTGCCCAATAAAATAAAAAGAAACTATTAGTAACCCTATTTCTATTCAAGAAATAGAAATCTTAATTTAAAATCTTCCAAAAAGAAAACTCCAGGCCCAGATGGTTGTACTGGTAAATTCTATCAAACATTTAAAGAAAAAATAATATTGATATTACAGAAACTTCTCCAAAAAAATGGAGGAGGATGGGAACCCTTCCCACTCATTGATGAGGCCAGTATAATCCTGATACCGAAACCTGACAAATCCATTACCAGAAAGGAAACTACAGGCCAATCAATGTAATCACTAAATAAATGGATTAAAGAATCACTGGACACAGTGGCTCACACCTGTAATCCTGGCACTTTGGGAGGTCAAGGTGGGAGGACTACTTCAGGCCAGGAGTTTGAGACCAGCCTGGGCAACATAGCAAGACCCCATCTCTACAAAAAAGTTTTTTTAATTAGCTGGGTGTGGTGGTGTGCATCCGTAGTCCCAGCTACCCAGGAGGATCCCTTAAGACCAAGAGTTCAAGATTATAGTGAGCTATGATTACGCCACTGCACTCCAGCCTGGGTGAAAGTGTGAGACCCTGTTTCAAAAAAAAGAAAAAAGAATAGGAACAATATAATCCTATTAATCAATGAATAAAAGCATTTGACAAAATTAAAACTCAATTACTGTAAAAATTCTCAGTAAATTCCAAGTCAAAGGGAAGTTCTCCAACCCGATAAAGGGCCTTTACAAAAACCCCAGAGCTATCATCATATTTAATGGTGAAAGACTAAATGCTTCCCCCATCATGATTCAGAACAAGGCAAAGACCACTCCTATTCAACATTGTACTAGAAGTCCTAGCCAATGCAATGAGGCAAGAAAAAAAAAAAGGTATACTAACCCTATATGTAGATGACATGACTCCCTATGTAGAAAATCCCAAGGAATACATATAAGAAAAGACACAAACAAACAAAACCAACAAAATCCTAGAACTCAAGTTAGCAAGGTCACAGGATATATTCAGTTCTCAAAAAATCAATCATATCTCTACATACAAGCAATGAGCAAACAGAAATCAATAATTTTAAAAGTATTATTTATAATATATCAAAAATCATAAAAAATGAAATATAACCAAATGTGTACAAAGCATGCTGAAAACTACAAAAGATTTTAGAAAAAAGAAAAAGAAGACCTAAATAAATGGAAATATGTATAGTGTTTATGGATTGCAAGAATCAATATTGATAAGAAGTCAACTGCTCTCAAAATAATGAATAGATTTGTCACAAGTCAAATCAAAATGCTTGAAGTGATTTTTTTTTGGAAAGTGACAAGCTGATTTTAAAATTTATATGGAAAGGCAGATGAACTAGAATAGCAAAACAATTTTTAGAAAGAACAAAATTGATAGATTCATATTACCTAATTTCAAGACTTACTATAAAGTTATAGTAGTTTTAACCAAAGCATAGACATGTAGAACAACAGAACACAGTAAAGTTCGGAAATAGAGCCACTCAGATATGCTGAACTGATTTTAGACAAAGGTGCCAAAGCAACTCAATGGGGGGAAAATAATCTTTTCAACAAATAGTAATGCAACAATTAAATAGTCATATTGAAAAACATTAAAAAGATCCTTGCCTCATACCATATGTAAAAGTAACTCCAAATGGATCATAAACATAAATGTAAAACTTAAAACTGTACATTTCTAGGAGAAAACATAGAAGGAAATCTTTGTGATTTTGGGTTAGACAAAGATTTTATAGGTACATCAACAAAAGAATGATTTACAAACATTTTTTAAAAGTACAAATTGGATGTCAGCAAAAATAAAAACCTTTTTCCTTAAAAATACTCTTAAGATGCCTTGTCAGTTTTAGTAGGTAAAAAAAGAAAAGAAAAATACTGTTAAGAAAGTGAAAAGACAAGCCACAAACTAGGATAAATTATTTGCAAATGCTATATGTGATAAAGGATTAGTAACCAGAATACATGAAGAACTCTCAAAATTTTAAACTAAGAAAACAAACAGCCTAATTTACAATTGGGTAAAAGATTTCAACAGACACTTTACCAAAGAAAACATGTGGATGAAAAATAAGCACATGAAAAGATGCCCAACTTCACTAGTCTTCAGAAATGGAAATTAAAATCACAATGAAATAGTACTGTATCCCCATTAGAATGGCTTTTTAAAAATCCTGAAAATATCATGAATGCGCAGAGAAATGGAAACTCTTGTACACTGCTGGTGAGAAATGCAAAATGGTGCAACTACTTTGGAAAACCCTTTGGCAGTTTCTTATACTTACTATATTAGTTAGCCCAGGCTGCCATAACAAAATACCATAGACTAGGTGGCTTAAACAACAGAAATTTATTTTCACACAGTTCTGGAAGCTAGAAGTGCAAGGTCAAGGTTCTGACCCATTCTGTTTCTGGTGAGGGCTGTCTTCTTGGCTTGCAGATGGCTGCCTTCCTACTGTGTCCACACTGAGAGAGAGAAGACAGTGAGCTTTGGTGTCTCTTCTTATGAGGACACTAATTCTATTGGATCAGGCCCATACCCTCATGACCTCATTTAACCTTAATTACTTCTTTAAGGTTTGCAGCTCCAAATACAGCCACACTGGGAGTTAGGGCTTCAACATACGAATTTTAGGGGATACAAATATTCAGTCCATAACATTTACCATATGACCCAGCAATTAAACTCCTAGGTATTTAACCAAGTAAAATAAAAAGTTATGTTCACAAAACCCTGTATACAAATGGTGATAGCAGCTTTATTCATAATTCATCAAACTGGAAACAGCCCAAAAGTTCTTGAACGGATGAATGGATTAATTAATTAATGGATTAAATGGTAGTACAACAAAAAAATTAAATACTACTCAGCAATAAAAATGAGCACACTATCGATACACAAATATCAGTGATTGCTAGAGGCTGGAGTTTGGATAGGGGTTAACTACAAAGGGGCACTAGGGAAATATTTTGGAGGTGATTGAACTGTTTGATATCTTGATTGTGATGGTGGTTATAATACTGGATGCATGTGTCAAAATTCATAGAACCACAAGCTAAAATGGATGATTTTTACTGTATATAAAGTATACTTCAATTTTTAAAAATCCAACAAAAACTACAGGGTTTTTTCTATATTATGTTTTTTGGGTTTCTACGTTTATTATTTTATGACCAGAGAATGTGATCTATGAAGTCTATATTTTAGGGAATTTTTAAGGGTTTTATTATAATCAATAAGATGTTATAATTAATATTAGTTAATATTCCTTGACTTTAAAAGAAATATACATATATATGTGATACAAGTATGTGTATATGTGTGGAATTATATATATATATTTGTTTATTTGCTTATAATTTTTAGATCATACTTTTTATGTGATAATTCAAATCCCTCATTGTCACTATTTATTTTGGGCTACTAATATGATTAAGTAGGAGAAATGCATGATAAAGTATTCCAATAAAAGTATAGATTTAGTAAAATTCTTGTATTTCTAAGAGTTTTCACCTTTTTGTTTAGTGATTGTTACATTTTCCATACAGTTTCTCAACTGGTAAAATGTTTTTGTGTATGACATATTTCATCACAAAGTATACCCCACTCTCCTCCTCTCATTGTTTTCCCAGACAGTGAACAGCCTAAGAAAAAGGAAGTTGAATGTCCAAGGTTGTGCAGCAAGTATTTGTACAAGAGCTGAGCTTTTCTTACTCCCATTTTCTGTGCCCAGACAGAACACAAACAACAAACACTTGGTATGTGTCTCTAATGAAGGACCTCTGAGGAATCAACCCTAAGGTCACCCAAACGTGGCAACTATTGCTGCCCTGATCCCCGTGGAAATCCCGATCTCCAGGGATGGACAACCTGTTTATTTGCTCCCAAACATCCAAGCCTGGTACAGGAGAGCCACAGTGTCTCACGCTAACTGTTCTCCTTCAGTGAGAACGGGTCCCTTGATCCCCAGCCCCAGCTGTGAAATTCCCATCATCAGTCATCCAGCGTCAAATGCGGAGTCTAGAGAGATGGGGATTGATTCCGTGAAAGCATCTGGCAGCAGTCGGACAGCAGCCAGGTAAGAAGGGCTGGGAAAGCCGGTGAGGGCACAGTCACCCCCACCACAGACAGACCCACATGGACACACGAGCCCACACTGACATTTGGGAAAATAGATCCACTAAATCCCTTTGCATCTATCCGAACACGTTCAAAGCGGGGAGCATCTCTTGGTCTGCCATGTCCGAGCCTTTTCCCCATCAGGATGTGCTGTCCACTGCACAACAGGCCAGCACATGTCCACGGTGGAAACAGAAAGGGGAGCTGTGGAACAGGAAGGAGACAACTGGGGCTCGTGGTGCCAGGATCAGTGACTGCAGCTCCTGAAAGGCTTGGCCAGAAGCTCAGAGCCAAGAGCCACTCTTCCCCCCCCCTCCAAAAGAGAGATTCTCTCAGACCTCCATGACCCTCTGTTCTGCCCCAAAACTCCACCTTTATGCCACATTCCTATGTTCACCCACTGTGGCCTGTGACCACATAATGAAGGTGTCTCAATGGAGGCGACTTGGATGCCATGCAGAGCCACACTGAGGGGTGTTGGCTTGGGCTGGGCCCAGGGACTGAGCAGTCTTAAGGTCCAGGAACATGAACAGTCAATGCTGCAGATATGTCAGACGTCCCAGCCACAGTCACATGGTGACAGACTCACAAGGGATTAATGCATGAAAGCAGACTTCAACATATCTAAGTTTTACAAACTAAGCGTTATTGCCAAGGGGGCTGGTAAGAGCACTCGCTCCCTATAGGGAAGCCGTGTGGTAAATTGAATCAAAATCCAGAGGAGGTGTTCTGAATGTCCAGAGTAAGAGAGATTAAGTGCATGACCTACCATGATGTAGCTGGTTTCCTGTGGAATTTCTACTTGTTGGGATTTAAAACGTGAAGTTGTAAGGACAGCCTTGCTGAAATAACAGAAAAATATCTAATCTTTAATTTTCTAATAACAGCTAAAGATCAATCTTGAACTCTCCCTACTCTCTGCTGTTTCTCTCCCTACCTAGCAGGCACCCTACTGGTACTCTGTTTTTCACAAACATCTAAAAACAGCCAGCTGAAAGGAAATGTAAATCTTTCTCTTTACCTCTACAGGCTCACAGCCTTTAGAATTGGTTTCTATAGCCTCCAGGTATTCCTGAGAAGCCCGGGATGGACAGCAGGGGGGCAAAGTCCAGGTCTTAGTTTTTTGCCCCAAACCATATCTCAGCGGCAAAATCACATCCCCTGCGATAAGCCTGACCACATCTCAGAGATAACCAGTCTCCAGGAATAGAAGAAACAACAAAGACCGACAACCTGAGTCTTGCAACTGCCTGCTAATTACTCCACAACAATTACTATCTTTTTCTCTGTCCCCATAAAAGCAGCAAACCACTTGCCTTCGCTGCCAGCACCCCCTTCTCTTTCCTTGGGATGCCACTCCGCCTCCCTGCTCTCTTCCCCCGCTTCCTCTCTCTCTCTCATTCTCTGTCCTTCTAAAGGGTAAAATAAACTTTTAACTTTTATATCTTAGTCTCTGTGTGAGAAATCTTTCTCCACCCGCGCCATGAGCGCCTACCAGGTTTGCCACCCAAACAAAATGATAGTATTTTTTCCCGTCACTGATCCTCCTAATGTCAGCAGTTCTCTTGATATAGATTCTATGACAGGACAGCGTAGCATATTTTGAGTTTGTTGTTCTCAGTATTTAGCCTTAGTAGCAATTCAAAGACAATAGGAAAAATCCCACTTGACATCCTATTATTGTTAGGGGGGAAAGGCTACTAGGTGCTCACAGCGCGGGTGGAGAAAGATTTCTCACACAGAGATTAAGATATAAAAGTAAAAAAGTTTATTTTGCCCTATAGAAGGACAGAGAGCATGGGGGCGGGGGGCGGAGAAAGCAGGGAGGTGGCCCAGCATCCCAAAGGAAGAGAAGGGGGTGCCGGCAGTGAGGCCAGTGGCTACTTTCATGGGGACAAAGAAAAATAGTAATTGTTGTGGAGTAATTAGCAGGGAGCTGCGAGATGTCAGGTTGTCCGTTTTTCTTGTTTCTTCTGTTCCTGCAGACTTGGTTGTCTCTGAGATCTATATCCAGCTTATCCAGGGGATGTGATTTTGCCCCTGAGATATGGTTTGGGGCAGGAAAGAAGGCCTGGAGTTTACCCCCCTGCTGTCCGTCCTGGAGCTTCTCAGGAAGTCCTTGAGGCTACAGAAGCAGATTCTAGAGGCTGTGAGCTGGTGCGTGGAAAGAGAAAGATTTACCTTTCCTCTTGACTGGCTCTTTTCAGAAGTTTGTGAAAACAGAGTCCCAGCAGGGTGCCTGCTAGGTAGGGAGAGAAACGGCAGAGAGGAGGGGGAGCTCAAGATTGCTCTTCAGCTGTTATTAGAAAATTAAAGATTAGATATTTTCCTGTTATCTGAGCAAGGCCGTCCCTTACAGTTATCCCTACTATGGGAAACTACCTGTCCTTAGGACCAGGACACTCACATCTGCTGGGTAAGGCCCTGTCTGGTATGTTTTGGTGACATAGCCCACCAAGTCCCTCGTCCCTTGACTTCTGCAGTCCAGGGTAACCACACTCCCGCTGGAGCATCTGCTGGGTTCTGTCTGTTGGGTCTGCTCGGAATGCAGGCAGTAGATGAGGACAGATAAGGACTCCCACTACCTGCAGGGTCCAGGGACTCCAGAGGTTGTAAAGATAACTCTGAATTACAAAGGCTGGGATGGAGCTGGCAGAAACTGGCTGAACTCCTCCTCCCAAACTTTCTATAAAACTCACCACCTTCCCCCTCCTCTGGGTGGATGCCCTTTTCAGCCTCCACCCACCTGCACCCAAGTGCTCTAAATAGATGGCATTTTACCATGCCCCAGGCTTGCGTGTCTTCCTCTCGGCTCAACCTAACACTGTCTGGTGCTGTTCTGCCTACCTTTGCTCTGGGAGCTAATCCAGGGAAGAAATAACTTCATACCTCACCACTTTTCCTTTAATTTCCCTAAGTTAACTCTCACAATGTGACGCTCCTCACTGACCCTGTACTATGTACATCCTATAACCAATCTCCTAAAAGTATTCCCTACGATATCCTCTGCTCAGCTCATCAAGCCACTTCACATAGCGGTTGCCTGACCCTTTGTTGTCCCTTTTCCTCCGTTCTTTGATCTCACAGGGAATGTATCTCCTTTCCTTTACTCTTCAAAAGCACCTGGCCCCTCTGCCTATAATTTCTTAGTCCTGGGATTATCTGTTGGATATACCACATGAATTTGCTCTTCATCAATCTGCACAGGAGAGGTTGGCCAAGAAGAAGTAAATACCTTTCATTCGATAGCAAAATATTAATTATCCAGATACAAGACCTGACTGCCTGTGCTCTTTTGACTAGCAGAAGGAAGAAGAATGCCATACATCAACCTGAACAGCATGCTCAGGACAGCAGACCCAACAGATGTGAGCTATAGTGAGGACGCCTTCATGGCAGCTAAAATGTTGAGGGCAAACTGTCAAAGCCCAAAAATTTTCCAAATTCTTGGAAAATATAAAAGCCACAGATAAAATTTGCAGGTTTGTAATGTGGCACATAATAGAGTCTGCCACTTGGTTAAATTTTCAATAGATGATAACTAATCCAAATATAGCATAAAGAAAAAAGCACTTCGGCTGGTTTGGAACTGTAACTTTTTTGGCTCTGTGAATTTGAGCAAATCACCTAAATAACCCAAACCTCAGTTTCTTCATCTATAAAGTAAAATATTTTGCCTCAATTATTAGACTAAGTTAAATACTGTATATGAAAGTATCTTTATATGGTACTCAGTAAATAGGAGTGGAATAAATAAAACTATAGCCATTAGTAATAAAATACTACCAAAATTAACCAGGCTTTTTCTCTAAAATTACTAAATAAGATAATTCAGTTTTAGTTCATTATCAACCAATGAGTAAACTGTTCCAAAATATAAAATTTGCTCAAATGTTGGTATATGATCTTACCCTGTGAGGACTCTTTCTTCCATACAGACATGGATGGAGACAACCAGACTAGGGCCACAGAATTCCTTCTCCTGGGACTCTCTGGGCAGTCAGAGCAGGAAGAGGTTCTCTTTGGGCTGTTCTTGTGCATGTATCTGGTCACCATCAGTCGGAACATTCTCATCATCTTGGCCATCAGCTGTGACAGTCATCTCCATACACCCATGTACTTCTTCTTGGCCACCCTCTCCTGTGTTGACATCTGCTTTACATCAGTCACCATCCCCAAGATGCTGGTGAATCACATGCTGGGAAGCAAGTCTATCTCTTTCGTGGGATGTATGACCCAGACCTACTTCTTCATCACTTTCGGCAACTTGGATGGCTTCCTCCTGAGCGTGATGGCCTACGACCGCTACGTAGCCATCTGTTGCCCACTCCACTACACCATGAGCATGAGGCCCAAACTCTGTGTCCTTCTGGTCACCATGTCGTGGGTCATTACAAACCTGCATGCTCTCTTACACACTATTCTCATGGCCCAACTCACGTTTTGTTCCAGCAATGCTGTGCACCACTTCTTCTGTGACCCTTACTCCATTCTAAAGCTCTCTTGTTCTGATACCTTTATCAATGATCTGATGGTCTTCACTGTGAGTGGATTGATATTTCTGACGCCATTTACATGCATCATTGTTTCATATGCTTGTATCTTCTCTAATGTACTGAAGTTGCCGTCTGTCCATGGGATAAGGAAAGCCCTGTCCACATGTGGATCCCACCTCACTGTGGTCTCCCTGTTCTACGGGGCAATCCTGGGGGTCTATATGCGCCCTTCATCCTCCTACTCCGTTCAGGACATGGTGGCCACTGTCATCTTCACAGTGGTGACACCCCTGCTCAATCCCTTCATATACAGTCTCAGAAATCGTGACGTGAAAGGAGCCCTAAGGAAGTTAATTCTCAGATTCTAGAATTTAAAAATTTTAGAGCTGAGAGGACTCTTGGGAATCATACATTTCTTCATTTTACAAACAGAGATGGTGAGGCACCAATAGGTGAAAAACTCACCCATGACTATTCCTCTAAATAGTGACATGTGATCATGATCATGATTTTAAATATGAGGCTGTACATAAGTCATAAAACTATTAATTAGTTATTTATAAAAAGGGCTGGTTCTAAGGCATTCATTTTACAGACAAGAAAAACTGAAGGTCAGATACATTTGAGTCTATTGTTTCAGATGGGTCCAGCAACCCTCTAAGACAGTGGCCACCACAATGACCAGGGAATTTCAAAGGACTTCAGAGTAGACTCTCCTCAGAGTCAACTACTCTCTATAGCCTCACACAAGGAGATGCTACAATTATCCCGTTTCCTGACTCACAGAAAGGCCACCTTGCCCAGGGCTGTACGACTAGTAATTGTTGATTACTGAATGGTCCTGTCTGTTGTCAAGATATTTCGTTATTGCTGAGTTAGATAATTCTTCTGTGTTCTAGGCTTGAGTCCCTCCCCCACTTCTCACAATCAAAACCCTACCCTTAGCCTACCCCACATACACACACACCAATCTAACTTTTTGGTGTTTTGTTACTCTGCACAGGTATCCATCAGGGACAGGTTGAGGAAGCTTCAGACAGCAGCTAATACTTTCTCAAGGAACTCTTGGTGTCCTTCAAGTGTAAGTGGGCTGCGGGAAGCAGAGACTCCCTCAGAGCTGAAGTGTCTAGATGCACTATAGCACCTTAGGGACCCAGAGACATGAACTAATTATAGGACTTGATTGAACCCAGGACTTCCTTTTTTTTTTTTGAGACAGAGTCTCTCTCTGTCACCTGGGCTAGAGTGCAGTGGTGTCAGCCTAGCTCACTGCAACCTCAAACTCCTGGGCTCAAGCATCCTCCTGCCTCAGCCTCCCGAGTAGCTGGGACTACAGGCACATGCCACCATGCCCGGTTAATTTTTTTTTTTTTTATTTTTAGTAGAAACGGGGTCTTGTTCTTGCTCAGGCTGGTCTTGAGCTCCTGGCCTCAAGCAATCCTTCCACCTCAGCCTCTCAAAGTGCTAGGATTGCAGGCGTGAGCCAGCGCACCCAGCCCATTGAACCCAGGACTTCTGATTCCAAGTCTAGAGTTTGCTCCACTTTACAGGGCCAAGTGTACAGTAGCCCCAGATTCTCCTATTCTACACCTGAGGACTAAGAGCCCACAAGGCCAGTTCCCACTTTCTCTTTCCTGATGTGCAGAGGGTACTCACCTAAATCTCCAGGGATCAGTCTCCAATAGCTCTCCCCTCCCTGGCCCTCTTGCCTCTCCTTCTCTCCTTCCTCAATTTCCTCCACTCTCGTGGCTAATCAGTACTTATTGTCCTCACTGCTGGCCTCTTCCTGACTTGGTCCTGACACTGACCAACTCTTACCTTGAACCTGCAATAGGCTCCTGGTGAACCTCACTTCCTCCTGCCTCTCCCTGTGCATCTTCATCCTGCACACAGGGTCAGTTTCATCCTCGTGAAACACTGATTGTAACCTGTCAGCCCATCCATATAGAAAATACTGAAGACATCAGGATAAGTCCAAATACTCTTCCTTTCAGTTACAGTGCCTGATGTGATTTGGCCTTAAGCTGTACCTGCAGCTTTATTTCTCATCAACTCACTTATTTATATCTTTCATACCTTGTGTCTCCTAATTCTCTTCCTCTTTCCTTCATTGTTCTCTGTTGAAAGACTCCCCTGGTTTTTTGAAACCCTAATAATTGTCCATTTCCCTTAACTTTTTTACTAATCACATCCCAGAGACATGCATCGAGCACACAGTACAGGGCTTCTCCAACTGGCGTATGAACTTCCGGGAGAGTGTATCTGGGTGCCATGGGAACCTGATCACATGTGATAAACTTGCTGTATCCTTCTGAACTGCTGGTTTTATTTTAGAGGTAATTCAGTACAAACGTTTGAGATGTAATAACATGTACTAAATGTTGGTGTTTGAGGTCATATGACTGATTTTTGTCTCATCATATTCTCCCTTGCATTACCATATCTGCATACATGTCTCATCCCGTTATTACATTACACACTCATTCTGAGAAAGTGCCACAGCCTATGCATGGACGTATGCTCTACAACGCTCAGTGGAGTTTTTGTTCTCCTAAACAATTGTGTACTGGAAAAGCATTGTTGATATGGTAGGCAAGTCTAATGGGAAATTGGGAAGTGAACATTCCTAGACACTAAAAATCAGACCAGTAAAATTTTAAATCTAGAGAACTAGAGTAGTGGAAAGATTTCACTAAATGCTAGGACCCAGGGAGGCCGCAGGGCTGAGCCATGGCTTGGGATCCAGGATTTATTGCTGGATCTATTCTCACTCAAAAGGTGGGTGTGGGGAGGAGCATGGGGATAGACAGAAGCCCATGAACTTACTACAGGTGCAGAGTCAAAGGGAAACTCACCCTCCACCCACATGGTCCCCCCAACCCAGTTCATCTCAGGGAGAAGTCATCATTTGCCATACAGAAAAGCCCGCCTGAAAGGGAAAAAGGAACCCCTAAAAGTTCAGCAGCGTGCTGTGGGCAGAAAGAGGAAAGGCCTCTGTCTTTGTCTGCCTGGCCATAGTGTGAGAGGTTATGCACTGGTTAATTCCACATGAGCCTCTGGGGTCTTCAAGCCTCCTGCTGCTGGGGACCACCTTCCACTGCATCTTCACTGGCTCCCTGCATCACTTCTCAAGGCTGACTACACAGAGGGGACAAGGAAAGGAGAGCACTCCAGGGGCTCAGGTAGCATCAGCCCTGGTGTGGCTCATAGGACAGGAGTTGGTCATAAGTCCGAGCTCAGCCTCATGCAGGGCCGCTAGTGTCCTCTTCCCCGAGAAGCAGACGCAGTGCCAGGCTGGCAGAGTCCTCTGGGGTAGAGGGGGAAGCCAGAGCATCAGGATTGTGTGTGGTGATTTTCCCTCCAGGGCCTGAGTTAGCAGAGATCAGGTCTGTGCCAGGAGCCTCCTCTCCTGCAGCGAGGACTCCCTGAGGCACGACTCCCTCTTCCCCATAGGCAGTTTCCACCTCGTGCTAATTAACCATTAGGGGCCAGCTCTTTGCAAGCCACTTAAAACAATTTGGGGAGAAGAGTTTGACTTCAGCTCAGTGAATGTTGAAATAGAGGCTCATGCCCCTTCCTAGCACAGTTCCCCAGATGCTACTTTCCCTGGAGAGGGTCATGGCCATTGAAGGTATTTTCAAGTGTCATGGAATCACCTCCCTTCAACTTGTCCTTTAAGCGTCTACTCCAAGGCTAGGCCTACCAGGGAGCTTTCCAGGAGAGCCTGGTAATGTCTCTGATGAGCTGAAGAAGCCCTTCCTGCCATTTTCTGGTTATTGCAAACTTCTAGAAATTATTGTTGTCCTGCCTGTATTGTTTTGTTGACAAGGTACATGGTATAATTTCAATTTTTTTGGTAGCATGTGTCACTTTTGTTGTTCAATTCAAAAAATTTCTCCATTTCCATCTTGATTTTCTCATTGACCTGAGGATCATTCAATAACAGATTATTTAATTTCCACGTGTTTGTGTAGTTTTGAGAGTTCCTCTTGGAATTGATTTCTAGTTTTATTCCACTGTGGTCTGAGAAGGAAAATGGTATAATTTCAATTTTTAAAAATTTGCTGAGACTTGTCTTGTGGCCTAACATATGGTCTATCTTGGAAAGTGTTCCATGTGTGGATGAGAAGAATGTGTATTCTGGAGTTTGGGGGTAGAATGTTCTGTAAATGTCTGTTAGGTTCATTTGTTCTACAGTGCCATTTAAGTCTAGTGTGTGTTGTTGATCTGCCTCGATGATCAGTCTACTTCTCTCAGTGGAGTGTTGAAGTCCCCTACTATTATTATGTTGCATTTATTTCATTTCTGAGGTCTACTAGTATTTGTTTTATGAATCTAGAAGCTCGTTGTTTCTTCGTGCTTCAGGGAGGAAGCTAAAGGTTTCTGGTACTTTATCTCTCACAATGTCTATGGGCCTTCAGCAAATGACTTTGTTTTGGTAATTAGCCTTCTGCCACATGAATATTGAAAACTGGTTTTGTCTAATTGGTGAACTCTGACTCCTAAAATATCTGCCTATCTACACTCTTCCTGTGTGAGCCTCAGGGCCTATTTTCTAAAGGACCATCTTTTCTTTGCTCTGAGCTTCATGCTGTGTTGGACTACTTGAAGAAAAGGCTGATTCCAGGCCTGGGGCAGGGAAAATATAAGGTGAGCCTGGAACACCTTGTAGTGCAAGAAAGTAAGGGCATGCTAAATAAACAAAAAACAAAAACAGAAAAGAGGATGGGCATGTGTCAAAGGGCACAGCAGCCAATGTGAAAGAGCTCCCAACGACCAGAGCTGGGACAATTCAAGCAACGAATAGAGTGGTTTGGGTTATAACCCAAAGTATGAAATAAGTATAAATGAGTCCATACTGATGAAAACAAGTGATTGAACAAGCAAATAAATGGGGGAAAGGAACAAATTTTCCTTACAAAAAATTGCAAGTGATATATGTAGATACTTTCCCACCCTGGTCCCCGCACACTGGAAAGTGAAGCTTAATCCTCTCCTCCCCCTTAAGGGTGGGCTACACCTAGTGACTTGCTTCCAAAGAACATAGAAAGTGAAAAATAATCCTTGCAGTGGGGAAACCTGGTAAATATCACCCTAAACAAGTGACGAAGGTTAACATCGTCAGTGATAAGTCATGTCAATATCACGTATCGCTGATATGATGTGATGAGGACACTTCACCTCCGTGGGATTGTTCCCTGAAAACCATAATGACAGTTGAAAGAGTGAAGGATGTGCCATCCCAACGTATGCCAAATTGGTATATTGATTATTCTGAGTTGAAAACATCAGTGACATTGGCAAATTGTTTGAGAAAGGGCAAGCTGACCTGTGTCTTCCTGCATGCAGCGAGCCACAGAGATTCCTCTGGGAGGTGTAGCTTCCCCCTATCAGGGAAAGGAAATAGCCCTTATCACCACAGACTGGGAATTGGGTCTGCAATGGACCTGAATAAATAAACGTCCCGAAGTAAATCTTACCTTCCGCTAGCTATACACCTCCCACCCAATACATCTCCTAGTGACTCCTGGGAATGTACGCCCCTAGTCTGGTCCCTTTGTCTTGTCATTTCTTCACAAATTTACCATTCTTTGTCTAAAAAGTATAAAAGCATCTTTGGGCCTCTGTTCCCAATCTTTTGATGAGGGCAAAATGGGACAAACAATATTTGGAAAGGACAAGGCCAGCCCTCTTCAGTGTGGGATTGATAGAAGCTCGTACCCCAGCGAGGGCTTAAACTACCCTTGAAACTTCCCAACAAGAAAAACTCTTATATCCCTGACCTACAATATGAATCTCAATCTTCTTTCCTTCCTCTTCAGCCCCTGGGGAAGCTGGTTCCTTTGTGATCTGCAGAACACACACACACACTCCCTTGTGGATTGCCTGTAATAAGGAGCTTTGGGGGTGGGGGCCATAAAACCCCTCCACACCCACGGAGAAGGATTGTGTTCCAGCTCAGAGGATAAGAAGACAGAGTGAGCTGCCCAGGACCCCGGGTATTGCCCCCTCACCCCAGAGCAGTGAGGGAAAGAAGGCTGCTACCCCGCAAGTCTATAAGCAAAGGATCTCCTCTCAAACTGGCTGAGCTTTGGCTCTAATTATCCAGGGGGTGATGGCATTTGGGGTCCTACCCACCTCCCTCGCAGGGCTGCAGAAAGGTAAGTCAGGTAATGCATGGGGAAAATCTTTATACATTTGAGTCAACTAGACACTTTTAGATATTATTCAATCATGGCCTGAGAGTGCTATGCTTCACAAATTAACCCCATAAGGAACACAAAGTACAAAATTCAGTACCTGGTACAGTGGCCCTGATATGTCCAGCCTCACTCAGGTAACTGTAGATCCCACGTCCCCAAAGCAGGACCTCACTTTGCATACAATGACTTGATCGACTTTGTTTCAAGCAACAACGCCACAGGCCAATAAATAAGACCTCAGGATCACCTTAAGGCACAAATTCACAGAAACTTTTGGACCAAGACGTTCAAAATGGAGCAGGCTGCTTTGGGATGGAGTGGGTGCCCATCGCTAACAGTGACCATGCAGCAGGGTGGTGACACTTGCAGATATGCTCCAGCGAGGGCTCTCCTGTGGGCAGGAGGCAGAACCATGCATCATCGCATTGCACCTGCTGCATCCCCTCCAGGTAGGGCAACCACAAAATCTCCAGTCAGCTCCAGTCAGCTCCTGGAGGCAAATGAAGGGGCATGTGCAGGAATCTGGGGAAAGGAATTAAGATTAGCACAGGCAGCCAGGTAAGACCAGGGGAAGTCGGAATGGCAGAGTTGCTCAGACACGGACACCTCCTGGATGTGAGTTTAGCAGATTCACACCTATCACATCACGCACCTTCTGCCTCATGACTCTTCTCAGCATGAGGAGGGTCTGGCCCCGAGGCTGCATCCTCTCTGGCATGACTGCTAGTGGGATCCCCAATAAAGGGTGCAGCCGCCCTGCAGCTACAGCCCTCTGACTTCTCTTTTCCCAGGACTGCATCAGGCACTCTAAGTACACCCCCTACCAGTTCCTCATCTTAGCGCACCACTGGGTGGAGGAGGAAACTGAGAGGAATCATTTGCTCAGGAATCAAATCCATTTCTAGACTAACAGTGAGCCACAGCAGGGTTAGGAGTGACACAGTCGCCTGCCTTCTCTGCCTCAACTTCCCCGGGAGCAGCATGGAGCACCAAGGATGGGATGGGAACGGAGGAGAGGGCCCTGCAGGGTACAAAGTCCTGCACAGCCTGAAAGGGCATTTGGTGTTTTCAATTAAGGCTGCTAAACAACACACTAGACAATGTGGATTTTTAAACGAAAATACTTGAAAGTACATTCTATCATCTCACATTCCCCATGGTGTTTCCCCTCACAAGCCAGGCACCATGACAACTCTTCATGAATTCCCAACATGTCTCGGTTCTACTGCCTTCTACGGCGCAGATCAAATCCCACACTGCGAAAGCATAATTACAACACAAATTCCCTGTAGAACACGATGATACCAAAGAACTGCCCAATGATCTAGCTATTCAGAGTAATTTCTATCATAAAAAAATTCAATCATGTCCTTAACATTTGTCACAATGAGACAAAAACTTGTCTTGAGAAATCACATCTAATATAAGATTTTGGTAAAAAAAAAATCATTCAAAGCAAAATAGGTCAATAAACTACTCTTCAGATATTATCCAATATCTGAAGAACTGCCCCATACCGTGGGGGAACAGGAAGAAGGGAGGGGCAGGGCAGAATGCTGACAGCCTTAGGTTAAGCTTCCAAGTGAATATTTTATTTGGTTTTCTGTTTAAAATTGTAGACATGAACACTTAAAGTCCAAGTAACCTTTCCATAACCTACTGAACTTTCCAAATTTTTCATCCCAGTTTTCAAAAATCCTTCAGAGTTTAGATTGCCTGGGGATAAGGAAATTTCATGAAATCACAATAGCTTCCACCAGATCATAGAAAGAAGGATGTGTGGAAAGTGAGTAGATTTTTCTGGAGTGACTCCAGGGGCCAGAACAGGTGGAGAACACAGTGACAAAAATCTGCTGACACGGGGCAGCCCAGGGAGGAGGACTGTTGCTCTGCTGCTCTGGGGGAGTTACTGAACTCTGCTGTGCCTCTCCTGCCTGGCACAAAATGGGGACATTTATAAACCTACTGCAGATGAAGGCCCGAGGGATACAGGGCGAATCTGTACAGAGAACTATGCCCAGGGCTTGCTTTGTGCACAGTGACTTCTCAGTGGGTGTTTTAGTTTATTGCCCTTTCCCAGCTGACTGAGGCCCTGTAAGAACAGGAGTCCAATGTCACTAGGTCTGCTGATTTTTTAAAGAACAGTCAGAAATCCAGATTTTACACGGAACCTTTGATTTTTAAAATATCAGCCAATATGAAATGTTTTGTAAAACATTAAGGGTCCAAATCAAATATACCTGCAGGCCAGATCTGGCTCACAGGAGCCAGTTTGCCCCTCTGATCTATAGCACTCACGGGTCCTATATCACACGGAGGCCACAGAAGTCATCCTCCTTCTAGTTGAGGAAAGGGGGTCTAGTTGAGGAAATTCCTATTGCCACGTGACCTTAGACTCACCCACATTGACACTGACTGGACACTGTCACGTCTCCACTCCACTCACTTAGAAAAGCCTGCATTTCATTGCTTTAAGTAACAATTCTATTTCTTATACGTGTTTCTTAATTACAAGAAAGCATTTCTCATCAAACACCATGTCTGCGCTTTATACCCGTAGATTTTGATGTGCAATGCCTTTATGAAGTGCATTCTTTCATTTGACTAATTTATTGAGCACCTAGTATATGCTGGGTATTGTTTCTGTCACTGGGGACATTTTAGTGAACAAGACACATACATCTCTCTTCTCAGGAAGGCAGAACATGCTGAAAATGAGTCATTATGAACGAGATAACCTCACAGAGATACATGCTACAATCACAAAAAGCAGCATCAGTGACATTTATGGAAGGAAGGGCTACTTAGAATTGCACAGACAGAGAGGCCTTTCTGAGGAGGTGCTATTTGAACAAAGGCAGAGATGACAAGAGAACATCAGCCACAGGAAGGTCCAGGCAGAGTAAATGCCAGGCTGAGAAGACAGCCAGTGCAAAGGCGCTGGGGCAGAAGGGCTCAATGTCCTGAGTGGCTGGCAAGAGATAGAGTCAGAGAAGTAAACAGGAACCAGGCCAAGAAGGGCCAAGTCGGCTGAGGTCAGGAGGCTGGACTTTAGTCTGAATGTCATGAGCTTCTACTGGGGAGCTCTGAGCAGGAGAGTGTCAGGATACCTTTGTGATTTTAGAAGATGATGCCAGCTGCTGAGGGGAGAAAAGCCAGTGTGGCCTGGCAGAGTGGAAACAAAGTCAACATGTCCTGGGTGAGAGATGCTGGTGGCTTGCACCAGGGTGAGCTGAGGCAATTCTGGGCTTTCTTGAAATTCTACTATGCAAGACAAGGGTCACACAAGGTTGGTCTGTCAGGTTTCACATAATGACATCTTGAAAGTGTGAAGTCCTGACCTTTTTGGGACTTTGGGGGTCACTGCATGTAAAGCCTTTGCTTTACAGATGCACAGTAAGCCCAGAGCAGAGAAGGAGCCATACAAGGTCACATGGCTGGTCAGTGGGAGGGCCAGGCAGGGAGCAGCAAATGCCTCCTTACACTTCCTAGTGGCCAAAAACCAGGACAGCCTTGGAGAGGTTCATACACAGAATTGAGCACCATGGTCTACAGGCTTCAGGCCAGTAAAGCCCAAGCCTGGCCTTTGTCCATAGGCTTGTCACATGTCCCATTGTAACATTTTGGAAATGTTTTCCAACATCTTTCCACATAAGGCTCTGCCTCCTTAACTGTTAGCACTTTGAGATCAGAACCTATCTCCAATTTTCAGTGATGGCCCTCACTTTACAATTGTGTGATAAGGACGTGCTGGCTGAATCGAGGTCGAAGACTCGGGGATGCCGCCCTCAGTCCACAGCATCTGAGAACCAACCAGGCTGGTCCTCTGTAGCATGACGGTTGAGGCCACAGGCTCTGATTCAGACCACACTGGGTCCACAGTCTCCTTTGCCATTTACTATTAGTGTGGTCAGGAGCAAATTACTTTACTTCACCTGAAAAATGGGGATAATAAAAGCTCCTATTTTATAAGGGGAATATTAAAAAGGATAGCACATGTAAAGTCCTTAGCAGGATAGCACTCAATAAGCACTCAGTAAAAAGTGGTCTTTATTATAGACAGAAAACTGTTCATTCATCTAATTACAAATCACCTTTCATCTCATTCTGAACATATAGCACATCCAGGCTTTGCTTGGATTTGATTTTCCCTTGTGTGTGCAGCCTCCCTGAGCCACCGTGGGGGAAGGAGAACGAGACAGGAGCATGTGAGTTCCTCCTGCTCCCTGCCCCGAGTCACGGGCATCACCCGTGACCCGGGGCAGCAGCAAGTGCTGTTCTGGCTCTTCCTGTGTACGTACCTGGTCACTGTGGCTGGGAACACACTCATCATCCTGGCCATCGGCTCTGACCCTCACCTGCACACCCCCATGTACTTCTTCCTCACCCACCTCTCCTTCGTTGACGTCTGCTTCACCACCAACCTGATCCCCAAGCTCCTGGCCAACCACATGGCAGGAATATGGACCATCTCTCACCCGCAGTGCCTGACTCAGATGTACTTCCTCATCTTCTTTGCCAACCTGGACACCTTTCTGCTGGCTGGATGGCGCTGGACCGTGACATTGCCATCTGCAGCCCCCTGCAGTATTGCTCTATCATCACCCCCCGGCTCTGTGGGGGGCTGGCCACTGTAGTGTGGGTGGGCTCCGGCCTTATCTCCCTGGTTCACACGCTCCTCATGAGCAGACCGACCTTCTACTCCTCCGCCCAGGAGATCTCACACTTCTACTGCGATGCCTACCTGCTCATGAAGATTGCCTGCTCAGACACGCGTGTCAATCAGCATGTGTTCCTGGGGGCCGTGGTCCTGTTCCTGGCCCCCTGCATGCTCATTGTGGTCTCCTACATCTGCATCGCTGCAGCTGTCCTCCAGATTCCATCTGCCACAGGAAGGCGCAAGGCGTTTTCCACGTGTAGCTCCCACCTGTCCCTGGTCACCCTGTTTTATGGGACCCCCAGACTCCTTCTCAGCCCAGGACACTGTAGCAACCATCATGTACACAGTGGTGACCCCCATGCTAAACCCCTTCATCTACAGCTTGAGGAACAAGGACATGAAGGAGGCTGTGAGAAGACTCTTCGGCAGGGGCCCAGGAGCTTCTTGGCGCAGGTGAGTGCTAGGCTCATGTCTGGGGAGGTCCAAGATATGAGGAAATGGAACCTGCCTCTGGACATCACCTCAAAACTCCCCTATTACACACACCCATTTGGGCTATTTTTAGAGAAGGAAAAGACTCTTGAAATTAGAGGAGGAATTAGAAGAGAATTTTACTATTATTAGAAGAGATATTTGTATCTCTGGGAATCTAATTCAACTATAGGTAATAGAAAATCCCAATTACGGTGATTTAAACAAGATGGGTTTATTTTTGCCTTCCATAATGACAAGTCTGAGGCTAGAAATGAGGCTCCTTCCCAGTCTCTCCTCCACCATCCATACAGTGAGGCTTTCATCCCTATGTTTCCAAAATGGCTGCTGGGGCTCCAACCATCTCATCCTATCCCAGGTGGAAGGACAAGGAGAGGAAGGGCAAAATGGGTTATCATGTTAAAGCGTTTTCCCAGAAGCCCCACTTAGCATCTTCTACTCACATCTCAATGGTCACGCCCCTGCAAAGTGGGCTTGCAAAGGCAGTTGTTATTTTTTGCTGTTGTTGTTTGTTCATTTGTTTGTTAGGGTTAGACACATCACCACCTCTGGTAAAATAGGGATCCTCTTAGAAAGGAAGAGGAGGAAGTGGACAGTGGATAAACAACTAGAAGGTACAACACAATACCCAAGACTTATTTTGCCACATTAACAGACGTGAAGTTGCATTGTTATTTCAGGAAAATAAAACTGTTTAGTACATTGATTCCCTCCAGACTGACTATGTGTTAGGAGACAAATCAGATGGGTTCCTATACTCCTGAGGCTACAGAATCAGAAGACAAATCCCACATTTCTCCTAAACATCAGAGTGAGTTTCCTCTGGGTGGAGCCGAGCAGTATGAGGAAGTAAACAGGGAGATTTTGTGGCAGCATTTACTTTTTGTGAGACTTCAATTTTTTTAAAGAACAGTGTATTTTATTTAGGATTTTTTTTCTCTGTGGGAACTTAATGTGGGAAAAAGTTCATATTGTTTATACTTTGCACATTATAATATTGATATAAACTGATGTTAAAATAAGGCACCAAAATATTCTAAATGTAAGAAAGGAAACAATAAAGCATTATAGTAAAATGTCAACATTGTACTAAAATATCAAATATTTTTAAATGGCTTCATGGAACACACATTTCTAGGTCCAATATCAAGGGCTAAATAAATATAATTTTTTTTTAAAAATTGGCTGCATGAGACTTTGTATTAATCATACCTTCCTATTTTCTGTATTTTCTGATGTTTTCACATTGGTGGCCTCTATAATGAGAGAGGGATTGCTCCTCGCAGGGTTACCTAATGCCTGGAGATAAGCCTTTCACATGAAAGCAAATCATTCCAGAACCCAGACTACCCTCAGCTCCTTTATCAGCCTCTTACACTGTGGGCCAATAATCCCCTGCCATGACCATCCCAGGTCCAAGTATCAGGTCACTAGGGATAGGCCTGATATGCCCTAGAGCTCATTGAAATTATTCAAACCAACCAATCCCTAAACCTGTGTAACCTGCCTCTCCCATTCTTAACTGCAGGAACAACAATAAAGGCTCTGACCCATGTTTTCCTCTTGCTCCCTCTACCTCCTGACCAACACTGGTGCTTCCCCATGTGGCCCTACATGGCATGCTGTGCCTCCTATTTCTAAGGGTCTATGAATATAAAAACTTCCTTCTCCATGGCAGTCATTTCTGTATCTGAGTGTCTTACCATACCTGATTAAAACAAATCCTGGGCATGTTTTCTTTATAAAAAGACAGATTTCTTTACAGAAAAAATAAGTTTTAAAAAAGGTAAATAAAAAATTTAGACAAAAATTTTGCAAGATATATAACAAGAGGTTAATGCTTACACACACACACACACACCCCAAAAGGAAAGTGGGCAAAGAATAGCAAGAGAAGGGGAAATGAGCAGTAATCATACGAAAAGATGATCATCACTGAAAATCAAAAAATATAAAAAACTAAAATAATAGTAATGTACAGGTTTATCCCAATGTGATAGTTTTTTAAATGAAAATATTCAGTAAGCTTGGAGTGGTGAAACAAGCATTCAAAGTTTGAATCAAAGGTAAATCAAACTGTGATTGATGGGAAAGTAAACTGGGACAAACTTTCCATAAGAAAATGTGGCAATTTTTATCAAAAGGTGTAAAAATGTGGCCCAACAATTCATATTTTAGGAATTTATGTTAAAGAAACAATTTATCAAATTGTTATGACGATTCATTATACTATATTTATAATGATGGAAAAGTTAGAAAAGATTTAAATGTGCGTTGATTCAGGAATTGTTAAATAAATTACTATTTGGTCCTTAAAAATCATGACAATCTATCCTTACTGACATGGAAAGGTGTCAAAGCTATGCTAAGTTTTAAAAAGGCAAGTTACAGGACAGCATGAACCACTCTGTACACATAATGATGCATATAAAAAATTTCTGAACATAAAATCTTAAGGATGTGTATCTCTTAGTTAATGGTTCATAGGTAATTTTCATGCATTTTTTTTTAGTTTCTATATCCAAATATTTTTAGGAAGTGTATTTTCTTTTACAATCAGAAAAAATGAAGCAATTTCATTTCTTTAAAAACACACATACATATTGAGAACAGTGCACAGAAGCTTGTCACCCACATGGTCTCTCCAGTTTGCATGGCCCTGGAGGAAGGCCCAAGAGTCGGAGGTGATGGGGCACAGCATGTCAGTGGCAGGGCTGGAGAAGCCAGAATGGAAAGAGAGTGATGTCATGCAAAATGGCAGAGCGGGAAGCTCTAGGGGTCAGTCTCTCCATCAAAGCAACTACTGAGCTTGAATGAGCAAATGAAACCAACTATTCCAGAACTCTGGAACCTGATTGGACACTTATAACAACCAGTGGAGTGCTTCATGAAGGGAGAGGCTGCTGTTCTTTGGTAAAAGAGCAGTGTGCATGAATCAGCTACCATCTTCCCCATTTTTCAGCCCCACTGGAGTGTCAGGCTACTGCCAGGTCAGAAAGTGGGGACCTTGTCCTACTAAATTTGGAGATTGTGTGTTTTGGTTGTTCTGACACTATTCTGAGGGACCAGTGAAGACATTTGCTTTGGTTACATCACACTCAGCTGCAGTGGCTTCCCCAAACCCCAGTGGCATTTATCAGATGATCTAAAGAGATAAAACTCTTTTTTCTCCCCTTTTGGGAGCCAGACATTTAAGGAAATCTTTGTCAGGTCATTAAATAATGGAACAGAAACTTCAGTGACCACACACAATAAAGAATACACAGCTTGCAAATATTGTTTGGGAAAGTAACAAATGAATGGCCTCAGAACTCAACAATCAAAATCGGCAATCCCTGAGGATTGGAAGAATCTGATTTTCAGTGTTATTATGCAATACTCAGAATGTCAAATTCTCAACAAAATATTACAAAACATACAGAGAAACAAGAAAGTATGCCCCAATCATTGGGGAAAAAAGAATTTGACAAAAATCATCCCCAAGGAAGCCCAGACATTATAATTACTAATGAAATATGTTAAGTCAACTATCTTAGATATGCTCAGTGAGCTGAAAGAAATCATGGACAAAAAACTAAAGAAAATCAGGAAAATTATGTATGAGCAAATCAATAAACAGAAATTGTATGAGAATAACAATAAACAGAAATTATAAAAAAGAACCAATCAGAATTTCTGGATCTGAAAAGTACAATAACTAATGAAAAATTCACCAGAGGGGATCAATTGCAGATATAACCAAACAAAAGAAAGGATCAGTAAACTTGAAGACAATTAAAATAATCCAGTCTGAGGAGCAGAAGGAAAAAGGAATGAAGAAAAATGATCAGAGCCTGCAGGATATATGGGACACCATTAAGAATACCAACATACACATCGTAGAAATCCCAGAAGGAGAAGAAACAGAGAAAGGAGAAGAAAAGAAAAAACACTTGGAGAAATAATGGCCAAAAACTCCCCAAATATCATAGAAGACATGAATATGTACATTAAAGAAGCTCAACAAACTCCAAGAAGGATAAACGCAAAGAGATCTATAGAGGGACACATTCTAGTGAAATTATTGAAACCCAAAGATAAAGAGGGACTTTCAAAAGCAGCAAGAGAAAAGTGACCCACTATGTACAAGGGTTCACCAGTAAGATTAGCAGTTGATTTCTCATCAGAAACCATGTAGCCCAGAAAGCAGTGGGATGACATTTTTATTATTTCAATAGATTTAGGGGGTACGAGTGTTTTTTGTTACATGGATGAATTGTATAATGCTGAAGTCAGGGCTTTTAGTGTACCTGTCACCAGAATAGTGTACATTGTATCTGACAGGTAGTATTTTATCCATTACCCCCCTCTCATGCTCCCCCTTCTTAATTTCCAATGTCCATATACCACTTTATGACCATATATATCCATCATTTTGCCCCCAGTTATAAGTGAGAACATGCAGTATTTGTTTTTCCATTCCTAAGATACTTCACTTGGGATAATGGTTTCCAGTTCCATCCAAGTTGCTGCAAAAGACATTATATCATTCCTTTTTATGGCTGAGTAGTACTCCATGGTGTGTCTGCGTGTGTGTGTGTGTGTGTGTATCACATTTTCTTTATCTACTCATCAATTGATGGGCACTTAGGTTGATTCCATATCTTTGTGATTGTGAATTGTGCTGAGATAAACATTTGGGTACAGGTGTCCTTTTGATTTAATGATTTATTTTCCTTTGGGTAGATATTCAGTAGTGGGATTGTTGGATTGAATAGTAGGTCTACTTTTAGTTCTTTGAGGAATCTCTGTACTGTTTTCCATAGAGGTTATACTAATTTATGTTCCCACCAACAATGTATAAGCATTCCCTTTTCACTGCATCAGTGCCAACATCTACTATTTGTGACTTATTAATAATGACCATTCTGACAGAGGTAAGGTGGTAGCTCACTGTGGTTTTAATTTGCATTTCCCTGATGAGTGATATTGGCCGTTTGTATATCTTCTTTTGAAAAAAATATGTTCATGTCTTTTGCCCACTTTTTGATGGGGTTATTTGTTTTTTTCTTGCTGATTTGTTTGAGTTCCTTGTAGATATTAGTCCTTTGTCAGATGTATAGTTTGCAAATATTTTCTCCCATTCTGTAGGTTGTCTATTTACTCTGTTGATTATTTCCTTTACTGTGCAGAAATTTTTCAGTTTAATTAAGTCCTATTTATTTTTGTTGTTGCTGCATTTGCTTTTGAGGTCTTAGTCATAAATTCTTTGCATAGGCCAATGTCCAATTATATAATTATAATTTGGTTAGTAATTATACCACATGTACCTTCTCAGAAGAGTTTTTCCTAGATTTTCATATAGAATTTTTATGGTTTCATGGCTTACATTTAAGTCTTTAATTGATCTTGAATTAACTTTTGGTATATGGTAAATAGGGCTCCTGTTTTATTCTTCTGCATGTGGCTATCCAATTTTGCCAGCACCATTTATTCAATAGGGTTTCCTTTCCTCAGTATATGTTTTTGTGTGCTTTGTTTAATATCAGTTGGTCATAGCTATATGGTTTTATAGTTATGTTTTATGTTGTCATCTTTTAAATCAGGCAGGATAAAGAGAGGAGTTACATAAAAAATATACTAATAATTACTTTTATTTTACCTATGTTTTTGCCTTTACTGCTGTTCTTTATTTCTTCATGAGGACTTGAGTTACTATCTACTGTCCTTTCATTTCAGACTGAAATACTTTCTTTGTCATTTCCTGCAGGGCAGACAGATCATTGAGGCAGAAAATCAACAAAGAAATACTAGACTTAAATGGGACTCTAGAACAGATGAACATTTACAGAACATTCTACCCCAAAACTCCAGAATATACATTCTTCTCATCCACATATGGACTACTTTCCAAGATAGACCATATATTAGGCCATAAAACAAGTCTCAGCAAATTTTAAAAAATCGAAATTATGCCACGTACCTTCTCAGACCACAGTGGCATAAAACTAGAAATCAATCCCAAGAGGAACTCTCAAAACTACACAAATACATGGAAATCAGACAACCTATTTTTGAATGATCCTCAGGTGAATGAGAAAATCAAGATGGAAATGAAAAATTTTTTTTAATTTAACAACAAAAGTGACACATGCTATCAAAATCTCCAGCAAATGCAGTGCTCAGAAGGAAGTTCATAGCACTAAATGCCTACATCAAAGACAGAAAGATCACAAATTAACAACCTAGTGTCATACTTCAAGGAATTAGAAAAAGAAGAACAAACCAAACCCAAAGCTAGCAGAAGAAAAGAAATAACAAAGATCAGAGAAGAACTGAATGAAATTGAAACAAAAAATGCAAAGGTTTAACAAAATGAAAAGTTGGTTCTTTGAAAAGATACACAAAATTTATAGACCACTAGCTAGATTAACCAGGAATGGAAGATGTTAATTGTAATACTCAAGGCAATAACTAAGAAAACAACTAAAATATGCAAAGTAAAAAAATGAGAAAGGAATAAAACTTGTACTCTAGAAAATATCTAACACAAAAGAAGGCAGTAATAGACAGAATTAAGGAAAAATATGAGACATACATAAAACAAATAGCTAAATGGCGAAAGTAAATTCTTCCTTATCAGTAATTGCTTTAAAAGTACCTTAATTAAACTCTCCCATAGAAAGACAGAAATTGGCAGATTAGATTTAAAAAATATGACTGATCTCTATACTGTCTACAAGAAACTCATTTTACATACAAAGACACAAAGAAGTTGAAAGTATAGAAATGAGACAAGGTAATCCATGCAAATAATAACCAAAATAGATCTGGAATGGTTATATAATATTATTGTCAGAAGAATAGACTTTAAGTCAAAAAAAGATACAAGAAAAACTAGGGATATTAAATATTGATAAAATGTTCAATCTAGGAAGAAACTATAAAAATTATAAACGCATACATGCTTAATGACAGAACCCCAAGATACATAAAGCAAAAATTGACAGAAATTAAAAGGAGAAACAGATAGTTGTGCAATAATAATTGGAGACATCATTACCCCATTTTCAATAATAGACAGAACAATCAGATAGATTAATAAGGTAATAGAGGACTTGGTATAAAGCAATTAGACCTAACAGTCATGTACAGAACATTCCACCCAACAGCAGCAGAATACACTTTATTCTCAAGTGCACATTGAAAATTCTCCATGATAGACCATATGTTAGGCCACAAAACAAGTCTTAGTAAGTTGAATAAAAGATCCAAATTATAAAAGGTATCTTTTCCAATCACAATGGGAAGAACTAAACCAATAACAGAAAAAACAGCAGGAAAAATTACAAACATGTGGAAATTAAACAACCAATGGATCAAAGAAGAAATCACAAGGGATATCAGAAAATATCCTGTACTGAATGAAAATGAAAACGGAACATATCAGAACTTACAGGATGTATTGAAGGCAGTACTAAAAGAGGAATTTATAACTGTAAACACCTACTCTTTTTTAAAAAAAAAGAAAGATCTCAAATCGATAACCTAACCATACATCTTAAGGAACTAGAAAAAGAAGAGCAAACTAAATCCAATGCTATCATAATAAAGGAAATAATAAAGATTAGAGTGAGACAAACAAAACAGAGATTAGAAAAACAGTAAAAAAAATAAACAAAACCAAAAGTTGTTTCTTTGAAAAGTCAAACAAAATTGAAAAACCTTTAGCTAGACTGACAATGATAAAAAGATAGGATTCTAATTACTAAAATCAGAAATGAAAGTGGGGGACATTACTACCAATTTTATAGAAATAAAAGAAATTAAAATAGAAAATTATGAAATGGACAAATTCCTAGAAACACATAAAGAACCAAAATTGAAGAAGAAATAGGAAACTGAATAGATCTATAATAAGCAAGGAGATTGATCAGTAAATTAAAAACTTCCCAAAAAATAAAAGAACAGGATCAGATGGCTTGACTAGTGAATTCTATCAAACATTTAAAGAATAATTAACACCAAAGCTTCTCAAACTCTTACAAAATACTGAAAGAAATGGAACACGTCTGTCTCAGTCCATTTGTGTTGCTATAAAAGAATACCTGAAGCTAGGTAATTTATAAAGGAAAGAGGTTTATTTGGCTCACAGTTCTGCAGGCTGTACAAGAAGCATGGCACTGGCATCTGGTGAGGCCTTCAGGGAGCTTCCATTCATGGTAGATGGGGAAAGGGGAAGAGAATGAGAGAGAAAGGAGGTACAAGATAACATGAGGAAGCCACTTTCACCACTTCTACTCAACATAGTAGTGGAAGTTATACCCAGAGCCATTAGGCAAGAAGCAGAAATAAAAGACATCCAAATTGGAAAGAAAGAAGCGAAATTATCTCTGTTCACAGATAGTAGTATCATATGTGTAGAAAACCCTAAAGATTTCACACACAAAAACTGTCAAAAACCAATACATTAATTCTGCAAAGTTGTGTAATGCAAAATCAACACTGTATTCTATACAACAGCAATGAACAATCTGAAAATTAAGAACACCATTCCATTTCCAAAAGCATCAAAAAGAATAACATGCTTAGGCATAAATTTAACCAAGGAGGTAAAAGATTTGCATGCTTAAAACTACAAAATATTGCTGAAAAAAATAAAGATTTAAGTAAATGGAAAGATATCCTGTGTTCATGGATTGGAAGATTTAATACTATTAAAAAAATACTTCCCAAAGTGATTTAAAAATTCAATGCATTTCCTACAAAAATGCCAGTAGCACTTTTTTGTTGCTGTAGAAATGGAAAAGCCAATCCTCAAATTCATGTGGAATTGTAAGGGGCCCTGAATAGCCAAAATAATCTTGAAAAAGGAAAACAAAGTTGGGAGACTCACACTTCCTGATTTCAAGTTACTACAAAGCTACAGTAATCCAGTCAGTGTGATACTGACATAAGGATAGGCATACAGACCAATGGAATAGAATAGAGTTCCCAGAAATAAACCTTTATGTAGAAAGAAAGTCCATTTTTTTCTTTTATTGATATTTGACATATTTATGGGGTACATGTGAGTATTTTTTACATGTATAGAATGTAATGACCAACTCAGGGTATTTGGGGTACCCATCACCACCTTGAGTATTTATCATTTCTATGTGTTGGGAACATTTCAAGTCCTCCCTTCTAGCTACTTGGAAATATACACTATATTGTTGCTAACTAGTCACTCTAGTCTGCTATTAAACGTTAGAACTTATTTAGTCTATCTAACTGTAAGTTAGTACACATTCACCAACCTCTCTTCATTTCCCCCTCACACTTTCACACCCTTCCCAGCTTCTGGTATCTATCATTGTATTCTCCACCTCCATGAGAGCAACTTTTTTAACTACCACATATGAGTGAGAACATGCAGTATTTGTCTTTCTGTGTCTAAGTTATTTTCTTAACATAAGGACTTCCAGTTCCATCCATGTTGCAAATGACATAATTTTCTTTCTTTTTTTTTTATTTCAGAATATTATGGGGGTACAACACTTTGGCTATATATATTGCCCATGCACTGCCCGTGTCAGAGCTACAATCATGGACATCCCCCAAACTGTGCTCCCCGCATCCATTCAGTGAGAGTTTTTCCCATCCCTTCCACCCCACTCCTGCCTGCCTGTCCCCTGATGAATATTATTGCCCTGTGTGATGTAGGTGTTGATCAGTTAGTACCAATTTGATGGTGAGTACCAGAGGTGCTTGTTTTTCCATTCCTGTGACACTTCACTTCGAAGAATGGGTTCTAGCTCCAACCAGGATAATACCAGATGTGTCAATTCACTATTGTTCCTTATTGCTGAGTAATACTCCATGTTATACATATACCACATTTTATTAATCCACTCGTGTATTGATGGGCACCTGGGTGGTTTCCACATCTTTGCAACTGTGAATTGTGCTGCTATAAACATTCGTGAGCAGATGTCTTTATTATAAAATGTCTTTTTTTCCTTTGGGTAAATGCCCAAAAGTGGGATTGCTGGGTCAAATGGTAATTCTACTTTTAATTCTTTGAGGTATCTCCATATTACTTTCCATAGAGGTTGTACTAATTTGCAGTCCCACCAGCAGTGTATGAGTGTTCCTATCTGTCCACATCCCTGCCAACATTTGTTGTTTGGGGACTTTTTGATATGAGCCAATCTCACTGGAGTTAAGTGATATCTCATTGTGGTATTGATTTGCATTTCCCTGATGATTAGAGAAGTTGAGCACTTTTTTATATGTTTGCTGGCCATTGTTCTGTCTTCTTTGGAAAAGTTTCTGTTCATGTCCCTTGCCCACTTTTTAATAGGGTTGTTTGATTTTTTCTTGTTGATTTTCCTAAGTTCTGTATAGATTCTGGTTATCAGCCCTTTATCAGATGTGTAGCATGCAAATATTTTCTCCCATTCTGTAGGTTGGCAAATGACATAATTTTCATTCTATTTTTATGGCCAAATAGGATTCCCTTGCATATATATACCATATTTTAGTTATCTATTCATTCATTGATGGACAGTTAGGTTGATTTCATATTTTTGCTATTGTGAATAGTGCTGCAATAAACATGTGGGGGCAGGTATCACTTTGATATACTAATTTCTTTTCCTTTGGATAGATACCTAGTAGTGAGATTGCTGGATCAAATGGTAGTTCTGTACTATTTTCATTTTCTGAGAAAACTCCATACTGTTTTCCATAGTGGTTTTACTAATTTAACATTCCACCAACATAAGAATTTCCTTTTCTCCACATCTTCACCAGCATCTGTTTTTGTTCTGGTTTGGTTTGGTTTGGTTTTGGGTTGTTTTTTTTTTTTTTTTTTTGTCTTTTTAACAGTAGACATTCTAACTGGGGTAAGAGGATATCTCGTGGTCTTAATTTTTTCCCTGATGATTCGTGATGTTGAGCATTTTTTCACACACCTGTTGGCCATTTGTATGTCTTCTTTTGAGAACTGTTAATACATGTCCTTTGCCCATTTTAATGGGATTATTTGTTTATTACTATTGAGTTATTTGAGTTGCTTGTATATTCTTGATATTAGTCCCTTGTCAAATGAATACTGTGCAAATATTTTCTAGCATTCAACAGGTTGTCTCTTCAATCTGTTGATTGTTTCTTTAGCTATGCAGATCCTTTTTAGTTTAATATAATCCCATTTGTCTATTTTTGCTTTAGTTGTCTGTGCTTTTGAGGTCTTAGTCACAAAGTCTTTGCCTGGACCAATGTCCTGAAATTTTCCTATTTTTTTTTCTAGTAGTTTTATACTTTTGGGTCTTATGTTTAAGTCTTTAATCCATCTTGAGTTGATTTTTGTATATGGTGAGAGATAGGTGCCCAGTTTTATTTTTCTGCATATAAATATTGAATTTTTCCAGCACAATTTACTTTTTTTTTTTTTTTTTGTAGAGAGAATCTCACTTTGTTGCCTAGGCTGCAGTGCAGTGGTGTGATCATAGCTCACTGCAACCTCAAACTCCTGAGCTCAAGGGATCCTCCCACGTCAACCTCCTGAGTAGCTGGTACTACAGGCATGAGTCACTGTCTCTGGCCAAATTTTCTCAGCACTATTTATTGAAAAGGATGCCCTCTTATTGCCTTTGTTGAAACTTAATTTGCTGTAAAATATGGATATGTTTCTTAGTTCTCTATTCTGTTTCATTGGTTTATGTGCCTATATTTATACCAATACCATGCTTTTTTGTTTACTATAGTATTGTAATATATTTTGAAGTCAGGTAGTGTGATGCCTCCACCTTTATTCTTTTTGTTTAGGATTGCTTTGGCTATTCTGGGCTCTTTTTTATTCCATATAAATTTTAGGGTTGTTTTTTCTAATTCTGTGAAAAAAATTACATTGGTATTTTGATAGAGATTGCATTGAATCTGTAGATTGCTTTAGGCAGTATGGTCATTTTAATGACATTAATTCTTCCACTCTGTGAGCATGGGATGTCTTTCCATTTGCTTGTGTCCTCTTCCTTTCTTTCATTAAGGTTTTGTAGTTTTCCTTATAGAAGTTTTTCACCTCCTTGGTTAAATTTATTCCTAGGTATTTTAATTTTTTTATAACTATTGTAAATGGGATTGCCTTCTTGATTTCTGTTTTGGCTATTTCATTATTGGTGTAGAGAAATTTTTGTGTTGATTTTGTATCCTGCAAATTTACTGAATTTGTTTATCAACTCTAAGTATTTTTTGGTGGAATCTTTTGGTTTTTCTAAATATAAAATCACGTTGTCTGCAAAAAGGGACAATTTGACTTCCTCTTTTCTAATGGGGATGCCCTTTATTTCCTTCTCTTGCCTGATTGCTCTGGCTAGGACTTCCAATACTATGTTGAATAGAAGTGGTGACAGTGGGGACCCTTGTCTTCCTCACGTTCTTAGGGGAAATGCTTTCAACTTTTCCCCATTCAGTATGATGTTGGCTATGGGTTTGTCATATATGGCTTTTATAATTTTGAGGTATGTTCCTTCTGTGCCTAGTTTGTTGAGAGTTTTTTATCACAAAAGAGTACTAGATTTTATCGAGTGCTTTTTCTGCATCTATTGAGATGTTCATGTGGTCTTTGTATTTGTTTCTGTTTATGTGGTGAATCATGTTTATTGATTTGTATATGTTAAACCATCCTTGTATCCCTGGGATGCAACCCACTTGATCATGGTGGATTATCTTTTTGATGTGCTGTTGGATTCAGTTTGCTAGTATTTTGTTGAGGATTTTGCATCTATGTTCATAAGGGATATTGGCCTATAGTTTTCTTTTTTTTGTTGTGTCCTTTACTGGCTTTGGTATCAGGGTGATACTGGCTTCATAGAATGAGTTAGGGAGGAATACCTCCTTCTTGATGTTATCGAACATGTTCAGTATGATAGGTGCCAGTTTTTCTTTGTAGGTCTGGTAGAATTAAGCTGTGAATTCATCTGGTCCTGGGCTTTTTTTTTTTTTTTTTATTGTTTCAATCTTGCTACTCATTATTGGTCTGTTCAAGATTTCTATTTCTTCCTGATTCAATTTCTATAAACTTCCCTCTTAATACTGTTTTGCCTGTATCCCACAGGTTTTGGTATGTTGTGTTTCCATTTCCATTTGTTTCAAGAAAGTTTTAAATTTCCTTCTTAATTTCTTCATTGACCCAAGGATCATTCAGTATCATGTTGTTTAATTTTCATGTGTTTTTATAGTTTCCAAAGTTCCTCTTCATTTTTTTTTCTAGTTTTATTCTATTGTGGCAGACCACAATGCATGATATGATTTCAATTTTTTTTAATTTCTTGAGATTTGATTTGTGGCCTAACATATGCTCTATTCTGCAGAATGTTCTATGTGCTGATGAGAAGACTGCATATTCTGCAGCTGTTGGATAAAATGTTCTGTAAATGTATATTAGTTCAGTTTAAATGTATAAAGTTCAGTTTAAATCTTATGTTTCTTTGTAGATTTTCTGTCTAGATGATCTGTCTAATGCTGAGAATTGAAGTCCTCCACTATTATTGTATTGGAGTCTATCTCTTTTTTGACATAGTAATATTTGCTTTATGGATCTGGGTGCTCCAGTGTTGGGTGCATATATATTTAGAATTATTATATTCTCTTGCTGGATTAATCACTTTATCATTGTATAATGACCTTCTTTGTCTTTTTTTACTGTTTTTGACTTAAAGTCTGTTTAATCTGATATAAGTATAGCTACTCCTGCTCACTTTTGCTTTCTGTTTGTGTAGAATATCTTATTTCCATCCCTTTACTTTAAGTGTATATACGTCTTTACAGGTTAAGTGCATTTCTTGAAGGCAGCATATATTTAGATCATGTTGGGGTTTTTTTAATCCTATCAGCCAGTCTAAATCATTTAAGTGAAGAACTTAATCCAATTACATTCAATGTTATTATTGATATGTGATGTTTTGTTCCTGTCATATTAATTCTTTTCCGGTTGTCTTGTATATTCTTTGTTCCTTTCTTTTTCTCTTATTGTTTGTCCTTGTGGTTTGATGGTTTTCTATAGTGGTACCATGACTTCTTCCTCTTCCTCATTTGTGTATTTGCTTTACCAGTGAGTTTTATAATTTCATGTGTTTTCATGATGGTAAATGTCATGCTTGTGCTCCCAGGTTCAGGATTCCTTTGAGCCTTTCTTTCTTTCTTTCTTTCTTTCTTTTTTTTTTTTTTTTTTGAGACAGGGTCTTGCTCTATCACCCAGGTGGAGTGCAGTGGTGCCATCATAGCTCATTTAAACCTCAAACTCCTGAGCTCAAGTGATACTCCTGCCTCACCCTCCCAAGTACCTGGGATTACAGGATCATGCCACCACACCCAGCTGATTTTTGTGTTTTTTGTAGAGATAGGGTCTCACTATTGCCCAGAGTATTCTTGAACTCCTGGTCTCAAGTGATCTTCCTGCCTCAGCTTCACAAAAGTGCTAGGATTACAGGTGTGAGCCACCATGCCCAGCCTTCTCAAGCATTTCTTATAAAGCCAGTTTAGTGGAGATGAATTCTCTCAGCTTTTGTTTGTCTGGGGAAGACTTTATTTCTCCTTCATATATGAAGGTTAATTTTGCTGAATATAGTCTCCTTCTTTGGCAGTTTTGTCTTTCAGCACTTTGATTGTATCATTGTCCCATTCAATCCTGGCTTCTAAGTTTTCTGCTGAGAAATCCACTGTTATTCTGATGAGGGTTCTGTATAGATGAATGGATGCTTTTCTCTTGCTGTTTTTAGAATTCTTTCTTTGTTTTTGACTTTCAACTGTCTGACTATAATGTCCTGTGGAAAAGACCTTTTTGCATTGTATATGTTTGGGATTGCCAGGCCTCCTGTATCTACATGTATAAATATCTTGCTAGACTTGGGAATTTTTCATCTATTAGTTTGTTAAATAGGTTTTCTAACATTCTCATTCTCTCTTTGCTTTCTGGGATCCCAATAATTCAAACATTTGGTCACTTTATGGAGTCCCATCTGTCATAAAGGCTTTGCTCATTCTTTTTTATTCTTTTTTCTTCCCTTTTGTCTGACTGGGTTATTTCAAAAGATTTGCCTTCCAGTTCTGAGATTCTTTCTTCTGTTTGATCTAGTCTATCATTGAAGTTTTCAGGTGTATTTTGTAGTTCATTCAGTGAATTCTTCAGATTCAGAATTTCTGTTTTGTTCTTTTTTATGATATCTATCTCTTTGGTAAATTTCTCATTCATATCCTGAATTGTTTTTCTGATTTCTTTGGGGGGTTTTGTTTGTTTGTTTTGTTTTTTTTATTTGTTTGTTTGGAATTCACTTGTATCTCACTGAGCTTGTTAAGTATCAAAATATTGAATTCCTTTTCCGGGATTTCATGAATTACTTTTTGATTGGGGTCTGTTCCTGGAGAATTATTTTGTTCCTTTGGAGGTGTCATATTTTCTTGCTTTTTCATGTCTCCTGTGTCCTTATGTTAATATTTGTGCATCTGGTGTGACAATTTCTTTTTCCAATTTTTTGAATTTGCTCTCATAGGGGAGGACTTTTTCCTGAAGATGTATCTATGGTGCTGGTAGGGTAGAGAACTTTGGCTTTGATTCTGGGTGTGTGCAGTAGTGTAGTCTCTGTATAGTTTCTTTGGTTGTAAACAACAGCAGTGGTGCCTGTGACTTTCTCAGTGCCTTAGGGTGCAGTTGTTAGCAAAGACTGTAGTGAAGTTGTTCTGGGGACTGGGATGCCAGGTAGGCCAGTCTTCAGGTCCCAGTGGTGAGAAAAGTGGGCTTAGCATGTCTGTCCTTGAGCTTAGCATGCCTGTCCTTGGTGTATGCTGGCACTGGTGTTAGCAAGTTTGGGCAGGCCAATTCTTGGGCCTCCATGTGGCTTGCTCAGGTGCCAGGAATGGCAGCAGTGAGCCAGGTAGGTGGGCATGTTCTAGAGCCCCTGGACAGTGGGCATGAAGTGGGTGATGGCAGTAGCAATGGTGTAACAACTGTGTGATAACCAAGTGGTCTGTGCTGGTGTTGGCATTGGCTGCAACATATGTGGGCAGGATGGTCCCCAGACCCACAGTTGGCACATGCAGGTAGGTGCCAGCTGTGGTGATAACAGCAGGTCAAGTGGGTCCAACATCAGACCTTGGGAAGAGTGCTCAGGTGCCATCAATGGTGGACTGGGGTCAGTGATCTTCTGGCCCCTGGATGATGTGCTCAAGTACTGGGGGGTGGAACCAGGCCAGGCTGTGCCCTCAGGTCACCCCAGGGGTACATAAAGTCACTGGCTATGGTATGCAGGGGCAAGATAAGCCCAAGCCACTGGCAGAATGCTCATGTGGAGGTAGCAGCAGCTGCGCTGCAGCCCAGCTACCGGGGAGGTCAGAGTTGCTTTCCCTGGGAGTAGCCATAGGCAGGCAGCTGGTGGTGTGGGCTTCGCCTACACCTCAGCCTATAGCAGTCCACAGCTGCAGTAGTTGTTGACAGTGGAATTTGTCCTCAGGGCATGTGAGAACACATGGCCAACCTCTTGGGGGTAGGGGCAGGATTGCTGCCCATGTCTGTTGCCTCAGTCCTAGTTGCAGGGCAGGATGCAGTCTGGTGTGGGATGTGCTCTCAAAATGCCACCTTGCTGCTATTGCCCAGATTTGGGGGTTTGCAGGACCCAGTGTGAGCTCTCTCCCTGGAGCAATGCCTTAAAGCAGTTTCCAGGGAGCTCCCTATGCTAGTCTCAGGACCCACAAGGTTCAAGGGGCTGTCCCATGGCTGGGATTGTAGGAATCCATGGTGGCATTATGGAGCAGTGGGGTCTCTCACTTACCCTTTCCCTGCATAGGGGAGTGTCTCCTGGCTGGGAAGGCTGCCTTGCTTCCCTCCCTTTCCTTTCTGTAGGTGTTTCCTATTACTTCTCTTTTGAATTCCAGTGTTCTCTTTTGGAGGATCTATTCAAAGTATAATTATCTACTCACTATTTTTGTTATTCTTAGTGGAGGAGGCAAGTAAGATATGCCTCTAGTCAGCCATCTTGAAGCCCCTCAGAACTCAGTTTCCATCATTGAGTATGATGTTAGCTGCAGGTTTTTCATATATGGCCTTTATTATGTTGAGGTAGTTTCCTTCTATTCCTAATTTTTTGAGTGTTTTTATCATGAAAAGGTGTTAAATTTTGTCAATTTTTTTCATCAGTTGAGATAATCATATAGTTTTGTCCTTCATTCTGTTAATGTGGTGTGTGACGTTGATTAATTTTTGTATATTGAACCATGCTTGTATTCCAGGAATAAATCTCACTTGATCATGGTGTATAATCCTTTTAATATGCTTTTGAATTCAGTTTACTAGTATTTTGTTGAGTATCTTGCATCAATATATATCAGGAATATTGGGCTATATTTTTTTCTTGTCATATCTTTGTTTAGCTTTGGTATCAGGGTAATACTTGCCTCATAAAATGAGTTTGGAAGCTTTTCCTGTTCTTTAATTTTTTGGAAGAGTTTTAGAAGAATTGATGTTAATTCTTTAAATGTTTGGTAGAATTCATTAGCGAAGCCATCTGGTCCTAGGCTTTCCTTTGCTGGAAGTTTTTGATCACAGCTTCAATCTCCTTACTAGTTATAGGTCTGTTCAGATTTTCTATTTCTTCATAGTTCAGTCTTGTCTTGATTGGTCATATGTTTCTACAAATTTATCCACTCCTTCCCCATTTTCTAATTTGTTGGTGTATATTTTTCATAGTACTGTCTTATGATCCTTTTATTTTTGTACCATCAGTAGCGATGTCTCTTCCTTCTCCACCTCCATTTATGATTTTTTTATTTGTGCCTTTTCTTTCTTCTTTGTTAGTCTAGCTAAGGGTTTATTATTAATAATTTTGTTGATCTCTTCAGAAAACCAACACTTAGTTTTGTTGATTTTTTTCTATTGTTTTTCTACTCTCTATTTGGTTTATTTCTGCTTTTATCTTTATTATTTACTTCCTTCTGATAACTTTGGGTTCAGTTTGTTCTTTTCCTATTTCCTTGCACTGTAATGTTTGGTTGTTGGTTTGAGATTTTCTTTCTTTTTAATGTAGGCATTTACCACTATAAACTTCCCTTTCAGAGCTTCTTTTACTATATCCCATAAGTTTTTGTATGTTGTATTTTTGTTTTAATTTGTCTCAACATTTTTTAAATTTCCCTTTTGATCCCTTCTTTGGTTCATTGGTTGTTCAAGAGCTTGTTGTATGATCTGTACATATTGGTAAATTTTTGGTTTTCTTTTTGCTATTGATTTCTAGTTTCATTCAATTGTGATCAGAAAAGATGCTTGGTATCATTTTAATCTTGTTAAATTTGTTAAACTTTGTTTTGTGGCCTAAGAGATGTTCTATCCTAGAGAATATTTCATGTGCACTTGAAAGGAATGTGTATTTTTCTGTTGTTCGTTGAAGTGTCTTGTATGTATCTGTTAGGTCCAGTTGGTTTTTAGTGTTGTTTATGTCCTGTTTCCTTATTAATATCCTGTCTGGGTATTCTATTCATTGTTGAAAGTAGGGTATTGAAATATCCTTCTATTATTCTATTACTGTCAACTTCTCCCTGCAATTCTGTCAGTGTTGGCTTCGTATATGCGGGTGCTCTCAGGCACACATATTATTATTGACAATTGTTATATCTTCCTAGTGAGTTGATGACCTTCACATTTTCTGTTTTGTATCTTCTATAGGCATTTTCTTTGTGCTTATTGAGGGGATTACATAAAACATCTTTTATAACAATCTATTTAAACTGATAACAAGCTGGGCATGGTGGCTCATGCCTGTAATCCCAACACTTTGGGAGGCCGAGGCAGGAAGATCACTTGAGGTTAGGAGTATGAGACCAGCCTGGGCACATAGTGTGATCCCATCTCTACAAATTGAAAAAAAAAATTAGCTCGATGCAGTGGTATGAACTAGTGGTAGTCCCAGCTACTTGGGAGGCTGAGGCACGAGGATCTCTTGGGCCCAGGAAATTGAGGTTAAAGTGAGCTATGATTGGGTCACTGCACTCCAGCCTGGGCAGCAGAGACTTTGTCTCTAAAAACAAATAATAATAAATAAAATAAATAATTAAAAAATAAACTGATAACAAGCTAACTTCAATTGTGTACAAACACTCTACTCCTCTACATCTGCACTCCCTTTATGCTACCAATGTCACCAATTACATTTTTTATATTGTGCACCCATTAACATAAGTTTATACTTATAGTCATTTTTATACTTTTATCTTTTAAATTCTATACCAGAATTAAAAGTGATTTACACCACAATTACAGTATTACGGGATTCTATATTTGTCTATATACTTTTATCAGAAAGCTTTATATTTTCATATGCTTTCATTTTGCTGTCCAATGTCCTTTCTTTTCAACTTGAGGGACTGCCGTTAGCCTTTCTTGTAATTAAATCTAGTGATGATGAACTCCCTCAGCTTTTGTTTATCAGGGAAAGTCTTAATTTCTCCTTCATTTTTGAAGAAAAAGCTTTGCTGGATATAGTATTATTGTTTGGCCATTTTTGTTCTTTTATCACTTTGAATATATCATTCTACCCTCTACTGGTCTGTAAGGTTTCTCCTCATAAATCTGCTGATAATCTTCCAGAATCTCCCTCGTATGTGGCAAGTAATTTTTCTCTAGCTGCTTTCAAGATTCTTCTTTGACTTTGGACAATTCAATTATAATGTATCTCGGTGTGGTCCTCATTGGGTTCAACCTAATTGGAGGTCATTGATAGATTGTGTTTTCTCTTTCCTTTTTCGTATGTTTTATGGTTTTGTTTTTGTTTTGTTTTTAAATCCATGCACGTTACATAAAACAGTTGATATTGAGGTCATTTTTTGTTTTCTGTTTTATTTATTCCAAATCTTATTTTTTAATAATTTCACTATTTTTAATTTTGTTGGATTTAATTTTCTATTCTTTTACTAGCTTTTTATGATGGTAGCTTAGATCAGTTTTTCTAATATCAGTATCTAAATGTATACATTTCCCTGTAAGTACTGCTTGGCTTCATCTCACAAATTTTGATATATTGTTTCCACAATCATGCAGGTAAGGTATTTTATTTCCCTCATGATTTCCTCTTTGACTCTTAGGTAATTTAGGTGTATTGATTAATTTCCATATATTTGAGGATTCTCCAGATACCATTTTCATATTGATTTATAATTCCATGTTCATATTTCTGCTTCTTTGCCTGCCTAAGAATTTTTTATTAGATGTCAAACAATGTGAATTTTATCTTTTTCAGTGCCAGATGTTTTTATATTCTTACAAATATTCTTGAGCTTTGTTCTTGGATGCAATCAAATTATTTTGAAATAGTTTGATCCTTTTGGGTCTTGCTTTTAAGATTTGTTAGGTGGGACTGAATCAGTACTCTGTCTAAGGCTAATAATTTCCCACTTCTAAGGCAAAACCCCTCTGTGCACTTATATAGCACTCCATGAATCATGTAGTTTTCCAGTCTGGATGTTGGGTAGAGGCATCATTCCTGGCCCTCTGTCAACACCAGACAGTTACCTCTAATCTTTCAAGTGAGTCTTTCCCCAGCTTAAGGCAGCATCTCTACATGCATGTGTCAATCAGCAACCAGCCAAATACTTGAGTGGGATCCAAATACTTGAGTGCAGATCTCTGGTCCTCTCTTTCTACGTAGCTGTATATTCACTATTATTTTCTCGTGTAAACTCCAAATGCCATGGTGTCCCTGGCATCACAGCTCTATCTCCTCAATTCAGGGAGCCAACAAGTTTCAACCCAGGCTCCCATTCTCTGTGCCAGAGTCTGGAAACTCTTCCAAGGTAGCAAGCTGAGGCAGTTGCAGGGCTCACTTCATTTATTTCCCTTTTCTCAAGGATCACTGTCCTTCATTGCCTGATGTCCAGTGTCCTGAACCCATTACTTCATGCATCCTGCCTGTTTTTCAGCAGGAAGATAAATTCAGTCTCTGTTACTCCATTCTGGCCAGAAGTGGACATCCAGATAATTTATTTTTGACAAAGACCTCAGGGTAATTCACTGAGAAAAGGACAGCCTTTACAACAAATGGTTCTGGAACAACTGGATTTCCATGTGGAAAAAAAGTGACTCTCAATCTATACCTCATATCATACACAAACACTAACTCAAAAGAGATCACAGACCTAAATGTAAGAGGCAAAACTATAAAGCTTCTAGAAGAAAACACAGGAGAAAATCTTCACTAACTTGTAAAGTGTAAAGATTTCTTAAATAAGACACATAAGTTCTAACTATAAAAGAAAAAAAGTGATAAATTTGACTTTATCAAAATTAAAAATTTCTTTTCACCAAAAGATATCCTTAAAAATGAAAAGGCAAGCCACAGACCAGGGGAATATTATTTTTTGTATGTATATAATATATAGTATGTGTATATACTGACAAAAGATTTTTACCCAGAATATATAAAGAACTCATATAGATATGTAAAATATATATAAGAAATAAAAAGACAAACAACTCAACAAAAATGGGCAAAACACTTTGTGGTAGGGCAGATTGGTTGTGATTTGGGTCCCTGGAGGACATGAAGCTATGCCAGTATCAAGCATACAGAGTGCCTGCTCAGAGTGAACTATTACTAGTAAAAGTTTACAAACATCATGAAATATTCAATAATAGTGCACATGCACCTGTTAATGTACACAGCTCAAATAGGCATTTCAGGGTGCTTCTCACCTGTGATGCCCAGGAACAACAAATAAATTTGTCAGGAAAGAGCTAAGGTAAGTTAGCTGTAAGTAAATCTGCCCAAAATGTAGTTTTAGTTCATATACTGTCATTAGGCTTCGTGAAGTTTAATTTATGGCTGGGAAATAGAAAGCAACAGTTTTAACTAGTTGGGGCCACCAGCATCACTGACCTCCTGACTCTCTTCAGTCATTCTTGTACCCTTTGCTGTCAACTAAACCATATTTATAGAAGTATATGGAATTGAGATTATAGCCTGGGATCCTTGGAGCAGCAAGTTGATTTCCAAATTGATCTCACAGTCCATTTGATTAGTGGACAAGATCAGATAACGGCAAGAGGTGCAAGGCACGCGATCTTTAGTGACCGCAGGACCAAGAATTACTGCGTTATTAGTACAGTATAAAACCTATGTCATGAAATGGCAATCACTTCAATTGCACATCCAAGAGAGAGAAATGATGACTTGCTTATTATTCATTGCCTTAGACATTTTCTGGGACAAAAGCCAGAGCTGAATCCAATGAAAGAAATCAATGAAATCTGGAAAGAGGCCAAATCTGTGCCAAGAGAAAGACTGTCAGTGAGGCACACCTGTCTCAAAGTCTCACCCCAGATAGGCTGACAGAGATGATAACAGTTAGGGTTATAAATGGCAGAAGTGGGCACAGAAGCCTGATATGTTCAAGTTTTAACTCAAGTGAAAGGGGTGGGACCACAAGGAGGTTCCAGCCATGCTTAGGCTCATCCCCACTTGAAAGTGTCTGAGAGCTGCATCTGGGAACTACACCTTGCCCCCATCACCACCGCCTTATAACATGCACGCCCAGAGTACCAGGCATGAGTACAAAGGAGGAGAGAGGGCAGGTTGGCTTACGGACACCATAGTGTGACACTATATATGAAACTGCTGAGTTCCCTCCAACCTCCAATCCACTTGCAGAAGCAAAGAACTCTCTACCACAGGGCATGCAAGAGGGAGAGCAGACGATCTGCTGGCTGCATACAGTGCTGAATGGCACCGCAAAAAGTGCTGACCCACAGAGCAGCTGTGAAACAGTGACAGCTGCTCATTTTGACTGTGGTATCACAGGTGGAAACTTCACAAAGGTGCCTGAGCCTCTGTGTATGGGGGTAACCTGAACAGCCTGCCAAGAACTCTGACGAACACAGGGGGAAACTGCACAAACTGGCTACTGTTAAATAATTTAAACCGATGCTGGACTCTGACCAATGATCTGTGCTGCCATCCAAGGGAAAGTGTTGGTGATGCAAACTAAGAAAAAAAGCTTTCCTAAAGTAATAACTAAAAAAGGCTGTTTGATAGGCTATAAAAATATTGACTAGGCATTTTGACAATTCAGACCAGAAAGATATGAGCATAACTTTGTTCTGTTATGACTGGGGTAGGGTGGCACCTTCAGATTTGGGAAAAGTACTAACTTTACTAGTGGATCAATGTAGGGTATGAGAAAGTACAGCGAGATCAAGGAGAATCTCAAGTTTTTGACCTAAGCAGCCAAAAGGATGGAGTTTACATTAACGGAGTTTTTAAAAAATGTGGGACAACACCAAGAATGAACCCTTCTGTAAACAGAACTTTGGGTGATATTGACATGTCAGTGTAGGTTATTGCAGTGTAACAAATGTTCCACTCTTGCAAGACGTCAATGGGGAGGCTGTGTGTGCACACGGGGGATAAGAGAACTCTCTACTTCCCACCCAGTTTTGACATAAACCTAAAACTGCTCTAAAAAATAAAACCTACTTTTCAAAAATGTGGGTAAATCTGATTTTATATCATTTTAAAATATCCAATTTTAAACATGCTGAGTTTGAGATGATACCTAAAAGCTGATTGCCTTGGTAACCTGCTAAAGTATGAAAGTGATAGAGTAAATGAGGAGATGTAAGTCAAAGGATATAAAGTAGCATGAGCAAGTCTAGAGATCTAATGTAGAACATGAAGACTAAAGTTAATCAAATTGCATTGTATATAGGAATTTTGTTAAATAAGTAGATTTTAGCTGCTATTGTCACAAAAAAGCAACTATGTGAGATGACAGATACGTTAATCTGCTTCACTATAGTAACCACGGTACTACCTATATATCTCTATGTATCTATATGTATCCCATAATATCATATTATAAACTTCAAATATGCACAATAAAATTTATTTAAAATAAAGTGAAACTGTACTCTGGTTTGATATGTCATTTCTGCCAATCAACACCATATTTTGCATGTTAAATACTGTTATGCTGTTACGTAGTAGAAAATTCCCCATACAATTATTAAGGATACTATAGAATTTTTTGACCAAAACAATGACCTAATTCTTTAAGGAATAAATGGGATGTTAATGGTCCATTTTATAATACAAATCCTGGTGATTATGAGGATATTAACTTGTCTTCTTTCCTATATTAAAAAACATTAACAAGTGTCTTATTGTACTATAGTTCTGCAAGATGTTGCCATTGGGGAAATTGGGTACACTATATGTAGGATCTCTGATTATTTCTTATACCGGCATGTAAACCAAAAATTATCTCAAAAATCAAAGTTTAATTTAAAAGAACAAATTAATTGCGGGAGGGGGGTGGAGGGGATAGGAAAACTCTCACTGAATGGATACGGGGAGTACAGTTTGGGGGATGACCACGATTTTAGCTCTGACATGGGCAGTGCATGGGCAATATATATAGCCAAAGTGTTGTACCCCCATAATATTCTGAAATTTAAAAGAAAAAAAGAGAATAATACAAAAAAAAAAGAGCAAATTAACCCAAAACCAAGGGTAATGAATATCATCAATAAGATGATAGGTAACAAGTTAACAAAATCCTTTCTCCCTTTCTGTAAAAGAATTTGACCTTGGGTTAGCTTACTAGCTCAGCTCCCCAAGAAATTATGTCAACTGTGTTCCTAAGCAACCTCATTTATGGTTCTGATTGCCTTGGTAACCTGCTAAAAAGAGTCATCACTTTCATTACTAGGCAACATTGCCTGTGATAAAAATGACTCCTGACTGGTAAATTATATCTTGACTAGGTAAGTTCCTTGCAGGGACATTGGAAACCAAACTACGCTCATAGGTTATTATAAGAGATTTGGTGTCTGGTAGGGCTTAGGGCTTCAAAGCCAGTGTGACCTGACCTGTCACCTGAAACATGAGAGGAAACAGCCTCTGAATAGCTGCATGTACTTCTGAAAGGACTACTCTCACTAAGGGAAATGCCTGGCACAGACAATCTGGCATGCTGTGCTCCTTCCATCTATTCAAAACACGAATGAAACAATATAATAGTGTGAAGTCAGATGAAATTATGGCTGTCGAGCCAGAAGATACTTCTGAATGCTTGGTCAGGAGGAGGATCACCCAAAAGTCACACCTATCCAATCTTAGATATAAGATCTAATCCATCATCTGAACTTTTCTTTATGTTAAGATGTACAGATATGTTTATTAACCATGTTTATTAACTTTTCCCCCTCAGGACGGAAAACACTCACCTCAACTTAAAGACTGTTCCTCAGATTTTTCCTTCCATGTGGGCCATAGCTACCTGGTGTCCAGAGGCCTTTGGAATATCCTGGTTCTATTCCTCTTGCACAGAATCACATGCTTTGTGGACATGCTGCTTTAGGCATTCAGTTGCTAAAGAGCACAGGAGGAAATCTTTAATGATCATCTTGAAATCTTTGCAAAAAATATTCTATGGTAGCAAGAAATTAATATAGCACAATCTGTTTCTACTTAGTATTTGCTAAACAAGCTAATGCTAGCTTGTTTAAAATATCATCTTTATATCAAACAGAGGTAGCTAAGATTGAAATGCTGCCACTTATAGGATTCTTTTTTAGAGGTGAACTAGGACCACCATGGGTTGGTGTTAGTTTCACCACTAAGTCATATTTTTCAGACTGATGTATTGCTGAGCCAAGAAATGGAAAGTATTAAGATAATGTCAATAATAATGTGAATGAGAATAGAATAAGTTTGGATTACTTGTTAGAACTGGATCAATTGTAAATGTTTCAAAATACACACTGCTTAATCCTAGCTAATAGTTTCAGTCTTGCAGAACAAGATTAGATTTAGATTTCAAATAGTGTTATTAACTGGTATAGGCATAATGATATGCAGTACTTATTATAGGTAGAAGTTGTCATTTGTTATGTTATTAGACAATTCCTGTTAAATACCATATAAGAACAATTTTACAGATTATGATTTAAAGACTGGAACCATGGGGATGGAGTGGAACGTGACACAGTGGGGTCTCCTGGTGGTAGAGCAGTTTGCTCTCAATTGGGGTCATCTGAAGACACAAAGCTGTGCCCCAGCTCAGGTCCACAGCAGAACAATGATAAACACAGTATATCAGGATAATGCACAGCTTCTGTTCCAGTGAATTATTTTGAAATACAAGTTCTCAACAATATGAGATAACCAAACTAAGTTTGATATCAGTTTTGATATGTTTTATCTAACTGAGTTTGATAAAATTCAACCAGGCCTTTCAGGGGCATTTCCTGCCAGTAGAACCCTTATTTGAGAAAAGTATATTTGCCAAGAAAAAGCTAAGAGAAGCTAAATTAGCTTAACCTGACCAAAAAGCTATGGGATAGCTTAAGTTTATATAGCATCTAGAGGTTTAATGAAATTAAATTTGTGGCTTGGAGAATAAGAAAAACTGCTCTGATTGGGGACATCCAGCATCACTGCAATTCCTGACTGTCTTCAGACCCGCTTGTATTCTTTGCTATCAAATAAACCATATTGCACAGAGAACTTTAAAACTGTGATAATTATTTGAAAGAGACTTGAGCAGACACTTCACAAAGAAATATAAACAAATGGCCCATAAATACATGAAAAGGTGCTCAACATCATTAGTTTTCAGGCAAATGCAAATTAAAACTACAATGAAATACCACTATATATTCAATAAAAGGATAAAATGAAAAAAATGACATACTCATGTTGGTGAGTATATGGAGCTACTGGAACTCTCATATATTACTCTTGGAAGTATAAAATGATATAACCACTTTGGAAAACTGTTTAACAGTTTGGAATAAAGTTAAATATTACCTACTGCTGTGGACTGAATGTTGTGACCCCCTAAATTCATATGTTAAAGTCCCAACTTCCTTTGTGATAGTATTTGGAGATAGGGTCTTTGGGAAGTAATTAGGGCTAGGTGAGTTCATGGGGGGGCGGTCCTCACAAGGAGATTATTGTCCTTATAAAAAGAGACCCCAGAAAGCTTGCCCTTTCTCTCTCCCTGTGTTGTAACTTCTTTCTAATTTGGTCTTGAGGTCTGTCTCTGGACAGTGACTATAAACTGTAACCCTGCCCTGACTGGGCTCCAAGGAAGTTGGTCATGGAAGTTTACAGTGTGCCTTTCATAGGATACTTCTTTATCCTGGTGGAGGGCCTAATGCCTAAGTGTCCAACCTGTGACTGGGTGTCCCCCTCACTGGAAACTTGTGTATACTGGAAGATGCCCTTGTGGCTCTTATCTGACCTGTGTCCAGTTAATTCCTAGCAAGACAGCCACTCTCTAAGAGAGCCCTTACCAGGAGGAGAGTTAGGTTTGGGTGTGTCAGTCAGGTGAGACACAGAGGAAGCAGCACAACAGAACACATGAAATAAGAGAAGCAGTTTATTACTCACAGATCCCAGAGAGCAGAGGGCAGCATGCCTTGCAGGGCCAGTGGGAGGGGGAGAGCCATTCAGGACACCCATGCTCAACTAGTGATTGGGGAGCAAGGGAGGACCTTTGGGACTAAAGCTTTCATTGGAGTCCAGGGTGTTACCTAAGCAAGTTTCCCATGGGGAGTCCTAATTGGTTGTCTTAGAACAAGCAGGCACAAGTTTTATGGGGTCATGCTATAACTGAGAGGGGTCACTGTTGCATACACAGGGTGTCTATGTGGCATAGGGCAGTCTATGCAGGGTGTGGGGATCAGTGGGGCTAGTCAGGCAGACTGTATCTAGCTGTCCCATAGGGAGGTAGTCACCAGGAGGTGATTATATATAAAGGCAGATATTTGGGCCAACCACCTTGAGGAACTGAGAGGAGTCAGAAACTAGAAACTGTGTCAAGGGTAACTGAGCCCTGCTTCTGGTATGAGAAAGTCCAACTCAAATTCAAAATGGATGCCAAGGCAACGTAAAATTATAAGAACTCACTACACCATGCACATGCACAAAGAAGAAGTCATGTGAGCACACAATGAGATGGTGGCCACCTACAAGCCAAGAGACAAGGTCTCAGAATGAAATCTACCTTGCCAGCACTTTGACCTTGGATTTCACAGCCCCCAGAACTGTGAGAAATAAATTTCTGTTGTTTAAGACAACTAGTCTATGGCATTTTATTATGGCCACCTGAGGAGACCAGCAATTCTGTCTTAGGTATTTGCCCAAGAGCAATGAAATTGATGGCCACCAAAAGACTTGTACACTAATGTTCACAGCAGCTTTACTCATAATAACTTCAAAACAATCCAAATTTCCATTAATAGGTGAATGGATAACAAATTGTTGTATGTTTATGCAATGAAATACTACACAGCAATGAAAACAAAACAATTAATAACACAGAACATCATGGATGAATTTCATGAATAATACTTTGAATGAAAGAAGCCAGACACAAATAAAGTGTCTACTACATGATTCCATTTATATGAAGTTTTAGAACTGGCAACACTAATTTATGGTGAAAGAAATCAGAGCAGTGGTTGTTGCTAGGTGAGTGGTTTTCACTGGAAAGTGGCTTGAGGGATGATGGAAATGTTCCATGTCTTGTTTGGGGTCAAACAAATTTATCAACATTTATGAAAGTGTACATTTAAAATTGGCATTTTACTATATATATATTTTAAAGAGTATTAGGAGAATATAAAGCAATGAGTACCAGTAATGTGTAGCTGTGGCTGTTTAAAGTCGCTGTTCTTGCCAATTAATGTGTCCTCCTGTGGATAAATATCAAGCAGAGCTGAAGACAGGGTTGACATCAGCAAGCGAGCCCATTATGGTTGGCTCTGGTTGGTTGGCATCCATTTTGAAGTATTTTTCACATCATTTCTTGCTGAATAATAGTGCTTACATTTAAAAAAAAGTTTGTGTGTGTATGTGTGTGTATGCACATAGCTCATTTTAAGCATCCAATATTTTCTTTACCAGAGCCCTCTTTGCTTTGTTCTCACCATACACTCTCTCTCAAAAGAAGAACATTGAGCCAGGTGTGGTGGCACCTGCCTGTAGTCCCAGCTACTTGGGAGGCTGAGGCAAGAGGATTGCTTGAGCTCAGGTATTCAAGACCAACCTGAGCAACATTACGAGACCCCATCTCTTAAAAAATAAATAAATAAATAAATAAATAAGCATAATTTGGCAGTGTTTGTGGAATGGATGAGGTGGAACTGTTAAAAGAAGTTACCATCATCCCCAAATTGCTGAAATGTCTGGTTCCAGAGCCTCCGATGGGCCTGTATACCCCATTTCTAACACAATGCTTCACTGTTACCAGAAATATGACTAAAGGCAGGGAAGTCCCATGTCTAATGGTCCTTTCACTAATCAGGAAAGTGAGAAATAAATTCCTCACTGGAAAAGAGTCATTTCAGTAGTCCTGGGTGTAGTGCCAAAGAGTTTTACACCCCTGGGAACTGCACCATTTTAAGAGTCCTCTGGCTAGTGGGAGGAGGGCTACTGGAAGAGGGTGAAGGAGAAAGACAAGAACCTCTTTTATGAAAGGAGAGTATAAATGAAAATTGTGGCCTAGAAATTCACTCCCTTAAAACTATCAATAACTATGTACCCCTGGGAAAGTCTTTATGTATTTCCAGGTATTTGCAAACCCTAAAGAAACACATGAAGAGGTACACCAGCAGGCACAGAATGCTTATAGTAATACCTTTTTTACAGACTGCTTATAGTAATATCTTTTTAAAAGTTATTATTACTCTTATCTGACAAAATTTCTTCTTTTTTTCTCTTCATCCACCATCATGGTATGAAAAAATTTCTTAAAAGACCTTCAGATAGAGTCAATATCTTGTCTATTGTAAGCCATTTGATTCATGACAGATAAAGGATTTTTTTCAGTTTGTTTTCTGTTTATTTACTGTTTCTCATTCTTCAATCTCTTTGTTTGCCTTTCTGTGTGTTACTTGAACAATTTTTAGAATTCCACCTAGATTTATTTGTAGTGTTTTGAGTATATCACTTTGTATAGTTTTTTAGTGGTTGCTTTAAGAATAACAATCTACATACATAAGTTATCACAGGCAGCAAAGTGCAGAAACCTTACTTCCATATAGGTTCCTTTGCCTCTCAACTTTAAAAATACAATTGTCTTAAGAATTTCCTCTATATACATTGAGCACTACATCAAATGATATTATACTTTTTGCTTCAAACATAAACTATGATTTAAGAAACTCATATGCAGGATGCTGTTAACAGCAGAATGGATCAAGCAGAGGGAAGAATCAGTGAGCTCAAAGACAGGCTATTTGAAAATACACAGTCAGAAGAGGAAAAAGAAAAAAGAATGAAAAGCAATGAAGATCACATACAAGATACAGAAACTTACCACAAAAGACCAAATCTAAGAATTCTTTTTTTTTTTGAGACAAGGTCTTGCTCTGTTGCCTGGGCTAGAGTGCAGTGGTGTCATCATAGCTCACTGCAGCCTCAAACTCCTGGGCTCAAGTGATCCTCCCACCTCAGCCTCCCAAGTAGCTAGGACTACAGGTGCGTGCCACCATGCCCAGCTATTTTTAAAAAATTTTTTGTAGAGATGGGGTCTCACTATGTTGCCCAGACTTGTCTCGTACTCCTGGCCTCAAGTGATGCTCCCACCTTGGCTTCCCAAAGTGCTAGGATTACAGGCATGAGCCACCATGCCCAGCCCAAATCTAAGAATCACTGGTCTTCAAGAGGGAATTGAGCAAGAACAAGGGGTATAGAAAGCTTATTCAAAGAAATAATAACAAAAAATTTTCCAAAACTTGAGAAAGAGATAAATATCCAGGTATAGGAAGGTCAGAGAACACTAAACAGCTTCAACCCAAATAAGATTTCTCCAAGGTATATAATAATCAAACTCTCAAAGGTCAAGGACAAAAAGAGGATCCTAAAGGAAGCAAGAGAGATGAAGCAAATAGTATATAAAGGAGATCTAATTCATCTGGCAACAGACTTCTCAACAGAAGCCATACAGGCCAGGAGAGAGTAGATCAACATTTTCAAGTTTTGAAAAAAAAAAACCCTGCCATTCAAGGATACTGTATCCATCAAAGCTATCCTCAAAATATGAAAGAGAGATAAAATCTTTCCCAGACGAATAGAAGCTGAGAGAATTCACCACCACCAGACTCATCTTACAAGAAATGCTAAAGGGGATTCTTCAATGTGAAGAAAAAAACACTAGTGTGCAAAAAGAAAACATTTGAAAGTATAAAACCCACTGGTAAAATTAAGTACATGGACAAACCCCAAATACTCTAATACTGTAACTGTGGTGTGCAATCTATTCATAACTGTGGTATGAAGCTCAAAAGAAAAGTCTATCAAAAACAATAATAGCCATAGCAACCTATTTAGAGATAGGCAATATAAAAATATGTCAATTAAGACAACATAAAGTCAAAATGTGGGGGGGGGGTGGAGTTAAAGTGTAGAAGTTTTTTTTTCATTGTTTCTTTGTTTTTATTCTTTTCTTTGTGATCTAAGATAAGCTGTCATCTCTTTAAAATAACTTGTTATATCTATAAGATGTTTTTTGTAAGCCTCGTGGTAACCACAACGCAAAAACCTATAAGAGATTCACTAAAAATAAAAAGCAACATGCCAGGAGTTGTCATGAACTAAAATAAATAAATAAATAGCAGCAAATTAAAACATAATACCAGAGGAAATCACTTAACCACAAAGAAAGACTGTGAGAAAGGAAGAGAGGAGTTACAAAACAACCAGAAAAGAAACAACAAAACTGCAGTAATAAGTCCTTATCAGTAATTAATAACACTGAATGTAAATGGGCTCAATTCTTCAATTAAGAGGCACAGAGTGGCTGAATGGATAAACAAAAAAGACCCAACTGTGTGCTGCCTACAAGAAACCCACTTTACCTATAAAGACACACATAGACTGGAAGTGAAGGAGTGAAAAAAGGTATTCCATGCAACTAGAAACCAAAAAAGAGCAGGAGTAGCTATACTTCTAGCAGATAAAATGGACTACAAATCAAAGGCTGTAAAAAGAGACAAAGAAGGTCACTATATAATGATAAAGGGGTCAATTCAAAAAAAGGATATAACAATTATAAATATCTATGCATCCAGAGCTCCCAAGTATATAAAGCAAACATTAATACACCTAAAGGGAGAGATAGACTGCAATAAAATAATAGTAGAGGACTTCAATGCCCCACTCTCAGTAATGGACAGATAATTCAGACAGAAAATCAACAAAGAAACATCAGAGTTGAACTACACACTAGACCAATAGGCCTAACTGACATTTGCAGAGCATTTTACCCAACTGCTGCAGAATACACATTCTTTCCATCAGCACATGGAACATTATCCAGAATAGACCATATCTTAGGCCACAAAATAAGTCTCAACAAATTCAAAAAAGTAGAAATCATATCAAGTATCTTTTCTGACCAAAATGGAATAAAACTAGAAAATCAATAACAAGATGAACCTCAGAAACTACACAAATACATGGAAATTAAACAACATGCTCCTGAATGACCAATGGGCCAATGAAGAAATTAAGAAGGAAATTTTAAAAATTCATGAAACAAATGAAAATGAAAAAACAACATACCAAAATCTATGGGATACAGTAAAAGCAGTACTAACAGGGAAGCTTATAGCAATAAACACCTACATCAAAAAAGTAGAAAGACTTCAAATAAACATTACAACGTACCTAAAGGAACTAGAAGAGCAAGAACAAATCAAACCCGAGATTAGTAAAAGGAAAGAAAAACAAAGATCAGAGCAGAAATAAATGAAAATGGGACTAAAAAAATATAGAAGATCAAGTTTTTTTTTGAAAAGATAAACAACATCAACAAATCTTTACTTAGACAAGACAAAAAGAGAGAAGACCCAAATAAATAAAATTAGAAACAAAAGAGACGACATGGCAACTGAAACCACAGAAATACAAAGAATCATTAGAGACTATTACAAACAACTATACACCAACAAATTGGAAAACCTGGAAGAAATGGATAAATTCCTGGACACACACAACCTACCAAGATTGAACCATGAAGAAATAGAAAAAGTCAATGAATCAATAAGGAGTAATGAAATAAGCTTAATTTAATTAAATGTTTTTTAAAAATTAAATGCCATGGAATACTCTGAAGCTATTAAAAACACTACTGAAGAAGAATATTTATTGGTAAATTCAAATGTTCAAGGCATATTTTAAATGGGGAGAAGACCCAAACAGGTTACAAGTGCTATCTCTAATATTCCATTTTGTTAAAACGAGAGCAGCAGTAATGGCTGAAAGATTAAAATGGAGTTTAAAGGGCTGTTAAAAGATGTTCACCAAATGCTACTATTTCTGAATGGTGGCATCAAGAACATTCTTCTTTCACTTTTCCCATATTTATCAAACCTAAATAGGACATGTGTTCTTTTTGTAACTGAAAAGATTTACTTAAAAAAAAAATTATCCGTTGGCTCCTCACTACCTGGAAGGCCCCTCCCCTGCTCCCCGCCCCCGCACTGCCTCAGAATCTTCGCTGCTTCTCACCTGTTCAGCGAGGCCCCCCCCGGCCGCCATAGATGCCCCTAACCTTGCTCTTCTTTGCTTGGTCCCATCACATTTGTTTTCTAAGATGATATAACACTATGTTCACAGCTTATTGTCTGCTCCCTACATCCCCCAAAAGCATTCTTCAGGGCAATAATGTGTTCCGTTCAGTGATGTATTTCAAACCACTTACAATAGTGCTTGGTACATACCAGCTGCTCAATACCCTTCTGTTGAATGGGTCTGTTCTTGGCCATTATCTAGTTCCCTTCCAACCCCCATCATTCACACAGACGCAGGGCTACAAGACAGGGCCCTAGGCCCTTCCCGAAGAACCGGAACCCACGGCCCTACAGCTCACCAGGGCCCTCACGTGGGGTCTGGGCACTTGACACCTCAGTCCTGGCCCTGCCTAAACCCACAGACGGGAGAACTACACTTCCCAGAATGCGTAGGTCCCCGCCTGGACTACACTTCCCAGAGGAACGTGCGGCCGCCCTGCCCCGCCCCCCAGCCCCGCCCCTCTCGGACCCGAGTGGGCCACGGAGCGTTCGCTGCCGGGTGAGCGGCTCCGGGACCTGAGGTTCGCTCAGGCGTCGCCCGGGGGAGACCCGATGCGAGGCTGCCGCCCGGCGGGAACACTTCCGAACCTCCCGCCTGCGAGCGCGGCCCGGGGAGGCGCGGCCCGCGGGAAGCCCCGAGCCTGGGGAGGTGAGCGGCGGAGGGGGCGGCGGGCGGCGGACCCGGGCCTCGGGGGGATGCGGCGCCGGGGCGCAGGGGACAGGCCTGGGGCCGCCGGGGACTGCGGAGGCCTTTGTGGGCGCGGGTGGGCGCCTCTGCGTCTGTCGCCGGCCCCCACCCGCCGCCCCGCGACGCTGCCCCGGACGCGTGAGGTCGGGCACTCGGTCCCCGTCAGCCCCGAGCCGGCTCCCTGCTGCTCCTGCAGGCCGCTGCCAGCGCGCTCCCCGCCGGTGCTGCGGCCGCGGCGCGCGTGGGGACGCGTCTCCTCGCCTCGGCGCGGGCGCTGTGGGGACGCGTCAGGTCGCGCCTTCCGGGAAAGGAGGCGCTCGGGCTCCCCCGTGGCGGGCCAGGGCTGGCGCCGGACTTCGGTTGCCGTGCTGGTTCCTCTAGTCGGCCCCGCTCCCGCCTTAGGAAAACCAGCATTTACCTTTCTTGAGGTAATTTTCTGTAAAAGTCTGGAATTTGGTTCCCTGGCAGGAGGGAGAGGAGCCGGGTGGGGAAGGCTTGAGGTGGGGAAAGTTGTCGACGGCACGCGGTGAGATCCGAGCGGGTGCTGCGGGACCGTCGTGGTGCTGAGCTCCCCGGCGGGGTGAACCCGGACGAGTGCCCCCCCCCCGGCCTCAGTTTCCTGATCTGCGTGATGGGGGTGCCAGCAATGGCAGCTGGCGCTGCGGGACTAAAGATGTCGGGCGGGGGGCTCGGGGAGTCGCTGCTGCCGAGCGAGTCCAGTGTCCTGCCCCGAGCCCTGTGCTCTGGCCGCTCTGAGCCAGCAAGAGCTGGGCCTGGACCGGGATGGCCCAGCCCTTGTCTCTGGTTGTGTGGGCTGCTCGCTCCCTCTGCCTTCCCTCTCTGAGGGCACGTGGGGGTCATTCTCAGGTGGTGTGAGGGCTTCGGAGCTGCCGGCTCTCAGGGTGGAAAGCAGAAGGGGCTTCCTTCTCCGGCTCCCTTTTCTTCTCTCAGATCCGCCCCTGGAGGCTGCGCCCCGGTCCGCAGGGGAAGAACCCAGGAGGAGGACATGGCTACTCAACAAAGGGAAGCAAGGTCTCAGGTGAGCTCATTGCCATCTCTGTTCTTAGTGGATGGATTTTTTTTTTAACCTTCTAACTGAAGTTCTCTACTCAATACAATCCGTTTGTTCAACGACTGAAGTCCTATGTGATCTGAGTTCAGACTGGAATAAGCCAGGTCGATTTCTATTTAATATCCCTCCAAGTATGAAAGGACAGGAGAGATAGGGCCAACTCAACAGAGTGCCCTCAATCCAATAGATGAAATAATCTCAATCTAGTGATTGAGATTACACGCCCTGCCCCAAAACAGGGCTTGTCACCAGGTTTCAGAGCACCAGTCCTTTCACCTTGGTCCACCCTCCTGGATGGTGGCTTCTTAGGGAATGCTTCCCCACCCTCCCAGTCCATGCCTTGTGTTCTTTTCTTTTCCTAATAGACACACTTTTGTCCACTAATCTCAATCCACTTCACTGATTTGACAGTAAGATGCCCCGTGTCTTTATGTCACTAGGGACAGAGCAAACATGCACACCTGGGAAAAATCCTTTCTGGCCCTGCCTCCTTCACTTATCCATGTCTTCCCTTCCTACCCTTGGCAAAAATGCTTTTCTTTTTCTTTCTACACTTGAGAATTCTCATGATACCTTTCCCAGCCTTCTCCAACTCATAGTATTTAGTTTTTTCTCCCTCTTAACTTTATGGATCATATGCCCTGCTTGTACCACTCTCTTGAAAACTGATCTAGACCTTCTATTTTTATCTTTATGTTGGGGGAGAGGAAGAGGCACCCCATCGAAGTGAGATGATGCATGAACAAAGGAGAACCATGTTGCAGGGGCCACAGGTGGAGAGGTCTCTTGATTCTGAGCATGGGGAAAAGACCCCTCAAGAAGCCAGAGGGAGGGTTTTGTGGAATATTGGTATTGGAGAGGCAGTGTACACAGTGGTTAGGAAGTAGGGCTCTCAAGCAAGACAGCTGGGTTTTAACCCATCTCTGTTGCTGTTTGTGGGCCTTGGACAAATAACTACACCTCTCTGTGCCCCAGTTTCCTAACCTATAAAATGGGAATAACAACTGTGCCCACCTCCTAGGGTAGATGAGAGGATCACATGAGTTAGTTCATGGAAAGTGTTTAGATCAGGGTGGGGCCAGAATTCAGGTTACCATGGTAACTGTTCAATATGTGGTTGTTGTGGTAGCTGAGTGATACTATTGTATTAATAATAATATTAATGTTGATAGGTAGAAATTGCTGTATAATATTTCTAGCACCCAGAAAATACTTGTTTTTTCTTTACTCATCTTCATCTAACACCTGAATTCAGGCTAAGGTAAATCTGGCCCTCAGTCCATGCTCAGGCCATCCAGCTGCAACTCTGGTATGTCTTTCAGAGCACCAGGGGATCCAGCCATGTGTTACCAGAGCTCTTCTGCAACATGGTGTTATCTTTTAGACCCACGAATACAGTGGGGTCTGATCTGAGGCTACAGCCAGGACCTGCCATTGCATAATTGGGCTGTTCTTTTTCCTTTAAGACTTTCCCATTCTATTCCAACACAGCCAAGTTGCTCTGCTGCCCAGAATCTTCTCCATCTTTGTGTGCGAATGAATACAATAGTCCTTCCTAACCATGCCTGCTTCCCACGAATCAAAACCTCATGGACTTGTGTGTAAAATTCAGTAACAGGAAATGTAAGAACAGAGAGAGGCCGGGTGCAGTGGTTCATGCCTGTAATCCCAGAACTTTAGGAGGCTGAGGCAGGAGGATCACTTGAGGCCAGGAGTTCGAGACTAGCCTAAGCAGCATAGTGAGACCCAGTCTCTACAAAAAAACACACATGCACACAAAAATTATGTATGTGGGTGTGAAGGCATGCACCTGTAGGCCCAGCTACTCAGGAGGCTGAGTCAGGAGGATTGCTTGAGCCCAAGAGTGGGAGGTTACTGTGAGCTATGATCATGGCACTGAAATCCAGCCTTGGTGGCAGAGTGAGACCCTGTCTCAAAAATAAAAATAAAAAAAGACCGGAGAGACATCATACCAAGTTCTGGCTTCATAGTTAGAAAATTTTAGTTATGGTCCTGCCACTAATAAAGCATGTGACCTGGGGTCTTGGCTGCTGTGGACCTCATGTTCTTCATTTGCAATATGAGGATGGAACTAGGAGGTGGCCAGTTACACGGTTTTCTTTCATTGTTCAAATTATTTCTTATTTTCTTTGTCTGCCAGTTGGACTGTAAATTCTTTGAGGGGAAAAATCATTTCTTTTAGTCCCCCATATGTCAATGTCAGTAAATTTTCTTTCTTATCATACATGTATTGCATGCTGATTGTAATAATTTAGGGGGAAAAAATACATATATAAAAAAGTAAAATCACTCTTACTCTAACTTCTGGAGATAATCACTATGGGCACATTGGAATGCATCCTTCAGAATCATTTTCTATGCCCATCTATTTGTGTGCACATGTCTGTATGTATGTGTTTATTTTACCATTTTAACCAATTTTTATTGTGGCAAAATACACATATCATGAAATTTACCATATTAACCCTTTTTGAGTGTACAAGTCACTGGTATTTTAAGTACTTTCACATTGTTGTATAACCACCATCACTATCCATCTTCGTTGAATATTATCTCATTTATTTCTTAACCCTAAGAGGTAGGCATTAGAAGGCAGTTTTGCAGAGTGGTTAACAAAGGAGCCTCGGACATTCACCTGGATTGGAATTCCACACCAGCTACGTGACTTGGACATATTTCATTTCTTCTCGGTGACTTTGTTTTTTCTTGTATAAAATGGAAACAATAATAGGATCTTCTTCATAGGATTGTTGTAAAGATTAAATAAAGAATATACGCTAAAGATTAACGTAAAGCTCTAAGAGAAGTAATTGGCCCATAGAAAACATTCAATAAATTACAGCTATTTTAATTTTCATAATTACTATCCTCAAGCTTGTGTAAGCATACAGATAGTGCCTTAAGTTATTTAACCTAGGCTGGACATGGTGGCTTATTCCTGTAATCCTAGCATTCTGGGAGGCCGAGGCGGGAGGATCTCTTGAGCTCAGGAGTTCGAGACCAGACTGAACAAGGGCAAGACCCCGTCTCTACTAAAAATAGAAAAAATTAGCCAGGCGTGGTGGTGAGCACCTGCAGTCCCAGCTACTCGGGAGGCTGAGGGATCACTTGAGCCCAGGAGTTCAAGGTTGCTGTGAGCTAGGCTGATGCCCTGGTACTCTAACCCAGGCAACAGAGGGAGACTCTGTCTCTTAAAAAAAAAAAAAAAAAGTGATTTAACCTAGTCTCTGTCAGTGAGTATTTAGGTTGTTTCCATTTTTTTTCTATTACAAACACTGTAATAAGTATCTTTGTATGTGTACCTTTGTGCACTGTTCATTACAGTATTGCAGTACAAATATAGTAATTGGTGAGTTAAAGAATATGCACATTTCCAAGTTTTTAAATATGTATTTTCAAATCACCATCAGAAATATTATTCTAATTAACACTCCCACTAATGGCCTTAATTCCTTTACACATCCCTTATAGTGGCTAACACAAGGCCTGGTTCATACTTTATGCTGCTCAGTATGTATTTGTTACTGGTCGATTATTCATTAAATGAATGGCCTGCAACCTTCAGGACCTCGCGTAGTATCAGAAGCATTTCAGGGGTACTCTGTCTGCCTCCCCCCTCTGTTGCCCTCTTCACTCTGTGAGGGTGGTCCTGGGTGAGCTGGAATGGCTTGTCCTTACAGGTGTCACTGATGTTCGAGGATATAGCTGTGCTCTTCAGTCGGGATGAGTGGAGAAAGCTGGATCCTTCTCAGAGAAACTTGTACCGGGATGTGATGCTGGAGAACTACAGTAACCTGGTCTCACTGGGTAAGGACGTTTCCCCTGCAGATACAGAATTCAGAAATTGCAATATCTCAGCACCTCCTTCCCTGAGTAAAAGCTGCAGGTCATCTAAACATTTTAGCTGAGTTTGAGGATTATACAAACCAGATCTCTAAAAATAAAGATTACAAACCTGTTCCCCCTTATAGGCATGGAATTGCCCCGTGTGTGGGAATGGAGGAGGTGGTGTTGATAATCATCCCCTTCCCTCTGTGTAATTGCACATGATTAAGGCATCATTTCCCCACAACGATTATTCTGTATTTGGTTTGCTCATCTCTCAACAGGGCTTTGTTCAACCTCTGAACCTACCACTTACCACTTATCTTTTCCAGAGGTCAGAAAACTTTTTCTATAAAGAGCCAGGTAGTAAATATTTTAGGCTTTGTGGGCCAAATAATGGTCTCTTGTTAACATAGTTTTCTTTTTTTGTCACCATTCTTTGCACAAGTCCATGCATAAACAAGGAGTGGTCTGGGTTTGGCCCATGACCTATAGTTTGATGATCACTGCACTTTTTGAAAGGGAGTCAGATAGTGTTTTCTCATTTTAAACAAGCTACCTAGTACATAATCCTTTCTGTGGATACTTGCTTACAAATTTTAGTCAATCTATACATCCAATATTCCCTGTTTTATAGAAAGCTAATGGCACCCTATTAATTACCAAGGCTGCATGTCTATCGTATTTCCCTAACATACAATTAATTATACCAAAGTCATGTCCTTCAAGTCACTTGCCTTTTCCTTAACACATCCCCTTACGTTATGGGGCCACAACTTGCAACCCACAGAAACATTTTATACCATCCCCTGGGTTTGGCATTTAAATCTGGGATACCTCTTTGTGTCAAAACAAAACCAAGTCTGGTTTGTAATTTTGTTTGTTTTTTTTTTTTGTCTGTAAGCAGGACTCCCATTTACCAAACCAAAAGTCATCTCCCTATTGCAGCAAGGAGAAGATCCCTGGAAGGTAGAGAAAGAAAGTCCTGGCAGACCCTCTCTAGGTGAGTGGGTGGGCCCAAGGTGCCCGGAATTGCTTCAGGCAGCAGTCTGGTTAATAAGAGGAGCTGCAGCCTGGAGTTTGGTTAAGAAACTCCCTTCGGGTTCTTAGTCCTCCAGAAGTGGTGGGGAAGAGGAGGCCCAAGCTGTTAAATATGAGCTCCTGCTTATTTTCTTGTAATCACTTCACAAAGGAAACTCTCAGAATCTCTTTTCTTGTTCTTTCCTGTCATTTCAGAACAGGGCTGCATTTTTATGTATTCATTCAACAAATGTAGTGTATTTGAGGAATTGCAAATAAATCATTCTGGCTAAAGTTCAGGGTATGCATTTGGGGAAAGAAGGAGGTGAAGGAAATGAGTGTAGAAAGTTACCGAAGGGCCACGTAGTAAGTGCTCTGGTACAGTTCTAAGAGATGTGCACTCTATGGTAGAGGAATGTAAATAATTGAAGGATTTAAGCAGAGAATCACCTGGTCTTTGATATCTTAGAAAATTTGGTCTGAATCAGAAACAATTTAAATGTCCTTCATTAGAATAGAAACTACAGCATGTCCTTACTCTGGCAAACATTGTCACACTGAAAACAGAAGAGCCCACTGATGTGGACAGAGTTCCAAGGCACATTAAAGACTAAAGCAAGTTACAGAGCATAATTGTAGCATGTCACCATTTATGTTTAACAAAAATTATGTGTATGTGTGTGTCTATATGTGTAATGTGCACGTAAGCCAGAGAGAAAGGAGGACATACCTTAGCTGGTAACACTAGTTACATTTGGAATGGGATCAAGCATGGGTCTGATGAAAGGGAACTTTATTTACATGTAATGTTTTAATTCTTTGTAGAGAATATATTCATGAAGTTCTTTAGTGATTTGAGTTTAATAAGAATGGTCACTTTGGAAGCATCCTACGGCATAGATTTAAAGTGAGGCAAAACTAGAGGTGGAAACCGTACGGGGCTTACTGCAGTCATGGAGGCAGGAAGTTCGTAGGGCCTGGAGAATGGAGAAGGCACTTGCCATGAGGTTCATGAGGGAGGAGGAGGAGCCAGTGTGATCAGGGTACAGGACGCCTTTGGTGTGGTATAGTTTTCATTTGAGGTGGAGTGAAATACTTGGGTATTGATCGCCAGTGGGCTGGGATATGAGGTAGACAGGGTTGGGACCTACAAGGAAGGCGAGAAGTAGATGAATTTGAGACACATTTAGGTGGTAGAATAAACAGGTCTTGTTAATTGATTAGATGAGGGGGCTGAGGGAGAGAGAGGTGTTAAGGATGCCTCTTAAGGTTTTGATTGAGAAGTGGTGCGGTTTCCAGAGACAACAGGTTAAACAGGTTGGAGGGAATAATCATGAATTTGGCTTTAGGCTTGTTGATTTTGAGGTGTCTTTGAGGCATCTAAGTTACTATTTTGGGTAGGCTGCCCGAAAGTGGGAGAAGAGAGCAGAGGCGACCTCTTGCCTAGAGTATAAGTTTGTAATTGAATCTGGCCTGTGGAAAGAGGCAGAGTGAGAAGAATTGGGGGCCTAGGACTAAACCCTAAGGAACTTCAAGGATTAAAGATCAGATAGAGGAAAATGAGTGCAAAAAGGAGACTGTGGCTTGTGGAAAATGAGAAGAACATGGAGGAAAATACAGGGTCACTCTAGCAGAGGAAGAGAGTGTCTCAAGGGAGACGAGGGATCACTATCAGATGCTGCTGAGAGGTAAGTTAGGTAAGAACTGAAGAGAGTGTCTTGTATTAGCTGCATGGAGGTCACAGTGGCCTTAGCAAGGGTAGTGGTGGGGCAGAAGCCAGAATGGAGCTGATGAGGGGTGAGTGAGAGGGAGGAGATGGACAGGTATAGAATGCACTAGGGAGAGAAATATATTTGGTTTATTTATTTATTTATTTTTAGGTGGGGGGGTTGTGAGGAAGGTTGTTCAGTTGCCTTGTCTTTTTTTGTTGTTGAGACAGAGTCTCACTCTGTCACCCTGGGTAGAGTGCATTGGTGTCATTGTAGCTCACTGCAATCTCCAACTCCTGGGCCCTAAACAATCCTTCTGCCTCACCCTCCTGAGTAGCTGGGGCTACAGGCACACGCCACAACGCCCAGCTGGAGAAATATATTTAGAGGGAGAGAAAATCATATGTGAAGAAGAGACGGCAGCACTAAATGGAAGAGCTCTTCTATGCATGTATAAACAAATATTTCTATATGTTTCTTTCTCCACTTAGTTATAGTACAGGTTGAGTGTCCCTTATCCAAAAATCCAAAATGCTCCAAAATCCAAAACTTTTTGAGCACCTATGTGACATACAAAGGAAATGCTCCTTGGAGCATTTTGGATTTCAGATTTTCAGATTAGGGATGCTCAGCTGGTAAATATAATGCAAACATTCCAAAATAAAAAAAAAATTTCGGAACACTTCTGGTCCCAAGTATTTCAGATAAAGGATACTCAACCTGTATACAATGCATCATATTCTGCACCTTCCACTTGGTAGGCATTGAAGCTCTTTCCATGTCAGCACATAGAGAACTTCTTCCCTCTGGGAAGTAGTTCTGAGGCCTTAGACTGGCTCTCTTTTTGGCTAGGGGAAGAAGTGATCTTGGTTACATGTGGCTTTGGATGATGGTAGCCCACCAAGTCCAATTTAAGCTAGGAGTTTATAAATGTTACTTTTGCTTATTAGCAATATGGAAATTGATTTAAAGCTGTGCCTTTATCATGTACCAATGTAAAGTCCTGATTTATTAAAGTTAGAGTAAGCCCAAATGTCCATTAAAGGAATCTGGTTAAATAAACTGTGTACATCCACACAATGGAATTCTGTGCAGCTGTAAAAAGGACTGAGGAAGACCTCTGTAATACCACTATGTTCCACTCTAGAATATATTAGTAAATGGGGAAACGTACAGAACAGAACATTAAGTATAGTACTGTTATCTAAGAAAGGAGGGGGGGTGCCACCCAAAAAGGTGGTATGTGTATATTTGCTTATGTTGTGATGCACCACATAACGTTTCAATCAACAATGGACCGCATATACAACAGTGGTCCCATAAGATTATAATACTGTATATTTCCTGTATTTTTTCTATGTTTAGATACATTTTGATAACACAAATACTTACCATTGTGTTATAGTGGCCTACAGTATTCAGTATGGTCACATACTGTACAGGTTTGTAGCCCAAGAGCAATAAACCATACCATGTAGCCTAAGTGTATAGTAGGCTAGTCCATCTAGGTTTGTGTAAGTACACTCTATGATGCTCTCACAGTGACAAAATAGCCTAATGACACATTTCTCAGAACATATCCCCATCGTTAAGCAGCACATGACTGTGTTAAAAAAAAAAAGCATAAAAAAAAGGGCAAAAGCAGATCAATAAAAATGGTTACCTATAAGGTGAAGGAAGAAGAAGGATGGAGGGAACAGGGATAAAATCTAGAACTTTTTGAGGTACCTTGTTATATAATTTTGACTTTGGAACTTTAAAAATGTCTTATAAAATAATAAAACAAAATTAAAAATGAGAAAGTGTCCCCTAAATATTGAAAGCAAAATTGAACAAATGACCCTAAACTGCATTTCAGGTTGGTGGCTTAACTACATAGTGAAGAATTATTTCAAATGCCTTTATATCACAGCAGTTTGATTTATTAGTGGTTTATATCCTAAGGACAAAAATAACTGCAAACAATAGTGTTAATTTTGGTGGACATGATAAGAGTAGTTTTAATACATTTATGGATGAAACAATTGATGTCTGGGATATGCTTTAGCATAATCTAGTGGAAGAGATGTAGGGGTTTGCATTAGTTTTGTAGGAGTTCCATAACAAAGGACCACAAACTGAGTGGCTTAAAACAACAATGTATCGTCTCACAGTTCTGGAAGTCCAAAATCAAGATATTGGCAGGGCCCTGCTCCCTTTGAGACTCTGGGTAGAATTCTTCCTTGCCTCTTCTGAGTTTATAGTGGTGGCTGACAGTCCTGGGTGTTCCTTGACTTGCAGCTGCATCGGTCCTGTCCTCACCTCTGTCTTCACATTGTGTTCTCCCTGTGTGTCTTCACATCATCTTTCCTCTATGCATGCCTATGTCCAAATTTCCCCATTTTACAAGGACACTCGTAGTAATGGGTTAGGGCCCACCCTAATAACCTCATGTTAATTTGACCCTATTTCCAAATAAGGTCACATTCTCAGGTGCTGGAAGTTAGGACTTCAACATATCTTTTTTGAGAGACACAATTTAACCCATAACAAGGTTATAGATGGAGCAGTGTTAGTGGTTGTTGAAACTGGTTTAGGTATTCACTGTACCATTCATGCTACTTTTGCATATTCTGAAAATTTTCTACATTAAAAGCTTTAAAAATTAGAGGTACTACAACAAAATTTCTAGAACAGCATTTCTCTTTTCTATCGACACAAACATTAAGGAGGGTGTTTACAAATGTGTAATACTACCCCTATTATGATTTATGTATAATTCTCAGCTTTAGCTTCCTCAGCTCTCTGACTCTAGAAAACTTATGAGACTGCAGATACAAGTGACATTTTTATGGGAGTAACATTGACTCTGACTGGATATAGGATAAGGTAGGGAGGGATACTTCAGTAAATGAGTCTGAAAGCTGTCTTGGGTTTACAGATTTGAATGCTGCCTTCAGCCCTCATGCTACCCCTCCATCTATCCTGTGGCTGATGCTTTAAAATCCTGTCTTGTTTGTCAGTTCTTCCAGAAAACTCTAGCCACCACCTGCATCCTTCCTACCTGCACCCTCCACTGTCTAAGGATAGTTTGGATGCTGTTCTAAGCGCATGTTCTCATCCACTTCTACCTTGTGTTTTTATTGTAGAAATTATCTCATTTTGTTGTGATTGCCCATTGACTACCTCTTCTGTAATGCCAACTGTAAACTCCTTGAAGAAATGAACTGTTTCTTTGTATTTCTGGATCCATAGTGTATTATGGATCATCAGTGCCCAGGATAGAGCCTAATACATAGTAGGTACTTTTTAAATTTTTGATAAATAAATAAAATAAGGAGTAATCAATGATTTTTGAAATAACAAGAGGAGTTCTACATATAAAGAGGAATAAACCCAGTGGGGGAATAATATTGGAAAGATGAGAAATGGGTCAAAGGAACAGATTGAGAATCAGTAGAACAGTCACTCTAGTGTAAGGAAATCCTGAACTTGGCCATATTCATAATGGCTGTTAGAGACCTTTTAGTGATGGGATTTAAGAGAATTTTATGACTGCCTAGACTTGGCTTGCAGAGAGGATTCCAAAATGAAACTAAGAATTTATAGCAAAGTAGCTGAAAAGGTTATGATGTCATTCTGAACTGGGAAGTACATAAAAAAGACTTGAAAAGGAATGTACTGGGTTCAGATTTTAGCAGGCTAAATTTAAAAAGAAAGATATGCAAATGGAAATTCTAGCAGGCAGTTGGAAATACCTCTGTAAAGTATTTTGAGGAGAGTCAGTATAATCATTCACATAGAAGGTGTGGGAGTTAATGAAATCATCTAGAGAGAGAAGATTAAAGAAACACTCTCAGAGTGTAGTAAGAGCCAAGGAAAGAGAATCTAGGCCTAATAAAAGGAACAAGTCAGGCCAGACAGGGTGGCTCACACCTATAACCCCAGCACTTTGGGAGGCCAAGGTGGGAGGATCGCTTGAGCTCAGGTGCTCAAGGCTGTAGTGGGCTATGATTGTACCACTACACTCCAGCCTGGGTGACAAAGTGAGACCCTATCTCAAAAAAAAAAAAAAAGTCAGGGCAGTGGTCATTAGCAAGACCATTCGGTTGTCTGAACTTCTGACCTAAGTCTTGACCTTGTTCATCAGGAGGTAGGCCTGGGCTTGATTCTAGGAGGGAGTGTAAAGGTTGAACTGTACCTCAGGAGACATATTTGTAGGCCTGAAGAAAGTTCTAAAAAGATCATAAGGAACAGTTAGGATGTCTACAATCAAAGACTAATGTCTGTTTCAGTAGAAAACATGAATTCAGGACTAAAGTATTGGCACTTTAGAGTTGGGATGAGTTTCCCAGAATTTATATGGCCCCTTGCATCATAATCGTGTCCATTAAAAAATTAAAACTCCTCATGTCTCATTTCCTTATTCTCCTTTAAACAAAACTGTTCAAAAGAGTTTCTATTCTTGATGTTTCTATTTTCTTACCTCCCATTGTTTCCTCTGTGCACCCCAATTGAGCTTTCTTTCTTATTGTTCCACTAAAAGCACTGTTATTAAATCCTAAACAACCTCCATCTTGCAATCAGGTTAAGTTTTTAGTCATCACATTATTTCCTGCAATTATCATTCACTCCTCCCTGAAGTACTTTCTTCCTTTGGTTCTGGAATATCATACTCTCCTGATATTCTTCTTCTTAACCTCTAAATATTCTTTCTTTTCTTTTTGTTTTTTTTTTTTGTTTTTTTTTTTTAGAGACAGGGTCTTACTCTGTCACCCAGGCTGGAGTGCAGTGGCAGGATCATAGCTCACTGCAGCCTCAAGAAGCATCTGGGCTCAAGAGATCCTCCTGCCTCAGCCTCCCAAGTAGCTGGGACTACAGCACATGTCACCACACCTGGCTAATTTTTTAATTTTTTGTAGAGATGGGGTCTCACTGTGTTGGCCAGGCTGGTTTCAAACTCTTGGCCTGAAGTGATCCTCCCACCTCTCGCCTCCCAAAGAGCTGGGATTAGAGGCATGAAGCATCACACCTGGCCAACCTCTAAATATCACAGTGCCTAAGTGATTTCTTTCAGTTCCTTGGCTTTAAATAAAATCTACATGCCAATGACTTTCAAATGCATATCTATGGCTTTGACCTTTTCCTGGATCTCCAGAATAATATACACAAATGAGCCTTTCAATATCTTCTTTCAGTGTCTATTAAGGCAGCTCAGCCATTGCAAACATGTCTGAAACAGAATACGCCCTCAGATTTGCCCTTTTCGTAGTCTTCCCCTTCTCAATGACTGGTACCAACTTTCAGCATTTTCAGACTAGGTACCTAGGAGTGATCCCTAACTTTTCGGTTTCCTTCTCAGTGTCCTGCTAGTCTCAGAGTCCTGTTAGTCCCAGTCCCGGTAGGTCTTCCTTCACAATATACCCTGATGCAGCCATCTGTCCCTCCACCCCTTTGTGCTTTCTTGGTGGCCTCTCCTCTCCCTGCTCCACTGGTGCCTCAGCATAGTCTGCTCTCCAAACAGTAGCCAACTCAGATGAGCACCTAATTCCCCTGTGGCTTCCCATCAGGCTTAGAGTAAAATTCCAAAGTCCTTATCATGACTTGGGAGGCCTTAGAGGATTTGCGCCTCACCTCTTGCTCCAGTCTTATTTTACCATTTTACCATTTTCCCTCTTACTCACTGTACTCCACCCAGTCTATTTGATGTTCCTCAGAAGCCAACCAGACTTTCGCTTTTGTGTTTGCTGGTTCCTTTGCCTGGGAGGCTCTTTCTTCAGATATCCGTGTGGCTTTTATTTATCTACTTGTTATTTGTCACATCATTCCCCCTCCCAGTATAAGCGCCTTGAAAGCTGGAATCCTGTCCTATTCAACACACCATCTGCATTCCCCAGAACATTACCTGGCCCATAGTATGCACTTAATGAATATTTGTGAATGGAAAGGATGTCCCCAGCTTATATAAAAATAAAGAAATAAGAAAAAAATACATAGAGTGCTCCAGAAACTGCATGTAGTTCAGCATACCTAGCAACAAGCCAGGGGAGGGAGGTGAGGCCAGAGGTGGACAAAGGTCAGATCATGAAGTACTTCATTTACCATGTTAAGGACGCTGGACTTCAGATACGAATCACTGAAAAAATCTATCAGAGGATCATAAGAAAGTTGGGAACACAATAAGGTATGGATTTTAGAAAGATTATTCTGGCTGCAATGTGTAGACTGAATTGGCAGAGGGCAAGACTGGAGACAGGGACACTAGTTAGGAGATTATGGTGGAGACAGTAATGCATGGGAAACAAAATACCACTTAGGTACCCCATCATGATGCTCAGGGCTCTCATAAAGATGAGTTGATCACATAGCTGCAGCCTTTCTTTACACTAAGGCCTAAGGCAGGGTCTTTACCGTTACCTTAATATACTAGTATCTAAATTGCAGAATCTTGCTACCTTCTTCCCAGCATGTGTACTAAACCTAGAAACGATGACTGATAGGCACAGGGGAAAGGACTCCTTTTTTGTCACTGTCCCCTATATGTTTGACCCAAATAATGTATTGAAATTTTTTTTTGAGATGAGGTCTCGCTATTTTGCCCAAGCTGATCTCAAACTCTTGGGCTCAAGTGATCTTCCTGCCTCTGTAGTAGCTGGGATTACAAGCATGTGCTACTGTGCCTGGCTATGTGTTGCAATTTGATTGTTTAATTTATCAAGACTTTAATGGGGAAGGAACTAGAAAGGTGTTAAGCAGAAAGTAGAAAAACTCCTCTTTCCCTTACATTAAATAATAAAGATATGGATGCATATAAAATTAGTCAAGGAAGGTGTATAGAGTGGGGAAAAAAAGTCCAAAACCCTAGGGAATACCATTTTCTAAAGAGGGAATGGAAAAAGAGTTATCCATGAAGGAAACTGAGAAGTGAACAATAGTAGAAGAAAAAAGAAAAGAAAAATATATTATTATATTTACTAAGCAGGAGTAATTTATACAGAGGTGAGAAAGTGAATGTTAAAATAGATAGGAATAGCAAATACAATGAGACGCAAATGATCTCTTTAAATGGTTACCTCTAGCTCAGGAGAAAATGCCAAACTATGTGTACGACAATTCCCCTGACAGAATTTACTATTGAATTGCATCCTTACCCAATTTTAATATTTATTGAATTCTGTTCTTCACTACTTTTTCATTTTAACCTTACTTTACCTTTTTATATCCATGCCTATCTTATTGTTGATCTTTGACTTTCTTGAGCCCTCCCTCCCTGCATGGCCTCTCTTGCTTTTAATGCATGAACTCAGGCTGGCAGTTCTTGGCTTCATGTCTACCTTATGGCACCTCTGTAGATTAATTCAATAATGCTTTCCTGTTTGAACTGGCCCTGAAACCTCTTCAATCACACATGTATTGTCCTAGAAGGCAGTTTCTGCAGGGGTTTGATATATGTGTGTGTATGTATAATACATAAGCATATTTGTAAATATGAAATTAATATGTAAGTATATTGACATCGTTCAAATTAGGAATATATAAATAATTAAGGAAGATTAACAAAACAAACAAGTTTTGTATATAATTGGGATGCCATCAAGAGGATCTGTAGGAAAATAGTGCATGCTAATCTGCTTGTGAAGAACCCATGTTAGAAAAGGAAAGTGAGATATATAGATAGAGAGAGAGATGTAGAAAGATATGTAAATATAATACAGTTTGTATATATTATGTGTGTATATATTATGAAGGTGTGTAATACATATATTTAACACTCTGGTAAGTGCTATAGTAAGGGGAGTGGACTATAGAAGCTCAGAATCAAGAAAGAATTCAGAGAGAGTTAATGTTTGAACTGAATCTGAAGGATACAGAGGAATTTGATGTGAGAGAAAAGGGGGAAGACTTTCTAGGTTAGGAATTATTACACAAAGAAAAACATCAAGGAGATAATTTAGGAGTCCATTATGGGCTTTGTATCCTGACCCAGACTGCCTTTCCCAACTCATGCTCCCTTTATAATCCTTTTCTCTGTTCTCCATTAGCTAATTCTTCTGGTAACTCATACTTTCTCACTATCTTTAAATGGGCTTGCTTTATTCTTTTCTTTTCCCTAATTCTTAAGCACCTGTCAATTATATTTTATTATACTAACTCTCCTGTTTTTCCTTCTTGCTATGTTTTGGCCAAATACTAGGCCCCTATTTAAATATCATCAATATTTATTCATTTTACACATCTAGTCTCAGTAGCTAAATGCTGTGTTATCACATGAAATATCTTCAATTTCTCTTTTTTACCTCCAGGATGGAAGAACAGTTATAAAACCACAAAGTCAACTCAAACACAAGACTCTTCATTTCAGGGCCTGATAATGAAAAGATCCAAAAGAAATGGACCCTGGGACTTGAAATCAGAAAAGCCTTGCATATATGAAGGCAGATTAGAGAAAAAACAAGATAAAAAGGAAAGTTTTCAGATAGTTTCAGTTATCCACAGAAAAATCCCAACTATAGAAAGAAGCCATAAAAATATTGAATTTAGTCAAAACATCAGCCCCAGATCAGTTCTTATTATGCAAGAGATAGTTCCCAGAGAAAAAACACCACCAAAATGTGACCTACAAGGAAACGGCTTCAAACAGAATTCAAATTTACTTAATCAACCAAAAATCACAGCAGAGAAACGCTATAAATGTAGTATGTGTGAAAAAACCTTCATTAACACTTCATCCCTTCGTAAACATGAGAAAAACCATAGTGGGGAAAAATTATTTAAATGTAAAGAATGTTCAAAAGCCTTTAGCCAAAGTTCAGCTCTTATTCAACATCAAATAACTCATACTGGAGAGAAACCATACATATGTAAAGAATGTGGGAAAGCCTTCACTCTCAGTACATCCCTTTATAAACATCTAAGAACCCATACTGTAGAGAAATCCTATAGGTGTAAAGAATGTGGGAAATCCTTCAGCCGAAGGTCAGGCCTTTTTATACATCAAAAAATTCATGCAGAAGAAAACCCTTGTAAATATAATCCAGGTAGGAAGTCTAGTTGCAGCACATCCCTTCCTGGATGTCAAAGAATTCACTCCAGAAAGAAGTCCTACTTATGTAATGAATGTGGCAACACTTTTAAGTCTAGTTCATCCCTTCGTTATCATCAGCGAATTCACACTGGAGAGAAACCTTTTAAATGTAGTGAATGTGGAAGAGCCTTTAGTCAGAGTGCATCTCTTATTCAACATGAAAGAATTCACACTGGAGAAAAGCCCTATAGATGTAATGAATGTGGAAAAGGCTTCACTTCTATTTCACGACTTAATAGACACCGAATAATTCATACTGGTGAGAAGTTTTATAATTGTAATGAATGTGGCAAAGCCTTAAGTTCCCACTCAACACTTATTATTCATGAGAGAATTCATACTGGAGAGAAACCATGTAAATGTAAAGTGTGTGGAAAAGCCTTCAGACAGAGTTCAGCTCTCATTCAACATCAGAGAATGCACACTGGAGAAAGACCCTATAAATGTAATGAGTGTGGGAAAACATTCAGGTGTAACTCGTCCCTTAGTAATCATCAGAGAATTCATACTGGAGAGAAACCGTATCGGTGTGAGGAATGTGGGATATCTTTTGGCCAAAGTTCAGCTCTTATTCAGCATCGAAGGATTCATACTGGAGAGAAGCCCTTTAAGTGTAACACGTGTGGGAAAACTTTTAGACAAAGCTCATCACGTATTGCACATCAGAGAATTCATACTGGAGAGAAACCCTATGAATGTAATACATGTGGGAAACTTTTCAATCACAGGTCATCCCTTACTAATCATTATAAAATTCATGTTGAAGAGGACTCCTAGAAAGTAGATTTGCATGTGTGAAAGCCTTAAACCAAAGTTCATCAGAGGATACATACTTAAGAGTGATGTAATAAATGTAATGGGTATGAAAAGCCCTATAATAAATTAGTCCTCATTAGATACTAAATTCCATGGCTAAACCTTGACTATGTAATAGATAAGAGGAAAGTGTCCATGCCTGTCAGACACTTTTAAAAATAACCGGAGATGAATTTTTAATTGGAGACATTGACTTTGGTCATTTATAAAATAATGTTTGTTTTCCCTCTTTCTACAGCAGTGTATGCTAGGTATTGTGTTCATTAGAAACATCTAAGTAGGTGGGGAGGTGTGCTCTGGATTTCTCATTAGAGAAAACACCAAAGTATATACACTGGTAATATTTTTATGTAACATTTTAACAGCATATGAAAAGAATTGGTCAAAGAAATTATACACTTTTAGAGAAAAGGACCAAAAATAAGGGAAAAATGAACTGTAAACTACCTCTCAGTCTCTGGGGTTTGTCCTTTTCCTGACCTGGTGTCAAACTTTGTGCATGAATTTCATTAAAAAACAGAAAAATAAAAATTTGGTCTCTTCTTTTGTTCTAGTAAGTGCTGTGAATTGGGAATTTTGTACTCAATTCCTAAGTCTGTACTCAGAAATTTTTTTATTGCCTTGAAGTCATTTATTATGAAAGTATACCTGCTATATCCTGTGAGTTATCATCTTAGGTGTAAAGAGAAAAATAGGCAATTATTTCAAGTCTAAAGCTACAGCAAAAGGACCTATCAGAAGTTTAACAATTCTTACACCTGTGGTAAAATCTTGAAAGGGACATTTCTGTGGTCTGAATGTTTGTGTTCCCCTCAAATTTGTATGTTGAAATCCTAACCCACAAGGTGATGGTATTAGGAAGTGGTATCTTTGGGGAGGTGATTATGTAGGTCATCAGAGTGGAGCTCTCGTGGATGGGGTTAGGTGCCCTTCTGAAATAGGCCCAAGGGAGCTCATTCTGCCCTTCCACTGTTTGAGGACACATGAAGAAGATACCTTCTTTGAACCAGAAGACAGCTTTCACCACACACCAAATCTGCTACCATCTTAATCTTGGATTTCGCAACATCCAGAACTGTGAGAAATAAGTTTCAGTTGTTTGCAAGTTACCCAGTGTGAGGTATTTTGTTATAGCAGCCTGGGCATACTAAGCTATACATCAGTTACTTCATAAACTCAGTAAATGTGATTCTTTGTTGGTTGGTTCGTTTTTGTGGGAGGGGTATAGCAGTCCTGGAGGTTGATGTGTGGAGTGGATGGAACAAGCTCCTATTCCATCTCCCTGCTCCAGAAATCCATTTGACATATTGTCCTTGAGTAGAGGATGTATCAGATATTAAACTGATAAGAACTGATACTAGATCTTAGCCAAAGGCTGAGAAACAGTCAGCATTTTTTTTTTTTTATTTTGGGGCAGGTACTGTACCACGCACCACAAGTTTTAAGAACACACAGGCCTTTCTTTGAGAAGCCATGAATTGGCAGGGAGGGGATGGAGTTTAGGGACTAGCAAATGAGTAAGCAAATTATACCCCAGTATGTAAGTGTGGTTGTTTTAATAGGCAAATAAGTTATGACAGTATGTTGCAGTACAAGAATGTTGTAAAATTTGCACAAGATGAAGAGAGAGACCTCATCAAGGGAACCTGGAGATGTGAAAGCTTTCCAGAGGCAGTGATGCCTGAACTGAGTTTGGAGAAATAATAGGACTCTTGCAAAGGTGAAATAAACATTCCAAATAAGAGGAAACTGCATGTGCCAAAGTAGAGGTGAGTAATACTGGCATGTTTGGGAAATAAGTGTAGAACTAGTGAGCAAGAGAATGACAGATGTTAAAGCTTGAGTAGAAGGCAGAGGCCAGGTGACAAATAGCCTTGTTTGCCATGCTAAGTGATTTGGATTTTATCCTAAAATTGATGGAGTCAAAGATGTTAAGAAAGGGAATTGTTCTGGGAACAATGTGTAGAGGATAAATTTAGGGGATTGAAGAAAGCTGGACAGACTGATGCCTAGAAATCTGGGCTATTGCAATTCAAGTGATAGATGAATAAGGGTCCAAACTCAAACAGGAACAGCATGGATGGAGAGTAGGAGACAGATAATCATGTATTAGAATAAAAGATGGTTTGCAAGCAAATGGGAGATGACAGTGAGAAAGAAGAAAGTTAAGCTGACTCACAAGTAGGGTTGCCAGATAGACATGTCCTGCATTTAATGATTTTCTCCTGCATCCAGTATTGACTTTGTCAGGAAATCCTAAAGGTATTCAGGGTTTTTCCCCCATTAATGAAAAATCAGCACTTAGAGATATTTTTTTGCTTCAGTAATTGGCACTTAAGTCACTTAAGCGGCAACACAAACTAGAAATCATACTTAAGTGATTTAGGTGCCAATTCAAGCTAGAAATCATACCTCTGCAAATAAAGATCTGAACAGTCCCTTATGGTCTCTCCTATGTTTAGCTGAGGGACGACAAAAAGAGGGAACTGAAAACAAAAGTACTTGTTTTCCATATTAAAGAAAGGAAAAGACTGTTCTTTTGGCCAGAGTCCCTAGTCATAAATAATCCTCAATAATTAGATCTTTGGGTCAGTACATATGCACTGAAAATCATTCAGCGGCAGCCTCACTCCAGTGGCTGTGTTTCTGAAAGTTAGCAAGTTAACGACAGCCTCCAGCTCCTGGAAGTCAGCCGATTAGTGACTGCCTCATGCTCTCGATGTCAGTCAGCAAGTGCCTCACTCCAGTGACCGTGCTTCTGAATGTACATCAGTCAATAACAGTCTTGTTGCAGTGACCACACTAACACACTTGAAAGTCTGGCAATCCATAAGCACTCCGGCTTCTGAAAATCCATCAATCCCTGGACACCAAGCTTCCCAAAACCTTGGATAAAATCAGCTCTGACTTTCTTCAGGGAGACTCCTTGCAAATACAGCTCTCCCTTGCAGGCACACATGAAGTTCACCTTTTCTGTGTCACATATCGAGTTCAGTTTATTGTAAGTTTGTAAGTTTGCAACCATTTCAACAATTCAACCCCATTTTACTGTTAGTTGTGCTTCAACCTTGTGAGTGAGATTATTCAGTATTTTCAATTCTTGTGATTGCTATAATCTGTTTTTTAATTTTATATTTTGTGTTAAGAATACTTAGCATGAGATCTACCCTATTGTCTATCTTTTATTTGTGTATATTTGAATCCCAAATGCAAGTTTCATGATTAATTTTCAAAACATTGGGTATCTGTTAAATTAGGGATAAGTCCTTCTGAAGCTCCTTCTGCACTATGCAATTATTCACTCAATATAGAAAAATGACAAAAAGTCAGATATAAACCTACATATACTAACAGCTAAGCCTAAAAGATATATGATTTCCTCAACCACTAAAGAAAGGGATAAAATAACAAATTTCTGATTAAAAGAAATTCAGATGAAAATAAAATAATTGCAGCACAAGCTGTAATGACCTTCCACACTGTATATCATGACATCAGTCCTTTCAGTTAAAATGACCAATAGGACATACCAAAAGTATTTTCTGATGCTAAAATTGCAAACATTTTCAAGTGCTATAATAAAATCCACTACAATAATAAAAATGCAATTGCTCCATTTGCTATTGCAGATATCATTAAAAATGTAAAATGCCTTATCTTTTTACAGTATAGCCCCAGATGCAAATAATCACAATGATAAAAAAATTTTCTCTTTGCTTATGCAATGTTTTTCTTTTGAAACATTTTGCTTATAAGGCTATCTTATCCCTTCCAGATTAGACCTCAGAAATGATACAAAATCTTTGCAGAACCTCAATTGGGTTAATAAGGAAAACTTTACTGCTTTGGTGGATATAATATAAATACAAATTTAGGTAGATGGATAAAAGTACAAATAATTTTTTGGCCAGGCACAGAGGCTCATGCCTGTAATCTCAGCACTTTGGGAGGCCGAGGCAGGAGGATCACTTGAGGCCAACAGTTTGAGACCAAGCTGGGCAATAGTGAGACCCCACCTCTACAAAAAATAAAAATAAAAAATTATAAACAATTTTTATTCAAAATTAAAGCTAAGCCTGTTATTCTATGAAAGGTGTTGGCTATCCTGCCCATATTCTGCATGATGCTACACAGAAAACATCTGATATCTGTTCTATTGACACTGAAGTAATCATCATGAAATTTTACCCTTCCTCTTCAGCATTTAAACAGTTTTTTTTTTTTGTTTGTTTTTTTTTTTTTATTTATTTTTTAAATTTCAGAATATCATGGGGGTACAACATTTTGGCCATACACATTGCCCCTGTTCTGCCCGTGTCAGAGCCACAATCGTGGTCATCTCCCAAACTGTGCTCCCCACATCCATTCAGTGAGAGTTTTTCCCATCCCTTCCACCCCCCTCCCGCCCGCCCGCCCCCTGATGAATGTTATTGCCCTGTGTGATGTAAGTGTTGATCAGTTAGTACCAATTTGATGGTGAGTACCAGTGGTGCTTGTTTTTCCAATCCTGTGACACTTCGCTTCGAAGAATGGGTTCTAGCTCCGACCAGGATAATACCAGATGTGTTAATTCACTATTGTTCCTTATTGCTGAGTAATACTCCATGGTATACATATACCACATTTTATTGATCCACTCGTGTATTGATGGGCACCTGGGTTGTTTCCACAACTTTGCAATTGTGAATTGTGCTGCTATGAACATTCGAGAGCAGATGTCTTTATTATAAAATGTCTTTTTTTCTTTTGGATAAATACCCAGTAGTGGGATTGCTGGGTCAAATGGTAATTCTACTTTTAATTCTTTGAGATATCTCCATATTCTTTTCCATAGAGGTTGTACTAATTTGCAGTCCCACCAGCAGTGTATGAGTGTTCCTACCTGTCCACATCCCCGCCAACATTTGTTATTTGGGGATTTTTTGATATGAGCCAATCTCACTGGAGTTAAGTGATATCTCATTGTGGTTTTGATTTGCATTTCCCTGATGATTAGAGAAGTTGAGCACTTTTTTATATGTTTGCTGGCCATCATTCTGTCTTCTTTGGAAAAGTTTTTGTTCATGTCCTTTGCCCATTTTTTAATAGGGTTGTTTGATTTTTTCTTGTTGATTTTCCTAAGTTCTGTATAGATTCTGGTTATAAGCCCTTTATCAGAGGTGTAGCATGCAAATATTTTCTCCCATTCTGTAGGTTGTCTGTTCACTCTAGTGATAGTTTCCTTGGCTGTGCAGAAGCTTTTCAATTTGATCAGGTCCCATGTATTTATTTTTGTTGCTGCTGTGATTGCTTTGGGGGTCTTCTTCATAAATTCTTTGCCTAGGCCAATGTCCATAAGAGTTTTTCCAACATTTTCTTCGAGAATTCTTATGGTTTCATGTCTTAGGTTTAGATCTGTTATCCATTGTGAATTGATTTTTGTGAGAGGTGAGAGGTGTGGGTCCACTTTCAGTCTTCTACATATGGCCATCCAATTTTCCCAGCACCATTTGTTGAATAGGGAATCTTTTCCCCAGTGTACGTTTTTCTGGAATTTGTCAAAGATCAGGTGACTGTATGAGGTTGGTTTTATATTTGGGTTCTCAGTCCTGTTCCATTGGTCTACTGTCTGTTCTTGTGCCAATACCATGCAGTTTTGGTTACTATAGCCTCGTAGTATAGTTTGAAGTCTGGTAGACAGATGCCTCCCAATTTGTTCTTTTTGCTTAAGATTGCTTTGGCTAGACGGGTCCTCTCTGGTTCCACACGAAGCGTAGAATTATTTTTTCTAGATCGGCAAAAAATGATGTTGGTATTTTGATAGGGATTGCATTGATTCTGTAAATTAATTTAGGTAGCAAAGCCATTTTTACTATGTTGACTCTGCCTATCCAAGAGCATGGTAAGGTTTTCCATCTATTTACATCCTCTGCAATTTCCTTTCTCAGTGTTTCATAATTCTCTCTATATAGGTCTTTGATCTCCTTAGTTAGATATATTCCTAAATATTTAATTTTCTTTGTTGCTATTGCAAAAGGTATAGCATCTTTAATTTGTTTCTCGGCTTGATTGTTATTAGCATATATGAAGGCTATGGATTTGTGTGTATTAATTTTGTATCCTGAGACTTTGCTGAATTCATTTATCAATTCCAGTAATCTCTTGGTTGAATCTTTGGGGTTTTCTATGTATAATATCATATCGTCTGCGAATAGTGAAAGTTTGACCTCTTCTGCCCCCATCTGGACGCCCCTGATTCCTCTGTCTTGTCTAATTGCTGTGGCCAGGACTTCCAGCACTATGTTGAAAAGAAGTGGAGATAGTGGACACCCTTGTCTGGTGCCAGTTTTAAGGGGGAATGCCTTCAATTTTTCCCCATTCAGTATGATATTGGCTGTGGGTTTATCGTATATGGCTTTAATAGTTTCTAGGAATGAGCCATCTATGCCTATATTGTTAAGAGTTTTTATCATAAAAGGGTGTTGGATTTTGTCAAAAGCCTTTTCTGCATCTATTGAAAGGATCATATAATCTTTGTTCTTGCTTTTATTTATATGGTGAATTACATTTATAGATTTGCGTACGTTGAACCATCCCTGCATCTCGGGAATAAAGCCCACCTGATCATGATGGATTATTTTTTTGATGTGCTTTTGAATTCGGTTTGCAAGGATTTTATTGAGAATTTTTGCATCTATATTCATAAGGGATATTGGTCTGTAGTTTTCTTTTTTTGTTGTGTCCTTTCCTGGCTTTGGTATCAAGGTGATATTGGCTTCGTAGAATGAGTTTGGGAGGATTCCATCCTTCTGGATATTTTCAAATAATTTCTGCAGTATAGGCACCAGTTCTTCTTTGTAGGCTTGGTAGAATTCAGGTGTGAACCCATCTGGTCCAGGACTTTTTTTGTGGGTAGATTTTTAATTACTGCTTCAATTTCGGTGCTTGATATTGGTCTGTTTAGAAATTCTGTTTCTTCCTGGTTGAGCCTAGGGAGGTAGTGTGTTTCTAAGAATTTGTCCATTTCTTCCACATTTCGTGTTTGTGGGCATAGAGATTTTTGTAGTATTCAAAGATGATGTTTTGTATTTCCATGGTATCAGTTGTGACTTCTCCTTTTTCATTTCTAATTGAGCTTATTAGAGTCCTTTCCTTTCTGCTTCTGGTCAACCTGGCAAGTGGCCTGTCTATTTTGTTTATCTTTTCAAAGAACCAGCTTTTCGTTTCATTGATCTTCTGTATTGTTCTTTTGTTCTCGATTTCATTTAATTCTGCTCTAATTTTGGTTATTTCTTTTCTTCTGCCTGGTTTTAGGATTGCTTTGCTCTTCCTTTTCCATTTCCTTAAGATGATTCATTAGTTTACTGATTTGTGACTTTTCTGTCTTTTGGATGTGGGAATTTAGGGCGATAAATTTTCCTCTCAAGACTGCTTTTGCTGTATCCCACAGATTTTGATAACTTGTGTCCCCATTATCGTTTAGATCGAAGAATCTTTTGATTTCATTTTGAATCTCCTCTTTGACCCAATACTCCTTCATCAATAGATTGTTTAGTTTCCAAGTTTTTGGAGGAAGATGTGAGTTTCTGTTGGAATTGATATCTAATTTTATTCCGCTGTGGTCTGAAAAGATACATGGTATGATTTCTATTTTTTTGAATTTGTTTAGATCTGTTTTGTGGGGCCCAGGATGTGGTCAATTTTAGAGAAAGTTCCATGAGCTGATGAGAAGAATGTATATTCAGTGTTATTTGGGTGGAGTGTTCTGTAGATATCTGTTAGGCCCAAATGTTCTAGAGTCCTGTTTAGGTCTTTTATTTCTCTATTTACTTTTTGTTTGGAGGATCTGTCCAGTTCCGTCAGTGGGGTGTTGAAGTCCCCTGCAATTATGGCATTCCTGCTTATTATGTTGTCTAGATCTAGCAGCATTTGCTTTATGTACCTGGGTGCTCCTGTGTTGGGTGCATAAATGTTTAGGATTGTTAAATCCTCTTGTGAAATTTTTCCCTTCACCACTATATAGTGTCCATTTTTGTCCTTCTTTACTTTTATTGCTTTAAAGTTGATGTCATCTGAAATGAGGATGGCTACTCCAGATTTCTTTTGGTTTCCATTAGCCTGAAAAATTGTATTCCATCCTTTCACCTTGAGTCTGAATGCGTCTTTGTGTGTGAGGTGTGTTTCCTGAAGACAACAGATACTTGGTTTGTTTTTTAATCCATTCAGCCAGCCTATGTCTCTTCAATGGGCAGTTCAAGCCATTTACATTTATTGAGAGAATTGATATTTGGGGTAAATTTCTGATTATTCTGTTGGGTGGTATCTTTTGTTTTACCTCTTGCGTCATTGTGGAGTCTGGTTTCTGGGGTTTTAGCCTTTGCATAATTTTACATAGGTGGGTGTCTGTTGCGCTGGTCAGTGTATAATGCAGGTCTAAGCATTTCTTGCAAGGCCGGTCTGGATTTCGCAAATTCTATCAGTGATTGCTTATCTGGAAAGGTCTTAATTTCTCCCTCATATAAGAAGCTTAGTTTGGCAGGATACAGAATTCTGGGTTGACCTTTGTTTTGTTTTAGGAGATTGATGATGTCTCCCCATTCCCTTCTGGCTTGTAAGGTTTCAGTTGAGAAATCTGCAGTTAATCTGATGGGTTTCCCTTTGTAGGTTACCTCCTTTTTTTGTCTTACAGCTCTGAGGAGTGCCTCTTTTGTGTTTTACTTTGGTCAGTCTAATAATTATGTGGCGTGGTGAATGCCTTTTCACGTTGACTCTCCCAGGAGTCCTGTGTGCTTCTTGTACTTGGATGTCGAGATTTCTGGCTAAGCCATGGAAATTTTCCTCTATTATTCCTTCAAATAAATTTTCCAGCCCATGCAAATTTTCTTCCTCTCCCTCAGGGATACCTATTATCCTTATGTTTGGCCTCTTTACATAATCCCACATTTCTTGTATGCTTTTTTCCTGTCTCTTGTTTTTGTGTTCTTTCTCTTCAGCTGATTTATTTAGTGCATAGAAGCTGTCTTCTAGCTCTGAAATTCTTTCCTCTGCATGGTCCAGCCTATTCTTAAGGCTTTCCACTGTGTTTTGTAGATCCTTGAATGCTTCTTTCATTTCTAGGATTTCTATTTGATTTTTCCGTAATATTTCTATTTCTTTGGAGAATTTTTCATTCATTTCTTGCATTTTTCTTGTGGTTTCTTTGTGCTGGGATTCAATTTTCTCTTGAATTTCATTGAGCTTTCTTATAATCCATAAACGAAATTCCTCTTCTGTCATTCTACCCATTTCATTTGGGTTGGTATCCATTGCTGAGGAACTGATAATTTCTTTTGGGGGTGACTTTCACTCTGATTTTTCATGTTCCCTGAGTTCTTTCGCTGGTTTTTTCTCATCTGGTCTCTTGGTCAAGAGCTGGGGGTGTTAGAGCTAGTTTATGGCCCTGTCACCAGGCCCACAATTATTTTTCCTTGGCAAAGCCAGGGAGAGAAGTAGTGGCCTGTATTGCCTTAGGTGTATTTTAGCAAGTTTGTTGGATCTTGAGTTAACTCTGACCTGTGGTCTTCTCCTCTTCCCAGTGGAGTGTGGTGAGAATGACCTCCCAGCGTGGGCTCTGAGCTAATGGATTGTACTTGAGAATATGAGTCCTCCGCTCTCTATTAGCTAGGTATTCTGTTATGTCCGTAGCAGACTCTGATTCCCCAGTTGGGGTATGCGAAAGCCCTGTGCTTTGGGAGGGGTCTTGTAGCTCCTAGGGGTTACTTTGACCCTGTTCTTCCTGAGGTTCTGGTAGAAACACAATTTCCTTTGGCTGCAGTGTGAGAGCTGAGTTGGGAAAATTTTACACAGCTCAGAGGTTGCTCATCTAGCCACGTGTGGCTGCCCTTCTGATGTGTGTCTCCGCGTGAAACTGGTTGATAGGGGGATCTCCAATTGTGTACCCCTTTTCCACCACTAGACCTCAAGGCGAGGCAGGTGGCCGTCTCTATCCCCAGCAGTCTCCACCGGGGGGATGTTCCCACGGGGAGGGGGAGTAGTGGCAGCTGGAAGCACTCTTGGGTGGCGCGAAATTCCCTATTGAAGTGGGCAGGATTATGGGGAGCTGCTCTGGTTCAGCCTGTGGCTCTTGAGGTATTTGGTTGTCATGGGAACCAGCAGTTATACCAAATGAGTCACTATGGCCAGCAACCTTCAAATGAGCAATCTCTGGGGTACAGGAGGGCTGGGACCTGAGGGGCGGGCACTAGGACCGACACGGAGCGGAGTTGTCGGAGGCCAGAGCCGGGGTAGCAGAACCAGATGGACGAGCTGCAAACTGTTTCCAATACTCAAAGGTCCCACCGCTACAGTTCCGGGATCTCGACCCACCTGGAACCCACGGATGCAGCTGTCCCTGGCCACCAAAGGCAAAGCCTGTCTCGCCCCAGCGGATGAGCCCCGGGCCGGGGCGGGGGGAGCTAGAGACGCGGGTCACGGCTCCGCGCGGGCGGCTGTAAAGATGGCGGCCGCCGCCAGCCTGGCGCACAGCCGGACTCCGATCACGCCGGGAGTGCAGTTTTTCTCCGCCGGTAGTTGTTAGCAACCTCTAAGGGCGCGTCCCGCTCTCCGATAAACTCCTGGGCCCAGTCCCGCTGACTTCTAGTGGCGCAGTGCCGGCCTGCGGGTTCCCGCGCACTGTCCCGGGAAGCTGAATCTCGGTCCCCGCCCAGTTCCTCCCCAGCCCTTGGCAGTCTCTGTATATCGTAGCTGCGAGATGTGTCTGGCTCTGGCTACTTCCTCCTCTCCACAGGGCTCGCCGTCCCTAGCCACCGCTCTGTCCCAACTCTGGGCTTGTCCCTGACTGCGTGTATGGGGAGGCGTGTAACCGCTTGGGGGGCAGGTCGCGCTGCGCCGACCTGGCGAGTGCGTCCTTCCCGCGCTCTGGGCTCTATTGTGCTCCGTGCGCCCTCCGATCTTTGTGAAAATTTTGTACCTGTTTTCTTGGGCTGGGCGTTCGGCGTTGTTTCTCTGTCATTCGCAATGCTGTTTTTGGAGTGAGTGGTCCGTGTTCGCCGGCAGCCGCTGGCGTTCTTCACCTCCTTTCCTGGGAGCGGTATGGTGGGAGGACCCTATCACACCGCCATTTTTTTTTCCCTCCTCCAGCATTTAAACAGTTTTAACTGAGCAGTTATAGAATTTTTTTATTTTGTTGGCATTCAGTATTCTTTAATTCTCTGACACTCAGAAGCTTGTTGGGATTTCCAGTTTTAGCTACAACATGTGAACAGCTTGGAAGTAATCACTCCTGTCTTTAAAAGAAAAGGCTGGACAAGCTGAAAATCAATGACTTTCCTTTTATCTTTCTGAGAACTGAGGTTGAGACACTGAAATCTGAAGAGACAGGCATATCCAAAAGCACAGTCCAAATCTGCTTGCTTGGAGCAGAAGCTTCTGGAGCCATGAACTGGTAGGAAAACACATGGTAATTTTGATAATTTGCAAGAGGTTGGGTATGGGCCAGATTGGGAGTGAGAAACTCCTGGGGGCCATAGTCTTGAGGGGTCCCCCGTACTTCCATTGCCATTAGCTCCAGGAATCCTGCAGGTTAACATGGTGACAATTCCAAGAAATATTCCCTCAGGGCTCTGGCAGAGAAGGGTAACCATTGTGGAATATACCCAGAGCCTTCTCCATAAAAAAGCCTACACTTCGAGGAGTTTGCCAGAGCCTTATGCTAGCTGGGGGGAAGGACATTCCTCCCACTCTAGCTCTCTCTAACCTTCCTATCTCACCTAAGGGTGAGGAAATGTAGTTAACAGGGGTCAAGGCTTCAAGGAAATAGATTGGGAATACTGCAACCAGGGGAGGAAGTACAGGGCAAGGAGGCAACTGGAGAAACCAGTTGAGAGGTCCCAGCCCCCATACACAGGCCCAGTAACACAGACTTAATTGGAAGATATAGAATGCACCCCCTCTGCCACCATACCAAAAGGGCTCTGATACAATAATACTGAATTACAGCAACAGAACCACAAGACACAGACTCCCTGAGAGGAGTGTTTAGGGAAGCTCAAAGTCAAAAGTGGAGACAAAAACAGATATGTGAGGAATTTGAAACCTCTGGCACATATGGCTAGTCAATTCCTAGCCAAGTTAATATAAATACAGCAGCATATTGAAAGGATTATATACCAACGACCAAGTAGGATTTATCCCAGAAATCCAAGTTTTGTTCAACATATGAAAATCAATTATACCACATTAATAGAATGGGGGAGGGGGCTGTGTTCATGTTGATGCAGAAAAAGCATTTCACAAATTCAGCTAATTCGGCTGGGATCAGCACTTCCTGTTTCACTGGAAACACTTTGTGAGGTAGCAAAAAAATTCAGAAATCATGGATGTGCCTTTGTAGAGAACAACAGACTCTTGTTTTGCAGTTGGGACTGTGGGGCCCAGAATCCGTTCCAGTCCCTACCCAAGTTGAGGGCAGATACACTCCCCTAGGTATCCCATCAAACACTGTGAAGGGATTTTGTCTGATACCGTCAAAGTCCCAGATCCTTAAGCTAATCCACAGGGAGCACATCCTGGATGGACCTGATTGAATCAGGAGGGTGAGACATAATTTTTCCTCTTTTGCAGAAGATACTGAGGTTCAGAGAACAAAGGATATGCCCGAGCTCACAGAGCAAGTGAAAGTGCTGAGGCAGTTTCAGATCTTTTCATCGAAAACCAAGGTCTTGATACCCAGTATCCACTGCAAGAAATGGCCTGTTCCTTGACATTGGGGCCAGCTTCTGCCCATTGGGCCCTGTGCAAGCTATCTTTGGATTCTTATAAAGACACTAATCTCATTTATGAGGGCTTTACCCTCATGACCTCATCTACCTTTAATTACCTCCCAAAGGCCTCACCCTCTAATACCATCACACTAGGGAGTAGAGTTTCAACACATGAATTTTTGGGGGAAACAAGCATTCCCCACAAGTTGTGACACTACTTAATCCTCAGTTACTTTTTTCTGCTTTTCTCTTCATTCCTTCCAGATTTCCTTGAATTCCCAAATTTTGGCTGTGTAAATTATCATGAATATTATTTTGGGTTGGTATTGAAATAATTGGTGATTTCAATTTTTAAAAATTTTATTCATACATTTTTAAAATTTTCAGAGTACATGTGATAATTTAATACATTGGATTATTTGTAAAAATCAAATTAGTGTAATTGGGATATCTACCACCTTAAATATTTGTCTTTTCTTTATGCTAGAAACATTTGAATTATTCTCTTTTAGCTATTTTGAAATATACACTAGATTATTGTATTGTCACCCTAATGATCCAGCAAACACTAGGTCTTATTCTGTCAAATGGTATATTGGTACCCATTAATCTATGTCTCTTCACTCATAATCTTGAAAATACAGGCAGCTCTAAACCATGGTGAAATTCACTCTCTTTATAGGATTTATACTGGACCATTAGGCTTGAAAGCCACAGTCCTTGCCCTGGCCTCACAGAGGGGCCCTAGAGAGAATCCTGGGCTATAAATGGGAGGACCACATCTCCTCAGGTTTTTCTCTTCTATAAGAGAAGAGGTTTTTCTCTTCCCTTAGGCTAAAATTCAGAGAGAGGAACATGATGTCCTCGTAGAATTTGTTCTTTCTCTTTCTCTCTCTGAGTATCTGCAGGACAGGAAAGGTTGGACTTCTGTCTGCACAGTGGGAATCACCATATGTGTTTGTCTCCATGACTATTCCTCTCTGTCCTCTCTCTTACCTACTACTTCTGATCTTCTTTACACCATTTAGGTAAAAATTGCCATATATTCTCTCCCAACATTTCCTTCTCATTTCTTACTATCTCCCTTGTTGCATAACAATTAATCTATCTTAAATTAATTTTCCTTTTGTCATTAGAGAACCAGAAAAGACTCCATTTTTATTTGCAAATAAAATACTTCCTTGGCACATGAGAAACTACCACTGGTTCACCCAGTCCCCCATATTTCTGATCTGTGCAGACTCCTTCACATAGGAGCAGCACCCACTATCACCCACATTTTCATTACCTTCAGCTACTTTTCTTCCCAGTAATCTACCCTGTTGCCCCTCTTGTTTGAAGAATTCAGCCAAGAAATCTCACCTATTAATTCTTTTATCATTTTATTATTTATTTATTTATTTTTATTTTAATAGATTTAAGGGGTACAACTGATTTTTTGTTACATGAATGAATTCTATAGTGGTGAAGTCAGGGCTTTTAGTGTACCCATCACCTGAATAGTATACATTGAACCCAATAGGTAGTTTCTGATCCCTCACCCTCCTCCCACCTTTCTCTCTTCTAAGTCTCCAAAATCCCTTATGTCACTCTATGTGAGCATGTACACCCATCATTCAATTCCCTCTTATAAGTGAGTACACGTGGTATTTGTTATTCCGTTCCTAAGATATGTCGCTAGGATAATGGCCTCCAGTTCCATCCAAGTTGCTGCAAAAGACATTATTTCATTCCTTTTTATAGCTGAGTAGTGCTCCATGGTGTATATACCACATTTTTTTAATCCACTTGTCTGTTGAGGGGCACTTAGGTTGATTCCGTATCTTTGCAATTGTGAATTGTTCTGCAATAAACATACGAGTGCCTGTGTCTTTTTTATATGACTTCTTTTCCTTTGGGTAGATACCCAGTAGTGGGATTGCTGGGTCAAATGGTAGGTCTGCTTTTAGTTCTTTGAGGAATCTCCATACCATTTTCCATAGAAGTTGTACTAATTTCATTCCTACCAACAGTGAATAAGCATTCCCTTTCACCACATCCAAGCCAAGATTTGTTGTTATTTCTCTTTTTAATACTGGCCATTCTGAGTCACCTATTAAATTTTTACACTGAAACATTGAAACAGTTTCCCCTACATTGGATTATTTTCCCAAATGTTTAAAACTGAACACCCATGTTCCCTCACCCTTAGAAAGACAAGCAGCCCTGAAAATGAGTGAAAATCATTTCTTGAATAAATCTTAAATCTCAAGAAGTCTTTCCTAATCGCCTAATCTTCTGCCCCAGGACCCAGAGATTCTGTGGAGCTTCCATCTATTGTCAGTAATAAAAAGCTCCCTGGCCTTTGGACCTTCTTAAAGCTGAGCTTCTCAGCCCTGAAGATCAGAACACCTGAGCCCTTTAGAACTCCAGAAGCTTGGGCTCCGACTGCACCATTGCATAAGAATCCCTGAGAAGGGACTCAGGATGGTTAAACCCTCTCCTAGTAGTTCTAACCTGCAGCCTAGAGAGTTTTAATCTAATCTAAATCCCTGCCTCCTGAGGGTACAGTGAGGTGGGGAGGGACAAAGGTGGTGTGGGGAGGCCTGCACTCAGTGCAGCTCACAGCAAAGCCCAGGATGCTCCTCTAAAGCAGAGATTTCAACACAGGCCTCGTTTTAGAAGCCTCCAGGAAGATTTCTATAAACACAAGCCCTGGGCCCCAGGCCACAATAATTAAGTCTGAATCACTACAGTTGGCCTTTGCAAAACCTTCAAGGTGATTCTACTGTAGAGTCAGGGCTGGGAAGGTGTTCCACACCTGAATTCACTTGCAGACAAGAGCCACGATTTCGCTGATTTATAGACCCATGGAAGAGGCTAGACTTGACCAGGGAGTTATGTTGAAATGTACTAAGTGTTAGTGGAGGTCGAGGTCAGAATGGCAGCACCTGTAAGGGTATCACTGGTTGAGAAGGCCTCTGTGCCCATTGTGACTAACTGAGGCCTAAGGGAGGAGTCTTGAGCCAGCTCATGCCTGGAGCTCAGGAGCAGCAAGACCCAAGGCAGCACTGTGCCCGTCCAGGCAGAAGTGAGGAGGAAGTGTGGCTGGAGCATGGCTATCCAGAGAAAATCAACTGGATTGGAAGCTGCCACATGGATGAAGAATGTCTGCAGAAACAACTTGACTGTATACCGAGGACAATATAACCAGGGTCCTCATTAGATGTGTTGGCTGTTGTCCATGGAAGTGACCCTTAAATGCCTGCACTATTGTAATTCCAGCATGGATAAAAAGTTAATGCCATGTACATTTATAAAATAAGGTATCAATCAATTTCTGTTTGGGAAGAAACTGTCATTGGAGAAGAAAGAATTCAGGGATTGTTTCTGCATTTTTGCTTTCAAACCAGCCTAGATGCTGTTGTCATTTACACCAGGAGCTGAGTTGGGGGTGGTGCTGGGTGTAGAGCCTCTGAGTGCGGGCTCTGCTACCAGCGTGGGCCCCTGCACTTTCAATGTGATAGAAATTAACAAGAGGCCAAACCCAGGCCACAGGCAAGGCTTTATTTGGGCTTATGTTCAAACATCAGGGAAGCAGCACAATGGAAAAACCCTCAGGCTGCCTCCCCAGGGGAGTTCAGGGAAAGTTTTAAAGAGGCTTAGGTAGGAAAAGGGTGAGGTATAAGTATGTAGAGGTGGAGATTTTCTTGTGCCTGCGTAGTTTTATTACATGCTCTCTAGTGCGTCGTTGTGTGTTTCATTAGCATGTTAGATCTCCACCCCTGGGTGTGATTTTTAGCATTAAAATGAAATTATAATGAGAGAAATGTCAGGGTAAGGCCAGTGTGAGGTCCTTTTTGGCTGGAGGTGGTTACATCCAGATAGGTCTGGTTTCTTTGTAGCCAGGTTCCTTAACAGTTAGTGTCAGCATCTTGCTTCAGTGGTCTTGGAAAGCATTACTCAAGAGACAGGTGGTTTGGCCCCCTCCTTCCACGGGTATGGCCTGAATTCCAGCGGCTAGGAGGTCATTTGTTTTTTGCTCTTCTATAGTCAGTCTGGGTTATGCAGCCCATGTTGCCTCCCTTGATCAGAAGTGAGGCCTGAGTCCTGTCCCTATACTGTCTCAGCCCCTGCTAGATGTGAAGCTGGAGGTGCCTGAAGTCTCTATTGCCTGCAGCAAGACAAGGGGCCCTGGCCTGGAGAGGGAGACTGGGAGTTTATTAGCACTTGGGGAAGAGGGAGGAGTAGCTTGGTCAGATCTTCCTCTCAGACAGCCCCGTAGGCAGTGTGGGGGTGTATGGGACAGGCCTGAAGTGGGAGGCACAGAGAACAGTTTCCTGGACATATGGGCACTGGGAAGTGGAGGCCTGAAATCTGTCTGTGGAAATGAAGAGGATGTGATATTTTTAGATGACATGGAAAGAATCAAGGATTAGTCCTGAGCAAACTCAATTACATGTTGAGTTTGTTCTGACTTAAGAAGGTACCACTCACTGTAAAGCCCCCTTTCCTGTGTTCTCAGACTCCATCATGAGTTAAAGGGCATAAATCTGAAGGATTGTGTGGAGTGGAGTGGACTAAATCCCAAGATTCTAGATTTATTTGGAGTGGGATCCCTAATACTGGACTACACCTGAGATTCTGAAGCCAAGAAACAATCTAAGCCTTGTGTTCCCAACATGCTTGATCACGCCGGGTACTCAGTGCTGTCATTCTCTGTCCCCACCATCACTTGCTCCAACTATTTAATATTAACCCCCCTCAGACCTTCCCCTCTTCTTCCCTCCTTTGGCATACACACATCTCAAGTGTGTCCTGTAGGGAGAAAGCTCTGCTCCTCCCTCCTCCCCTCTCTAAACTCTTCTTTCTGCCTGGGCCTCTCCTAAAGGGTCCCACACTGGTCACTTCCATCGTGACCACCCGTCCACCTTCAGCCCACTGAAGCCTGGTCTCTTCCCCTAACCCTCCATTCAGACCATCTGCCGCAAGTCACAAATGAGTCTCTTGCCAAACTCAAAGAACATCGCTGACCATTCCACGATAACTCAGGTGGAAGGGGGTGGTTTGTTTGTAGGAATGTTACAACCCTCCCCTTGCATTTGAGATGTAGGTCTCAGAGACCCCGGGAATCCTTCCCTAGTTAATCTCTAATTTCTCTGCCCATTTATTCAATCACATTTTATCTAGGTGAAGGGATTTTGCAGATGTGATGATTAGTTTATCTTCAGTCAACCCAAAATCTCAAGGTTGGGTGGATCTGACTCAATCCCACCCAAGACCTTTAAAAGTGGTCAGACCTGCACTGGCTTCAGATATGCCAGAAACAGAGAGGAGCAAACACATCTCCACACTCAGGCACCTCCTGACTCCTGGATTCCATTAGGGAAAATAAGTGCTAGTTCTCTGTCAGCCCAGGATTAGGCCCTAAGGCTGCAGTGAGAAGAATCCCAGGAGAAAACTCAGGAGTAAAAATGGAGGTAAGTTGGAGGGAGCTGGCCTCCTGTGTTTCACGGGAGGGAGGCTGGATTGTCTTCCATTTCACTTCACAAGAATTTTTACCGCCATTAAAATATGTGCTATTCTTTACAAATATAACTCACTTAATCCCCATGGTAAACCTGATGGAAGGTGTTATTCCCATATCCATTTTATAGTGAAGGAAACTGAGGCATGGCATGGCCAACTACCTTGTATGGGGACCCAGAGGTGTACTTTTCAGAGCTGGGAAAAACCAGCACTCTGACTACTGAGTCCATGAGCTTCGCAGCTGTTCTGTGCTGCCTGTCAACTTCTTCATGGTTTATCCCTTCACACATTCCTGATTTTAATTAGATTGTGTCTCTGCTTTGGGAATTCATCATAGTTATTCCATTTTTCTTCTCCTTACGTTCCATTTGGGTTCTTTGTATCTTCCTACTCTCTCTTAATGCTCCTGCTTCCTCGGCATGTTTGGCCATAGGCGATCTCTAATGGCTGTTTTAAAGTCTTGCTCCACTAATTCCATCATCTGTGTCACTTCTGGATCTGTTGATGGAATTTCTATTAGTGGTGAATTGTATTTCCCTGTTTTGTTGCATGCCAGGTCATTTTAGGTAGGAGGCCAGCATTGTGCATTTTACACGAGTAGGTGCTGGATATTTTGTGTTCCTTTAACTAATGCTGGGCTTTTTTGTCATGCAGTTAAATTACTTGGAAATAAGTTGACGTTTTGGGGGATCATTTTGAATATTTTTTCTTTTTTTTTTAATTTCAGAATATTACAGGGTTAGAAAGGTTTTGGTTACATAAGTTGCTTTTGTACCATTTGAGTCAAAGTTATAAGTGTGCCTATCATCCAGATAATGTGCATTGTACCCATTAAGTGTGAATTTACCCACCCTCTCCTCCCCACTCCCACCTGATTGATTTCCAATGAATGTTATCTCCATATGTGTACATAGGTGTTGATCAATTAGTTCCAATTGAATGATGAGTACACGTGTTGTTTGTTTTTCCATTCTTGTGATACTTCACTTAGAAGAATGGTCTCCAGTTCCATCCAGGTTAATACAAGAGGTATTAGTTCACCATTTTGTTTATGGCTGAGTAGTACTCCATGGTATACATATACCACATTTTATTAATCCACTCATGTATTGATGGGCACTTGGGTTGTTGCCACATCTTTGCAATTATGAATTGTGTTGCTATAAACATTCGAGTGCAGGTGTCTTTTTTTATAGAATCTCTTTTTTTCCTTAGGGTAAATACCCAGTAGTGGGATTGCTGGATCAAATGGTAGTTCTACTTTTAGTCCTTTGAGGTATCTCCAGCCTACTTTCCATACAGGTTGTACTAGTTTGCAGTCCCAGCAGCAGTGTATCAGTGTTCCTGTCTCTCTGCATCCACACCAGCATTTGCTGTTTTGGGCCTTTTTGATAAAAGCCATTCTACTGGAGTTAAGTGATATCTCATTGTGGTTTTGATTTGCATTTCCCCGATGATTAGAGATGTTGAGCATTTTTTCATATGTTTCTTGGCCATTAGTCTATCTTCTTTTGAAAAGTTTCTGTTCAGGTCTTTTGCCCACAGTTTAATAGGGTTTGATTTTTTTTTTCTTGCTGATTTGCTTGAGTTCTTTATAGATTCTAGTCATCAGCCCTTTATCAGATGTATAGCATGCAAATATTTTCTCCCATTCTGTAGGCTATTTGCTCTATTAATTGTGTCCTTGGCTGTGCAGAAGCTTTTTAAGTTGATCATGTCCCATTTATTTATTCTTCATTCTATAGATATTATTATTAAGTATAAAATGTCCGATTTCCTTAAGTACTAAGTTTGACCGTTGATATCTCTGACATTTCACTTTGACACTACTTGTTTTATTTTTATTGTGAAGGTACATCCTCAGTCTTTCAAATGCTCTTTCAAATGTGATTATTTGTCAAATTTTTTTAGAACAATTTTTGTGAAACCATGGATAAGTCAAAAATTCGTATTATTTTTGAATATGAGTTCTGTCATGGAACCAATGCAGCGCAGACATCTCAAAATATCAATGTAGTGTTTGGGAAGGATGTGACTAATGAACACACAGTTCATCAATGGTTTGAGAAGTTGCATTTTGGTGATTTTAATCTTGAAAATGAGCCATGTGGGTGACCTGAGACCAAGGTGGATAATGATGAGCTGAAAGTTATAGTGGGAGCAAATCCATCTTAACCTATGCATGCCTTAGCAGCAAGGGTTGGCGTTACTATTCCAACAATATTGGACCATTTGAAACAAATTGGTGAGGTAAAGAAGCTGGATAGATGGATTCCATGTGAATTAAACAAGCGTCAGAAGAGAAATCATCTTGAAGCCTACCTTTCTTTGCTGTCACAAAAGGCGAACCATTTCTATACCATATTGTTATGTGTGATGGATTCTTTCTGACAATTGGCACGATGGTTGGATAAAGATGAAGTGCCAAAACACAGTCCAAAACCAAATATTCCTAGAAAAAAGCTAATGGTGTCTGTTTGGTGTCCAGCACTGGTATTATCCACTACAGTTTCGTGAAACCTGGTCAATCAATTACAGAGGATGCCTACTGCAACCAACTGGACGAAATGATGAGGATGCTTATGATTAAGCAGCTGAGATTGGTCAATAGAGACAGGCCAATCCTCTTGTAAGACAACACTCGACCACATGTTGCACAAACAACGCTGCTCAAACTACAGAGGCTGGACTTGGAAACTCTGTCATCCACCGTATTCACCAGACCTTGCACCAACTGATTACTACTTCTTCCAGGCTTTGGACCACTTCTTGCAAGGAAAAATATTCAATTCTCAACAAGCTATGGGAAACACCTTTCGCGATTTCATCACCACTCACTCTCCAGGCTTCCTTGCTGCTGGCATAAACAAGCTACCGTTAAGATGGCAAAACTGTGTTGATAGTTTAGGTGCTACTTTTGATTAGTTGTACTGCTTCTTGTTTGAGATATAATATACTAAACTTTTGATTCGAAATCGACGTTTCACATTTAAGGAATATTTTGCCCCACTGCTGAGGCAATACCCCTTAGCACCCTCTTCAAAGCCCTTTAAATTATGGGACTTTCTACTCTGGCTGTAGGGACTCAGGTTCCTCACAGCCTAGGGTGACCCAGGAATTTTCCAGCCTGCTCCTTCCTAATGGTCACCCAGCCTAGGCAGTTCCCTCCCACTCATGCGCTGATCTGTGCTTGGACAGGGGACCTCCTGGTAGATCCACAGAGCTGTCTTACTCCCTCTCCACCCCTTCCACCAGTACTGCTTCCTTGTCCTGCACTTCCACTGTGAGGTCTAGCAGACTTCACTTTCCCAGGTTTTCAACTCTGGAGGACATCTACATTCTGCTCGGCTTCCCACTCCTTGCTCTCCTGGCCTGGAAATTCTATACGAGTTTGAACTGGGCACTTGTAGGAGCCCACACATTTGTTTCCTGCCTCCACGCACTATTGGTTTATGTAGTTCATCTGGCACACTCAGATTTGACTTTGAAAATAAGTGCTTCATTAATAGTTTGCAAATGAGGTCCCCCGTTATTTTAGAATATACATTTCAGTTCTTAAGAGTTGAGAATGTTTGATTTTTATTTTTAGTGCTGTGATTATTGGCTAATACTTTAATCCATTCACTGGTAAATAAGAGGTTGGCTGGGTACAGGGGTGCACACCTGTAATCTCAGCACTTTGGGAGGAGCACTTGAGACCTGGAGTTCTGAGTCCAGCCTGGGCAATATAGCAAGATCCCTGTATACAAAAAATAGAAAAAATTAGCTGCGCATGGTGGTGTGCACCTGTAGTCCCAGGTACTTGGGAGGCTGAGGCAGGAGGATCCCTTCAGCCCAGGAACTCGAGGTTACAGTGAGCTATGATCAGGCCACTGTACTCCAGCCTGGGCAACAGAGCAAGACCCTGTCTCTAAAAAAGTAATAATAATTAAGGTTTCCTACCATGCAAATATTCACCTTTTAAATTGTATCTTATTTTTAATTAGAAAGTGAGACATGAGACTGAAATTACTAGAAACCCTCAGGAAGCAAAGAAGGAAAAAGAAAAACCAGAAAAACCATCAGGTAATGTTCTTGGCATCATATTTATGTTATAGAAAACTTTCTATCCCATCTCCATCTTCCCCAGGTCTGACCAAGGGGGAGTTGGGTGCAGCTCAGGGGATCCCAGGACTGTCTTCAGCATCCTGGGAGCTCCCTGCCCACAGCCCTGGTCGGGGTGAAAGGCCCTGCTGTGGTGTGGGGTGTGAGCCCTACATCAGGGGAGCCCTGCCAGGCAGGAAATGTGCCATCACGCCCCGTCAGTGTTTTCTGAAATATGTTTTATGCAGCTTGAACAAGACCCATACTCTCAAATGTTCCCTGACCTGTCCCGGTGACTGTCTGCTTGGGCATTAGGACTCAGGTAGATGCTGAATCCCTGAACTTCTCATTTAAGGCTTTATTATCTCCCACTAACTGAATAAAGCCACGTTGGGCCTGTCGGTGTAGAGGGAGGATCCATTCCTCAAATGTGCATGTGACTTATGCCAAAGTACAACCACATTGCTCTGTCCCTTCCAGACCAGTTAATTAAACCATGGAGTGACCAGGAAATCCGGAGTTTCTTGCAAGAATGGGAATTTCTTGAATGTGAAGTATACTTCAAGGTGAGGAAGAAGAATCACATAGTATCTAAAGAAGTTGCCCAGCGTCTCAAGCGGAGGGGCATAAAGAAAAGCTGGCAGGAATGTCTCCAGATGCTGATAAGTTTGCAGGATTTATACTACACTATTCGTGAGGCGAACAAGAGGCCAAGGAGTGAACCCTTGCCCTGTCCTTATGGAGAGGCCCTACACAGGATTCTGGGATACAGATGGAAGGACAACATCTTTTCAGGTTTGTCTCTTCTGTATTCACCTTCATGGTCCTTTAGTGAGTGGCACTGGCTGGCCCTGCCATCCCTGTGCCCTGAGCAGGGAGAGAATGATGGGACTGGCTCTGCCCACAGGGTCCCTGTGCACACAGCACAGGGGACTTGCTGCTCTGGTGCATCTGCCTCTGCTTCTCCTATTTGTTCTTTCCCAAAGCAAAGACCCTAAGGGCCTTTGTTTGTGGACTTATTCAAAATGGACATGGCCCCAGGGCTGGCCTCGGTCATAGGCAAGGATTCAGGGACAGGACGGGTGATGCTGTCATGAGCTCTCCATGTGCCTTTCTCTCTCTCAGATCCTCCCTCTGCAGATGCAGCTGACCTCCTGCCTCCCGAGTGCCAGCCCCAGGCCTGTGGCATCCCTGTTCCCTTTGAGGGTCCACTGTGGGCTCCTCTACATGTGATCTACATGGAGGAGCCTCAGGTACCCGGATGGCAGCCCTGGAACATGAACTTCCCATGGTCAGCTCAGTGCCTGTTCCCTGCATTCCTCTCAGGAGCCCCCAGCCCCCAGCAGCAGTGGTCTACCACTACTGACCCAGATCCAGAACCTAAAGACAATTAGAACCTGGACCCCGATCTGTCTGAAAGACAAAAAATAGCACAATCTATTCACTGGTTCATGGCTCCTTCCTCTCCCAGCCCAATGTAATGAGAATAAAATGTGAAATAAACGAATGACCGTGACCCCATCCCTTTCTGCCTTGCACTTGTAGCTTGGGTGGGACCCTGACTGTGGACAGGCCATGGGGCAGGGAGGGACCTTCCCCACCACTCTCTCCATGCTTCCTGCAGGGAGCTCCTTTACAATAAGGAACAACATCTACCTTCAAAACGACTACTCAGTCCTGTCTTCACTTCCTAGCTCTGAGATCATTGCACTTTTGTTTAAAGTTTTTAAGCCTCAAGTTCCTCTTATAAAAATTGAAGCTGATATTTCTTACTTCAGGAGATAGTTTTAGGATAAAAACACACATAAATGGCATAATCACTGTATGCTAAATTCATTTCTCCACATTTCTTAGTGGTCCATTTTTTAATGAAACTTTTTATTTTGAGATAATTATAGTTTCACATGTTGTTGTAACAAATAATACAAAGGGATCCCAGAGAGATTCCTTATACCCTATATCCATCTCCCTCCAGTGTAACAGCTCAGAAAACCAAAGTACAATATCATAAGCAGGATATTGACATTAACTCAGTCAAGACACTGAATCACCATAAGGATCCTTCACATAGCCCTTTATGAGGGACATGCACGTCCCTCCCACCCTTTTCCCTTCCTAAACTCCTGGCAACCACTAAAATGTTCTTTTCTATAAGTTTGTCATTTCAAGAATGTGATATAAATGGAATGATACAGTATGTCACCTTGTGGATTAGCTTTTTTTTCTTTTTAATTGGGGTCTCACTATGTTGCCCAGGCTGGTGTCAGATTCCTAGCCTCAAGTGATCCTCCTGCCTTGGCCTCTCAAAGTGCTGGATTACAGGCAAATGAGCCACTACACCTGGCCACCACTGGACTTTTTACTGTCTCCACAGTTTTGTCTGTTCCAGAATGTCATCTAGTTGGAATCATGCAGTATGTAGCCTTTTCAGATTGGCTTCTTTCACATAGTAATATGCACTTAAGTTTTCTCTATGTCTATTCATTTCTTTTGAGCACTGAATAATATTCCATTGGCTGGATGTATATAGTTTATTTATCTATTCACCTACTGAAGGATTCCAAGTTTTCACAATTACAACTGCTATAAACATTTGTGTACAGGTTTCTATGTGGACATAAGTTTCCAATTCCTTTGGGTAAACGCCAAGGAAAATGATTATGATTATTGGATTATATGATTACAGTATATTTAGTTTTATAAGAAATTGCCAAATTGTCTTCCAAAGTGGCTGCACTATTTTGCATTCCACCCAGCAAAGAATGAGAGCTCCTGTTGCTCCACATCCTCGCCAGCATTTAGTGTTGCCAGTGGTCTGGATTTGGGCCATTCTAATAGGCAGGTAGTGGTATCTCAGTGTTGTTTTACTTCGCATTTTCCTGATGACATGTGATGTGGAGCATCTTTTCATATCCTTATTAATCATCTGTATATCTTCTCTGGTGAGGTGTCTGTTAAGACCTTTGGCACATTTTTTAAATCAGGTTGTCCATTTTCTTATTGTTGAGTTTTAAGTGTTCTTTGTATATTTTGGATAACAGTCCTTTATCAGAAATGCCTTTTGCAAATATTTTCTGCCACAGTGTGGCTTGTCTTTCCATTCTCTTGGTCATGTTTTTCACAGGGTAGAAATTTTTAGTTTTAATTAAGTCTAGCTTATCAATTCTTTCTTTCATGGATCATGCTTTTGGTGTTGTATCTTAAAAAGTTATCACCAAGGATGTAGAGAAAAGGGAACCCTTCTACACCGTTGGTAGGAGTGTAAATTGGTACACTACTTTATGGAAAAAGGTATGGAGCTTCCTCAAGAATATATATAAAATTACTACCATATGACTCAGCAATCCCACTTCTGGGTATGTATCCAAAGCAAATGAAATCAGGATTCAGGAAAGTATCTGCACTCCTATGTTCATTGCAGCATTATCCACAATAGCAAAGATATGGAAACAACCTCACTAGCCATCAATGGCTGAATGGATAAAGAAAATGTGGTATATACATATAACAGAATATTATTCAGCCTTAAAAAAGAAAGAAATCCTGCCATTTGCAAAACACGGATGAACTCGGAGGACATTATGCCAAGTGAAATAAACCAGACACAAAGACAAATACTGTATGATCTCACTTATGTGGAATCTAAAATCGTCAAACTTATAGAAGAAGAGAGTAGGATGGTGGTTGCCAGGGGTTGAGGGCAGGGAGAACTTATTCGTCTTGAATAACTGAAACTTTGTACTCTTTTATTCAAGATGAATAAGTTCTGGAGATCTAATGTATGGGATGGTGACTATAGTTAACCTGATTTAACCTATAGTATACCTGAAATTTGCTTAGAGAGTAGATCTTAAGCATTCTCACCTCACACACACACAAAAAAGGTAACTATGTGAGATGATGCATATGTTAATTAGCTTAATTGTCATGATCATTTCATAATATATACCTATATAAAAACATCAAGTTATATACCTTAAATCTACACAATTTTTATTTGTCAATTATACTTTAATAAAGCTAATTAAGACTTTATAGTCACCATTATGGATAATGGAAAAAACAAACAAAACAAAAACTATTAACTAAGCTATTTTGTTTGCCATTCTGGAAGATAAAATTGGATGTAGAAAACTAATCTATTTAAGTTAACTTTATAAAGCTAGAAGGAGTGGTTCTGTAAATAGAGAAGAGAGGATAAAGCCTTAGAGATTTCATTATAGGCAGAAATCTGAAGACAAACATTGCAGAAAAATACCTTGAAGAATTTTGAGGGAATTTAAGTATCCAGAAATAAGCCTGTCCTTATCTGGTAAAGGGAGCTATTGATATCATATACACTTATAAAAATTTTTCAGCATAAAAATGAAAAGTTGAAAAGTATTTGGGTCAAAGTCATACATATTTCCATATTCAAAACCAGTTTACAATTTTCAACTTCTCAAACAGGCCAAAAACAACCTTTTTTGATTCAAAATAAACCTTCAGAATTAAATTATAATTTTAATTTTTTTGAATTTTTGGACTCTTTTCAGCAAGTATTCAACTGTATATATATGAAAAATGAGAATGAGAGGTATAACTTTGGAAAACATCCTTTTATTCTATCTGAAGAAAATAGATTTCTAGCACAATAAATTGCATTGATTGAAAAATAGTATATGTACAAATTTATAGAATTTTGCCTGGAATTGGAATCTGTACTTTCAGTAAATGTTCAAAGGAGTCCATGACTCCAAAAGGTTTAAGAACTGCTGATCTAGAAAAACAGTTGCATTAGTTAACCCTAAAGTAGGCAATAAATATTGTTTCTGTAAAAAATGAAAGTCATCACCAAACCGAAGGACATGTAGCTTTTCTATGTTATCTTCTGGGAGTTTTATAATTTTGTGTTTTGTATTTTGAGTTAATTTTGTGAAAGGTGTAAAGTTTCTGTCTAAATTCTTTTTTTTTTTTTTCACATTTGGTTGTCCAGTTGTTCCAGCACTATTTGTTGAAAAGACTATCTTTTCTCCATTATATTGCCTTTGCTCCTTTGTCAAAGATCAGTTGATTATATTCATATAGATTTATTTCTGGGCTCTTAATTCTGTTCTATTGATCTTTGTCTAGTCTTTGGCCAATACAACATTGTCTCAACATTGTCTCAATCTTAAAGTGAGGTGGTGTAAATCTTCTGACTTTGTTTTTCTCCTTCAATATTGTGTTGTCTATTCTGAATTTTTTGTCTCTCCAAATAAATTTTAGAATCAGTTTGTTGATATCCACAAAATAACTTGCTGAGATTTTGATTGAGATTGCATTGAATCTATAGATCAAGTTGGGCAGAACTGACATCTTGACAATATTGAGTCTTCCTATCCATGAACGTGGGATATCTCTCCATTTATTTAGTTCTTTTGGTTTCTTTCATCAGAATTTGTAGATTTCATCATATAGATCTTGAATATGTTTTGTTACATTTATACCTAAGTATTTTATTTTTAGGGGGTGCTAATGTAAACAGTATTGTGTTTTAAATTTCAAATTCCACTTGTTTATTGCTGGTATTAAGGAAAATAATTGACTTTTGTATATTAGGCTTGTATCCTGCAACTTTGTTATAATTATTTATTAGTTCTGGGAGACTTTTTATTGATTCTTTTGGATTTTCTACATGATGATCATGTCATCTGTGAAGAAAGACAGTTTTATTTCTTCCTTCACAATCTATATACCTTTTATTCTCTATTCTTGTTTTATTACATTAGCTAGGACTTCTGGCACAATGTTGGAAAGCAGTGGAGAGAGGGGACATCCTTACCTTGTCCCTGATCTTAGTGGGAAAGCTTCATGTTTCTCACCATTAAGTATGATGTTAGCCGTAGGGGTTTTGTAGCTATCTTTTATCAAGTTGAGAAAGTTCCTTTCTATTCCTAGTTTACTGAGAGTTTTTATCATGAAGGCATGTTGGATTTTGTAAATCAGTTTTTCTGCTTCTATGAGTGCAACTTTTTAAATTCCATATATAAGTGACATGTTAGTATTTTTCAGGGTTCTCCAGAGAGATAAAATCAATATGAGATATATATTTATGTATATATTATAGTAGGGGACTTAAAAGGGAGATTGACTCATGCAATTATGGAGGCTGAGAAGTCCTGCAACTGGCTGTCTGCTCAATCCAAGTCCAAAGGCCTCAGAATTAGGGAAGCCAATGGTATAACTCTTAGTCTGGGGCCAAAGGCCTGAGAACTCAGGAGTCCACTGCTGTAAGTCCTGGAGTCAAGACTGGGGAGGCTGGAATTGTTGTCTAAGGACAGGAAAGGGAGCATGTATCCACTAGTTCCAGCAGATAGATTGACACATTCACGTTTTTTTGTTGTTGTTATTTTCTCTGGACCCCCAACAGATTAGATATTGCCCACCCACATTGAGGTTGGATCTTCCCCACCCAGTCCACTCAGACTTATATGCTAATCTCCTCTGGAAACATCTTCACAAACACACCCAAAAATAATGCTTTACCAGGTTTCTAGGCATTCCTTAACCCAGTCAAGTTGATAGCTAACATTAACCATCACAAGTCAGCTTGGCATCCATATACATCTCCTTAAACAAGACTTAATCTTCAACTAAGACAATAACAGGGTAATATTTCCACCAGCATGATGCAGCTATCCTGTATACAACTGAAAATGTGCTAATTCCTTCCCCAAAAGAAAAGGTAAAGCCCCTGGGTGATATTCACTCTTCTGATATCCCATGGCTCAAATACTATGACTTAAAATTAACAATACTTAAATACTGATATAAATTCAATAAATCTTATGTTACATGATAAAGGAATAAGAGAAGAATGAAAACAAAGATATTTGCTTAATATGTGCATATAAACTCACAGACATATTATTTACAAAATAGGAAATACTCAACAATTACAGTCCTCATTTCTGTAACTAGTCACAAGGTTATAGCTGGTATTTATAACTACCTTCTACAACTACCCATTCTGTATTCCCTTTGCCTTCAGCAAGCACCTCAGCTGATCATGGTTTTTAACCTGGTAGGGTGACATAAGCCTTCATTCCTAAGCCTTCATTCCTATGGGGTGGGCCTGCCAGTGGGCCATTCATACTCTTGTCTGAATTAGGTTGTTGTAATTTCCCATTGACCTAATCATGGGGCATGGTAGTACTAAGCATTGTGCCTCTTCCTTGGTTGTAGAAGGGGCCAAGTGCAACAACTTATCCTTCACTTTATCAAGGGATATCGTGACATGCTTCACACTGCTGGACCCCTCAAGATTTCACTGAGGTAAAAGTCCCCTGAATTTTAATCGGGTTTATTTCTCATCCTCTGACATGCAAATGTCTTATTAATGTCGAGAGTAGCTGCTACTTCTCACTCACTAGGTAATATCAGCATAATGTCATCAATGTGATGTACCAGTGTGATATCTTATGGAAGGGAAAGGTGATCAAGATCCCTGCAATCTAAATTGTGACATAGAGCTGGAGAGTTGTTATACCTCTCAGTTAGGACAGTGCAGGTGTATTGCTAGCTTTGCCAGCTAAAGGCAAATGGCTTCTGGTGGGGCTTATGGACAGGGATGGAGAAAAAGCACTTGCCAGATCAATAGCTGCATACCAAGTACTAGGGATGTGTTAACTTGCTCAAGCAATAAAACTACATCTGGTATAGCAGCTGCAATTGGAGGCACCACCTGGTTAAGATTATAGTAACCACTGACATTCTCCATCTGTCTTCTGCATAGGCAGAATAGGCAAGGTGAATGGGGATGTGGTGGGGCTCATCTACCCACCACCAACCCCCCGCATCTTTCAAGGCCTTGATGGCAGCAACTAATCTTGGCAGTTCCTCCGGGGATGCAGTATTGTTTTTGATTCATGATTTTCCTAGGTAGAGGCAGCTCTAATGGCTTCCATTTGGCCTTTCCCATCATATTAACCCTCTCTCCACAGGCTAGGGGGCCTACGTGGAGATTCTGCCAGTTGCTAAATATGCCTATTCCAATTTTGCACTCTGGAAGTGGAGAAATGACAACAGGATGGGTTTAGGGACCCACTGGACCCACTGTGAGTTGGACCTCAGCTAAAACTCCTAATACTAAGATATGGAAATAACCTAAGTGTTTATTGACAGATGAATGGACAAAGTCAATGTCTCTCTCACACACACAATGGAATATTAGTCAACCATAAAAAGTCCTGCCATTTGCAACAACATACATGAACCTGAAGGGCATTATGTTAAGTGAAATGTGACAGACAAATATGTCTGTCATATGATACTGTATGGTATCACTCATGTGCAAAATCTGAAGATAAGAAAAAATGTCTAATTTATAGAAGTAGAGAGTAGAATGGCGATTGCTAGGGCTAGGGGGTAGAGGAAATGGGAAGACCTCAGTCAAAATGTACAAAATTCAAGTTATAACATGAATAAATTCTGAAGATCTAATGTACAGCGTGGTGACTATACTTAATAATACTTTATATCATATACTTGAAACTTGCTAAGAGAGTAGATCTTAGGCATTCTCACCAAAAAAAAAAAAAAAAAACCTATGTAATTAGGTAACTACGTGAGGTGATGGACATGTTAATTAACTTTATTATGGTAATCATTTTACAAGGTAAACATACATCAAATCATCATATTGTACACTTTAAATGTATATAATTTTTGTCAATTATACTTCAATAAAGCTGAAAACTTAAAATTTTCTGAAAACTGAAGTGATATAAGGTTACATAAACAGAAAATAGTATAAAACTGAAAATACTTGCAAAATACTCAGACCCCAATTTTAACAGAGTTTTTCTTTTGCTGGAAATAATACTGTTTAGTTTTTCATTTGTTTTTATCCAATCATATCTTTCTATAAAAGCAGAGGAAAATCAAATATACTCAAAAACTTCCCCTAGCAACTGTCAAATAGCTGATTTCAGACCAATTATCTAGCTAAAGAAAACTAAAAAGCTGGACAAAAGAGGAAAAAAAATGTTTTTGAAGGAAATAAGGAGCTACTTAGGCAGCCAAAACGTGTGGGTTTGGATCCCAGACAGAAGGAATCCCTAAGCAAGCCTGACATTCGGAGCAACTTTCCCCTGTGAATATTTGCCATTCTCAGCTGAGAAGCAGAAAATCTGTGCACAGTGGAGACAAAAACTGTAATTCAGGGACCAGATAAACGCCTCAGGTATTTAGCTGCGACCCCTGTGGGTTTACACCCTAGAAACAGGGCCAAACTTGAAATACAATGAAGATCAACTTTGATCCAGCTCAATTAGTGATTGGATTAAGGTGGGCTGCCTCTCCTATTTCAGTAATGAATTAAATGTAAATGGACTAATATTCTACTTACAAGAAAAAGAAAATTTCAACTATATGCATGTGGTATAATAAGAAATATATATTTGGTCTCGGCCCCAGTTTCCTGACACACAGCTCCTAAAACCTTTGGAATCTCCAAATTTATCTTGTACGCCAATGAGACAACTCGTGGCTGGGGGCTTCTGGGTAGCCTCGGGGGAGTGGTTCCAGGGGAACCAACCTTGTGATTAGAGAGTTGGAACTTTCAGCCCTACTCCCCACCATCCAGGGAGGGGAGCTCACCACCAATGGTCAATGATTTAATCATTCGTGCCTACATAATGGAGCCTCCGCAAAAATCCTAAATGATGGGATTCAGAGAGCTTTTCTAGGTTCACCATCCTCCCAGCAACTCCATACCCTGCCTTATGCTTCCATCTGGCTGTTTCTGAGTTATATCCTTTCATAATAAACCAATAATCTAGTAAGTAAACTGTTTTCCTGAGTTCTGTGAATCATTCTACCAAATTATGGAACCTAACTAGGGAATCGTGGGAACCCTATGACTTATAGCTGGTCTGTCAGAAGCACAGGTGACAACCTGGACCTGTGATTGGCATCTGAAGTGGGGACAGTCTTGTGGGACTAAGCCCTCTCCAGGTTAATAGTATCAGAATCTAGTTAAATTGTAGGACACCCACTTGGTATCCCCCCAGAATTGGATAATTGGAGATTTGCTTCTTGTGGGAAAAACCTCCACACATCTGGTGTCACAAGTGAAGTATTCAGAGCAGTAGTAAAGAAGAAACAGTTTTTCTTTCACTGCACCTTATAATAGCTGCACTTTAAATATTAAATACAAAAAGTTTTGGGGGGGGAAGTATGTAAAAATATTTTAATAGATTCTACTGTTTTTCCCAACTGTCTACTCTCCTTCTTGAAATAAGACTTGTAGTGTCTCCTTGGGAGGCATATGCATCTCCAAATCTTTGATATTGGATTTAGCCACGTGAATAGGTTGGCCCAATGGCTAGTAAACAGATGTTATGTTCACTACTTCTGAGGAGAAGCTTTAAGAGTCAGCCACCTTGCTTTTTTCTCTGCCAGAGAATGACAGAGGCTGCTATTCAGCCTAGGTACCAGAATATCTAGTACTGGAATAAAGAAGACATACACGTTACCTAGGAACAGAGCTGCAGCTCACATGTAGCACATAAGAGAAATAAACCTATCTAATGTGAGCTGCTCAGACGCGGGGGCCATTTGTGATTGCAATTGCAGCAAAGCTGAGTAATATAGGAACTTGTATGCAGTAGTGTGTAAAACATATGGCATTGCCTTTGGATCCAGGCAGCAGGTAGCTAAAAACTTATTGGATGGTAGTAAGTTGGCAACTCATACCATGTGATGGGAAAACTTTTTGTAAAACCGTATCCTGCAATATTATGGAAGGCATGTACCTTAAAAATCTAGCTCTGAGTAAAGAGGCTGGGAAATACAATGCTACTGATGTGTTTTATTTATTAGTCAGCTACATTTGACAAAGTACTCAGAGAAAGACAGATTCAGAAAAAATAGCAAACAGGGATGAAAGAGAAATGAGGGCATCCAAATAATCTAAGACTTACACTTGAATTTGAAAGATTCAAATGTTTCTCATTGTAAAATATGTCTCTCAGCTGTATAAGATAAAGCTAAAGATCTGTAAGCAAAAAAGCTTAAAACACAATCCTTCAGACGGACAAAATGATTCATGGGAAAGAAACTCAGTATGTAGTCCCTCAGAAGTCTCACAACCTCGAAGTACTAGCTGACATGGAAAATGAGCAACAAATCTTAGTTTTGAGGTTTTGAGAACTTGATGAGCATAACCTAAGGAAAGATGACGGATATATCCTCCTTCCACTCACTGTTCTAAAAGACTATCCTCAGCTTCCTTCTCTTCAACCCCTCCGCACCTTTCCTGAACTGGAGTCGCACTTGACAGCCGTGCCTCCTACCTCACTGGAAAACGGGGCAAAGGAAAAGAGAACACAACGGAACTTGTGCAGTTCCCACTACTACGTCTACACAAGCGCCAGCGTGCTCAGCCTTCCCGCTGCCACACCTGTGCTGTTCTACACAGTAGCCACTAGACACAAATTGAAATTTAAATTAATTAAATTTAATAAAATGCAACATTCATTTAGTAGGTTGTAACTAGTCACATTTCAAGTGCTCAATAGCCACATGTGGCTAGTGGCTACCACATTAGGCAGCACATATATAGCAATATTTTTATCATCACAGAAAATTTGACATTTATTTTTTATGTAATTATAGATGTAGAAGAGTTTGCAAAAATATTACATTGAGATCTGTGTACCCTTCACCCAGCTTCCCTCAGTGGTGACATTTTTATATTGCTGTAGTATAATATCAAATGTAGGAAATTGGCATTGGTACAACACTGTTAACTATATGACAGATCTTATTCAGTTTTGATCCGTCCTTCAATCCTTGTCCTCTGGCAACCACTAATCTGTTCTCCAGCTCTATAGTTTTGTCATTTTGAGAAGGTTATATAAATGAAATCATACATTTTGTAACCTTTTGGAATTGACTCTTTTCAGTAAGCATAATGCCTTGAAAGCCACCCAAATTGTTGCTTGTGTCAATAGTTCATTTCTTTGTATTGCTGAGTAGTCTATTTTATGGTTGTCCCAGAGTTTGCTTAAGCGCTCACAGACTGAAGGACTTTGAATTATTTCCAGTTTTTTTCTATTACAAATAAAGCTGCTATGAACATATGTACAAGTTTTATGTGAACATAAGTTTTCATTTCTCAGAGATAAATGCTCGGGAGGGCAACTGCTGGGCTATATGGTAAGTGCATGTTTAGTTTTAGAAGAAACTGCCAAACTATTTTCCGGGAGTGGCTGCACCATGTTACATTCCCACCAGCACTGTGTGAGAGATCCAATTTTATCACATCCTTACCAACATTTGGTGTTTTAATTTTTTTTGAATTTTAGCTATTCTTATAGGTCTATAGCAGGGGTGGGGAGCCTGTGGCCTTCTAGGTCCTTAAGTGTGGCCTTTTGACTGAATCTACATTTTACAGAACAAATCCTTTTATTTTTATTAATACATTTTTGTTCTTTTATATTTTTATTTTATTTTTAAAATGAACATATTTAAAATACCAAAGAATAAAATAAGTTTCAATGAAATAATCCTCCCAGATTGACTGGCACAATTAGAACATTAGTAAGCCCTAGGGGCTAAATTGATGGCTGCTACGCTCATGATTTTGTTCTAACTTCCCCCGCCTGACTGGCGCCACTACCGCACGAGGCTGCTTGGCAAGAGTTTATGGGGGTCGAGTACGCCAGTCTGTTACCAGCTTTTGACAGTGGTGCACTGTGTTTCTGTATGAAGTGGGGAATTTGTGAATAGTTGCACAGCTCCACAGTATTTTTTAAAACTGTCTGTTTAACAGCCCATCATGTCAAAGAAGACCAAGAGAATGCTAAAGGAGGAAAACAGATTTTTTTAATGAGGATTTGGAATTGCGATATTACCTTGTTTCTGCTAAAGATAAGATGATTTGCTTGCTTTGTGATACTGCAATATTAACATTAAAGAAATTCAATGTTCATCAGCATTATTTATAACCCTCATAAGGACCACAAATATTTCAAACTAGAGGGAGAGGCGTGAAAGGTTGTATTGCAGAAATTAAAAGATGAAAAGCAAAAGCAAAGACAATTCTTTCAAACAGCAATAAGACCTGGAAATAATGCCACTGAAGCAACTTATGAAGTAGCTTATATACTTGGGAAAAAAGGGAAGCCATTCAGTAATGTAGAAATTGTGAAAGAATGCATTGTCGAAGTTGTAGTATGCTTAGACCCTAATAACGTTTCAAAGTATGAACAACTGGCCGGGTGTGGTGGCTCGCGCCTGTAATCCTAGCACTCTGGGAGGCCGAGGCCAGAGTATCGCTTGAGGTCAGGAGTTCAAGACAACAACTGCCTCTTTTAAGGAGAACCATAACTCATCGGCAGCATGAATTAGCCTTCAACTTAACAGAACACCTTCGTGTAATACTTTAAAAGGAAAATATATATTATTCAATCACTTTGGATTAATCAACTGATCATACTGATTCAGTGCAGGTTTTTATTTCATTCAGGTCATAACAGAAGATTTTCTTTGCTATGAAGAGTTACTCACTTTGGGCACTCTTACAAACAGAACATGGAGAATAGATATCTTCAACAGCTTTCAAAATAAATGTCATGAAGTTGGACTGAATTTGGTAAATTTAGTGAGTGTATGTATAGATTCCTGTCACCTTCCATGACAGGAAAACAGGAAGGGTTTATTGCACAGATTAAAAAAAGGTATTAGATCCAGATGCTCTCATTTCTTTTCATTGTATCTTGCATCAGCAAAATCTCTGTGCTAAAGCTACTATTTTAAGTGACACTTTGGAACAAGTTATAAGTATTGTTAACTATGTTTGTGCAAATGCAACATGGCATCATCAGTTTTGTAACATGCTAAAGTTGAACGATGAAGTATTCAGTGTGGATTTGCTGTATCATTCTAAAGTGCATTGGCTATCACAGGTACCAGTGCTAGCCAAAATTTTATCTCTGTGAGAATAGATAGTTAAATTTTATGAAGAACAGAATCAGCAATGTGAATTATTGAAAGAAGATTTCTATAGGAATGCAGCATTTCTGTGTGACATCATGTCAAATCAAAACAACTTGAATATGTCTTTGCAAGGTAAAACTAAGTCTATATATGATACGTGGCAAAAAAATCCAAGCATTTCAAAAAAAGCTATATTTTTTCAAAATACTTCTTCTTTAAAAGGAAATTTTAGATGAACATTTTCCCCAGTTAGAACAGATCATTGATTAGCAGGTTGATATATGTGAATCGTATGAAGAATACGCAGCTGTTATAGACCTATTAATAGAGAATACAATGAAAGGTTCATGGACTTTGAGAATCATGACATCACACTCAAATTAGCATTTCAGCCTCACCTAGTTGATATCACCAAGGTACCTGAAGAACTACAGATGGAATTGATGGAACTCTCAGTAGATGACATTTTAAAGTCATTGTTTGATGCTAAGAAAGATCCAATTTAAATATGGAAAAATGCAGTAGAATACCCACATCTTTGGCAACAGGCCCGAAAAATGCTTTCTTGCTTTTCAACCACTTATTGCTGCGAATGTACATCCTCCTACCTAACCCAAATCAAGATGCCCTGAAGGTCACAAATGACTGATACCCATCTAGGGGATCAACTGAAACTGCAGACCTCCATGCTGCAACCAAATATTCAAATGCTTTCCAACAAAAAGCAGACACAGCAAAGTCATTAAAAGGTTAGTTAATTTTAAAATCAACAAATAGTTTTCATTTTTTGAAATTATTAAGTACATAGTAGTTAGATTTTTATAAAATAATGTACATTTTTAAGTATATCTAATTGAAGGTTCTTGAATATGGTCTTATTTGATTATAGCTAAATTAATACAGCCTTCCAACATGAAAAGTTTTCCCACCGCTGGTCTATAGTAATATCTCATTGTGGTTTTAATTTGCATTTCCCAAATGGTTAATAATGTTGGACATATTTTAATGTGCTTATTTGCTATCTGTACCCGGCTTTTTCCCTCTTGTTTTTGAAAGGCCTCATACTTACCCATCACTAGGGCCTTCCCTCATTTGTCCTGAACTAGCATAACTTTGTGCATAAACATATCTTTCCACACCCCTAAGGACCTTAAAACGTCCCTCCTTGGCTGTCTTTCTGCCCATATGTCCCTGTTAAATTCCTGGTTGGTCTGCCATTTTGATGCTTGTCCCAATCTATATCTTGACCTCAGGATAGCTGCAATATTGGTTTTGCATGACTGTTTGTCACTGAAATCTCTATTGTTTTTGACAATGTCCTTGGGCATTGAATTTTCCATGCTCTGCCAGACCCATCTGGAAAAATAGGGAGTTGCCAACCTTCAGGAGCTGCGCTGCCCTCCTGTATAGAACTTCCACACCACAGTGGAAGAGGGAGTGGTGATTTGAGAATGCTTAGACTCCCTATGTTCTTATCAAGATTTGGTAGATTTTATTGAATAAATGATTCTTACTTTGTTGAATGCCTTTGGTAAATTTTCAGTCTTTAAATAGTTGTTTTTGACAATTTTGTCTGGTTGTATTGTTGCTTTTTGTAGACATGATTCGCTGAGCTCCTCACTCAGCCATCTCAGAAGTTCTATTCTCAATCCTTTCTATTTTTGTCATATGTTTTAAAGCTCTGTTATTAGATGTATACATATTTATGACTGATATATCTTCCCAGTCCATTGATCCTTTTATTATTATGAAATGTTTGTCTTTATATCTCAATATATTTTGTCTTGAAGTCACTTGTGTCTCATATTTATATTAGATATATTATGCTTACTGTTCATATGGTTTATAGTTTTCCATCCATTTACTTTCAAACTATCTATGTCTACATTTAAAGTAGGTTTCTTATAGATGTCTAATAGTTGGGTCTTTCTTTTTTATTTGTGACTGCAATGTGTGCCTATTTATTGGAATGTTTAGTCCATTAACGTTTAATATAATTATTGATATTATGCCAACTTCACATAATAGATAGAAACCTTATAATTCTATAGACCCATTTACCACCACCATCCTTTATGATAAAGTTATTATATGTATTACAGTTACATGTATAACCCACAATACAATGCCATACTTTTTTATTTATATAAATTTTGGATTACTTAAGAGAATAAATAAGTTTTTAATATCTACTCATGTATTTATCATTTTGTGTGCTTTATTACATCTAGCTTCATTTTTTCCTCCTTAAAAGATTTCCCTTAGCACTTCTTAAAGTGCAGATCTTTTTTCTAAGAAATTCTCTTTGTTTTCTTTTATCTGAAAGTATTTTTATTTTCCCTTCAGTCTGGAAGAATAATTTTACTAGACATAGAAAGCTGATTGACATTTATTCTCTTTCACCTTTTTAAAGCTGTTTGCCCCACTCTCTGGCCTCCATTGTTTCTGATAAAAGTCAGTGGTAATTTCCAATCATTGTTTCCTGTGTGACATGTGTCATTTTCCTCTGGCTGTTTTCAACATTTTCTCTTTATCTTTGGTTTGTAGCAGTTGACTATTATGTGCCTACATAAGGTTTTCTTTAATTCTGTTTGTAGAAAAAATATGCTGACATTAAAAAACAAATAAGTTTAAAGTAATTGATGATAATATATGTACTATGCAAATCATAACTATTAGAAGACTGGGGTGACTATATTAATGTCATAAAAAACAGACTTTAAGACAGAGATTATTACCAAAGACATTTTATGATAATAGATGAGCCAAGTCATAAGAAGACTTAAAAATAATTTTATATGAACCAAATGAATGAGCTTTAAAATACGTGGAGCAAAAATCATCAAAATTAAAGGGATTAATAGAAAATACAATAATTATAGATGGAAATGTAACACCATCTTTCAGAAACTGACAGAACAGCTACACAAAAAATTCAGTAAGAACATAGATAATCTGAACTACACTATTAACCATCTTGACCTAATTGATATTTATAGAACAGAACACACCTGCAAAGTATGCATTCATTTCAAGTGCACATGGTATGTTCAACCAAAAAAGACCATATCTTGGGCCATAAAAAAAGTCTTGATATATTTTAAAAGATTGAAATCCTACAGAGTATGTCTCTGACTAGATAGTATTCAATTGAAATTAAAAAAAAGATGGTATTTAGGAAAACCCTAAATATTTGGAAATTAAACAATGTATTTCTAAATAATCCACGAGTCAAAGAAGAAATCACAAAGAAAATTAAAAATATTTTGTGGAATGAAGCTAAGACAGAGCTTAGAGGAGAATTTATAGCTATGAAGATTTCATTAGCAAAGAAACTCTAAAATTCCCTTCTCTCCCTCCTCTTCTTGTATTTTCATTTTTTGTATGTTACATGTTTTGTAATTGTCCCACAGCTCTGGAATATTCTGTTCTATCTTTTTCATTCTTTCTTTCTCTCTGCATTTTACTTTGGGAATTTTCCATTGACATTTCTTCAAACTCGTTGATTTTTTTCCTCAGAATGTCTAATCTATTGATAAGCCCTTCAAAGGCATTCTTCATGTCTGTTATAGTGTTTTTTATTTCTAGCATTTTTCTTTATTCTTAGAGTTTTCATCTCTCTGCTTACATTACCTATCTGTTCTTGCAACTTGTCTACTTTTTCCATTAGATCTCTTAGCATATTAATCATAGTTGTTTTAAATTCCTGGTCTGATAATTCTAACATCTTTGCCATATCTGAGTCGGGTTCTATTGCTTGCTCTGTCTCTTTAAAAACTTTATTTTTGTCTTTTGATGTGCTCTATGCTTTACAAAAGGAACTGAAGTAGATAGGCCTTCGGCGTGAGGTTTTGTGCTTATCTGGCTAGGGGCTAGGTTGTATTTACTGTTTGCTAGAGGCATTAAAGGCTAAAATTTCCTCTGTTGTCCTTATTTTTGCCTCCCCTATTATTTTTGGGTTTCCCTAGAGATCTCTTCTTAAATAATGTCAGAGACACACAGTTCTTTCAGTCATAGTCCCTTGTTATTCCATAGGAGCCCTATTGATGTGATGGTAAAGTCTGGGGGAGAGGAAGCCCCCTATAGTCTTATGTTATAGAAGTCTTATGTATAGTCTTATGATTAGGTCTCAGTCTTCTAGTGAGTCTGTACCACCGGGCTGTTACCTTCAAAAAGCTCAGTTTTGTTTCACTTTTCCCCCCTCAGGTGAGACCGAAAGGCTAGAGGGGCTTAGTGTTGGGTGTTTCCCTTCTTATTTCTTTAATTACTGTTTCCATCCTTTTCTCTTTTTCCTCTACTTCTGGACGTCCAATAACTCTTACGTTGAACCTTTTGATTGTGTCCCACATTTATCTTATACTCTTCTCTTTGTTTCCATTTTTTTCTTTCTGTGCTTCAGTTTGGACACTTTCTATCATTCTATTTTCTTATTTACTAATCTCATAGTCTTCAGTTTTCAATCTCCACCATACCATGTTCTATTTCCAATGAACTCTTAATTACACATATTGTGTTTTTTCAGCTTTAAAAATGTCTGTTTGACTATTTTATATATACATAAGTTGTAATTCTCTGTTGAAATTCACCATTATTCCACCCATTTTGTCCTTCTTTTCTTCTATTATTCTAAACATATTAATCATTTTAAAGTCCCTTTCTTCTTACTCTAATGTCTAGATGCCCTGTGTATCCACTTCTAAGTCTGTTTTTATTCTCTTGGTTGTTATTCACAGCCTATCTCTTTGCATTCCCATAATATTCACTGGTGCACCGGGAATCATGTAGGAAAATTGTAATAACTCCAGATGTCTTTATCTTCCACCAGAGAGAGTCTGCCTTTCTTCTGCTAGGTAGACAGAGTGAGATATGATCATCTTAATTAAATAACAGACTGAGCTGAGTCAAGTCTTTGTTGTAGTTTTGACAAGATTCAGTCTACTTCTGCTTCATCCTATTCTTTAGACTTGGCCTTCCTGAGCTTTTATAATTGAGAGTCTGGTGCATTTTTGTCTCCTCGGGCCTGAGGGAAGGTGTGATTTTGCTTGACTTTAGGGTGAATTTTGACTTAGCTCTTTATCTTTCCACCCTGTGCAGCTTCTGAATTTGGCAAATCCCCCTACATGGGGATCACTACTGCAACTGTCTCATTTCTATCCCACAGAATCATCAAGAGCTGTGCTGGTTTGTCTGTCTCCTTACTGTAGCCTTCTTCCTGGGCCAAACTTAGATACTCAGCCTCTAGCTGATGCCAGATAGACAAATGTTTCCAGGGATAAAGCATGTTTATGATCAACAGTGTCAATTCACCATTCCATCTAGGGCATTCAACTCACATTTTGTTATCAGAGCCCCTCTTTTCGGCAGACTTTTGTCTCCTAAGCACCAAAAGACTGTGAGAAATTCCCCTCTGCTTTTCTCAGGATCTGCTTAGCTATGGGAATAACAAATTTTTATCCTCCTAGGAGAGGACTAATTTTTCTTTTTCCATAGCAACAGGTTACTATCAGAACTAAACCCATCCTAATCTGTCAATAATAGTTTTGGGGTTTTTTTTGTTTTGTTTTGTTTCTACCAGTACACATACTTCTGAAATCCAGCCAATGCATGATAGACCAATACTTCTGAAAGTCAGGCAGTCAGCAACAACCACACTCTAGGCATCATGCTAAAATTCAGGCAACTGCTAAACACATCAGACACTGAGAGTTCACAAACCCCTGAATTCCAAATGAGATAGAGCACATTGTTTATGAGAACAGAGATTCACCTTCACTGCCCAGAGATCACATACTCTAGAATGCTCCTCACATGCCCTGTGGGAGGAAAATGTGGTAAGAAGTTGTGTAGTGATTGTGAATATTTTTATCTAAGGCATACTGAACTCTAACTCAATGGGTGTCCTAAAATGTAGATGGGGCTATACTTTGGCCAAGATTGGATCCCCAGCTCTGTGGCACACAGAGAGATAGGGATGCTTAATCTGAAGTCCAAGGAACATGGGTAGGTTGGAATTCATAACCCCCTTTAAACTATCTGCAAATTTTGTGTGTATGTGCAGTTTTCTGGGGAGAGATTTTTTAGAGGTTAGTGTTTCCAAATGGCTATGAATATCTGAAAATTAATGAATAAATAAATGCACATGTTCCTACAAAATCTAGTGTGCCCCAAACATTGGTTGATGAGTGTGGAATGCACTCACCCTTTCCTCATCCATTCAATCACATTGAGTGACTCCCACTGTGAGTATGCAAGCACAACAGTGTGGGGGCTGGGTGTGGATCAGAAGGTGTGCCCTGCCTCTAAGGAACCTCAGGGAACCTGAGACCAGGCTGATAAAGGGAAGGACTGGAGCACTCAGAGGAAAAAGGTGGAAGATGCCCACACGAAGAGGAGGCAGCATTTGAAATGGGCTCTGTTAGAAGGAAGTTGGGGTGGATGCAGATATTCCTGGCAGAGTGGGAAGATACAGCATATGTTCAGGGAAAGGGGGTTGTTCTGTTTGATCAGAGAACACCCTGTGTCAGGAAGAAGCAGGAGACAGATACAGGATCAGAAGAACTGATTTTTAGCCCAGGTCTGCACAAGCTTGTTTCCCTTCCCCTCCCTGTGCCTCAGAGTCCTTGTCTGTACAGTGGGGATGGTGACCTTCTCACAGATCCGCTTGGTCAGAAAGGCTGTGTGGAGCATGCCATCATGAGAGCTTTATGTCTGCAAAACTCAGGACAGGAGATTGGGGCTGTCCTTATTGCTATTATTGTTGTCATTGCTGTTGTCCTCACTGGTGACGGTGACGTCAAGTCTCACTCAACTCAGCCCAGAAATCCCTGCGACATCTCCGCTTGGATTCCAGTAGACATCTCAGACCCAGCCCAGCCAGAGCACTGAGGTTCCTCCCCAGCAAACCAGCTTTGCCTGGCCACAGCCTTTCCCATCCCAGCTGACGGCGAGTCTGCCTTTTCAGTTGCTCTGGCTACAAACACCCTTGACTCCTTAAGTTCTCACAACCCACATCCAACCTGTAGAAGAATGCAGATGGCTCGACCTTCCAGATATTTCTCTTCCCAACACTTCCACTGCTCCCACTGTGGTCTAAGCCACATCATTTCCCCCTGGCACTCTGTAACAGTCTCCTAATGGGTCTTCCTGTGTCTGCCGCTGTCCTTTAGTCTGTTTCACGACATGCTCAGAGTTCTGCAATATCTCCATTTAAATCAGACAAAACCCAAAGCCCTAACATCACTCTGCTTCAAGTCGCCTTTGAATTGCTCTTCTGCCATCCTCCCCTTTCACTTTACTTGACACGCTGCCCCCCCTTGCAGTGCCCCAGACACGCCAGGGAAAGTTCCTCACCAAACCTTTGCTCCAAAAGGCCCTTCAGCCTGGAATGCTCTTCCTCTGGGTACCTCCTTGACTCACGCCTTGTCTCCAAATCTTATCTCAGCTCTCTCCTCCACGAGGCCCTCTCTGACCCCCATTTCAATACTGTCACTGAAACCGCCTCTCGTATTCCCAGCCCCCTTCTGCAGCGCCCCCCCCCACCCAAGACCTCGCCACCTTTAACAGCCTTGTGCTCAGGGCTGATTCGCACTGTTTGCTTTCAGTCTGACTTGCTAGGCTGTGAGCTAGAAGAAGGAAGAGATTTGTGTTGTTCATCAGTGAGTCCCTAGCACGTGCAGGTTGCCCAGTGCGAGCACGCAGCAAATATTTGTTGAGTGAGTGAATGAATGCATGAAAAAGAGGAAACTGCTTAACAAGTGTATTTTTTTTAATTTTCTTACTGAGGAGCAAGGTATTGGATACAATTGTATAAACTAATAGAATTTCAATTCAGTAAGTCCCTGTGCTTCATAAAGCTCTCCAGGAACGGGAAAGTTGGGACAGTGGTGAAGTGGAAGAGGCACTTTCGTGTTGGGATGCTGCGCTCCATCCTTCGCAGTATCACCACAGCCAACAGAGAGACGAGCACCCGCGCGCTGCAGGAATTGCCTTCCAGAGGGGCCAAGGACGAGAGTGTCAGGTGTATTTGGGGATGAGCGAGGAGCCAGTGTGGCTGCTGTGCAGTGGAGGGTACAGCAATAAGAAAGGAGGTCACAGAGTCTAACAGGGGTCACCTTACGCAGGGCCATGGTGTTACGAGTTGAATTGTCTCTCCCCCAAATTTATATGCTGAAGTCCTAACCCCCAGTGCTTCTCAATGTAACTTATTTGGAAATAGGGTCTTTACAGCGGTAAATGAGGTCATTGGGGTGGACCCTAATCCCAAACAACTGGCGTCCTTATAAAAAGGGGAAATCTGGAGATAGGGAGAGAGCGCCACGTGAATATAAGGGCAGAGATCGGGGTGATGCTTCTGGATCCGAGGAATGCCAAAGCTTGCCAGCAAACTACCATATGCCGGGCAAGAGGCGTGGAACAAATTCCCTCTCACAGCTCGCAGAAGGAACCAGCCCTGCCATCACCTTTATCTTGGACTTTTAGCCTCCAGGACAGTTAGACAATAAATTTCTGTTGTTTAAGCCTGTGGTCCCCTGGCCTCTAGTCCATGGAAAAATTGTGTTCCATGAAACAGGAACCGGGGGGCCACACAGCAGGAGGAGAATGGTGGGTGAGCGGGCGAAGCTTCATCTGTATTTACAGCTGCTCCCCATCACTCACGTCACCGCCTGAGCTCCGCCTCCCCCAACCCCCCCACTCCCAGTCCGTGGAAAAATTGTCTTCCATGAAACCAGTCCCTGGTGCCAAAAGGGTTGGGGGCGGCTGGTTTAGGCCATCTGGTCTGTGGCACGTTGTTACAGGTACCCTCAGAAACTAACATATGTGGTGAGGAATTTTAGATTTCCTAGGCATAAGAAGCCTTAGGAAGGATTGGGGATGTAATATGATCTTATCAGTAGTAGTGGTAGTATTTTGTATTAAAGTAAAAAAATGCATAACATAAAATTTGTCATCTTCACCATTTCTAAGTGTACAGTTCAGTAGTAAATATATCCACATTCTTGTGCAGCCATCACCACCATCTGTCTCCAGGACTTTTCCATCTTGCAAAACTGAAACTCTGTCCCCATTAAACAGTAACTCCCCAGTCCCCCAGGCCCCAGCCCCGGGCAGCAACCATTGTACTCTCTGTCCCCATGAGTTTGACTACTCTGTCTGGATACCACATGGAGGTGGAATCATACAGTGTTTGTCTTTTTGCGACTGGCTTATTTCACTTAGCGTGATGTCCTCAAGGTCCATCCATGTTGTAACATGTGTCAGGATTTCCTCCCTTTCTCAGGCTGATTTTTTTAAGGTCACTCTGATTGCAGTGTGGAAGCTGCCTGTGGTGGGAGGCAGGCAGAGCCACTGAGTGGCCTGTCAGAGGAACCATTGCCATGCTCCCCTCCTCTCCCCAGGGCCAGGCGCACCCGGCTGTGCAGCTTCTTCCAGCAGCTTCCTCTCTGGTGGTGGGTGACAGTCACATGGGGTGAATTCTGACTCCCTCCTCAGACCAGCACTGACCAGTTGGTCTGGAGATTCCCAGCCCCACCTGAGATGCTGCGGGTCTCTGCTTTGGCTGACATCTGCCCACCTTCTTCCTAGGGTTGGATCTGCTCATCATCTTCACCCCCAGCCTGAGAGCCTCCTGCAATACATACAATCACATCCCACTTGGCAGGTCCTAGTGGCATGAGTGTCACTGAGGTTGGAGCCTCTTAATCGCAGTGTGATCTTGAACATGGCACGCCATTCCCCGAGGCCCAGTTTTCCACATTCATGCAGTGGGCCCCTCCTCCTGGTGTCTTGTAAGGTTTTTCCCAGTTGGGTCTGGTACATGTTTCACCTAGTGCCCAGCATATAGCAGACCCTCAGTAAAAGTAAAAGGTGGCTGTCGCTGCTAATACTGGTCTCACTGTATTGTGTCGGAATATTAGAAAGAGGCCATTGGGGCTTTCCCACAATAGGATCACACGGAGGGTGAGCAGGAATTGATGGGAAGCATCCTGCTCTGGGGTGACGGTCGAGGGGGCGCCCACTGAGGACTTCTCTTTCTCATTCTGAGGCCCAGGGGCCATCGTGGAAAGAGCCCTGGAGGCACTTGCCCTTCCCCCATATTTGTGGTCATGGCTGTCACCCAGCAGCCACCTTAAAATGATCCGAGGGAAAAGCCTGAAAACTGAAAGGGCTGAGACCTATCTTTGAACTTGGAAAGGAGGAAGGGTGGCTGGCAATGGAGGGGAATCTTGACACGCAGGAAGTGGTGGAGATAGGCGCTGGGGAGAAGAAGCCCAGCTGCCTGGGGACCACAACAGGAAGAGAGGAGGATGGGGAAGGGGTCCTGGAACCAAGCAGCAGAGAGGCTGGGGAGGGTCCCAGACGCCAGGGCCTTTCCTTCTGCACTCAGCAAGCATAGTGGTTAGTGGGATGGTATATGGGAGAGTCTAATTTGGTAATTTAGTTCTGTCCACCATCAGTTTGCATCCTAAGACTTCAATTTTATGATGCCCATTTAGATGGCACCAGGCAAAGGTCATAATACTCGCCAAATATGAAGTGATGTATTTGGGCACACACGATCCCATTTTATCTTCAGAACAGACCTACATGTTGACCATTATTATTGTCTCCATTTGGTAAGTGAGAAAAAAAAATGAGGTTCAGAAGTGTTTAGTAAAATTTCCAAGGATGTGGATTGAGTGAATCAAAGAATGTATGTTTCCCCCACCATCTGCTCAGCCTCGAAGTGCAGCTGAATCCACTGTTAGGTCAACCAGCCATCCCATCCTGTGTGCCTGGGGAGGGCCCCTCTCCAGCACTGGGAGCCCTGTGTCCTGGGAAAGCCCTCAGTCCCCTGTGAACTGGAGGGTTGGTCACCCTAACAGTATGCTGTTTCCAGAATGGTCATGGGCTGTGAAGGGTGCAGAAAAGAGTCTGCTAAGTTCAATGCACAGTGAAAAGTACTGCAGCTCCAAAGGGATAGCTGGCTCAGGGATTAACAGGGTCTCTTCCAGGTGGGCTTGAGAGATGACAGGCAGAGGGATCAGAGAGATGTGTCTCAGGACTCTAGTCAGCCAGTGTTGTCTAAAGACATGGAGGGAAATAAGCAGTTCCCACAAAAAACAAGGCAAAGAAATGCTAAGACCTACCATGGCTTGATACTTGGTGCACAACCAAGTCTCAAATATTTTTGCCACGAGGTGAGCCTCATTCATTAGCACTGGGGTGTCCTGGGTGGATTTGCCAGGGTGATCATCCTCCTCAGAGAATATAGGGAAACCTTAGCTATAAACAAGATTCACCAGTATAGCAATGCTTTTTCTCCAGGAAGCTCACAGTTTACGCACACTTTGAGTCAAAGCTCCAGAAAACATGCTGTTCCTCAAACGTCCCTTCTTCTTTCTCCATAACTGGATGTTCTCATCTGGTCCCAGCAGGATTACGTAGCACTTAGGAGCAAATATGGACCCCAGTACTCCCAGGCTGGAGGCCAGTATGGAGAAGGCCTCCATGGCCACCATGGCCTTCCCCTTGGTGCCGAGGCAGATGGGCAGGAAGGACCCCAGACGCTGCAGAACTCCAGCACACAGGACATGAGGAACTCGGCCTCAGTGAATATCCCTTAGGAGGTCACTGGCTGCAAAATTTTAGAAAAGCTGACCAAAGCCAGGAATCCCAGGCAGCCCAGGACTCGGCAGAAGGCAGTGCCTGCCCCCTCATTGCACTCCACGCTGACGTATCCAGGCTCAGAATGATTAAGGTCTGTATCTGGGAAGGGAGGAGAGTTCACCAACTGCCCCCACAGAGCATCACTCGGAGCAGGGGACAGGTGATAACGAAGGCATTAGAAGCTCTGGGCCCTGTGATGCCCAATCCTACTTCCTGGCCTTGTGGCTTTAAAGGCCAGAGCCACAGTGATTGTCTTTGCCAGTGTGGTGGCAACAGCCCCTGTGGATACAGTTCCAAAGTCTGTCTGCCCGAGGAGGCAGGTCACTGTGGGAGGACACCCAGTGAAGAGCAAGGAGCAGAGGAAGCAGAGGGTGGGGAACAAGAAAGCTGGGGCTCTAAGGGCTCTAGGACTTAGTCCAGTCCAGCCAGGGGCTTCCCTTTGCTGTTAGAAGAAAAGCCCCAGGCTCCAACATGCCCAGAGGATCCAAAATGAACTGGTCTCTCTCTCCGGCCTCACCCTGTGCTCCCCTCCCCTTCCCCTTGGTCCCAGCCTCAGGGGTCTTCTCCTAGTTGCTCTGACAAGCAGTGCTTCCCTCCCTCTGCCGGGAATGCTCCCACCCTGACCCATCCTTCACCTCATAATTTACGCTCTACCCATTTTCAGTGACACTTCCTCCAAGTGCGTCCCCGACGCGTCTGATCGGGTGCCCTGGGCAGTGGCCTCCAAGCCCACTGTCCGATTCTCTGTCTAACCCTTAGCACCAGTTTTTGATTATACACATTTTTTATTCATGTTGCCTCTACTCCTCTGGAAGAAAAGAGTCCACAAGGGCAGGAATTATGTCTTTTTTTTCCCTCACATTTGCCCCAGCACTGAGCACAGATGCCTGGCCCATAGTAGGTAATAGTTGGTACGTAGGTAATGAAGGGGTGAATTAATGAATTCTATAGTCAGAAATGGATTTTATTTCCAATTTTGACATTTCACGTACAAGTGAACTCATGCAAGCGACTTTTACTTTCTAAACTTCAGTTTTTCTCATCTTTAACATATTGACTGCCACACGAGAAAAAACAGAAACTTTTCCTTGGGGCCACAGGGTTTTATTATGAAAATAGAATAAAAACTTCAAGTGTAATTTAAAGATAAACATAAACAGAAAAACGAAATTTATTGACTTCTATTCATTTAATCCACGGTTTTAGAATTAAATTGTCAGTACTAATTATAACAATAAGAACATCAGCAAGTAGGGTTTTACATATGTTCATGCAGCCCCGGGGTCAAAACTGGAGTGAGTAAAATACAACTCTCATGGCAGTCGACGTGTTAAAATGGGGATCTTTAAAATGAGTAATAAATGAGATACTGCATGTAGAACACTCAGCAGCTCTGGCATATGGTAAATACCAGTAGCTGGCAGCCACCCTCATTGCCCCATTTGTCATTATCCCCATCATTACCATTGTCATAAATGCTGCCCATATGATTCACCAGTCAAGTCCAGCTCACCTCCTGTCCTGGCTAAATTCTGGGTCCAACCCCTTCCCAAGTCTCCTGCCTGTCAGATCTCTTTCCACCTGTGATTAATTTTTCCTAATTTGTGTTAATCTGACAACACCAAATCACCCTGTCCTGGCTGCATGTGGTGGCCCACGCCTGCAGTCCCAGCTTGAGGATGGCTTGAGCCCAGGAGTTCGAGGCTGCAGTGAGCTATGATCACACCACTGCAGTCCAGCCTGGGCAACAGAGCAAGGCCCTGTCTCAAAAAAGAAAAAAGTCATCCTGTTCTGCAGATCATATTAACTAGGTAGCAGCCCCATCTCCCCTCTGTGTGCACATGAAGGGATGGGCAACATGTGCTCCCTAGAGCTCCCCCTTCTTCTTACCTGGGCTGACCAAAGGAGGACCCAACAATCACACATAGGTTTGGCCTCATAACAATGAACTAATAATGGAAGTTGGTCTTTGACGTACCAAGCTCCGAGATTCAAGATTAAGTGTTGGGCATTTTCTCAGTTTAAGTAGTCTTGATACTCCCTTCAGTTCCCAGGTGAATAGTACCTCAAATTCTTTCCCTAGTCCCATATCCAAGCCTGCTCTCAAGGTTTCCATTTAATTTACAGTATTGCTGATTCTGTAACAGCTTGTAGGGACACCTTCACAAGAGTTGTATAACTTCAGTAGTCAATAGGCAGATGTTTAGATAGGCCAACATTCAGACAGACAAATTCAGACAGACAAACAACATTCTGACATTCAGGCAGGCGGACAAACATTAGGATAAAACATACATTCAAATGGACAGATGTTTGGAGAGATGATCAGACATTTTGACAAACTGATGTTCCAGCAGATGGGTGTTCCAAGACAAAGATGTTCAGACATAAGGACGTTCAGACACATGGATGGATCTTCATACAAACAGACATTGAGACAGATGTTATAACATATGGGCATTCCAACATATAGCAGTTCCAACAGATGCACATCCAGATGTTCAGACAATCCTTCAGATACACACGTTTAGACAGATGGACAAATGTTCAGACAGGCTGATGTCTTACAAAATAAAGTTCAGACACACGAATGATTGGAAAGGGCTGATGTTCAGATCAACATATGTTTATAAGGACAGAAAGATGTTCAGACAGACAAACATTCAGACAGACAGACAGATCTTCAGACAGATGGACATTTGAACAGTTTTTTAGATAGATGGATATTCAGACAGAGAGAGATGTTCCACACAGACATTCAGGCAAAGGGACAGATAGTCAAAAGATGGACATTTGCTCACAGAGAGAGACCTTCACACAGATGAATGCTTGGAGAGATATTTAGATGGATGGACAGACGTTCTGACAGATGTTCAGTCAGATGGATGTTGGGACAGACCAATATTCAAACAGATGGACCAATGTTCAGGGAGGTAAACATTCTGACAGACTGACGTTTAGGCAGGCAAACATGTTCAGACAGATAGGCATTCAGACAGATGGACAAACATTCACAAAGATGGATGTTCAGAGAGATGGATAGGTGTTCAGACAGCTGCTCCAACAGAGAGACCTTTTGAAAAACAGGTGTTCAGAAAAATGGACATTTGGACACACAGGGACATTCAGACAGATAAACCTTTGGACAGATGGGTGTTCCAAAAAATAGGCATTCCAACATATGGATGCTAAGACACATGGGCAACTGGATAACAGAACAAACATCAAGACCAACGGATGTTCAGGCAGATGATTTTTTGGACACACAGACAGACAAATGTTCATACATACAGACTTTTGGAAGGACAAAGGTTCACACAGATGAACAGATGCTTATACACACAGATTTACGGACAATAGACAGACATTCAACCAGACATTTGGATAGACCTATCTTCCAACACATGAGCATGATGACAGATAGAAATTCCAACAGATATATGTTAACACAGGTAGATGATCCAATAGATGGATGTTTAGACAGATGGGCAGATGTTAAGACAAGCATGCAAACACAGACAAAGGTTAACACACGCAGACACTTAGATAGACAGACCAACCTTCAAACAGATGGATGTTCAGACACTCAGACCATCAGGTATACAGATGTTCAGACAGACAGGAGTTTGGACAGATGGACAGAGTTACAGATAAATAGACATGGAGCTAGACATTGGGACATAGAGATGAATGTCCTGTCAGGCAGACATTCCAACATATGAGCATTCTAACACACAGATGTTCAGCCACATGTTCAACTGGAAAGAAGGAAAGATATTTAGATTGACAGATGTTTGGATAGATGGGCAGATGTTCAGATAGATGAACATTCCAGCAGCTAGGTGTTCTGATACACGGGTGTTTTGACATACAGATATTTAGCCACAAGAACAATCAGACAGAAGGGCAGGTGTTCAAACCAACAGACCTTTCAACAAATGGATATTCCAACAGATTGTTCAGATAGATGGACAGATATTCAGACAGACAGATGTTTATCTAGATAGACTTTCAGATAGATATTCAGGCAGGTGGATAGACTTACAGACATATGGATGTTTGGAGAGATGGACATATGCTCAGACAGATGGACATGTGTATACATGCGCAGATGTTCTGGCAGATGGACATTCCTGCAGATGGGTATACCAACAGACAGATGTTCTGACAGATGAACATTCAAAGAGGTAGAAGTCATACAGACAGATGGACATTCAGACAGGTGGAGAGATGTACAGACAGATGGAAAAACGGATGTTTCAACAGACAAATGTTCAGACACAGACATTCCAACAGATGGGCAGATGTTTCAATAAACAGACACCTAGATGGACAAACAGAAGGACAGATGATCATACAGACATTCTAGCAGATGAGCATTTGAGGCAATTTGACAGAGCATATTCCCCAAAGCGTATTCCCACCAGCATTCAGACAGACATTTACATAGTCAGATGTATGTCCTCCGTGTGTCTCAATGTCCATCTGTTAGCATGCCTTTCTGGCAAAACATCTATCAGTTTGTCCAAACATCCTTCTGTCTGATCAAACAGACATGTTTGTCTGTCCAAACATCCAATGGTCTGAGATTTGTCCTCTGTCTGATCATCTATGTGTCATCCATTCTGTTGGTATGTCAGTTCATCCTTTGGAATGTTCATCTGTCTCAATATAAGTCTTATTTTTTGTTGTTGCTGTTATTTTTTATTTAAGTATAGGTCTTTATTCATCTGTCAGCAGGTCCATCTGCCAGAAGGTCTGTGTGTCTGAACATCTGTCCATGTATCTGCTTTTTCAAATGTCCTTCAGTGTGAACATCTATCCTTCTGCCCAATTGTCCATATGGCTGAATGTTTGTGTGCCAGAATATCCATCAGTTGGAATATTCATCTGTTAGAATGTATGACTGTCAGAACATCTGTCTATCTGTCCATCTACCCCGGTGCCCATCTGTTTGAATGTGCATCTCTTCAAGCAACTATCTGTCAGAATGTTCATATGTGTGAACATATGTCTGTTGGAAGTTCTGTCCATCTGTCAGAACACCCATCAATCAAAGCATTCACCTGTCAGAAACATCTTTCTCTGTGTCTGTCAGAACATTTGTATGCCTGTCTGAACACATATGTGTGTCAATGTCCATTTGTCACCACACCTGTCTGTAGGAAGGTCCATCCACCTAAATGTCTGTCCATCTCTCTGAACACCAGTCTGTCTGAATATCTATCAGTCTATCTGAATGTCCAACTGAAGGTCTGTCCGTGTATTCAAATGTCTGTTGCTCTGAACATCTGTCCATCTCTCTGAACATCTGTTGTTTTGTTCAAATGTTCAGCAGTCTGAACATCTGTCCTATCCAATTGTCCATGTGTCTGAACCACTATGAATTGAAACACCTGTCTGTTAAAATGTCCATCTATAAGAATGCCTGCCTGCCTGTACATCCATCCATGTATCGGAACATCTGTCTGCCAGCATGTTTGCCTGTTAGGGCATCTGAACATCTCTCCATCAATCCCAAAGTCCATCTGTCTGACCATCTATCTGTTGGAACATCTGAATGTCTGCTGGAATGTTGCTTTGTCTGAACTTCCAATTGTGTATCTAAACATCCATCTGTCTGAACATCTGTCAGTCTGTATAAACATCTGTCTGAATGTCTGTCAGAAGTTCTGTATATCAGCATACCCATGTGTCAGAATGTCTGTCCAACTGTCCAAAGATCTCTCTAATCATTTGTCTCTGTATCTAAACATGTGTCTGGACCCTTTTGTTATGACAAAGGGGTCCGTTCATTGTCTGTGGCGAACATATCTTGCTCTTGCTCTGTAAACCTGTATCTTGCTCTTGCTCTGTAAATCTATCTTGCCCTTCCTCAAGAAATTTCGTTTCACTCTTAAAAACAAATAAATAAATAAGCATTTTTCTGTATGAACATTTGTCCATGTGTCTGAATGACTGTCTATCTGAACATCTGTCTGTTTGAATGTCCATAATATGAATGTCTGTCCACTTATCTGAATATTCATTTATCTGAACATCTGTTCACATGTCTGCCTGTCTGAAGATCCATTTGTGTGAAAGCCTCTTGATCTTTCTGAACATGAATCCACTGAAATAGCCATTTATTGGAAAGTCCATCTGAACACACATGTGTCAAAATGCCCATCTGTCAGAATACGTGTCTTTCCAAACACCCTTCTGAATATCTGTCCATTTGTCTGCCTGTCCCAACATCCACCTGTGAGAATATCTGTCAGAAGGTTCATCTGTCTAAATATCAATCCATCTATGTGAGCGTTCATCTGATGTGAACATATTCTACAGGTATGCCTATTTGCTGGAACAGCCATCTGCCCCAATGTCTGTCTGTCCAAACATCCATTTATCTGACTGTCCTTCTGTCATAATGTCTGCCTGTCTGTCCCAGTGTTTGTCTGTCAGTATGTATGCCATCTGTCTGAACATTAGTCTGTAGGAACAACCACTTGTCTGAACATAGATCTATCAGATCCTCTATATATTGGCATGCCCTTCTCCCGAAACACCTCTTTGTCTGAACATGTGGAAATGTCCAGAAGGACAGTCAGATGGATTCAGTCTATGAGATATTCACTCTGTCTGTCTGGACATACATCTGTGTGAATGTTTGTCCACTTGTCCAAAAGGCCATCAGTCTGAACATTGTTCTGTCTGAACAGCCATCTGTCTAAACATCTGTCAATGCATCTGGCCATCTGGCCAAATATCCGTCTGAACATCTGACCTTCGGTCTGAATGTCCTCCTCTGTGAAGGTGTCTGTCTGATGCCCGTCATTCTGAACACCTGTCCATTTCTCCGCTCATCCACATATCTGAATTTTTATTTGTCAGAACATCCATCTGTCAGAATATCATCTGTCTGAATGTCCATGTGTTGGACACCCACCTGTCAAAATGCCCATCAGCCTGAATGTCCATCTATCTGAATGTTCTTTCCTGCCCAGCTGTCCAACATCTGTCCATCTGAATGTCCTCTCAGAATGCCTGTCTGTCTGTCAAAACATCCATCTGTCTGAACATCTCTCCATGTGTCTGACAGTCTGTCTCAACATTCATGTGTCTGAACCCCTGTCTGTCAGAATGTCTGTCCATCTGTCAGAAGGTCCACTTGTCTGAACATCTGTCTACCTGTCTGAACGTCTGTGTGTCTGAATAGGCATCTGTCAGTACGCCTGTCTGCTGGGAAGTCCATCTGGGAAGTCCATGCCTCACTGGGAGCAGCTTTGGAAAAGTGCACCCACTACTAATCGCTCTGAAGGCAGAACCATGTGGCTCTGTGGTGTGTTTGTTACGGGGCTGTGGGCGACCTTCCTCTTCTCATACATCTGGCTGCTCCAGCATTTCAGTGGTTGCCATAGTTTATGGGCATGTGGTGTCACAGCCACGAGGTGGTGAGCAAGTGCTTTTTACCTTTAGGATCTGTTTTAATTTTTGTTGTGACTCGTTAGGATTCTGATTCAGGGTTCTATTTTACTGGATTCCTTATGCCACTTAAATAGGCTGACCACTGACAAAGAGTTCTGGCTGCCAGATGAGTTTGGAATGTGTCATTATTGGAACACAATGCCATACCTAACACTGGTTTAAAATGTGGGCTGCAGCACCCTGGATTAGTGCAAAGGGGGATCAGGCTTTCCTCAGAATTGCGGGTGCGCATTCAATGCACGTTCAATGCTGCTCGTGTGCTGTGCTCATCAGACTTTTGCCAGCAGACACATAAATGATCAGGCACAAAAAAAGCAGGGAAATACTTGCCTTCATTAGACGTGCATGGCTTATATTTCCCACGTCAGTCATCCAACAAGGGCAGGACAGGGTGTGGCTGTTGTCCTTTTCTTCCTGCTCATCTTTCTCATTGAAGGCGTTTGAGAAGAAACTGCTAGGTGTCTGTATGTGTTTACCTTTTGGAAGAATGGAAGAGTGGGGAAGTCAGAAACGGAAATAATTGTTCAGCTAAATAGTGAAAAGAAACATAAGCTGGATTGTAGCGTAAGAGACAGTATTCAACTGAGGAGATTCTCTAAATAACACTTTGTTTAGCATAAATAGAAATTAACCCGTTCATGGTCACAAGTCAGACTCAGATGTTCTGTAAGGAACAAACTCACCTGTTTATACTTTCCCATGATTCCATTTTTCAGGATTTTATTCTGGTAAACTAAAATTCGGTGGCTTAATTATCAATAGTACTCTGCTAAGCTTCCTTTCAGTGAAGAATAAGTTAATACAAGATTTTTAGCTATAGTAATCAAAGCAGTACGGTGCTGGCATAAAAACACACGAAGACCAGTGGGGCAAAAGAGAGCCCAGAAATAAACCCTCAAACGCGGAGGCGCTCAGGGACATGCGGGGAGCGCTGGCCCGTCCGCAGCCTCGGTGCTGTTCACGCTCCAACCGCAACGTGAGCTCCACGAAAGCCCGGGTCTGCCTGTGGGGCCTTGTTGCGTCCCCAGCCACGAGTGGCGCTTGGCACACAGTCCAGCCTCGTTAAGCGTTTAGAGAAGGGACAGACAGTATCTACTAAGCTAGATGCTGAGATAACAAAAACAAATCTGATGTGGTTCCTGTTTTCGATGAGCTCCCAGTATTCTTCTCTCCTCCCCTCAAGTTTTGGAAGCAAACTGCGCTCTGCTCTCTTCAAAAGCTCCTCTTGCCACCGCCGCATCCCCCCGGAAGCTCCTTCCGTGGCACCTGCAGGCCTCACTCTCCGCCTTGCCGTGTCTACGCCGCCGCTCGCTCTCACGCAGCCTCGCGCCTGCCGGGCCCGCCCGTGTCTACGCCGCCGCCGCAGCGCTGCTTGGCAGCCCCACTCGCCCGCCGCGTGCTACAGTCGGTCTTCTGGCCTCGTCACTCTGGGCTCTAATGAAGATGCTCCCTCAAAAGCTACTGGTGACTTCCTAATTTCTTTATAATACAGCTGTATTGAGCTTTATGTTTCACATACCATACAATTCACCAACCTAAAGTTCACAATTTAATGGTCCTTAGCATATTCACAGATATGTGCAATCATCACCACCAATTCCAGAACATTTTCATCACCGCAGAAAGAAACCCCACACTGCTTAGTTATCACCCCCTATTTTCCCATCCCCCTCCTCTAGCGCTAAGCAGCCATGAATCTACTTTCTTTCACTATAGATTTCCCTGTTCTGTACTTTCTTATGAATGGAATCACGTAGTCTATGGCCTAGCGTGACTGGCTTCTTTTTCACTTGGCATAATGTTTTCCAAGCTCATCCATGGTGTAGCAAGCACCAGCGCTTCATTCCTTTTTATGGCTGAATGATGTTCCATCGTAAGGATACCACATTTGGTTATCCGTTCCTTAGTTGATGGACATTTGGATTGTTTCCACTTTGGGGCTATAATGAATAATGCTGTTACGAACATTCATGTACAAGTTTTTGTATGAACATATGTTTTCATTTCTCTTGATACCGTGGAATTGCTGGGTCACATGGTAACCATTTAATCATTTGAGAAACTGTCATGCTTTTCCAAAGCAGCTGCACCATTTTACACTCTCATCATCAGGCTATGAAGGTTCTAATTTGTCTACATTTTGCCAATACTTGTTGTTATCTAATTTTTTTTACTTTAACCATTATTGGGGGGCAGGAGGAGTAGATCATTGTGGTTTTAATCTGCATTTCCCTGATAACGATGGACTTGTTAATTTTTTAATCCCATATCTTCTCATTCCCTATCCAACGAGTCCTTTCTTCAGCTTTTAACACAACTGTTGACAGAGCTCAGCTGTCTTCCTTACACAGCCCCAAGGTCTGCTTCTCACCCACCTTCTCTTCCTGACCCTCTGGCCTTTTTCTCAGCCTCCCTCACCAGCTCTTATCCCTACCCCACAAACCCTGATGCTCCCCAGGGCTCCGCCTCACCCTTCCTTGCTGTTATCGCTCCACCACCCTGTTCGTGCCTGTGCCGCCGACCATCACCCAGGTGGAAGACCCTTGAATGTATATACTTCCCAGGTCCTGATCCTGGATTCACTTTTAAATTTTCTTTAATAAGAAACCCAACTAAAAGTTCAATCAAATATCAATAAAATGTTTATGGCTAACATGCACAAAAAATATTGTAAACTATAATTACTGATAATGATTCCTTCTTCCAGCTATCCGTTAAAAATAGGTAGATAGATAATATTAAATATTGAAGGAACTCCCCAGGGAAGAGAGCATTAAGCTGTAGTACATTGTTTTCTCAGGTTCCTGATGGTCCAAGAAGGCAATTCATGCTCTAGCCCAGGGGTCAGTAAACTCTTGCTTCAGGGGCCAGATACTAAATATTTTAGGCTTTGCTGGCCATAAAGTCTCTGTCACAACTAATCAACTCCACCTTTGTAATACAAAAGCAGTACACACAATATGCAAATGAATTGGCATGACTGTATTATAATAAAACTTTATTTTAAAACATCTGGCCAGCCAGGAGGCCCTAGTCTGTGATCTCTGATACAGCCATCACATCTGCATTATAGCCCACAAGAGGAGGACGGAGAATAGAGATGTCTACTCTCTCCATTTAGAAACATTTCTACTTACCTATCATTGCCTGGAATTTACTTACAAGGCCTTACTGAGCTGCAAGAGTTGGGAAAATACAATCTTTTGCTAAGTGACTATCAGTAGCTAACTATTAGGGAGGAGAATTATTACTGTGGAAGTAGGGGAGATTAGACATTAGGGACAGTTAGAAGTTTCTGCATCAGTTAGCTATTTTTATAAGAGTGCTGTATAACACTCCAAACTCAGTTGCACACATAAACATTTATTAATATTTCTCACTCACACATCTGCAGGTTGGCTGAATTTGGCTGATATTGGCGAGGCCCAGCTGGCTTCGGCTGCAAGCTGTGGGTTGGGTCCAGGTCTGCTCCATGAGTCTCTCATCCTGCCTGGACCAGTATCTATCCCAGGAATGTTCTGCTCATGGTGAACAGCAGGAGTGTAAGAGGGGCAGGTGGAGTGTGCAATATATCTTAAGGCATAGGCTCTGTCCCACTCTCACTTCTACCCTACATTTCATTGGCCAAAACCAGTGACATGGCTGAGCCCTGCGCCAACAGAGCAGGAAATTATACTCTTCCCATGGATGTTGGTAGAGAAGAAATGAATATTTAGTGAACAATAATGTAATCCACCATACTCTTCCTCAACTAGCAAAGGTGATTAAACATGCTTATGTCCACAGGATAAAACTGGTATTTTCCTGAATCCCTACTGTGTGTGCACATTCATCCACACACACACCCCCCATAAACAATAACAGAAATCAGAAAATTACATATTTTTAAGTTTAAGAATATTAGGTTACCATCACAACACTCCACTACAGTTCCTGAATAACTAGTAATACTTTTTTCCTAGACTCATTTCACATTGAAATAAAGTGAGAACATATACCTTTAATAAATAATCAAACCTGCTTAGGTTGAAATAGTTTCTTTTTTTAAAAAGTCTGCCTGGTAACCTTTCCCCAGGCACAGGGTTTGGGGAGCAGAACGGAAGTAATGGTAACAACACGGCCACTGAAGAGACCCGTCCCCTCCCTCAAGCCATGTGGTATGTAAGGACACAGAGAAGAGACCCAGCAGTAACAGAGTTCTTGGCCAAAAGGCAACCACATTTCTTAAATAAGAAGCCTTTATTATTTAAGAAAAATAAGGTGAAAGTGCATAATGCCACTTCACATCAAGGAAGATGATGCAGCAGAGACCATCACTGCACTGGATCCAGCCAAGACTCCGCATATTCTAGTTAGAAAGTCCATAACGACACTAGCAGATGTATTTTCCAGCTCTTCCATCCATATTTCTCCACAAAGTACTCTCTGCCCTGCAGGAAGGAGAACAGAGACAAGGGGGGAGCGAGATATTGGCTATCAACACAAAGGCAGCTGCACCCTGAATGAGGACACCGAAAAGAGCTAAATTATCACCATCCAGCTCAAAACTGGTTCTGAGGGGGAGCTCACTGAGTCCCCTTCACACTCCCTCTAAAGCATCCTATCCCTACATCTCAGAATGCCACCCTTTCCCCATCTGTGTCTGACAGCCTGAGTTCCTTATGACTCAGCTCACAATATGACACTACCTCCACCCTCCTTCTCAGCTACTTAAAAAGGCAAAGATTTTAACAAAATAGGTGGGGGGAGGAGATGTCAGAGCAGGGGATAAAAAGAAAAATATGCATCTACGACAGTTGCAAGGATGAAAAAGCAAGCCGATTTCCCCAGCACCCTTGCAAAATCACTTCATGCATTACCATGACAGATCCCTTCCCCTTCATTCACCATAACACCACACACATACATACACACACGCACGTGCACACGTGCACACACACGTGCACGCACACACACAGGGAAGGGCTGCAGCTACCACCTCCTTATCATTCCCCAAAGGACCCACCAACCGCCCCTGTCTTAGGCACAGAACCACAGTTGCTCTCAGTGAACATGTTCATGTGTACACACCTCTCCATCTTCTCTTGTCTAGAGAAGCAGAGATCTCTGGGGGTGCTTCTGCTCTTTTACATGCCTTATAACCAACCCCAGGGTAGCTGTTACAAATGTATTATGCCCCTGAATAGGAAACACCTCCTGTTCCCTGGTCTCACCTTTCTGCCTAGCAAGTAGCCTCCAGTAACTCTCCCTGGTGTTTCCGTGTTCCAACATCATGTCTCAAGTACAGAAAAGGATTCTTCAGATCACCTCTGATGACCCCCCAGATAGCCACTTGCTGGCGCTCCTTGAACCAAGGGATTTGCCTGCAGCATCAGGAATGGGAATAATAGTATGAGGCTAGACTGGCGGGCCCCAGGTTTTTCAAGTGTGACTCAACTAATTCCCAAGCCTAAATTATAAGCCAATGTGTAAAGCCTCCACCATGAAGGCCATTTGTACATATTTAGCTTAGTTTTATACAAATGAAGAATTGTTTATATGAATACATGATAATTACCTATATGTTCTCAGGATGAGTGGATAGCCCAAAGGTCTTTTTTTTCTTTCTTTCTTTTTTTAAATTGTGAGATATAATATATACACAGAAAAAAGGTATATTAAATTGTATGGTTTAAAGCAGGGGTCGACAAACTTTTTCTGTAATGGGTTAGATAAATATTTTCACCTTTGCAGGCCATACATTCTGTCGTAACTGTTTGATTCTGCCATTGTAGTGTGAAAGCAGCTATAGACAATATGTAAGTGAATGGATATGGCTGTATTCCAGTAAGACTTTATTTACAAAAATAGTCAGCAGGCCGGATTTGGTCTATCTGGCCATAGCTTTCCCATGTTGTCTTAGTCTGTTTGTGCAAAATACTACAGCCTAGGTAATTTATAAATAATAGAAATAAATTTCTTACAGTTCTGGAGGCTGGGAAGTCCAAGATCAAGGCACTGGAAAGTTTGGTGTCTGGTGAGGTCCTGGTCTCTGTACAATTCAGAGGTTACAATCATTGGCTACAGATTGCAACATACAGGCTAAAATGTCTTCATGCAAGATAATCAGCAAAATTCATGATTCAGAAACAAATAGTATCTTTTTCAATGTCAGTAGTTTATGCATTAATCAGTACATTAACAATGTGAGGAATTCATGATAAGATTCTTTGCTCAGGGACAGGATGTTTCCTCAATCACTAGACCTTCCCCAGGCAGGTTAATTTGGAAGCCTGCCAAATGTGACCTGTAGGTTATCAGAAAAATTCCCTTTGCAAACAGGAATAAAGCAAGGATGTCCATTATCACTGCTTCTAAGGGAGACAAGATGGTGAAATAGAAAAAAAGAGTATAGCCCTTGGATCTGGAAAAAACCCTCACTGGTGGTGAATTGGGATGACATTTGGGTGGAGGTGAAACATTGGTTTATGCAGTAGCTAGAGGCACTTGAATAGTATGGAGGTGATAATAATTATAAGAATTGTGGAGTAGTATGCCTTTGGTTAACTATTTTAAAAGCTTTAAGGAAGAAAAATGACAAACTCAGGTCAGCCAACTGTCAACTTAAAGCACACTGTAGAATCAGAAGGCCTCCTGCAGCCATAGGGAAGATTGTGTTGAAAATCAGACCCAGGATTTAATTGTAAGGGTAGCAAAGCTACAGAGGAAACTGAACGCTTAGCCTCAATGGTCTCCCATGCCAACTTCAGAACCCTGAGAAGTACATCTCTCCTGTGTTTAATATATTGTCTTTCCAATCTACCCTCAAGTCACTTATTTAGATATATATGTAGCCTTGAAAATACTGCCAATTTGGGGGTTTTTTTCTTTACTAAACATTAAGTTTCTTAGATCTGTTCTTATTGCTATATGTAAATCTATCTCATTGCTTTTAACTGATGTGTAGTATCCACATATTTTTTTAATTCATTCCCCTAATGATGGACATCTACATTATTTCCAATTTTTTCTTCCTATGACAAACAAAACTTTAAAGAGCATACTCACGTGTTTCCTGATGGAGTTCAGTGATTCTTGCAGGGGAGTTTCATCGCCTTTTCCACATGGCCAGCTTATCCTTTTCCTTTAGCCTCAACTAAAATGTCACACCTGCCAAGAGCCCTTTTCTGACCATCCTACCTACAGCAGGCCTCCTCAGTTATTCTTTCAGTCCCTAGTTTTTTTCCATCATAGCACATGTAAAAAGTTGAAGTATTTTATTTATTTATTTTTTTCTCTCCCCTACTGGAACCTAAGCTCCATGGGGGCAGGTACTTTGTCTGTCTTATAAACTTTTGCATCTTTAGCATCGAGGACACTGTACGGCATAAGTAGGTACCCAATAAATATGGAAGGAAGGAAGGAAAGATGGAAAGAAGGAGAAAAGGACAGAAAAAGGGAGACAGATCTTGAAAGAAAATTTGAGAATGATCCCAAGCAACTTGGCTGATTGGAACCTAAGAAGAGAAAGGCCAGTAAGAAATTACTTGTAAAGGGGAATGATTTGAAACCTTAGGAATTGTGAATTCTGAAAGAAATTTTAAGTTGTTTCTGTTAGGTATGTCGTCTTTACCTGCAGGAAAGGTTTGCAAGCCTAAAAGGGGGATATGACTAAAAAGAAAGACATCTCAAAGACTAGCCGTCTGCTACAGCACAACTTCTTCCCAAACTTCAAGGACATGCTGTATACTGCAATTATTGTTTAATTTCTCAACTCCACTCCCTCCTCCCAACCCACTATAAAAAACTCACTAGACCCCATTTCGGGGTGGATGCCTTTTTCGGCCTCCACCCACCTGCACCCAGGTGCTCAAATAAACAATTCTTTATATCTTTGGGCTTCACGTGTCTTCCTCTCAGCTCCGACCTAACCGTTTCTATATTGTATCCACCCTCCAGTACGGTAGTCCCCCCTTAACCTTGGGGAATACATTTCAAGACCCCCAGTGAGTACGTGAAACCTTGGATAGTACTGAACTTGATTGCCTTCTACCAGAACACATTTCTGTTCATGTCTTCCACCCACAAATTTAATGCCTTTTCCAGCTTAACTAAGCACTTATCATGTACCATGGCTATAACTTTTGCAGTCTGAGGTAGGACAGCAAGACTAGCATGAATTTCTTTTTCCTCCTTCACAATTACATGGATAGAGAATTCGTTCTTACCGTAGATCTTAGCAACCTCAGCATACAATTTTTTTCTTTCCTCATTAAGTAGAGAACTTCACCTTTTCACTTAAAGGAAGCACATTATGGCTTCTCTTTGGCATATCTGAATTGCTATGATCACTACGCTTGTGCTTTGGGGCCACTATTAAGTAAAATAAGGATTCCTTGAACGCAGGCACTGCAGTACTGCGACAGTCAATCTGATAACCAAGAGGGCTACTAAGTGACTCTTGGGTGAGGAGCAAGACAGCGTGAAGATGTCAAAGGGAAGATTCATGACCCGGGTGAGACAGCGCTGGACAATGGGAGATTCATCACATTTCTCAGAATGGTGCATAATTTAAAACTTATGAATTGTTTGTTTCTGGAATTTTGCATTTAATATTTTCAGACCTTAGTTGAACTCGGGTAACTGAAACTGCAGAAAGCAAAACTGAGGATAAGGGGGGAGGGTTACTGTACCCTCAAAATTTTAAGCCTATTCCTTATAAAAGTTATGTGTTAGTAGGCTTTGGGGAATACAGGAGAAGGGGTCTGTGTCCAGAGTTGGCACAAAATGTTATGAAGTAAGGACAGCAACTGCAGATGAGATCACATTGGGCAACTGAGGGATAGAGCCAGCAATAGGAATTTGGAGTGAGACGTGACAGAAAACCACCAGAAAAGTTAGTGGCCCCTCCACAAATCATCATAATACTCCGAAGGATGCTGTGCTTCCTATAATTACATGAAATAGGAACTTTGTATTTATACTTTAAAATAAAGAGTAACCTCAGAAGGTTTAGAGACAAATATATGTTACATATTTTCACATTTTTATGCAGGGTTCTATAATGTTCATAAAATATTTAGGATTTAGATAGATGTATTTCCCCTTCAAAGGTTTCATTGGATGATTGATAGTTGAGAATATTGGCAGTGAGGGTTGAGAAACTCTCATTTATTAACCTGGATGAGAAATTGCTTCTTTAGCCCTTATGAATGCCTTTGTATGTATAGGCCTGTCCAAGATAGGTCTATAGATTGTCCAAGACAATCATGGTGTTTAGTCTGATGTCTGATCTACAAGGATAACACAGTCAATCAGGATAATTTTTAAATAATTTTTAAATGCTGAGAAAAAGTCATGAAGTAGATTCATTAGAGAAAACGCATCATCTGGGAAAATTTTTGAAACGTGATTTTAATCAGATCAGTGTAGGGGTAGTGACCTGCAGAGTAATATGTGATAGACATTAGGAAATCAATAAAATGTTTTAGTGACTCCTCTGAAACCCAGGGACTCTATACCACATCAACAACTGAAGTTGACAAAAAGATCTCAGTTCAATTCCTGACTTTCTGACCAATGAGGAGGGATGATATGGCTAATCTGCAGCAGCTAAGAATCTAACAATCCATTACTGAGTCTGTTTATCATTCTACTTCCTTGTTCCATAGGCTTTCGGGCATGAAATGGAAAGATTTTGGGTAAATTGCTTATCTGCTACAGTTTCCAGAACCGACATCATGAGGAGTCCCAAGGTTATCACAGTCCCTGTGGCAGGGGTACTCAACAGGCACATTCAGCTGTGGCTCTGGCTCTGAGACCCTTTCATTGGTGGTAGTGGAAATGGACAAGGAGATTGGAAAGGACAGCCTGTGGTATTTGCCTCACAACCTCTGAATTAAATCGCTCCCTGTACCCTTCCACTCCCCACCTCCCATATACGCTGAAAAGTGTGTCGAATCAGGGAATACTTCTAGCATTTTTTGGTATGACTGAATCTTGTTTAACAGTGTGCTGTGTAAATCTCCTTGCAACCAGTGTCAGGAAACACTGGAGAAACCTGGTATGTTACTTTTCTGGGGCAGCGTGTCACGCCTGGGAGACCCTTTGTGACTCAGTATTGAACAGCGAATAAGGCACTGAGACCTTTAATGGCTTTGATGTGCTAGAGATAAACTGACCCATTGTTTCATCATGAGGACCCTTCAATGATATATTACCCTGGAAAGTGGTTTTGTAAGACAAACCTTTTGGTCTTGCTGAAAGATGGACTCAGCATATTTCCTCTAATGACTAAGTAAAGTAAGTTGCTATGTACTTTGTTGTATGAATTAAAGCAGTCAGTAGAAAGGGTTAAACGCAAAGCTTTGGAGCAAGCAAGGCCTGGATTTGAATCTTGATTCTGGGACTTGATAACTGATCGCCTTATAGGATTGTTCAGATTATTAAATGAGATCATGTATATAAAGTGGTTAGCATATAATGAGTATTTAATTGACAGCTAAAAACACAAAAAAATCTAATTGAATACAGAATGGTAATTATTAGCAAACAGTAGCTTATAACAGAGGTTATAACTTTGCAAAGGTTTATGGTTTTGTAAAGTTTACTCTGTAAAGATGAGAAGCTTTTGTTAAATTTAATTTACACAATAATTTAGACATTTACTCTGGAACTTGGCTTTCCTAGATGAATATTTTCTATGTCTGAAGTTAAACATATAGAATATATATCCTAGAATATACAATAAGGATATTCTCCTGTTGCTCTTCAAAGCTAAGAATTTATTTAAATAGTTGTTTTTAACACACGGTTTAACAAGGTTTTCTTGAACATATTTGTTGTGTAAACATGTGTTGTATAAACATGAAGCTACTGGATTAGCCAGTGTTTCAGTGTTGGTAGTGGGTTCTTAGAAATTTAGATGGGTCTTTTCTTAAGTCTTCTGACCAAAGGTGATCACTTGCCAGGTAACTGATGTAATAGGAAGGGTTGAGGCTGCACGTAAGAGTGGTAAGCTAACTAGTGCAGGGATCCTGGGAGTAAATGTCCACCTTTCACTTAATCACTTTGAACTTAAACCAACTGAGCAAAATAGCCAAAAGCAGCTTATGTAAACAACCTACAAATATTTACTGAATTCTGGGCACTGAGATACCAAAGAGAATATAAATCAGGTCCTTGGCTCCAATTGAAGTACAAAGCCACAGCAAACGATTAGAAGCATCATAGTGCTGCATTACATACCATAGAGATGCTAGTCCTAGGAAGTTCTCCACTTCCTTCTGATAACTACATACTCTTAAATAGTAGGCCTTTTGGTGGCACACTTACATTAAAATACTCAAAATTACACTAAAACAAGATAGCATTAATTACAAAGCAAACTCCACTATTGGGTTCTGTAGGTGGCCTTCTGATGTGGCTGCCTTTTAACCTAGTGTTGCTATTTGAGCAGAATTGTGGGCTGTCCTGACCACACTCTTATATCCTCACTAGGCAAAGATCTCTCATACTCCAGGAAACAGGGGAACTTTCTTTAGTGCCAGCTTGAATTTATACCCCCATATGCTACAATTTGAGCCCTGCTTTACCTTGCAAGATTGCCCAGTTTAGTCAGCTTAACATTCTATCTGATAAGATGTCCCTGAGACAGTATGTGTGATCATTTGTAGACCCAATAAATTTCACTTTTCGGGCAAAATTTGTGGGCATACACAGGTGGCTCCAAACACACCACTATCTGAGGACTTCATCCCTAACTGGAGTAGTCAAAAGTAGGGAAATAGGTGGGAACTGATATTGTCAGGGATAACATCTTAAAGAAGATGACCCTTCAAGGATGGATAAGATTTAAATTTGTAGATGCAGAAAAGGTGGCTATTCCAGGTGAGGAGAATAATGTTGTCTGTTTCATTCTGCAGCACAGTTTTCCTTTCCAATTATCCAAGTGTCTTTTCAACTTCACTTTTTGACGTCACTTCTTGAAGTGGGGTACAGTCTCCACAAAAATTCAATTTGTCTTTTCAACCTTACTTCTTGGAATACAATCTCCTGAGATTGATCCAAATTTATCCTATTTATCCAAAGTAGGTGGCACCAGTTTCTATGATTTTAGCTCAGTAAAGGTATTACAGTGCCCTCCTACTTACAAGGTACAAGAGTTTAGGTCTCCCACATGCTACTGGGCTAATGCCCACAACAGTTCAACACTACCCTCCCAATTTTGACTTCTGGCTTTCCCTTTTATCCAGCAAATCCTAGTCAGGATAGAGAACCCCCGACACTCTTCAATCCAACCTTACCTAAACCCTTCCCAGCATTTGGCACTGTCAGCCTTCCCTCCCTCCTTTAAGCCCTTCCCTCCCTTGCTTTGACACCGTTTTTTTTGGTTCTCCTTCTCTACTGATCATTCCTTCTCAGGCTCCTTTTCCTCTGTCCCTTAAAAGTATCCCCCCAGGGCTCCGACTTTGACCCTCAGACTTCTCATTCTACTCACTAAAACTGGAGAACTGTCGGGGGATTCTCAGAACTGCAAAATACCTCATTTGAAGTAAGCAAGCTCCTTAATGGACCCTCACTAGCTCAGAGACGTTACTCTGCCTTGGTTGAATAAAATCAACCCACAGGGACAAATAATGGGGAGAACTTCGGTAGGGGCACTTCCAGCTACCTTACCTGCTTTGGAGGCAGGGATCAGAACAGAAAAACTTTGTCAGGAGTCTTAATTGAAACGTCCCCATTTTTTGTTTTGTTCTGATTAGGAGTACGTGCCTTGAAAATATAAGCACCACCCCACCCCCGCCCTCGCCCTGAGCTTGTTTTCTGAGACATCCTCTTTATTTTATCAGAATCCACTTTAGACCGGAAGCTCCAAATGGGCTGGACTACAGGTATCCTGCAGTTCTCACTGAACTGCCCCAGCACCAGCCCGGGCCTGGCACAGGGCGGCTTTGGGGTCCATGTGCTGCGGGTTGGCTCCCTCTGGAGTTGAGGTCCTAGGGGAGCGGGCAGGCAAAGTGTGATGGCGCAGCCCCCCGAAAGGGAGAGCAGGAAGGGGTCACGGGCCGGTTCTGGGGAGAGGTGCCGCACTTGGGATAACTACACTTTAAGGAACCGACACGCGCCACAAGCTTAGGGGTAGGACTCAGGTGTTCCCCGCTACTTTCACCTCGGTCCCCCGAGAACGAAAACACACTCAGCTCCCTCAAGCCGCGGGGCGGGGAGGCTGCCTGGGCCGCGCAGCTGCAGTGTGGCCGCTCAGGCCCCGCCCCTGACGTCACACGGAATCCCGCCCCTTACGGGCGGGAGCGCGCGAGGCTCTGTCACGCAGGCGCGTTCGCACGGCGTAGGTGGTGCCAGAGGCCGCCCGGGGGGTTGTAGGGCTACGGTGCTGCCGCCATCTTGTAGGGTGTTTGTCGCAGCGACTGGAGAGGGGGACGGCGGTTTGGCGACATTTCTCGGCCAAAAGGCCATTTGCTTTTGCGGAGGTAAGGTTACGAGTGGGGTGTGCTGGGCTGGCGGCTGGCCAGTGTTTTAGGTATCGGAGCCAGGAGTCGGAGAAGCGACCGGGTTCGGGGCCTCGGCCACTGGGAGTTGGGAGTTTCTCGGGGCACTGCTCAGCTGGTGGTCTTAAACACCTAAAGTTGCTCAGACGTCGCGGTTCTGCAGCTGCTCCTGCTCTGAGGGCCCTGGCCGCCCGCATCGCGGCTCCGGAGGCCCTGGACTCTCCCCACGGTTCTGGCCGACGAACTCCGCTTCTTGATTAACCCTGTCGGGGCCTCGTCTCGCCAGCTAGTGAGGACCTGTCGGGGGACCCTTCGAGAGCGTTTGTGTTGTTAGAGATCAAGTCTTACCCTGTATTTCTGGCCCCGACTGTTCGTAGCGTTTGGGGATTTTCCAGAGTCAAGCATTTGCCCCTATGTGTGAGTGCGCCAAAGGCACTGGCCAGGTGCCCGGGGCGGGGAGGTGGAGACTGGGCGACCGAGGAACAGCAAATCCAGGTGGTGGAAGTCAGCTAGTGGCTTGTGAGAGGTGTAAGTATGGGGAGGCTCGTCCTTTGCTCGGTACTGTTTTTCCTAAGGTGGAGCACACCGTTGTTGCAGCAAATCTGCATTTCTGGTAGTTTTGCATCTTATTGTCCCGGATTGCTTAAATAGTCCTGTGTGCTTATCTGATCCTTAGGAAACAGCCCTCCGAACTGAACCCGCCAGCCACCTTGTCTTTATAGCTATCCTTGGGTAATCGTGCTCCATACACGCACCTACAGGCTTGTTACCCACTAAATGCAGTCCTCATGGAGCCATTTAATCCTAACTTCTAACTATTTCGATGTTTTTAAACCATGTACATAACATAAAATTGTTAAAAACTACAGGGTCTTAAAAAGGGCATTGAAGAATCAGATTTCTGATACGTATGTATACATATGGATCCATTGCGTCTGATTTTTTTGAAAGATACCCAGTGATTCCAATATGTAGGATTCTTTATTGATTAGAGGTAGTGTAATCATTTTAGGTAGGTTTTCTTTTCTGTGTATGTAAAGAAGCCTTACCACAAAGAACGGCGGGTCCAGTAATCTTAATCTTTGTCTCTAGGTAAAATATTTCCTAACATTGAGGGGAGCGGGGATAGAGGGACTGGGACAAACAGCTGAATTAAATTTTAAAGTAGCGAACTTGACTAGAGAAATAAAAATTTGGGGCTCTCACAAGAAGTTCATTATTATTTTGATGTTTGCATATTAATAATTAAGGTAATTTGAGAATTCTGCCTTGCTAGAGGTGAGCTGTTTTTGTCAGACTGACCGCAGAAAGGGAAAAAACAAAACTAAGGCAGATGCTTATGTCTTGCAAAAACTGCATAATGGATGATCATAATAGTAGCCCTCAGTCATCAGATGTTGTAATTTTGCTTGCTGCTATTTAAGAATGCTTAACCAAGCAGAGTTCCTGATGTGGTGGAAATACAACTTTGGTATTTGAAGGAACAGGCAGAAGAATTGCACTAGAAATATAAATTTTTCTTAATAGCTCTTCTGAAGAATTTTTTTTGTTGGCTTTTTGCCTCAAGTAAAATTGTAGTGTCATTCATTTTATTTTCCCATATGGAAGTGACTATTTATTTATTTATTTATTGGAGACAGTGTCTCTGTTGCTGGGGCTGGAGTGCAGTGGTGTCATAGCTCACTGCAACCTCAAACCCTGGACTCAAGCCTCCCAAGTAGCTGGGACTACAGGCGTGTGCCACCATGCCTAGCTAATTTTTTGTATTTTATGTAGAGAATGGGGGTATCGCTATATCACTCAGGCTGGTCTTGAACTTCTGGCCTCAAGCCACCTGCCTTGGCCTCCAAAACTGCTGGGATTACAAACGTGAGCCAACGCCCGGCCAACTTTTAGGATTTTTGATTGACCTGACCAATGCCTTCTCTTCCTTTTTAAGTAAGCTAAAAGAGAAGTCATATCAGAACGATGCTTGATGGAAATAGAATTAGAATCAGCAAGAGAATGAGTTAAAAGATCTGAATGTTTGGTGACATCAGGCTCTGATGGCATGATACATACCTCCTTAGGGAATACCTCTCAGGAGAATTGAAGCTGCCTCATCTCATAGCCTTTAATCCATTTAAAATCATTTAAATTTTTACTTGCATTTGTTTGCTTATTACTCAGTCATTTGGGCAAGCTGAATGAGATTAACTAGATTGGTTTTTCTCCATTTTAGCTTTTTCCGCTCCTTGTTGAATTGTGAAATTCTTTTTATCATTTAAACTTACCCTGTTGAGCAGAGTTTGGACCTCACTTTTAAAAACTTAACTGCTTTGGAAAAGAATTAAGATGGCAAAAGGCAGGGGTTAGATTGTTTGAGCCCAGGTGCTGAGCCTGAAGAGAAGCCAGGCTATGCATTGGAAGTTGTAAATGGTGTTGGAACTGTTACCATTATCTGATTTTACTGGGAACTTGCTTCTGTGTGCATCCTTGCAGGTTGGTTTATTTTTCAGAGACACTCCAGATCTGCAACAAATAGGTTTTAATTTTAGGAATAACTGCAGGATGATCAGGAAATAAACTTGTTGGATAGAGAAGATGAGTTCATAAAACCAGCTTTTTATTGCCCTTCAGTTTCTCTGTTGAATACTGTGTTGTATCCACCTCTTCTGTTATTTTCAAAGCTTGGAGTCATTCTGAGACTTAGAGAAAGGAACTCTAGAGAGTTTGAGAAAAGCTTCACTAATGAATGGTTCTTTACCGTTAGAACAAAATCACCTCCCATATTTAGTATCCCTAAGTGTTTCTCTCACTTCAATTTTATGTATTACAGTACTTTACCAAAGCTGCACAACACTCGTGGTATTATTTATCTTTAAATCAGCTCACATTTTAATATTGACATTTTTAAAAGAAACCATGTCAATAGATTAATTAGAAGATTACTAGTAAATAGAAGGTAAAATAAATTAAAAAGTTATTAATTTTTAGCTAGATATTCTGGTCTACTGAAGGCTGTAAGCCTGAACTTTATTTGGTCCTTTTTTTTTTTTTTAAAGGGCAGTTAACAAGTGTTAGTTGAAGACAAGCACGAAACTGAGAATTAGTCCTGGTTGTAATCAGAAGAATTGAAAGAAAATGTTTATTAAGGTCTCACAATGTTATCTGTCATTTAGTACTAGATCTCTCTGCCACTTAACAGTCATCTGACATGCTAGTCAGATGTGGGGTATGCCCCCACCCATGCCTTGGGAAACATTACCTAAAAAGATTTTAGAACCTGTGTGATCCCATGTGCTGGGTGTTTATATTTAAATAATAGTAATGTATAATATTTTTACCAAATATAACCATCCATATCCTCCACAACTCCCTTTTCGTTTTTGTTAACAGATGCGGCATTCCAAACGAACTCACTGCCCTGATTGGGATAGCAGAGAAAGCTGGGGACATGAAAGCTACAGTGGAAGTCACAAACGGAAGAGGAGATCTCACAGTAGTACACAAGAGAACAGGCATTGTAAACCACATCACCAGTTTAAAGAATCTGATTGGTAAATTATTCTTGTACTAGTAGCATTTTAACACTAATAGTTTTAATGATTTGTCATTTGTTTATATAGCTTTAATCTGTCGAATTGTTTTATAATTCAGTTAACAAATATTAATTCATTCAGAAGATATTTATTGAGTGCCTATTTTAGGCTAGGCTCTTTAAGTGCTGAGGCTATAGCTGTGAATAAAACAGAGTTCCTATCCTCAGATATCTGTCTGTCTGGGAGTGGTGGGAGACAGTTAATCAATAAGTGAATGTAAAAGAAGTAACGTTGAGTCTTGGCCAGTAAGGTTGCTGGTAACATGGTTGGGGAGATGAGACACAGAACAAGTTAAGTAATAGTGATAATAGAATGTGCAGTGAGTGCCTTTAACTTGCATGTAGGAGGGAGATAAATTATGTTGGAATGCTCATTGTTTTACAAATGAGAGAGGATTTGGGGGTGGGGGGGAGTTATTCCAGGTGAGAAAAGCAACATATGTTATTTGGGAATATTAAAGTGCATTGGGAATTAGTCACTGACTGTGTTCTACAGGTTTTATTTGTAGATAAGGCCAGTGGATATGTTTGGGATTTTAGAAGCTTGCTTTATTCTAAGAGCTATTCTTTTGCACAGGCAGTAGCTAATAACTTAGGAAAGACCTTTAATAAAAATTTGCAACAGCATGTGTCCTGTTTTATTGTATTCTTACCAGTGTAAAATTTGGAGGTAACACATTTATATAGAATTAAAGGAATCTTAAAGTTCTAAATGATTAAAGAAAGGCTAGGTGGGTAGAGTTCTTTCATTCTGTTTTCCGTTAAATTCCCTTTCTCATTTGTTTTGTTGGTTCTATGTTTTCTCCTTGTTTTGTGCAGATTTTCCATTGGGACTGTTTACCAGATTGCTTTCTAAATTAGCCAGCTGGGGTTACTTTAAAAAACAGTATGTAATTTTTTTCCTTCTCCATGCTAAACAGACATGTTCTGCCATATAGTGAGCTTGTTTGTAGTTGGTGCAGACTAACATGCTTCATCACACATTGTTATAAAAGGGGAAGGGGGAAGGTTTATGGCAGGATTTCAATGACCAAAGCTAATTAATGTACATATACTATAGAAAACCATCTGTATCCCACTATTAATAAATACAAACAACTCTCTGAGGCTTAACATCATACCACTAATTATTCATAGGTTTATTATACATTGTATATGTAGAAAGGAAGTGATTTGAGTGATGAACAGTTCATTCGTGTTCATAGCTAACTACATAAACATGATACTGAGTCAGTGCAGTTAACTACCAGGCGAGTGCCTTTTTTGACAGATATGTTTGGTGATAATTGCTTAGCACAATCCAGAATATTCTAACAGTCTTTTTGAAGATTAAAACTTTACAGGAGTGTTTTTTATAAAATTATACAAAAATGCAGAAAAGTGTAAAGAAGATAACCTTAGGATGTTAGTCCCCATTATTTGGATGTAAAATTATTTCTTATTATTTGTTCTTAAAAATATCTTTGTATCCAAATCTTTGCCTCTTGTTTATTTCCTAAAAATAAACTCCAAGAAGAGGCATTTTCAAATTAAAGGGTATGAACTCTTATAAAGTTCTTGCTACGTATTCACATTTCTTTTTCTAGAAAGTTTGTACCAAATTGTACTTCTACAACATGCTCCTTCATGCTCTCACCAGTCTTGGCCTTTTGTTTTAATTTGAATTTTTAAATTTCTGGTGAATTTGTCCACTATCATATATTTATAGACCACTTGAACTTTTTTTATTCTTAGCCTATTTATTAGATTATATTTTTCTTAATGATTTAGAAGAGCTTTTTATTATATATTAATTATTTAAATTGTCATATATATTGCAGAGTGTCTTTCTTTCTGATTTGTGTTTTGGCTGTAGCCTGTGAATTGGTCTCCCTACAGGGTTAATTAATCCATTCTGCATAATATATTAAAAAGACTGAGGTGGCTGTAAACCCCACCTTTTATATATGGTGGACAGAATCCTATAACCTAAAGTATCAAATCTTCAATTAGTGATTCTCAAACTTTATTGTGAATAAGAATCACCTTGGAGGTATGTTTAAAATGCAGATTTACCAGATTTAGATTCAGTGAATGTTACCTGAGGCCTGGGGATCTCATTTTTAATAAGAACTCCATATTCAGTATCATTCATAAATAGACCATCCTCTGAGAAACATTCCTTAGCCTGGCATGCAGGGCTTTTGATGATCTATTCTCAGCTTATTTATATGTCTACATTCCCCTGTGTGAAGATTGCTCTTGCTGAAATTGTTTACTTTTTCTAGAGTAACGCGTAGACAAATCCATCTCTAAGCCATTGTGGCTAAAAGTGCTATATAAATGTAAGATGGGAATATGCCATTCTTCTCCCCCTGGAATTTCTTCTACATTTCACTTTGTCCAAATCCTGGCTTCCCTTTAAGATGCAACTCTATTTCCATCTTTCTCATGAATTCTTCCCTGACCATTTTAAGCATATTTTCTTTCCCTTCTCTTTAAGCACTCGTGTGTAACCTTTCAGCATTTCCTGCATTGCTGGGTTTTGTTTCATTTTTATGTGAGTAATCTCAAATTGTTCATTATTGGTTGGCAGGGACTTTGCCTTATATAATTTTTTTATCTCCCACAGGACCTGTGTGGAAATAAGAACGAATGCCTATACCCCCGTCAGTCTCAGCTATTTTGAAAGGCTGTAGTGAAATGTTCACTGGGCATTCAGTGAATATTTTTTTTAAATTAAATCAATTTGTCCGTCCTGTCTACCCTGTCCATAGCCTGTGTGATTCTGTAGACTGTGTTTATATAATCTCTCAGCCTTGGCCATTGGCCATTATAGATTGAAAAGACCCTCATCTTTTTTTAGCTTATCCTCATATTACTTTACCTCATATTTTGTTATTCTGGAGATTGTTGGTGGCTTATTAGCAGCTCTAACTTCATGCAGTATTCCAGCTAAAGATTATTAGGGTTAGTTTTTTCTGATAGAAAGATTTTGGACTTTTATGGGAAGGATGCCTTACAGAATTAAACAGGGTGCCCTCAAGAGTATGCTCATTTCTAGTTTCTTATATTGTAGATTTCTTTCTGACAGTTCCAAGCCAACTGATCAAATCCCTGACCTACAGCCACAGTGTTACCCTGATATCCTGAGTTCTCCAATGGATAGAACTTAAGACTGACACTAGGGAAAGAGAAGAGGGTTCCTGCATCTCCCCAGCCTGCTTTTGATGGTTGCCCTGTTGGGTAGGAGTTATAAAGATGCTTCTATTTCTGCTTAAACCAGCCCCCTGGGAAAAAGAATGACAGCATATTCTGGGAAAGGAAAGGGGTTGGTGAGGGCAATATAGTCAACATCTGTCAATCCATTGCTTGTAGGATTATTTTAGCCAATTTGTCTGACTGGGCAGGTGTCCCCTCTCTCCCTCAGTGCTCCATGTGCATCCCTCTTGAAGCTTCGCACTCTGTTGAAGAGGACATTCATCCCAGGTAGAGAGGGGACGGGAAACTGGGCCAATTAAATCTGTGTCCTTTCCTTTCCATCACATCAAGGCTGCTTAACTTCCTAAGGTCCATGACCTCTATGAAATTCTTTGCCAAGTTTTGTTAATGCATTTGTGTTTCTTGGGAAAGAGTGTCCATTGCTTTCATCACATTCTCAAAGGGATCTACAGATTCAAGCCCTATGGCACTCGATGATGCTGTTTTCTGTTGTATTTCTTATGTATTTCTCAAGCAGGAATGACAGGAAATTAGAAATGCAAAGGAAGTAGGTTAGTGGGACTATTGTAATCCTAGGCAAGCAATTACAGGATCCCTTTTTATTTTAGAGGGACATATTTTAAATGTCTTCAGCACATGAGGCAATCCTCAAAAACTACTTTGTCTGTTTCTCAAACAGGAATGACAGAAGGCTAGAAATGTAAAGAGGAGAGGAGACAGGATAGGTGATACGTGTAATAAAAATGACCTGTGTAATAGCAGTTAGAAAATATTTCAGTTTTTGTCACTAATATGCTTTACAACCATAGCAAATCATTTTTCTTCTAGGGATCTTAATTTAGTTGTTGGTAAAATGAAAGGGCTGGAATAAATTTAAGGCCCCTTATAGCTAAAATACACCTTTCATGAAAGAATTCTCTGTGTCCAGGGATATCTAAAATGCAACTTACATTGAAAGAGAAAGGAATCCTGTTTTGCCTGCCTTTGATTGCGTGTGCTTCTGTGAGAGAGGAAAGAAAGCTTAGTTACAGATACATATATCATAAGACTGATGAGTTTCAGAAAAGCAGTTTGGTGAAGTTTTGGTTTTAACTTTCTCCAGGAAGGTAAAGGAACACTTAAGTAACAATAAATTAATGATTTGACCCAAGCTTTGTTCCTTGGTGTGAAGTGTTTGACAGCAATCTATATAATGGGCCCATTTACTTGATTGTTAAAATAAAATTATTTGTTAAACTTTGTGAGGTAAATATAAATTCTAATTCATCAATTTGAATTTTTTTCTTTTGTTGAATTAGCTGTTTAAACCAAGAATTCTTGAAGAGGATGTTTTGTTTGAACCACATTACTCCGGAATGAAGAGAATAATTTGAAATCCTTTAATGTGTTCACAGTCATTATTTAGAAGCAAGGTCCTTGAATGAGAGAGATTATCGGGACCGGAGATACGTTGATGAATACAGGAATGACTACTGTGAAGGATATGTTCCTAGACATTATCACAGAGACATTGAAAGCAGTTATCGAATCCACTGCAGTAAATCTTCAGTCCGAAGCAGGAGAAGCAGTCCTAAAAGGAAGCATAATAGACACTTTGGTTCAAGTCATCATTCACATTCGGTATGATTGATTTTGTTTTTATTTTGAGTGGATTCTTATTTGTGTGTAAAAGCTCTTAATGAGCTGATAAGTTTCTAAATGTTTCTATATGCGTATATAATACCATTTGGATGTATTATCATTGTATTTATATTACTTAAATCCTTATAGGAAACTTCTGAATTCTCATAGCTGATCTGTATATTTATTAGCTAGCCCTTATTTGCCCACATTTACTTGTATTCTGAGACCAGATCATAAGTTTGTTGATTTTAATAATAAAAATATCTTATTTTTGTGTTTATAATATATTCTTATGAAAAAAAGATGCACCCATCTTTTCTTTCATCTTAAACATTTTTTTTACTTTGAAAGAAACCCCTTTCCTGATACTTGGAAACAATATGGGAAATTGCAGTAGTGGATACTTAAATGTTATCAGCCTGTATTGGCTAGTTCCATAGCACAGTACAACCAAGTCTGTTGAAATTGTGAAAATGGGTGCTGAATGGGAAATGTACTATCCAAAAAGCCTGCCTTTTTTTTTTTTTTACACCCAGACATCTTCACCTATTTGATGAGTAAACTTTGAATTACTGTTTTTCTCCCCAAGTTTTCTTCAGTAGAACTAGCTTGTATTAGATTGAACATTGAAATTAGCCTTTATTTTCCCCTTTTATTTTAATCATGTGTATTTTTAAGTATTGCTAAGAGCAGTTTCGACTAATCTTGACATTTTAAAACATTTTTCTGACAAACTAGACATCTCAACTCACAGCATATGCTATTTATAGCAAGAGATTAGTAAATCATGACATTGCATTCTTTAAATTTCAGACTTCAATTAAATCAGTATTTTAAAGAGACAATTGTGTTGTTTTTTTTCTATTGCCACTTTAAGTATCTTATCTGAAAATCTGTTCCTTGCCATGTTTTTCTTCTGTAACATAAACTGTGCCCTGTGAATTTCTGGGGACTGAATTTGAAATTGCTCCTGCCAACTGTTCGTGGCCTGGTGCTTATCTGAATGCCTGAATATCTCCCCGCTGAATGAATTGCGTATTCTGCCCTGAATTCACTCTGATATATTGATTGGCTGGACGATCTTGGTGCTGCCCACTTGCCGTTCCAGAAGAGCCACCGAAGGAAAAGATCCAGGAGTATAGAGGATGATGAGGAGGGTCACCTGATCTGTCAAAGTGGAGACGTTCTAAGAGCAAGATGTATAGAATATTTTTCAACACTTTTTAAACTTTGCACACAGAATAATCTTTTTAAGAATAGTTTGTCAGCGGGGGGCTAAAGAACTCTTCATTGCTTTTTTGTTTTGTTTTTTGTGGGTTTGTTTGTTCTTTTGTATTTCTTCTTTTCTGTAGAATTTAAATATTTCTATTCTAAAGTTCCAAAATAATCAATGGAATTTGAGATTAGAGCAAGAAAGATAGCTCTATCTAATTGTTTTTGTAGCAGCTGAAAATAAAATAATTTGAGTGCTGAAACCTTAGTTATGCTTTGATAGAGATCATTTGAAAATACTCCACACTTAAGCATTCATTGTTTGAATAACTAGATAATTTGTACTTGGGTGCTTACACCTCTTTCCCCCTCCCTTTAGATGAAATTGTGGACACTTTGGGTGAAGGAGCCTTTGGCAAAGTTGTAGAGTGCATTGATCATGGCATGTAAGTTCTTTTTTTTGAACATTCTGATACTTCTCGTGGAGAAGGGTCCATAATTTAGATGAAATACATTTTAAGTGGTAGCCACATGTTTTTCTGAGAGGTATAGATATACAGCAAAATTTCTTGACCTGTGTATGATTTATTTACCATGAATGTGGATTTTGATATGCTGACAGATTTTATCAGATGGAGTTCAGTGAAATTAAAGTGGCTATTCAAGTGAAATTTCCCAAAACTTAGGCCCTTGGCCCTCTATAAGAGATTCAGCTTTTGGATTGCAGAGGCAATAAAACATATCTAATCTTCATGTTAGAGTTAGCTTCCTAAACTATAAAGAAATTATATTAAGCCCTACAGAAATAAAGTCCAAATTCTTTAATGAGGCATACTAATCCTTTTGTGATTGGACCCTTTCTGCCTCATTTTACCATTTTCCTCCAGGACCTCTATTCTGTGGTTTGCAAACTTTTTTGTAAGTGAACTTCTTAAAACAATGTAGTGAAACTGCACAGTTCTAAAATGACATCTAAAATTTTTTATCATAAATTAAAATATAATTTCCAGCTTGTTATAAACATTAATACTTTTTAAAAACCTCTCTCTTTAAATGTATTTGAGGGAATCTAAATACTGTAGCAGCTTGACACCTATCATCATCTATAAACAAACTCTTCTTGAATACTTTGACATGTTTTATTCTTATTTTAATTCTTCCCATAAAGAATATTATCCTAAATTAACTTTTATGGTCGCCCCGTCTTGTTTCTCTACAACAAAAATGTGAACATAAATTGAATTTTAAAATATTTTGAAATATATTCAGACTCACAGAAAAGTTGGTAAAATAGTTCAAAGAATTTCTATATATCCTTCACCCAGATTTTCCAAATGTCTACATTTTATAATATTTACTTTATCATTTTACATGTTATATTTTTGAATTTTGCCAGCTAATCTGTAGACCTTATTCAGATTTCACCAATTGTCCCATTAATGTCCTTTTAAAATTCTAAGTCTCTAAGATTCTAAGTCTCTGAGTATTTAATTGAGGTGTTCCAAATAATGGTATTCAGTTGATCAAAGTGCCAATATATTACAAATTTTTATACTTATCAGACCTAAAACAAGATTTTATTGGAATGTATCTTTTATTGGGGTGGTTGTGGCTTCTAAAAAATGAGTACATGTATCTATGGATAAGTACCTCACTGTTTAGCATTGTCTGTTTTGTTTTTTCGTTTTTCACTGAGAAAACTTTTTGGTCATATAATTAAGTAAATGAGAGTAGAAGTTTTGTCACAGTAATTTTATGACAGTTCTTTGAAGTCTTGACATACATGCCAAACATCATAGGGGGATTATCATCAGAAATTTTATTAAATGGTTTATCAGCCCACATTTATTGGGACCTTGTTGAAAGCAATGAATTGGAAAATACTGGGCATGGAAAAAGGTTTGTTATCCAGCTACTAGAATACATGTGTTTGTTTGCCGCAAAGATTTTTTATAACTGGGGTGTACATCTTGATATACTAATAAGGGATGGGTGAGGTTTTCTTTTCTTTTGTAAAGCGAAAGGGCCAAAGTGAAAAAGGAGGCTTGAATGCTGGCTCATCTCCAGGCAGATCCTAGAAAAGAGGACAAAAGGAAGGTGAAGATTTGCAAATCGATTTCCTCAAAGTCATTGATGGCTCTGACTCTATACTTTTTAGGAAGCCTTCTTACAGATGCCCCAATCTAAAGCCCACTTATCTACACTGTAGCTATTTCTGTATACTTGCATCAGTGAATGTGCTAGGGCTTTTCTTGGCTTCATGACTTATGGTTGGTGACTCTTTTACCCGGTTGTTCCATTTCCCCCCCCAATCTGTCAAACTCATGGCTGTCTTTCAGGACTCATGTGGCCCTCCAGATCCCCAAGTGCAGCCCGTCGACCGAATCCAAACTTAACAGAACAAATCCCTTTATTAAAAGGATTCGTTCTGTGAAATTCGGATTTAGTCCCTGTCTTTTCATCACTAATACCTGTGTACGCACTGTCTGGCACAGAGTAGGTCTAGTGTGGTGAATGAATGAATGCTTTCAGCAGTAGCATATTCTATTCTTGGTTTATATTTTTATACTTTTTTTTTTTTTTAATTTTTTGTTGTATAAAATCTAGGTGAATTTTAAATTCTGGGAACAAACATTAAAATTCATAAGTATTAAGGGAGTCATCACTTCATATAAAGTATATTTTGTCAAAATGTTTTGAAAAGATGTTATATGAAGTCTAGTATAATGTGCTCTGAGAGATTTATTGAAAGATTATTTTAGAAAAACAGCATAGAGGAATTGGTAATTAAGATCATGCTTTAGAGGATACATGACTTCAACCCACTCCTGTACATTTACCATTTTCATCTTAATTTTTTTTGTTTTTAAGGGATGGCATGCATGTAGCAGTGAAAATCGTAAAAAATGTAGGCCGTTACCGTGAAGCAGCTCGTTCAGAAATCCAAGTATTAGAGCATTTAAATAGTACTGATCCCAACAGTGTCTTGTAAGTATAAATTTGAACTATGAAGCACCATATTATATGAAATAATCAGAATTCTGTGAACTGAATTATTATTTTGATTTATTTTAGCCGATGTGTCCAGATGCTAGAATGGTTTGATCATCATGGTCATGTTTGTATTGTGTTTGAACTGCTGGGACTTAGTACCTATGATTTCATTAAAGAAAACAGCTTTCTGCCATTTCAAATTGACCACATCAGGCAGATGGCATATCAGATCTGCCAATCAATAAATTGTAAGTATACTTGATAAATCTTTAAACACCAGAAAATTTAAGTTTTTATTATACAAGCAACATTGTCACTAAAAATATACATTTTACAGGTAAAGATGAAACCCCTCTTGGCCACTATATCCACTGCTTATCTCCCTTTCCCTGCCAGACAAGTTAAATTTGCAAGTGAAACTAATAATGTCTTTTTGTTCTCTTGTAGTTTTGCATCATAATAAATTAACCCATACAGATCTGAAGCCTGAAAACATTTTGTTTGTGAAGTCTGACTATGTAGTGAAATATAATTCTAAAATGGTAAGTTAAAGACTTGTTCTAATTTTGGTGGTTGTCTTTAAAATTAATTTAGGTTGGCGATCCTTAGATGAGGAATTTCACTTCTGAGCCTCATTATATCTTGATGTTTAACCAAAAACAGAGTAATCCTCCTTTGCCTTTCTCACAGGCTTATGTTGATAATCCAAAAAAATAATTTATATGCAAGCCTTTTGAAGAGTGCTATAAAATACTTCATATCTTTATTGAGTTTCATATTTACTCAACTGTGTCTCTTTAGAAACGTGATGAACGCACACTGAAAAGCACAGATATCAAAGTTGTTGACTTTGGAAGTGCAACATATGACGATGAACATCACAGTACTTTGGTATCTACACGGCACTACAGAGCTCCAGAGGTCATTTTGGGTCAGTAGACACCAGATTTTCAGTTATAGTAATGAAGAAGAGATTTTATTGGGGGTGGTGGCAGGTAGCATGATCTTCTTTGCAGTGTTCAGAAAATGTTTTCTATTTTCATAAAAAATGTGTGGACATTGCTATAAATATTTTTCCTGAGTGGTAAAAATGTGATACCATCTGTGAAAGTTATTCCAGGTGGTAGTTATTTTTGAACAAGTTAGTCTTAAATGATCATAAGAGAACAGGCTGTGTTAGCTAAGTACATCACAACAATGCGATTTTGAAGTTATGTGGGTACCTATTTTCGTGTCATCACAAAAGTATTGTGCTAGTGAAAATGCTGGTTGGTGGTTGGTTGGTAACCATCTAGATACAGGGTGGATAAAGGTGAAGAAAAGAGGGGCTTCTCTAAGAGGAGCTTCTGTGATAACCCTTGATGTGAGAAAGGCTGGGAAAGAAAATGAGTTAAGGTGCAGAGTTTTGAAATAAGAGGGAACTCTAAGGGAGTGTGCATCTTACACCTCACAATTAAAAGTTAGAGATCAGGACATGTTAATAGAGCAGGGAAGTCAGAGGTGGGGTTAGGGGCTTGGAGACAGAGGGAAAAGTTCAGATCAGGTGCTATTGAGAGATGGTTAAATGGAATAAGCTGACTACAAAAGTAAGGTCCAACAGAGGTTAAATAGTAAAATGTTTTTGTGAAATCAAATGTTTCCACTTTCTACTTTTTTTTTTTTTTTTAAGTCTAGCACGACTTGGTGGGTTCGATAGGAGTATAAAAGCAAACTAATGATATTTACCTAGAGTAGAGGATTGGTAAAGGGATAAGAAAATCGAGAATGTTATGCAGCACTGGTCCATAGAACTTTCCTTGATGATGGAAGTGTTCCATATCTGCACTATCCAGTATGGTAGCCACTAGCCACCATGGGCAATTGAGTACCTGTAGTGTGGCTGGTGTGACTGGAACTGAATTTTGAATTTTGCATTATTTAAATTTTAGATTATAATGTGCAACTGAAAATATAAACCCTGAATTTGCTGTCATATTCTCCTAAATGGGCTATGTAAAGGGAGCACCCATATAGGGAAGGATTTAGTGTGTTGCCAGTTAAAAGTTGTTGCATAGTAAAATGTTTATATTTGTTTTTAAATAGCTTTAGGTTGGTCTCAGCCTTGTGATGTTTGGAGCATAGGTTGCATTCTCATTGAGTATTACCTTGGTTTCACAGTCTTTCAGGTATGTGCCTAGTAAATTTCATTTAATAATAATGAATTTTAAATGTTAAAGTCATGTTTAAGTTTTGGCTTCCATGTTGGAAAGCTACCATAGATCATTATTCTTAAGATAATGGTTATCCTTTTCTAAAGCCACAGTTGAATGAAATACTACTAGTCATAGTTCATTTTGCATGTGATTGGCATTTTTAACGCATGGTTCATGTGTGGTTTATATTGTCATATGTTTTCATTTTTTTAATTATAGAGATCCTTCATAAATTGGCCTTAGTGTTGATGTCAATTTTAATTCAGTTCTGGTTATGTGATTATCTGTATGGCCATGAACAAGTCACTTATTCCTCTTTATAAAAGAATTCAGAAACAACAAGTTGTATTTTACTTAATACTTGGGAAATATTAAGCATCTATGATGCCTTAGGTATCTAAGTACTAAGTATATAAAGGTGAAAAGACAACATCTCTGTCCTCAAGTCACACAAAAGACATGGGAAAACTATTGCAGTATAGTGTGATATTGGCTGTAATGGAACGATGTAGAAAGTGTAGGTAGGAGGAACCCAGGAAAGGTTAAAAATTACGTTTCTTTAGAGAAGGCATTACTGAGGAGGTTAGGGAGTTGAAGCCAATGCTAGAAGGAAGAGTAGGGCCAGGCACAGTGGCTCACACCTATAATCCTAGCACTTTGGGAAGCCGAGGTGGGAAGGTTGCTTGAGGCCAGGCATTCCAGACCAGCCTGAGCAAGAGCGAGATCCCGTCTCTACAAAAAATTGAAAAATATAGCTGGTGTGGTGGTGAGTGCCTGTAGTCCCAACCACTCGGGAGGCTGAGGCAAGAGGATTGCTTGAGCCCAGGAGTTGGAGGTTGCATTGAGCTATGATGACACCACTGCACTCCGGCCTGGGCAACAGAGCAAGACCCTGTCTCAAAGAAAAAAAAAAAAAAAGGAAGAGTAGGAGCTTATCAAAAAACTGGAATGTGATGGGTGTGTAAGAAAGAAGAAATAGTATCTGTAAATGCACAGAAGAGTAAAGAAACGTAGTCAGGGAAGAATAGTGTTGTCAGAGTGTCTTGTGTAGATGGGAAAATGATGACAGTAAGCAAGGACTGACTCATAAAGGACTTCACATACCTTGAAAGATATTAAAATGTTTTATTCTGGAAGTAGTGGTTTCCAAAAGTAAATGGAGATGATTTTGGAGGGTTGCTATTCTGGCCTTTATTTAGAGATTATCCCTCCTGCTTTTTTTTTTTTTTTGTATTAAAACGTTCTTTTATGAAATGATAGTAATAGTTGTTAGTAGATAGCTTTTTAAAATAAAAGTCCTGGCCAGGTACAGTGGGTTTGGGGGAAAGGAGTTGTGGAAATCCCAGCTTGGTACTGTGGAGGTTGATTTGAAGTTACAGTAGTGCAGGGAGTATGAAGTATCTATGATAAATTGAGTCACTTAGGTGGCCATTGCACAATTATGAGTTTGCTGCTTGTGGGGCACCTCACAAGGCTTCTATTTCTGTCTCATCTGTACAGATCCTGTTAAAAAGTACTCCCTGACTTTATAGACAAGCTTAGTGCCTTAGAACCATGGTTATCAATTAGTTCTTGGAGGGGGTGCTGTCTGGTTTTGTAGTAGTAAGTTGTAGAATCAAGAAAAAGTTAATCAGAGTGCATGCTTTCTTCATTCTGACTTACCTAAAATGGAGCTTCAAATGATTTTTGTGATTATAAATCACTTTGAGGTCTTAAATGAAGTGCGGATTATTTAAGAGGTGGTTTATATTTCAATTCCACACTGCAAAGTACTCTTAAACTAAGGAACTTTCTATAAATGTGGAGCTAGTATTATTTGTTCCTGTCATGAAGTAATAACAATGTTTTGAAAGCAATATGCAGGGCACAGTAGTTGATAGATTTTAAAAAGCAGTTATACACAGCCTCTGCTCTCCAGAACAAGGGTTAGCAAACTCTGGCCCATGGTGAAATCCTGCCTAATGCCTGTTTTTACAAAAAGAAGACTATGCAACAGAAACCATTTGTGGCCAGCCAAGCCTAAAATATTTACTATCTGGCCCTTTTCCGAAAAAGTTTGTCCATCTCAGCTCTAGAAGCATACCATTTCAGCTGTTAACTTTGACAGTTTTCTCTATTCTATTAAATATTTTAGCCAAGCCAAGGCTCTGTAACTGTATAGTTTAGGGATTATGAGCTTTAACTTGAGTTTATAGCTCAACCTTCCTCATTTATGAACTATATGACTTTGAGCTAATATTTTAACCTCTTTGGCACTCGTGTTCTACATGCCTGGCTCAGTTTTGTTGTGAGAATTAGTGGGACTATATTTCTATTTCCTGGGATTAGTAAGTGTTAATAAGTGCACTGTTGGGTAATGGAGGTCAATTTTGGTTAAGCAACTGATTAAATGAGGAGGATACGGTTTTTCTGGTAATCTTCCCCAGTCATCTTCAGTTAAACAGTGTAAGAAATACGAATAAACAAGGAAACTACTTAGTATTAGATTTTACTGATTCATCTCAGAGTCTGTGTTGCACCAAACAACACAGCTTGTTCGGTATTGTTCTATCTTTGAAGTATTGTGTAATGTAAATTGTGTAGCTGTCTAGTCCTTTTATATCAGCACCATTTTCTTATATTCTCTTTTAATGAGCTTATAGGAAAATGGAGAGTGCTAAATTTCTTTTGCCTATGTTTCTTAGACTCATGATAGTAAAGAGCACCTGGCAATGATGGAACGAATATTAGGACCCATACCACCACACATGATTCAGAAAACAAGGTATGTTTTAAGCCTTTTATTGGATACATACAATATCCTCTATTCAAACTACAGAAAACCCAACATTTGTTATAATGCATGTTCCAAGGCCTGCAGATTTTCAAATTTTTTTTTATGTATTAGAGATAACTTAAAATGCATCTTACTCATTTTTTTAAAGTCATGTTTTTAAAAATTCAGTATTTACCTTGTGATCTAGTAAACAAAATGGTGCTGTGTTTTAACACTTGAGTTTACCTTTGTATAAATGCTTTCCTAAGTTGATGTATAAGTAATAACATAGAATATGAAAAACCTTGTTTATTGGAGTCATATCAGTCTAAGTTTGAAATGTGTACTGTCACTAACCAGTGGTATGTGCTTGGACAAGGTACTGTTTCCACACAGTTTCACCACAACAGTCACCTAGGGAGTTATTTAAAGATTTCCAGACCCATTCCAGATCTAGTGAAATCAGAATTTACAGGAATGGATGCAGGAGTCCTCTAGTTTTAAAGCTGGCATTATTCCGTATATGGTACTTGGAAACAACTTAGTTGGGAATATTAAAACCTTGCAGTGTGAAAAATAAAGGAAGATGTTATATAAGGTGTCTGCTATATAGTTGCTGCTGAGATTTTTAAAAATTGTACACATGTGTATATGTCTGTATATAGAGAGAGCTGCTTATACTTCCCTCTGTTCCCCATCCCCTGGTTGGGGCAGGGTAAAGATGTGGATCTTTGATTATTTTACTAATCCAGACTTTTTCCTGTAGAAAACGCAAGTATTTTCACCATAACCAGCTAGATTGGGATGAACATAGTTCTGCTGGTAGATATGTTAGGAGACGCTGCAAACCATTAAAGGTAAAGGAAAAAAGATGAAAATTTTAAAAAATATATTTTCATTATTATTAATATCTTTTTTTAAACAAAATACTTTTTCCCCTAGGAATTTATGCTTTGTCATGATGAAGAACATGAGAAACTGTTTGACCTGGTTCGAAGAATGTTAGAGTATGATCCAACTAAAAGAATTACCTTGGATGAAGCATTGCAGCATCCTTTCTTTGACTTATTAAAAAAGAAATGAAATGGAAATCAGTGGTCTTACTAAATACTTCTCTAGAAGAGATTACTTAAGACTGTGTCAGTCAACTGAACATTCTAATATTTTGTAAACATTAAATTATTTTGTACAGTTAAGTGTAAATACTGTATGTTTTGTATCAATAGCATCATTATCTTGTTAAGCAAGTATGGTCTTGATAATGAATGAAATATAAAAGTTAATTTTTCTTTTTGAGATTAATTACAGTTTTTAAAGACCTTTGGAATATCCTTTGTGTCCAGTGATAAATGTGATTGATCTTGTCTTTTGTACATGGAGATCAACTCTGAAGTGATTTTTTTTGAGTAAAAGGAAATCTTGACTACTTTATATTCTTAAATGAATATTCTTTATATACCTCAAATTTAGAACTTTTCTTAACTTTAAAAGTTTTTTCTGTAATTGTTGAACGGGTAATAATTATTATCAACTCTAGATAGGCAGGTATTAGAAACCAGAACCCACAGAAAATGTTCACTGTTAGAATTTTATTAAATTGTAAGTACTGTGTTCTGTTTCATTGGGTGATACCAGTGGGGATAAGTAGACATTCATGGAAAGGCATCCAGTTTGTCCATTGTGACAGGTTATTTAATAAAACTACATATACACTTCATTTAAGATTAAAGTCTAACTGAAAACTCAGCTTGGAAAATTGTATTTTCCAAGGGCTGTTTGGTGAGTCACAGATATAAAAATAGGAATTCTGATGACTGAGGTTTTATACCAAGTTCTGAGGAGTCTTTAAATTGTCCAATATCTATTTCCTTATCAAATGAAGTAAATTACTTAAACCCATGAGAATTAAGGCTATTATTAAGCAATTTATATTTGTGTTAATTCTTACTGGAGAAAAAGGATTTGATTGGAAAACACTTCGGGAAGAAAGCTCTGCAGAAATTTCTAGAACATAATTGGTTAACAAACTTTTTGACTATAGATTTATTTTTTACTGTACCAGTTTTCACATAAAAACTACATGGTAAATGTTAATGTAGTAAAAGGAAAAAAGTCTATTGATGTGGTTTAGTCTGCCAGGTAGAAATATTTTTTGTTGTAGAATTCATAATTGCTCATTCAGATACAGGTTATTTTTTGTTAAAAATATCCGCATTTCAAAAGTGCATTAGACAAAGATTTGAGTTTTATCTGTTTGTGTATTTTAAACACATAAAGTTTATGGAACTTACTTGTATGACAAATAGTGAAACCAAGCTGGATTCTCCGCATCATCTAGGGGCAGCACTTGTCAATATAGTAAGGCCACGTTCCTAAAGTTGACTAGGAATTTAAGAAAGCTGAAAAAAATTTTACCATAAAATCACTGCATAAATTATGTTTGGGCCTCTGTGATGTAATCCAAATATAGTGAATGCACCTTGAGAAAAGTTGAACTGTATATGTGATAATGTGTTTTTTGTTTTTGAGACAGTCTTGCTCTGTTGCCCAGGCTAGAGTACAAGGGCGTCATCGTAGCTCACTGCAGCCCCAAACTCCTGGGCTCAAGTGCTCCTCCTGCCTCAGCTTCCCAAGTAGTTGGGACTACAGGCACTCACTACCACGCCCAGCTAATTTTTCTATTTTTTTTTTTTTATAGAGATGGGTTCTCACTGTGTTGCCAGGCTGGTCTCAAATTCCAGCCTCAAGTGATCCCTCCCACCTTGGCCTCCCAAAGTGTCGGGATTACTGGTGTGAGCCACCACACCCATCCAGATAATGTTTTTTAAAGGAGCATTTGATGTTTTGTTTTCTTAATGTTTTTCCTGAGCCTAGCAGTGTTGCTGTACAGATTAAGATGTTTGCCATCTTCTATTTTCGCCTCCATTTTCATTTTTCCAGTGCCACTGTGCTACCTAAGCTTCCTATCCTTTCCCCAGCAGGTGCTTCAGGTTCCCAAATTAATGTTTACTTTCTGTCAGAAACTCATTCTGTCAGAGTAGCTGATCCCAGGATGTAGGAGGAAAGAAAAATTTCTCACTAAAAAATTTCTCACACTATTTCTTACTAAGAAGTTAATGATTGCTAATCCCCTTTCTCTTCTGAAAATTATTTATTTACATTCTTTACAAAGGGTGTTTGCTAGTTCCTAGGCCTAATTCATGGAGTTTTAGGAATTAAAGTGAAACTTTAAAAAATTAGAAGAAATGCTTAGTGGTTAGGGTGGTGCCTCTAGGAATATTATATGAGTGTCTTGCCTACCTTCCCCTTTGAGCTCTCAAGTTCCTACTCTTAATTGCCTTTTTCCTTGTACTTCTGAACTCATTGTTAAAGCTCCAGGGTTTTGGTTTTTTTTAAACAGTTCTAGAGCTTCAACACTAAAAGGGAAAAGGTTTAGAATGGCCAGTGTATAAATACGAATCAATAATTTAGGTGTTTTTCTTAATAATTTGATACCTCATAGTTTACTATTTCTGGAAATTGAAATCAAGCTTGGTTTTCTTATGAGGGCTCGTCTTTTTTTTTGTTTTTTTTGGGGGGGGGGTGGGGGACAGGGTCTCTGTTGCCCTGGGTAGAGTGCAGTGGTGTCATCGTAGCTTACTGCAACCTCAAACACCTGGGCTCAAGCGATCCTCCTGCCTTAGCCTACCGAGTAGCTGGGACTGCAGGCTCGCACCACCACACCTGGCTAATTTTTTCTATTTTTTGTAGAGACGGGGTATCGCTTTTGCTCAGGCTGGTTTCAAACTCTTGACCTCAAGCAGTCTTCTTGCCTCGGCCTCCTAGAGTGCTAGGATTACAGGCCTGAGCCACTGCGCCCAGCCCTCTTACGAGGCATTTTTTAAAGTGCGGCTGTGAGTAGTTACTCCCAGTTTTATGCTGCTACTTATTTTGAGGTTTTTCATTCATCAGAATTTTCAGAGTAGATGAATTGCGTTGACTACTGCTGGCAGTAAGGAAACCAATATTCTGAACTTTTGTAAAATTGGAAACTATTCCTCTGAGCCATCTTGAAGGGCTAGATGTTAGAGAAATTGAAAATGACTTGGCCGAGTCTCCCAGAAATAGTGAATGAATTGTGACTTAAACACAGGTTTGCTAGAGTCTAGCATTGTGCTTGCCTGCAATAATATACCACATTGAGTCAAAAACTTGTCCGTTTGATTCTTACTCCCAGCTCGGCTGTGAAATGAATCGGAGTGAAATGGAAGATAATGGTTAGTAGTTTTATTACTTGGATTTCATTCCCATTTTTCTTTACTACATGAGTTAAAATGGTATGGCTATTTGAGAACATGACATTCTGTTTTAAGTAGGTAGGCAGATACCAATATTTAAGTTTTATGTTGACATCCAGGAATGAAGAAACATGTCGGCAGTGAGGCAACCTGCATTTTTAAGTCCCAGTTTCAAAATTATGATTCTCACAAAATTTGGTGCAAGTAAAATAGTCTAAACATCTACTACTTGATTAACAAGCTGCATTTTCAAACAAAATCAGAAGAATTCATTATGATCAATAATAGCTGATGGTTATAGGCTTAGTAGATTGCATATTTGCAAAGAGGTAGAGGCAATTGTAATTCTTAAAGGTTTTTATCATTTGATCACTATTTTTAAGAGGTTGATATCTCCAGCGAAATCCCTAAAGGTCTTCATATAGTTTTTTTTTAATTTGGTTGATTGGTTTTGTTTTGTTATTTTTTAGGTAGAAGGAATAAAATGTTCAAAAGTTACATTAGTTTTGTAACAATCCAGCCTTTGAGGATATAGTTAAAAGGAAATTTCCATTAACAGGCACATACTTATTACAGTTTGGGAAAATTGGCCAGTTCTATATTAGGGATTAATTTTTTTTAAATATAATGCAAGAGTAGAATAGAATAATGAATTTCTATATAATGTATCCCAGCTTCAAAAATAAAAAACATTTTGCAAATGTTATTCCTATTCCTCAACTTACTTGTATTTAAATAGAAATGCCAGATACTATATTATATCATCATAATATTTCTGTATCTTTTTAACAGATAAGAGATTTTTAAATCATAATTCAGCTATCCCATCTAACAAAATAATTATCTGATATTCAGTCCATAATTAAAGTTTTGTGAATGTCTGGAAAAAGTTATTTTATAGTTGATTTGTTTGAATCAGGACCCAGTCAGGATAAATGGGGACTAGAGGAACGAACATCACTATGATGAAACACTGAATATAAGATATTCATTCTCTAAGATAGACTCAGTTTCATTAGCAAAAAAATAGGATGGGAATGGGAATGGAGAATGTACATAACAGTGATTAAGAGACCTGAGATATTAGCAACATGTGGACCCTGACTGGGTCCTGATTCAAACAAACCAACTATAAATGACCATTTTAAAACAATTCCTTCTAATAAATACAGAAGGGCTCTTAGAAATATACTGTGTTGTAACTTTTAATGAAATAATGGATCCAGTCACCTATGGATGCTAAATAATTGGGTGAAAAATTGATGGGGGACTTTATTATGGAGGAATCAGGCTGACGATGGCTGAACTCAGCATTCAATCAGAACCTAAGATTGGCAAGCACACGTGTGCTTCCTGAGGCAATGCGATAGGAAGTGTGCAGCACCTGCGAGGTACCATTGCCTAAAGCAGAGATGTTGAGCCTGAATCTAATCAAGCCGAGGCAAGGTTGAAATTGTAATATAAAAAACTTTTAGCTCTTTTTGCTCTTCATTTCTTACCTTTCAGCTGATTGCTTGAGGTAGCAGTTCAGTGTACTGAAAGAACCAGACTTTTTACCACCATGATTCAAACTTTAGTCCCAGGTCTTCTCTGACACTCAACCAAGTAAAGAAATTTTATTTTGTTACTTGGGGTTACTAAGAAGTAGTATCTATGTTATAGGATGATTAAAAACATTTAGCAGATTACCTGGAATTTGGTAGTGCCACTGATAAGTAACAGTTACTTTGTTTTCTATAAATGCTTTAACCCAGGTGACTTCTTGTTGTATTTAATAATGTTAATTGTTCCTGTTTATGGCACGAGAAACTACTAAGCTATCAATTCTATTAGTGATCCATTAACATTGTAGTTTTTGTTGTGGCATTTTACTGAAATTAAAAGGAAGAGTAGAATTTCCAAAAAAAAAAATTGTTTTTAACAATCAATAATGTCCACTATTCAGATATGTTTTCTTATATTCACTCTTTTCCTGGCTTTATTAATAGTTTTAAATGTTACAATTCTGGGGAGAAATCATATCTAATTAAAAGACAGACAGACATTTAATTATGAAGACTTGAAACCACCCTAAATATCCTTTGAGGCTGGAATCCCAAAGGCCTAGTTCTTTTAGGTACTGTCAGCAGCAGTCAGTGTAATGAAATGAAGTAAAGATTAATTGTAGATTTTGGGGAGATTACCCTCACCAGGTAACTTAAAAAATTTCCCGTTATAAATATAGAGGGGGTTTTTGTTTGTTTTAAAACCAGTGTTTCTAAAAGCTGCTTGGTTTACTCCTAACTAAAGGCAATGAGCAGGTACAGTTTTGAGAATGAGTGGCAAGAACAAACTTCCATGATATTTGCAGTATCTCACTGATGAGTGAATTTAATTTTAAAAGATCTTGCTATTTATTTTTACTTTATACTTTTCAAATTACTTTAGAAGCATTTACGTATTTTAAATGTTTTAATTTGTTATCCTTACAACAACTGCACACATGAGAACAATATGGTTTGCTTGCCAGCAGAGTTAGTTGGATTCAGACCCTTTTGCCATCTGTATATGTGGACGAGTTACATATTCTCTTTTTTCTCCTCATCTATGAATTAGAGTACTAATACCTAACTTCCTGAAGGTTGTTGTGAGGATTAAATAATGTATATAAAGTGCCAGTGAATGATAGCTATTAATTATTTTCACCATTTCTTAATTTATTTCCTCTATTCTTGATTTATACAGTATTCTACAGTCAATAAATTATTTTCCCGTTATGTTACTTTTAGCCCTATGGGATTCATATAAGTGAGTGCAAATAGTGCCATTTTAATGTTAGCACAGTTTATCATTTTTTGTGTCTTTAAGTTGTTTCTTATAGTCAGTATAGTTGGGTCTTGCTTTTTTATCCCATCTGACAATCTTTGCCTTTTAGTTGTATGTGTTTAGATCATTTATAGGTAGTGTAATTATTGAGGTGGTTTGGTTTAGATCTACCATCTTGCTATTTTCTGTTTGTTCAATCTGTTCTTTATTCCTGTTTTCCTCTTTTTCTGCCTTATTTTGGATTGAGTATTTTTCCACAGCTTCACTTTATCTCCTTTGGTGGTTTATTAGATATAACTATTGTGTGTGTTTAGCAATTGCTTTGGAGTTTGTAGTATATATTCATTTCACAGTATACAGTACCTTTAAGTGACATTATACCACTTCACATAAAGTATGAGAATCTTACAACAGTACAATACCATTTCTTCCCTCCTGGGCTTTGTACTATTGTTGTCATACATTTTGCTTAGCCGTATATTCAAAACCCACAACATGTTTTGGTCCTTTGCTTTAAACCACTGATTATCTTTTAAAGAGATTTAAATAATAGTCTTATGTTTACCCACATAGTTACCATTTCCTATGCTTTTCAATCATCATATAAATCCATATTTCCATCTGGTATGATTTCTCTTCTGCTTGAATTATTTCCATTAACATTTCTTTTTATTGTGGGTCTGATGGTGATGAATTCTTTCAGCTTTTGTATGTCTAAGCATCCATAGCCCTTGTTTTTTGAAAGGTGTTTTGCTGGATATAGAATTCTAGGTTGACAAAAGATGTTGCTTTCCTGTCTTCTGGGTTGCATTGTTTCCAACAAAAGTCTGCTGCTATCTTTGTTCCTTTGTATATGTCCTTTTCTCTGGTTGTGTTTCTGTCTTTACCACTCATTTCAAGCAATTTAATTATTTTAATTATGATGTACCTCGTATGGTTGTCTTCCTGTTCTTTGTGCCTGGATTCCTTGAAATTATTGGATATGTGAGTTTATAGTTTTTATCAAATTTCAAAAATTTTTTCAGCCATTATTTATTGAAATATTTTTTCTGTCCTCTTCCCTCAGGATTCCAGTTACACATCACCTGAAATTATTGCACAACTCACTGATGCTCTGTTCAGTTTTTTCAATCTTTTCCCCTCTGTTTCGTTTTGTTTCTGTTGGTATATTTTCATGTTCAATCTTTTCCTCTAAAGTGTCTAATCTGCCTTTAATCCCTTCCATTGTGTTTTTCATCTCAAACATTGTTATTTTAATCTCTGGAAGTTTGTTTTAGGTCTTTTTAGAAAGTATCTTTCATGTCTCTACTTAACACATTCATTCTTTACTCTAGTTCCTTGAACATATGGAATACAGTTATAACTTTTGATATCCTTGTTTGCTAATTCTATTATCTCTGTAATTTCTGGGTTGGTTTTGATTGATTGCCTTTTCTTATGGGTCATATTTTCTTGCTGCTTTGCGTGCCTGATAATTTTACCTTTTGTTTTACCTTATTGGGTGCTGGATGTCTCTGTATTCCTGTATGCTTGAGCTTTATTATGAGACATGGGTAAGTATTTGGATCAGTTTGATCTTTTCAGGTTTTGGTTTTAAGCATTATTAGGCAGGACCAGGGCAGCATTTAGTCTAGGGCTAGTTTTTCCCCCGTTGATGGGGCAAAAACCTTTTGAATACTCTACTCAATGCCCTCTGAATTATCAGGTTTTTCACACTAGCTGGTAGGAAGAACTATGTTTGTTTCTACTAATGATTAGAGTCTAGTCCTTTAGGGTTGTTCTTCCTGGCCTCAGGTAGTTTCCTCACACACAGACCTTGGAGGACCACTCTAGTTCTCTGTGCAGCCTGCCCCTCTCCAGTCCCCTCCTCTGCAAGTTCTAACTGCCTTGGCCTCCTGGGACTCACACCTCTCTCTCTTCACTTGAGGCTGGCTCTGCCTGGGTCTGTGCACTGTGGCCTGGAAAATCTCTCCAGAGAGTAGTAAGCTAGGGCAATCCTTCCATTCACTTTGTTTCCCATCTCCCAAAAATCACAGGCCTTTGTTGCCTGATGTCCAGTGTCTTGAAAACTGCTGTTTCACATAGTTTGCCTGGTTTTCTAGTTGCTTCAGACAGGAGAGTAAATCTGTCAGTATCTTCATTTTAGAAACTAAAAAAATGAGGGTCTGTAGGTAACTAGCTTGCTTCAGTTCGTACTGTGAGCTATTAGTGGAGCCAGAACTAGAATCTAGGCACTGAGTCAAGGCCTGGGGCTTTTCTACATCAGCAATCTTCTTGTATAATTGAAGTTTATCCCTTTAAACCTTATAGCTTAATTTAAACCATTTTTTGCTGGAAATTTTTATAAAATGAATTACATACCCCTGCCTTCTTAAACAGCATTTGAACATATTTGAACTTTTTCATTATTAACATTACTTATGATCTTCTACAGTGGTTATCAACCCTATCTGACCCAAATAATCCCCATTTTGTAAAATATTTTGTCATGTCCCTTTTCTCGCCAAGAGTCTGTTCCAGTTGCAATGGGGCAATGGAGTATCACGAGGTGCCTGGCCTATTCTTTCCTCCCATTATATACAAGCAGCCCTACCTCTTCCTGCTGGTTAGGGTCAATCACACCTGCTAAAATGGTGCCTTCTTGACTATAGTTCCCTGAGACAGAATTCAAAGTGCCCTGGGTAACAGCCATAGCTTGTAATTTAATGGGACCCTTGCTGTGACCCCTGGCAAGAATGTAACCCCTTTGAGAACTAGAACCTACAACCATGCAGAGCCCAGAGTTGTGGGGACAGCAAGTACAAAATCTCCCAGTGGGTCATGGAGAGTGACAGCATGTGGACTCTCTTGCTTCTACCCTTTGGTTCCTGGGCCCATGTATTCTTACTGGGAACACAGCATCATAGAGAGGTCTCTCTTTAATGCGTATACCACATCCTGAAAGATGGCACTGCATCCTTTCAGAGTGTTGGCTAAGATCTGTGCCTTCGGAAGGCAGCTCCAGTATTCTGTGAGGCTGGCTGCTCCTGCCAGTGCAAGATGTGACAAAGCAGTGGATTTCATGGTCATGGGCTCACCCCCACACCTCTGCTGTGGAGTGGATCCCTTGGTTGGATGCTGTGTTGTATGAGATTCCATACCTGTGGACTGGGCATTCTGTAAGGAGAGTGATACTGGCTGAGCCTCTGTGCACAAGACAGACAAGCCCAGACCTGCAATAGCCATCCCTGTGAGGTACAGACCGCTGGGTCACGTGGGAAGGAGGGAATCCAAAGTAGTTGCCACCAGGTGGCCAATTGGTCTCCCTGAGGAGTGCCATGTCAGGGGTTAGTCTATTGCCGAGAGGGGGGCCATTCTGAGGCAGCAGTCGCTAGGCTTCCCTGGGAAGTGCCAGCCACTTTCGAGGTGATGCTACATACACGGTAGGTTAGGTGGACATTCTCTTTTTCTCCCTCAAGATCTGCCCTCTGCCCTTCTGACTCTGCGCCTTGCTGTTTGGGAGGCTGGCCATTTGCCCTGGGGGTTAGACCACTGGGAGCTTGAGCATGAGGAGAGAGAGGTTGAGCATTGATTCCCCCAGCTCCCTCCCTTCCAAGCCATGGTTTTGCAGAGGCAGTGTCCCTTAACCAAAGGCCACGGCTACTGTGGAACAAATCCCTTTTACAGTTCCAAGCTTCCCCAGGGCTCCCAGCTTCCCACTGTTAGTACCCTCCAGTGCTGCTTCCGCCTCCCTGCTGGCTTCCCTCAGTCTCTACCTTATAAAGTGGCTGCCTTGAGTCCCCTTGCTAAGGATGCCATCGTTGCTTTCCAGGACCCCAACTGACACAAGAATATTTTCTTTCTTGTCATTTAAAATGAGTTGTAGACAGCAAACATTTCCATCTTAATTCATCCAACAAATATTTATTGAGCACCATGTGCTGGATACTGTTCTGTTCTTTGAGGAAACCAGAGTGAGTGAGACCAGGGGATGTCATTAAGAGGTGACTTCAGGCAGCGATGATTGCCCCGGTTCCCTGATTCATCCTCCTGAAGGGGACTGAGGGCACAGCCCTCAGACTGAGCAGTCTGGGAAGGCCCTTTTGGAGGCAGTGAGGTTGAGGACCTAGAGACCATGACCTGAAGGAAAAGAGGAGCTTACTGTGCAAAGATCTGAGAGCGGGTGCTCCAGCTGGTGAGGTAGTAGGCAAGGGCAAGGGCAGAGGCCCGAGGAGACAATGAGCTTGGCTTGTTCAATATACAGAAGCTTCTGGAACATAGTGGATAATACATATGGTAACATTAGCATAGGTAGGTGGTGGGCAATTTACCTATGTGTTTGTAGTAAGAATGAAGTGCTGACTTGTAATAGGGGGTTGGCTTCTTTTCAGAATAGACTGTCAAGTTTGCTTAGCAAGTACTTTTCAGACTATTTATTGGGCATACATTAATACTGGATTTTAGCACGGTGCCAGGACTATCTCTGTAACCACCTAACCATAACCCCAGTCAATCTCACGGATAATGTTCCCCTCTGAATTAAGGGAATAAGAAGGAACATGTTAGCTGGAGGTCCTCAATAGCTTTAAGAGGTAAGTATCCCCAGAAATCAGACAACCAAAAGATACCCAGACAGTGAGAGGGAAGATAGGTATAACAGGTCTTTTTCTAAAAAATGGTTGTGGATTTGCCCAAATTACAAATATCTAAGTTTGTGGTGTGTTGTTTTTATTTGGGTATTAGTGGAAGAGGCACTTAGAGCCATTTTAGGATATAACTACGCCTGGTAGGAATGTGTGAGCAAGGGGAGAACCCGGCTTGACTTCCAGCCCTTCTTCCCTTTCCTGCCAAGACTTGCTAGGGACACTCCAGCACATGAGCTTCATTCTCTTCTCTGGGCCCGGGCTGCACACCACAGCTTTCCTGCCTTAACCTCATGATGTAAATTTACAGCAAAATCGCAATATAGGTAAAATGCGGTGCATACTAGAAAATTATTTTGGGCCAACTTGTGTTTCTACTGCAGAATTAAGCCAACAGTCCAACAAATTTGGAGTTCCTTTTCCGCATCTTTCCCATTTGTTTTAGTCTCAGTTTTCTCAAATAAAAGCCCTCTTTAGGTCAGGAACAAAGTCTAACCATTTCTGTTTCCAGCACCCACATCGGGCACATGATAAAGGGTGAGAGAATTAAGATTCTAAGGGCATATTTCTGCCTGGCCTAATCTTGACCGACTGCATCTTTACATGTGAGCGCGCAGAGGTCGCTTTCGGCCACGAAGCGGCGCTAAGTCACCATCTAAGACAGACCCACTAAGTTTTCCGCAGGGTTTGAAGTTTTGAACTTTTTAAGTGTCAGAAAGGTTAATTCATAAGTTTAGGGGAATGCTCCAAAGGCACGAACGGTGGGTGCTCCAGCCAGGGCTGGGCTGCAGAAGGCGCACTGTGTCGCTGGGCGTACATCAGACCTCTTGGGATCGCAGTAGGGGCTCGGGCCAGGGAGTCGCAGAGGTCCGTGCGCGGGAGTGGGTGCAGCCCGGCGCCCGGGCAGGTGAGGTAGAGGTGCTCGCTGCGCGCGGGGTTGGCCAGGCGCGCACGGATGGCTCCAAGGAGCCAGCTCCCTTCGCGCCCCCGCCCCCTTGCCGCGCGGGGCCGACTGGGCCGCTCCTCCCCTGGGTGGGTCCCAGCTCCTTTTCTGGCAGGGTCTATTTGCATAGAGGAAACTGCCCAAAGTGGCCGCTGTGGAGGAGCCGGCGGTGGGGAAGGGGGCGTGCGCCGCGATCCGCTGCTACCCGGAGGCCAAGCCCTGCGCCGGGCCGACCTCGTGCCTCGGGCTCTCCCGCCTGCTCCCCGCGCGCTCAGACTCAGATCCGGCTCTGCACCGCCCCCTCGGAGAGCCCACGCGGGACGAGCGCGCCATGAGCCCGGGCGAGCGCGCGGGTGGCGGCGGTGGCGGCGGCGGCGGCGACGACGCGCGGAAGGGCAGCCCGGCGGGGGGCGGCGGCGGGGGGCGCCACGCGGCGACGGCCGGGGCCCGGGCGGTGAGCGCGCTGTGCCTGCTGCTCTCCGTGGGCTCGGCTGCCGCCTGCCTGCTGCTGGCCGCCCAGGCGGCCGCGCTGCAGGGCCGGGTGGCGGCGCTGGAGGAGGAGCGGGAGCTCCTGCGGCGCGCGGGGCCGCCGGGCGCCCTGGCAGCCTGGGCCGAGCCGCACCTGGAGCGCCTGCTGCGCGAGGTGAGGCCCGGGCGCGGGACGGGGGCCGTGGGATTGGGCGCGCGGGCTGGGGGCAGTGTCCGTGCGCCGGGCGCCGGGGGCAGCGTGTCCTTCTCTGGGAGGAGGGTCGCCCGCCTGCTGACTGCGCTGAGGCCGTCGGGCGGCCGGCGCCGGGTCGGAAGCGAGGAGTGCGCCCCCATGCCGTCCTGCTGTCCGGGCTCCCCCTCAGGGCCCCGTGCCAGGGCTAGTGGCCGTGGGAAGAGCAAGCCAGAAGGGCCGTTTAGGGGACGAGCAGCGGCAGGGAAAGGAAAGACCACGGACTTTGGTGTAACAGACCTGGGCTAGAGTCCCCGCGATGTGTGCGCTCAGACACACCGCTTCCCGCTGTGGTGAGCGCCCGGGTGCTGACGACGCTCGTGGGGGAAGCATCCGGTGACTCTTGTCACCACTAGCTAATGTTCCCACTGCTGGTATACTTGGAGAGGCCAGCGGCACGGGAGAGAGAGAGGCCCCAGGGCTGGGGCCCCTGGCGTGCTCTGCTTTGTTTCGAGGCAGCTCTGGCTGCTGAGGTGAGCGATCATGCAGGGGCCTGAGGGGTGCCCTCATCAGCTTGGTAGGATGAGGGGAAGGAGAAACTGTCGGAGCCAGAGACCTGGATTGTGGTTTCAGGCGGTGCCATCTGGGCAGTGAGCACGGAGCACATCCTGAGTTTCCTCTTCCTATACATGGGAATGGTGATTTCCACAGCTTGTTTGAAAGCATCTTATGAGGCTCTGTGACACTTCTAAAGCGTAAGGTTGCTGCTATGTGTCTTCAAAGTAGGAGCCGCATTTGGGACTCCAAAGCCCTCACCCAACATGTTGGTCAAAACCCCCGTCTTCTGTGCCGCAGTTTTCCTCCCCATAGAACTGGGACAGGCAGGGTGGACTGGCCAGAGCCTCTCCTGGCCATCTTCCTCCTCCTCCTCCTGGGCAAGGCGGCTGCCCAAGGGGGCATCCTCAATCCTAGGATGAAAAGAGGCAGCGTTTCAAGGCAGAGGAGAGGGTGGGCAAGCCTGTTGGCCACCAATTCCCTATACTCTGCTGAGCTGTGATCGTCAATGATGTATGGAGCTTTGTTTCCAGTGTTGAGTTAATTTGGAATCTTAGGGGGAATGGGAGAAGACTCTGTACCACACCTCCTTGTTCACCCCACCTATTTCTTAGTCACTTTAATTTAAGCCAGCACTACATCTCTTCTAGCTCAGTTATGGGCAAAATTGCTGCTTCATGAAACAATTTCCTATTTTCCCCTTGAAAGTGCCTGCAGACTTAAGAAACCTCTCCTGAGAACCCTGCTGGCAACTCCTGGTGATGGTTTCATAATTGCCTCACATTATCTTTTGGCAAATCCCTAGAGGCCAGGGTGTTGAACTGATTTATGGAGGGCCAGTAAAGTTCTACCTGTTAGTGCTATAGCTGTGGCTGTTCTTTCTAACAGGAGGCCTCTCTTACTTGGTAAAAATAAACCGCAAGCCCTGATTGAGTAAATCAGAAGTCCTGGTAAAACCATTTTACAAGGAACTCACAAATTGTGTCTATTCTATTATAAGAGGGAGGGGCGACCTGGGAAGGCAGCCACTGCTGGGAAGTGTTGATTCTTAAGTCCTGAACTTCTTCAGGGAGAGATTTGCAGTTGCTTCATCATGTGTCCTCCTACAGCACTGAATTTTACCTGGGTGAACTATAGTGCTATGGTGCTTAAACAGTGAGTTATTGGACAGAGCGCTCATGTTCTCTCTCTCTCTCTCTCTTTCTCTGCTCTTGATTAGAAAGGCAAAGGGCAAGTGTAGAATCCTAGGATTCCCACTGGATAATTTGCTGTGCCATTCAACACATCGAGCTACTAGCTACCCAGAGAGAGGCATCGGAGGCACATGTTGTGCTTGAAGTGTAAACGGCCCCGGTTTTCCCTGCCAGCAGTCAGAGATAGCACAGTATGAATGCAGTTGGGGTTGAACTTCTGGTTGTTTGGGTGTCCAGAAGGCAGCTCTCTCCCAGGGCACTAGGCAGTTCCTGCTACTAGCTATTCTTCTCATAAATATTGCTGGATGGGAAATGTACACAGCCTGGCCAGTGACAATGAGTTCCCTGGCTGGGACCAGGGGCTGTGGGAAATGCATAATGTGGAGACAGTAATTGACTTTAATTAGATGTGTAGGTACTTTTTTGAACCATTAGATATGAAGGACAAATAAAGATTGAACTGAAAATCTCTTAAGGAAAGAGCATTTGTATTTAAAGCTGTGTTTCAGTTCTGATTTGTTCTCCAGCAAGTCTCTTTTTAGCCAGTGCTGGAGTGTTTGTGGATTTGAGGGTGCCTGCAGCTTGTCCTTCTACCAATAAACTTGTTTTCAGAGTATCAGAGGCAGAAACCATGTCCAAATTAAAGAAAAGAAATCCCTGCCAACCATACACGACTTTAATGTCAGAAAAAAAATAAGCCAACAAAGCCACTGTTAATATGGGACCCACTCTCTTTGTTCCTTTGGGAACAGAACTGTGAAATACATTTTTCTGGGACTGGCTGATGTGCCTGATAATGTAGATACAAAAAAGGAATATTCATGGTAACTCATGATCGTTAAAGATCCTTCCCATGGTACAAAGGGGAAGAAATGATTTTCAGATTATAAAAGCAAGATTTCTGAGTAGGGCCATTAATGATGGTATCTTCAGTATGATCTGAAAATATTCATGCAAAACAAACATCTAATATTTTGCTTTTAAAGTGCCTTAAATAGGTTGCCTAAGTAATCAACCCCTTCATAGTTATGTGTATAGTCAAACAGTGTTACAAAAGCTTAAATTTTAGAGGGCATAGCTTTCATAATACAGTAAAAAATTTAATGCAAGAATTAAAGAAGTATTTAGTTGTATTCAGAGGAGACCATTTCCAGCTTACAATGGGTTTATTGTTGGCTGTTGGTCTTCCATTGTCCAGACCAATCAGTTTGAAAACACGAAAAGCCCAGAGACTGGGTAAAATTCGAGCACTTTCCTTCCCTCCATCAACTATATATATTGGTTAAGTTACTGTCAAACCCGGAATCACATGGAGATTTTTCAGCCTCTGTGGCAGTCTGTCCACACGTCAGGACTGCTCTGTGGCGTCCATTTTAATCGAGATGCTTATTTTGTGAATCCATGGCACAACTGGAAGTGGAGTATAAATCATAGCTACATTTGCTTCCTTGACATTTCCTGGCTCCTAAACCAAAGAAAAGTTTCCTTTCAATGACTTCCTGGCACGCTCACTCTCTCTCCTTTCTTTTCTTGTCTTTTTTTTTTTTTTTGCTGCAGTTTGGGAGAGCTTTATAATAATAGCAGCATGTTTAGAATGAGCCGACTGTTGGGGCGTTTCTTTCACAGACATATTTTGGAATTGTTGAATTGGGCTTTTCCACATTGGCTCTGAAGATCTGGGGCGTGGCTCCTGAAGTTGGGGAATCTGTAAGCTGAGTGGATGTATACCAGGAGCTCTGTCATCCAACCTCTTCCACTGCCTGAGCCCCACCTTCCTCTTCTCTCATATGGTGGTCACCACTACCTGTGTAGTGATGAGCAAATACAGTAATGTTGAGGAAAGTATAAGTCAGTAAATATGCTTTTGGTGCCAAGTAACAGAATACATGAGTGTGGTCACTTATCCTGCATAATGAGAGAAACCTGGAAGACAGTCAGCAGGTCCTGGGTTTGTCGGTGGCTTGGCCATGCCTGGGTGCCAGTCAGTGTCTGCCATTCTCTTGCCCTTTCCCGATGGTTGCAAGATGGTGCTGCAGCTCCAAGCATGTGTCTTCACCCAAGAGTGGCCAGGGTAGGAGGGAAGGGGGCAGGAGAAAGAACCATCTTCTTGAGATGCATTCTCCTTTCTTTAAACCAAGGGGAATGTTTTCCCAACACCTTTCAGCAGACTTCCCTTATAGCCACCAGCTAGAGCTAGGTCACATGGTCACCTTCACCCTGTCACTGGCAAGGGTAACAGGGTTGCCACAAGAAAGCTTTGGCCAATCTTGATTCATCCCCTGAGGCTGGGCAGATTGCCACAGGAACAGAATGGAGGCTTTGTTAGGAAGACCAGGCAGGGCTATTGAGGAGCAGCCCACAGTGTCAGCCAGGTGCCATCGAATGGTACTGCTGTCACCCTGAGGAGGATGGGGCAGGGGGTCCTGCTCTAGGGCACTGCTTGCCAACCTTTTCCACATCACAGCACACACAGGGCATGGTGATACTTCACTTCACTCTGCAGAAAGGGGAAGAGGATGCTCAGGCTGGGGGCAGCTGGCCAAGGACCAAGGAGACCATGCATGGTGCACCTGTACCCATTCGGTGTTCCTGGAAGTTCTGGTGCCCCCGTCAGCCCCCACCCGGCCCCTTGGCTCTCTCAACAGACGTGCCTCACTGTGGCCCCAAATCCGATTCTAGAGCCAGGGACTATTTAAGTTTTTGCATAATTCCTTCCAATTTTTGTCCATGGACAAATTTTCACTCACCTAATTTTAACCACAGAGTGCACACCATTTATTTATACCTTGCTTTTATGTATTTAAACTTTACATCAAAAACATTTTTTCCAGGTGATGCATGATCTTTACGGTCGTGTTTAATGACTGCTTAGTATCCCATCAAGGAAATCTTCATCCTACTATCAACAAGGCAGTTAGGCCTCCCCCATAGATTTGTTAACACAGATAATGGTACAGTCAGTGGTTTTGTGGGGAAAGTTTCTTCTGTTATTCTTTGGGAATTAGAGTAATTAGATAAATTGAATGTCTTTCAGGCTTTGTTTTTTTGTTTTAATTTTAAAACATCCAAGTTTGTCCATGACAGACATGTCTCTTCTGGTATTCTGAAGTCGTTGGGCCATTGTGAAATCACTTCAAGTTTTATGATGGGCTTAGTGGATTCAATGTATCTTTTAGTTGAATTTTCATTTCAGTTGGATTTGTCAGTGTTGTTAAAAGCAAAAAGCAATTGATAACAAAGCCTTAAAATAAGATATAGACAGTGTCTGAACATTTCATTTCAGAACTAGGTTCATTTATTGGTTTGGTGCAGAAACTTCTTGAGCAGCATTTAGTGGTGCCAGGCACTGTGCTTGTTCCTCCCTGTGGCTTCTAGTTATGGGAACAAATGTGATTCCGTTTGGGAAAGTTCTCCGGAGGCCACACACAACCTCCAGCTCTCTCCCCCATTCAATTTTTTCCATGAGTAGAACGAGGATTAATCTTTAATTGTTGACACAGGCAGTCAGAGAACATCATCATGTCCAGAAACATATTTCAAGATTAAGCATGAACCCCTTAGGAGATAAAATAAGTTTGCAGATGTAGTTTTAAAAAAAGTAACGTCAGTGTGCTCCTAGAGTCTACAGGGGAAACTACTGAGTGGCTCCCGAGTGCCCCTGGGCTGAGCAGAGGATTCACATGTCCTCCAGTTTCTCAACAGCCACCATCCCCAGCGCTCCCCTGAGAGGTGAAATTCACCCTCCCAGAGAGGGGAGCGACTGGCCCCTGGTGGCAGCGGACACCTGAACCCAGGCAACCCGGGTAACCTGACTCCTAGTCCCCTGCCCTTTCCACAGCTCGTGGCAGACCCAGTGGAAGCAATGATTTAGCTTTTAGGAGCAGCAGCAGCTTTCCTGCCAGTGTGGACGTTCTCGTAGAAATCCTCTCTGTATGGAAGTATTATGTACAGTTTCTTTTCCTAGGCTTCCGTAAGTAAAAGAAGTCTCATAGAGATGATTCTTCAGGACGTGTGCTGCGTTTTGGTTGCAGAACCAGATTCGCTGGTGATACTTCTAACATTCTACGTGGAGAGGAATGACATTTTTGTAGCAAGCGGGTAAATTGAAAATATAAAGCTATTTCAAATGAAAACACTTCTGTTCTCTGAGAGACAGCAAGTAGATGATCAGTAGTGTTCAGGATTGTTTCAATCTGTGTATGGTATGCGTGCAGGGCAGCAGGGAAGACTAGCTCTCAGCAGACCCAGGTTCACATCCCAGCTCTGCCATTTCCCAGCTGTGTGACTCTGGGTAAATGAGTGCTTCTCCAAACCTTAGTGTTCCCATCTGTTAAATAGGGATCACAATGCTTGCCTCACAAGGTTTCTGTGGGAATTAAACAAGGCGATGGGACCAAGCACTCAGTGCATCATGCATACCCTGAAAAGGGCTGTTCTTATTGGAATGCTTTCTTTGACTGAATCTAGAAGGAATGTCTATGTCTGTTTGGTAGTCCGAGAGAAGGTCCTGTGATTACTTGGCTGACCTTAAGGTCCTTTTAACACTAGGGTTCTGCCATCCTATTGAGGCCATCCAGAAGCAAAAAAGGTATTAACACATGTTCAGTTGCTGAGTCAAGGAGCAGAGAAATGTGACTTGGTTGTTGAAGAAAGGCAAACACTGAGTGAGCTTTATAACCCCGTGTTTTTGGTCTCTCATTTGAGCAGAATGAGATTTTCCATATAATTTAAAAAGCCACAATTATGACCAAAATAAAAATCAAGTTATTCATGAAAATAATTTTATGGATTTGTCATTGTGAAAGGACACACAAATACCTAATCAGTTTGCTTTAATTAATAGGATAGTCAGTCTGGTTTGCGGGTTAGGCAGTATGGCACCAGCACCCCTGAATGTTCATGGTTAACCTGGTTAACCATGGGCCATTGAGGTTTCACACACATCTGCTTTGATTCACATTGGTAAACGAGGTAAACCTTTATTTTCCTGATGTAGAGGTGGAATTGGGTGCAGGGGAGTACTTTCAAATGGGCAATGGCAACTTCTGAAATGGAAGTGGTTTCCAATTTTGAGTTGTGAAACAAATCATAAAGCAATTAGAATGCATTCTGGTATTTTTAAAAGACAATTTAAATAAAGTCTACTCAACTTTAGGTCTCCAGGGAGGAACGTCACACACAAAAAAGCAGGATCTGTCCATTTATTTAACTGTGCTTTTTTGTGTGACGTATGGGCTGTTATCACTTTCAGCGTCTTGTTTTTAGACTGTGTTCTGGTGCAGTCAAATGAAGGGCAAGTTCCCATGATGTCAAGGGGACTAGAGTGTGTGTGAGTGTGTATGTGTATGTGCATGAGTATGCATACATGCATATGAGTTTGTGTATGCATGTGCATTGTACATGTATGCAAAACTACATATGCACAACTACATGTGCACATGTGTGTTTACATGTGTGAGCATTATGTGTGTGTGAAAGTGTGCATGCATACATGTGAGTGTGTGTGTGCATGCCTGTGGGTGTGTTCGTGCAGACGTACACACACGTGGGCACTATAAAGGAATCCCAGTGAGAAACTTTATAATGTGCCCAGATGAGACACTTGACCGTATCCCTGTCATCACAGAAATTGTCCCCCCGCAAGTTCCCCCGAAAGTCCCCGTAGGTGGACCCTGCACGGCTCATGGTGTGGCTCTAGAGTTGGGAGCCCTGGGTTTGAGTCTGGAGCTGCCTCTGAACCGGCCAGTGTGCTAGGACAAATTAGGTGGCTTTTCCAAGCCTCGACTTCCTGCTCTGGAAAAGGGGTGGCAGCATCTGGTCTCTGTGAGGAGGGAGCCATGGCCCTCCCTTCCTACCCACTCCCTGCCTTGCAGATCTGTACTTGGTGGCTGCCCTTCTTGGGGACAGTGCCTCCATCTCCTTCCCACTCCTGCAAGGAGGCGCCAACCTGAGGCCTGGCTTTGCACAAGATGAGCAGGAAGGAGGTGCTGTGTCACCCAGCGTGGTCAGTCCTGCCAAGGATGTCTGCATGGCTTTCTTTGGCCTCTTCATTGCAGCCCTGTCAGCGCAGCCAGTCTTGCCTGTCTGAGCCCTGCCCCTCCCTGCCCCAGGCAGGTCTGGCCCCACCTCATCCATCTTCCTAAATGCTTCTCCATGGTATCTCCTCCCCTGGCCCTGTGGGCCACGGTCTGGGACACCCCTCACTCGGTTGGTCCCTGCACATTCCTTCTTGCCACCTCCCATATCAGTCCCCGGGGGTCCAGTGCAGAATCTGGAGGGGGCAGGGCAGGTTGGGACCCCGTCTGTGTTAGTGTGCTAGAGCTAGCCACAGTACCCAGATGACCACAGTCCGGGGGCTGAAACAGCAGGCGTCTATTTCTGCACAGTTCTGGAAGTTCCTTCATCTGACGTCAAGGTGTCCAGCAGGGTCGGTTAGTTTCTTCTGAGTCCTCTCTCCTGGGCTTACAGATGCCACCTTCTCACTGCGACCCCATGTGGTCTTCCCTCCGTGTGGGTCTGTGTCTTTTTTTTTTTTTTCCATTCTTTATTTTTTTTTATTTATTTATTTTTTTAATTTATTTTTTTAATTTCAGAATATCATGGGGGTACAACACTTTGGCCATACACATTGCCCCTGTTCTGCCCGTGTCAGAGCCACAATCGTGGTCATCCCCCAAACTGTGCTCCCCACATCCATTCAGTGAGAGTTTTTCCCATCCCTTCCACCCCCCTCCCGCCCGCCCGCCCTCAGATGAATGTTATTGCCCTGTGTGATGTAAGTGTTGATCAGTTAGTACCAGTTTGATGGTGAGTACCAGTGGTGCTTGTTTTTCCAATCCTGTGGGTCTGTGTCTTAATCTCTCTTTAGGACACCAGTCATGTTGGATTAGGACCCACCCTGACAACCCCATTTTACCTTAATCATCTTTTTAAAGGTTCTGTCTCCAAATACAGGCACATCCTGAGGTTCTGGGGGTTAGGACTTCAACATATGAATTTTGGGGCAGGGGACCCCATTCAGCCCATAACACCATCAGTTCAGGCGTGGCACATTAGGGGAACCAGACATTCACTGTGGACATGATACTGTGGACAGGATGGAGAGGGCTGGGGACCTCCGGGAGGGGACTCCAGCGGGCCTGGCGGGCAGGGCCCGCAGAGGAGCCCTGGCTGGTGTAGGGCAGGCGTGGCAGCCGGATCCGGACCAGCCGGGGGCTCTCCTCAATGTGTCAAACGCTGTGATGGAGACTGCACTTTCCCCCTCCAGGCCAGGATGGGATTTCCTTCTGTCAGCCCAGTGTGGCGGACCCTAGAAGGCGAGTTCTGACAGGAAGTGATGTGTGTCTTTGAAAAAATAATGAATGGGAACACAAATTAAGGATTACTGAAGAATCACATTTTGTTTGTAGACCAACCCTTTGAAAACATCCTAATGTATTTCAGGACTGAGCAGGGACCCTTAAGGAAATATGTTTGCTAATGTGGTTTGGAAGAGAGTCACTCAGCGTGCCCATGGGAGTCACTGATTAAACTCACATTCCTGAGAGAACAGTTACCAGCTCCTGCCAAGTGCCTGGTCGGGGCCAGATGGTCTCACATCTTGCCTTTGCTAGGACTCTGCCAGGGAGGTTTCACCTGGCACCAAACCGAGGCGGAATCTGAAGTTCAATGTGATGCCTCCTGTCCCTAGGACACAGGCTCTACCACCCCAGCCACACTTAGGGAAGCCAGGGCCTGGGTTTTTTGTTGTCTGTTTTGTTTTTTTTTTTAAGGTATATTGACATACAGCGAACTCTATAAATTTAAAAGGCGCAACTTGATAAATTGTGAAATATGTGCACAACTGCGAAGCCATCTCCACAAGGTAGCTAGTGAACATCGTCATCGCCCTCCAAAGTTGCCTGCTGCCCTTTGAGTTCTCTCCCTTCCATCCCTCCCTGCCTGCCACCCAGGGACCACTGATTTCTGCTACTCTCTCCATGTTTTCACTTTTCAGGATTTCTTTTACTCAGCATGACTATTGAGAGATTCTTGGATATTTTTGCATAATGATTATGTAAATAACTAGTTTTGCACAATAGTTAGTTTGTTCTTTTTCATTACTGAGTTTATTTCATTATATGGATATACCACAATTTGTCCATTCACCTGTTGATAGACATTTGGGTTGTTTCCAGTTTTTGTCTATTACACATAAAGCTGCTATGAATATCCATGTGCCAGTCTTTATTTTATTCTGTGTAATTACTCTCGGGTATAAATACCTTGGAGTGAAGTGGTTGATCATATGATAGGTATATAATTAACTTTTTAAGAAACTGCCATTGGTTTTCCAAAGCCATTGTATCATTTTATATTCCCACCAGCAGTATATGAAAGTTCCAACTGTCCGTATAATGTAGACGATTAGACAATTCTCTAACTGCTTTTAAGATTTTCTCTTTATCACTGGTTTTAAGCAATCTGATTATGATATGCCTTAGTGTAGTTTCTTGATGTTTATTGTGCTTAGGTTTCATTGAGATTCTTGGATCTGTGGGTTCATAGTTTTCATCAAATTTGGAAACATTTTTTGACCCTTACTTCTTCAAATATTTTTTTCTACTCTGCTTTCTCCTCTCCTTTAGCAACTCTAATTACACGTATTTAGGTCGCTTGAAGCCCCACAGTTTACCAATTCTATTCTCTTTTTCTTTTCCTTTTTAAAAAAAATTTGTTCCTTCTGTGTTCATTTTGGATAGTTTCTACTGCTGTCTTCAAGTTCATATTCTTTTCTTCTGTAATGTCTCCTCTGCTATTAATCCGAGCCACCATATTTTTCATCTCAGACATGGTAGTTTTCATCTCTCGAATTTTAGGTTAGGTCTTTTTAATATCTTTGTTGTTTCTACTTAACATTTTGAACATATGCAATACAATCATAATAATTGCTTTAAGGTCTTTGTATGCTAATTCTAACATCTGTGGCAGTTTGGGTCTGTTTCCTTGAATTGATTTTTCTGCTCATTAGGGGGCCTGTCTTCCCGCTGGTAATTCCTTATTGTATGGCAGACATCACACGGAGCTTTAGCTGGGTGGGGGCCCCTCCTGGCACTCCCCTCAGCGATGGATGAGAGTGCGCTCGCTATGAGGTTTCCTGGCCTGGCTGGCAGGAACAGGCATTCTGCCCGTCCCTGCATGAGTGCTGGCTGCTGTCCCCTCTAATCTTTCGGGTGGTTCTTTCCCTGCCCACAGGTGCTGATTAGTGCCCTGCCTAACACCTGGAGGGGACCCTCAGCAGAGCTCTCTGGCCCTGTCTCTCTGCGCAGCTGCAGCTGTCTCTCTCCAGTCCTCTTCTCTGCAAACCCTGACTGCCTCGGCCTCCCTGGACTCCCAGCCCCATCTGGGCACTCGGGGAGGCAGACTCCCCGTCTTTCCCTCCCTGCACTCAGCCTGGACACTCCCCAGGCAGTGACCTCCTGGTTGTCATGTATGTTTCTGAGATCACTGTCCTTCCCTGCCTGGTACCAGTGTCTTCAAAACCATCGTTTCGTGTATTTTAATTGTGAGTTTTGTTGTTGTTTTTGATGTGCTTGTTTAGGCAAGAGGGTAAATCTAGTCATTGTCATTCCATCTTGCCTGGAAGTGGAAATCTGTGGTGTGACCTTTTTAAAATGTTAGAATCATTTTGGTTTTATAGAAAAATACACTGTACAACCATAGTACATTTGTCAAAAGTGAGACATGAACTGTGATATGTTACTGTGACAGGCAGAATTCTGAGATGGTCCTAGGCTTCCTACTCCCTGGTGTACACACTCTGTATAATTCCCTCCCCTTGAGTGCAGACAGAACCTGTGAATATGATGGATAGCCCTCTGATGACTGAGTTCCTGATCAATCACTTGGCTTTAAGTTAATAAAAAAGGGGATTATCCAGTGGCCCTGACTATTGGGTGAGCCCTTCAGAGGGCTGGGCCCTTCCTGAAGTCAGAGAGAGGTGAAGTGTGGAGGGTGGAGGGCCACATGGCAGGGGACTGTGAGCTGCCTCTGGGAACTGACAGCAGCCCCCGGCTAGCAGCCAGCAAGAGAGTGGGGCCTCTGTCTGTGAGCATGAGGAACCACGTGAGCGTGAGAGAGGACCCAGAGCTCCGGAAATAGACCCCCGGCTGACACATTGATTTCAGCCTGCAGGACCAAGCACAGCTACGTCTAGACTTCTGACCACAGAAACTGTAAAATAGTAAACGTGTGTTGTTTTAAGCTGCTAATTTTGTGGCAATTTGTTACACAGTAATAGAAAACTAATACCATTACTATTAACTGAAGAGGACCAGATCAAATTCACTAGTAATTATATCCCGCTATTAATCTAGCAAGATCTCAATGCAGTCTAATAATGTGAGGAACAGTGTGAAGCCATGGGACCATTTCCACCAGTTTTCAAGATGATTTTTAAGACACACCCATATTGTGTCGTGTTTGGAGGTAGTTAGAATTCTGATCAAGAATAGATCTGTTATGTGAGAAAATACTCACAAATCATGTATCTGATGAGGGCCTAGTATCCAGAATTTGTAAAGAATTCTTACCACTCAACAACAAAATGACACAAAACCCAATTTTAAAACGGGAAAATGACTTACTTCAACAGACATTTCTTCAAACAGGATATAGAAATGACCAACGAGCACGTGAAAAGCTGCTAATATCGTTAGTCATTAGAGGAATGCACATCAAAACCACAATGAGATACTGCCTCACACCCACTGGGATCTGTTGGCAAGGATGTGGAGAAATTGGAACTTTCACACATTTCTGGTGGGAATGTAAAATGGTTCAGCTACTGTAGAAGACAGTTTGGTGAATCCTGAGAAAACTAAATACGAATACCACATGACCCAGCAATTCCACTGCTAGGTTTATACCCTAAAGAATTGAAAACAGGCACTCAAATAAATGTGCACTCATGTTTATAGCAGCACTATTCACAATGGCCAAAAGGTGTGACAAGCCCAAGTGTTCACAGAGGGGATAAGCAAATGGTGGTATAGATACAGAATGGAATATTATTCAGCCATAGAAAAGAATGAAGTACTGACAAATGCTATGATGTGGATGAGCCTCAAAAACATGCTAAGTGAAGGAGCCGGACAGAAAGCTCACAAATTGTAAGATTCTGTTTATGTGAAATATCCAGAATAGGTGAATCTGTAGAGACAAAGCAGGCTGGTGGTTGCCGTTTGGCGGCTGGTGGGAGGGGGAATGGGGACAGGATTTCCTTTTAGGGTGATGATAATGTTTTGGAACTAGATAGAGGAGGTGATTGCACAAAATTATGAATCTACTTAATACCACTGAATTGTTCACTTTAAAATGGTTAATTTCATGTTAATGGTTATGTGACTTTCACCTCAATAAAAAAAATAGATCTGTCCTAAAAAATAACAGAGCTACACCTTAGTTGGTGGCAAGTGACTTTGTGGTTCTGCTACCTTTTTTGCCCCCGCTGGCTGAACTACACCTTGTGCAGATTTCACCAGTTTTTTCCTCTAATGTCCTTTTCCTATTCCAGGATCCATGCAGGATACCTTGCATTTAGTTGTTGTGTGTCCTTAGTCTCTTCCAATCTATGACCATTTCTGTCTTTCCTTGTTTTTCATGATGGAAATAGTTTTGAGACATATGGGGCAGGTGTTTTGTAGCATGTCCCTCAATTTGGGCTAGTCTGATTTTCCTCATGATCAGACTAGGTTATGTGTTTTTGGAAAGGATCCCACTAAGGTGGATTGCTACTTTCATGGCATCATATCAGGGGGTCCATTATGTCAGTGTGACTTATCTCTGGTGACAATTAACCTTGATCATTTGGTTAACACAGTATCTGCCAGATTTCTCCGTTATAAAATTACTAAGTACAGCCTACGCTCAAGGAGAGGGGAATTTAGCTCCACCTCCTGGAGGGGGACGTATCTACACAGATTATTTGAAATCCTGCAAGGAAGCTATGTCTCTTCTCGCCATTTATTTATTTATTCAATCATTTATATCAGTATGGACTCACGGGTATTTAATTTATTCTTTGGATTATAAGCCAATACTGCATTATTTATTTTGTTGCTTAAATTGTTCCAGCTCTGGCCATTCCAAGCTCCTTCAGGTTGCTTCTTGTGTTTCTTCAATGTACACCCCCCACCCCCACCCTGATTATTATAAAGCTCTTCTTTACTCTCTGGCATTACAAGATGCTCCAGGCGTGTCTCATATTTTTCCTACCTTGGCCCTAGAACCAGCCATTTCTCCAAGAAGCCCTGGTTCCTTTTATTGGAGAGTGATATTTAGAAACCAAGATCTGGGCACTGGGTGTGCTTCCTACTACTAGGATGTCACTTTGTAGGCCTTCTCTGCAAATAGAGGTAGGGTATGTATGCATGTATATTAACCCCTCTATATGTATATATCTGCAATTATTTCTGTATGTAATGTTGGGGTGCAGAAAACAACACCCCAAAATGAAGGCCTCAGAAGCAAAAGTTTTTCTCTGACCTTCTCCTGCCCTCCTGTCTCTCAGTCCCATTCTCCCCCGAGGCTGGCCATAGAAACCAGAATCCCTCTTCCCCAAAGTGGGTCGCAGAAATCAGAACCCCTTTTTCCCAAAGCCAGCCATAAAACCTAAAAATATTACTCTAGCTTTCCCTCGCATTTCTGTGTAAAAATTGGCCATAAAGAAATAATCTTGGCTGGGTGCGGTGGCTCACGTCTATAATCCTAGCACTCTGGGAGGCCGAGGTGGGAGGATTCCTTGAGGCCAGGAGTTTGAGACCCTGTCTCTACAAAAAAATAGAAAAATTAGCCGGGCGTGGTGGCATGTGCCTGTAGTCCCAGCTACTCAGGAGGCTGAGGCAGGAGGATTGCTTGAGGTCAGGAGTTCCAGACCAGCCTGAGCAAGAACAAGACCCCATCTCTATAAAACGTAGAAAAATTAGCTGAGTGTGGTGACACACACCCGTAGTCCCGGCTACTCGGGAGGCTGAGGCAGGAGGATCGCTTGAGCCCAGGAATTTGAGGTTGCAGTGAGTTATGATGATGCCACCACACTCTACCCCAGGTGACAGAGCAAGACCCTGTTTCCAAAAAAAAGGAGAAGAAAAGAAAAGAAATCTGACCTATCTTGTTTGACTGTAGGCCTGTAGGTCGTAAGACCCCCATTCCAGAGAAGGTCCTGCCCCATACCCAGAAGCAAGGAAATCATGCTCAGAGAGGACAAGAAGAATGTAGACAGACAGGCCTTGCTGAGTTTCCCCACTCAGTCTAGCATTAGATCATACCTTTTTGTCCAATCATATTTCTACATGGCTGCCCATACTATGTTGAACCTAAGCATAAAAATGGACAATTTCCTCTGTATCTTTGGGTCTTCATTCTGGAGGCTCCTGTGTATACACGTTAAATAAATTTGTACGCCTGTTCTCCAATTAATCTGCCTTTTTTGAGTTGATGAGTTGATTTTTCAGCAAACCTTCAGAGGGCCAAGGGGAACTCTCCCCATGGCCCCTACAGTGTCTACCTGTATACAGAACATGAAGACCTCATAGCACTGTCTCTGGTGCAGCACGACGGGGTTCATTCTAGCTTGCTTTCTTTGCTTACTTGTAACTTCTCTCTTGGACTGTGAGAAACCTGGCTCTCATTACCTATAGTTTATTTACTTATTTGTTCAACCCTAATATGTAAAGTAGCTTCAAAATTGCTAAGCTGCACCCCTGTGGGTAACAATCTGACCTACTAGAGTGCAGTGTTCATGTCAGGTTCCGTTTGTCTCCACCCTTACAGTTTTCAATCAAAATCTATTTTGCAAAGCAACTTGGCTCAGCTACATTTCCCCCCCACAGCCTTCAGCGAGGTTATGTCACACAATTTTAGTATAGTTAGATTCATTTGTCATAGCCTGCAATCTAGCTTGGGATTCTCCAGCATCCTGATTGATGTTTGTCTGTTTTAATCGATATCCATTAAAGTTCACTCTTTGTGACTCACAGTCCTGCGGACTTTGACAAATGCGTTATCATGTGTCCACCACCTCAGGGCCATATGGAACAGTTGTATCGCCCCCAGTCTCCTCCACGCAGCTCCTTGTACTTAATTCCTCTCACTCTTTCAACCTTTCGTAAACACTGTACTGAGTTCTGTCCTTATAGTTTCATATGGCCTGGCTTTTGATAGCAACTTAAAAAAATTTTTTTGTAAACATAAAAACTGCTCATAAGCAGAGGTTGTCTTGCTTTGCATTTGGAGTTGGTTGCTACCAGGATTTAAGTCCAACCCTGACATTTTCCTAAGTCTCAGTTTTCTCATCTGTAAATGGGTGTGTAAGAGTCCCAGCTTCGAGGGGTTGTTGGGAGGACTAGGTGAGGTGGCACTGAAGAGGCTGCCGGGGCCATTCTCCTGGGGGCGGAAGGAAGAACGAGGAGTTGTGGCTGGAGCCGAGGGGTCTGACTCCTGGCAAGCCTTTGCTCCAGCGTTTGTGGTGGATGTGCATTAGCTAGATTGGTCCTGGAATTGGGGCTTCCTGAGGAGACAGAATCATCCATCTGTTCAGAAATCGCCCTTGGCAGGGAGTTCATCTTGTCTCTTCTTCTACATTCAGGGTTTTTTATTTTTACTGATAGGACAGTATTATAACAACACAGAAAGAACTTTTAAAGAAGTAAATCACCATAATCCCAACCCCCACTGGGTTCTGTTTGGTAGTGGCCCCTCCCCCATGCCTGAATTTTTACATAGATGTAGACATTTTATTTAAGGTATCATAAACATTTTTCCTTGTTGCTGCAGTACTCACAATGCTGTTTCCTGACACACGGCTCGTCAAGGGTCTTCCCCATCCTTCACTAGAGCATCCCCACTGCTCTGCCGTGCAGCTTCTTCGTGAATAGCATTTTTTTGTTTCTGCTGATTTACTTCCATGAGATATATTCCCTGGAGTAGGAATTTTCAGTGAAAGGATTGAAATGTCTTATGGTTTTATTTGCAGCCTTTTACAGAGATAAATCATTGCATCCCTTTTTTGTACATCAGTCTACAGAATTTCATCAGAGCAAAACCATTTGAGGATATGATCAAACATCTGGTGAATTGTTCTAGACTAGTGCTCCAACAGATCATTAATAAATTTATCATCTGACCATGTACTGCTGTTTTGAACCATGGTTTTCCCTGATGAGTTTTTCCTGAGCTCTTGGCACCCTCCCTCCAAACTTCAAGTTCTCTTTCTCAGTACTTCTGAAAGGGAATGCCCCATGAGTCTCTGGTCTTTTCTCTGAAACTCTTCCTTTATTTACTTTTAGAGGACTTGTTTGCATATGTAAAACCAGGACCATATTGTTTGCAGATGCTAGGGGTGCTGTCAGATAATTGAATGTAAAAAGTTGAGGCTTTTAAATCATTTTTATAAACCTGGACACAAAAGAATATTTTCTTAGAATTAAAAGAAAAAGCATGAAGTCAAGATTGTGGGATTGGGTTTCTAAGTCAAACATTTCACTTTGTGTTCATAGTAGGAACGTTTCAAACCCACAGAAAGTTAGGCGCCTGGAGGTGGGGGAGGGGAAGGGACTAGGAGATAAAATGTTGCAGATTTTCCCTCAGATCTAGAAAAACAAATGCTCAGAAGGAGTTAGAATAAATGACAAAACAAAAACTCAATCCCAGTAACCTATGATCCCAGCTGCTAACATTAACAGTACATTTTCCCCCCTTATCAATAGTTTCCTACCTAGCTTTTCATTTTAAAGTAAGAGTAGCTTAAAAGTAATTGTGTTTCCTATCAGCATTTGATAAAGCTCCCCTCCCCTTTAGGAGAGAGGCCCAGATGTGATAGCAGTTGCCCAAAGTGTGATAGCAGTTGTTAAAGTCAATTGTTTTTTAGCGTTGCATGCTTTTGTTAAAAAAATGAAATTAGTGTGGCAGTCCTTTGTATTCTGTCTAGCACTGATAAAAATGAATAAGGGCTTCTTGCACAAATTGACTTGCTTAAACTAGGAGTCTGGATTCTTTCTCCAAGTACATTTTGAAATCTGTTTTAGTATCTGCAGATACAATGGGGAAAAGAGTGAGTTCTGAGGTCCAGCTGAAGCTTCTTCGAAGGCTTCCCATTCAACTGGGGCGGGTGTGGCCAGCACGCCCACCTGTGTACAAGCCTCAGCTCCGCACAGGCTCTGGGCCACGCCTGGATGGGGGTGGTGTCTGCCATTGCCTGTAGTGGAGGGGTCTCACCCACCCTGTGGGAGCCCATGGCAGCTTCAGGGGCCCTCTGGAGGCTGGGGGCTGGCCCAGGCCACCCATAGGGTCACTCTGGGTCAGAGCAGAAGCACGTGGCAGGTGGCAGTCCCGGCAGAGAGCTGAAAGGCTGGCATCCTGAGGCCTAGCCAGGTTCCGATTTCTGGGGCAAGCCCAGGGCCTTGTGGGGCCAGGGCCAGGAGGTGCAGTCAGGATGGAGATGTTAGTGCACCTAAAGGGGCCGCCCTGGAGCACCCTCTGGCTGTCATGGTGCTTCCATCACGGTGATGGTGACATAGCTGGCCTTCGCTTCCTCTGCATTCAGGACCAGCCCCCTGCCCCTCATAGCCATCTGTGAGATGAGGCTGGGGCTGGAGGTGGACACACAACTTGAAGTGCGTTTCGCATGCTGGAGGTACCCTGCTTAGGGTTTTGGCCTCAGACTCCTGGTCCTGGGCTGTTCCAGCCCGAGGCAGACAAGGCCTGGCTGGGGGCCTGTCTTCTTTGAAAATTCCAGGCCTGGGGGTCAAGGGCTCCAGACCAGGGGATGCCCCTCTTGCCCGCTCTAAGGCAGTGCTTACAAATTACTGTTTTCTGTTTGAACCTGAAGCACCCATTCTAACAGTAGTCTTGCACTATTCACTCAGGTTAGCACATTCCTGCTTCGCTTTGTTTTGCTTTTAGGGTTTTTTTCCCCCTAAAGAAAGGTTAATACTTTGTGTATCTTTGCCAGGACTCAAGTCCTGGCTAGTTTGGGGATTAGGGACCAGTCACTTCATTCCTGCAAACCTAGATTTGGGATATGGGACAAATTTCTTTTTTTCAGGCGTACATCCCCTTATCTGTGAGGCAGGGACATTAATTCTGGCCTCAGAGGTTGCCCCGAGGGTCACATCAGGCCGTGAGCATGCCAGAGCTGTTCCTGCGAGTACCACTGCAGCGTAGCTGTCACGTGTGACTCTATTTCTGTGGCAATTCTCTTCCTTTCACCTGAATCTAGCACAGGGCTGGGCATGTGTACAGGTTTTTGTTCAATTGTACTGAACCAAATTGTCTAGGCCAAGGATCCCCACTGGTAAGAAGAAAGGAAAATGGAAAAAAGAAAGAAAGAGAAGAAAATGTCGTCATCAAGGCGTGTTAGGTCAGGGAAGGTCTGGGAGGGGCCGCCGCAGTGGGGGCTGCGGGACTCCCAGGGTGCAGATGGGGTGGCCTTGTGAGTGCAGAAAGCTGCCTCAGGGCCAGTTTTGATGTTCCCTACCAGGCCTCCCTCTGTTCTGCCCTCTCTGCACGCAGAGTGATGGTCACTTCGGCTTTTCTTATTTTGCAGGATGCTGGTTTCTGTTGTCTTTAACTCTTGGCATAGTATCTGAAAACACTGTAACAAAGCAGAAACCTGCCACCTTCTTTTCAGGGACTCACCAGTAACTGTTTAATGTTTATTTTTGTTTTTCCTCTTATTCTAAAATTGCCTGTAGAATTTAATGATCTTTTATGAAATGTTCTTGAAAACACCACCATCGGGGTTGATCTTTCGGACACGTCTGTTCTTGTTGATTTTTCCACTTTTACCCCTCCCGGCCCTGAACTCATTCTCTTTTTTTTTTTCTTTCCTTTTCTTCCTGACTCAGAAGTTGGACGGACTAGTCAAGCTCCGGACTGTTCGGGAAGCGCCGTCTGAATGCGTCTGCCCCCCAGGTGAGTGACGCCTCCATGCCTTGCTGGCTCCTGACATCCTTAGGCCTGGCCCTTCTCTCTGCTGTTTGCTCAAAACTGCCAAGAACACGCACGGGCCAGAGGGTCGGCTGGGGTTCAGGCTCTCGGACCTCGTGGTCTGTCCTGGGGCCTTTCTTCCTGCATCATCCCCGGCAGGCTCTCTCGTCAAAGTTTGCAGCAAGATGAACTAACGTGGTTTGGTTGGTGGTGGAACTAAGACCCCATTAGAGATGACTTAGAATAAAGGCTTAGATGGCAGGAGAGGAGTGGCTGTCCCACAGGTGTGCGCCAACCGGACACACCGGCCCATGGTGTTAACACTGCGACAGAGCTCTGTGTCAGACATGTGGAAGGTAGATAAATAACCTGGTGAACATGAGTTTTTGTTTTCATTTCTTTTGGTGGAGGCAGAGGAAGGGAACAGAAAACTAGGTCTGAATTATTCAAATTATCCTGTCTTTCTTGGCTTTTGCTGGTGTAGACCAGGATGGCCGTGAATAAAACCAGGATTTGTTGATTCCTAATCCATGTGGCTCAAATCCACATTCATAGCAGGTCTTCTGGTTGTCCTCGGGGGAGCTTTGTACAGACCATGATTGAGAATTCCGGTGTGTGGTCTCTAACCCTGGTATTTCCGGGGTTAGAACGATCCTCTCACAGGCTGGTATCCAATACCAGTGAATGAGTGGGAATCATAATGTATCTCAGACTTCCCACCATGCAGGGAAAGGTGACTTTTGTTACTGGTTTAGAGAACACGGGAGCCAAACACAGTGTCTCTTGTCCTCACTATCATTCTTTCCACTGGCCAAGCCGCCTGGCATTTCCTGGACCACAGCAGCTGGTCCAGAAACCAAACTGCCTGATCAGGAACATCCCAGGGCTGGGAGATGCCCTGAGACTTCTGCAAAGGTGGATCTCATGGTGTGAAAATTCAGTCTCTGAGGGCCCAGTGGGAGAGGATTCTATAGTTGAGCTCAAACCAGGCTTCTTAGGGCCACTGAGGTTTTAATAACAGGAAAAAGGACATGACAAGTCATGGCTGCATTTGCAGATCAGGAAGTCAGAAATTGCAATTAAATGAGGGGAAATTTTCAGATCCACAAATGGATTTATAGATGATCTGCAAAACGCATAAAACGGGAACGGTCCTTCTTTTTTCCCTCCTTCTTTCCGAGTGTTATTTGGATGCATATCCGTGTGAGCTACGTGGAGCAGTGTTTTTTAAACTGGGAGTCACAACCCATTTGGGAGATATGAAATCAGTTTAGTGGGCTGTAGCCAGAGTTTTGAAATTGTGAACTAGCACAGACTGGAATAAGAATGCTGGAGTGAAATCTCAGCTATTTATACTTGCAGGTTTGACCCAGATGGCAACATGAAATGGGTTTCTTGCCAGCTGATAGACGGAGATGGCAGAAGGAGGCAGGGAGCTGGCATAGGGCTCGCGAACACATCGGAGCTGGGTCACCTCTTGGGTCTGCCCCTTAGTAGCCGCGAGGGTCTTTATCGGTACGTGCCAACACTCTCGGAGTGGGCTCTGTGGGGGCCTTTCTGAGGTCATGGACAAAGTACAGGTTAAAGCCAATGACCCAGAAGCAGTCCTGTGTCCTGCCTTCCCTCGGGAGCAGGGGAGCAGGGGTCGTGAACCCTGGAGAGAGGTTCCAAGAGGGTCTCGGGAAGACCATGGTGGCTGAAGGGCTGGTCCAAACCTCCAGTCCCGCTGAGAGATGAGCACGGTGAACTCCCCTGCTCCCTGGGAGGCCCCGCTGCCAACAGTGCACTGTTGCTGTCCTGGCAGGTGTGGTCAGTGCGGCCCTGGGGGTGCAGCACGTTGGCCTCAACCAGGCCCCTCTGCACACCCTTGTCCACACCTGGGCTTCCTCTCCTGTCATCTCAAGTCTGAGCACTCACCTGAGTCTTTTAGACCAGAGCCCTCACCAGCACAAAACCCCAGCCAGCTGGCACCTTCACCCTTATCATAAAAAGGACAGGGATCTTTGTCTCCAGCCCCAGCAGCCTGAACTCCCGGGCTCCAATCTGTCCGCAGACTTGGAGTTTGAGATGCAGACCACCCTCTGGAGCTTGGCTCCCGCCTGATTAGAGATAGCCACAGATCTCCAGGGCCTGGTCAGCCAGGGAGACAGTGTAATCTTTTGTCAGACCCTACCCTGCAGCAGTCAGATAAGCCAGGCCAGAGAATGTGCAGTTCTAATGGGTGTGTCACCCATTGTGAAGCTGAGCCGAGGCAGTGGGGGCTTCGTGGTGGCAGGGTTCGTGGTGGCCGGGTTCGTGGTGGCTGGCTTCGTGGTGGCCGGCTTCGTGGTGGCCGGCTTTGTGGTGGCGGGCTTCATGGTGGCGGGCTTCGTGGTGACGGGCTTCGAGCTGAAAGGTAGTGCTTCTCTCTGCCAGACTCAGTGGGAGTCAGTGGCAGGAGTCTGGGCACTGAGCCTGCTCTGTCACCTCAGGCAAGTGGGGGCCCTTTAGCCTTATACCCCTCGTCTATAAAATGGTGTAGTGGTTTGAATTGTGTCCTCCAAAAGGATATACCCAAGTCCTAACTCCAGGTACCTGTGAATGTAACCTTTGGAAATTAGATCTGGACAGGTGTAATTAAGCTGAGGGTCTCAAGATAGAACAGGCCATCCAAGACTTAGGATGGATACTAAATCCAATGACTATTGTCCTTGTAAGAAACAAGAGGGAGAAATTTGAGATGCAGAGACACACAGACCAGAGGGCCATGTGACAACAGGGCAGAGGTTGGTGTGATGCGTCTGCAAGCCAGGGAAGCAGAGTCGCCGGCAGCGGCCAGAAGGCAGAGCCAGGCGTGGAAAGGGTCCTCCCTCACAGCCTCGGGGAGGGGCCTGCCCTGCCAACACCTTGAACTTCTGGCCTCCAGAACTGTGAGGGAATAAACTTCTGTCATTTTAAGCTGCCTAGTTTGTGGTAATTTGTTGTGGCAGCAGCCCTAGGGAATGAAAACAGGAGTGAGAACCTTATAAGGTTGTTGAGAGGATTGAAATGTGGGGGCAGGTGGACTGTGAATCAGACACACGGGGGTGACGCAGATGCGGGCGCAGGCGATACCTCGGAGCCCGGTCCTGTCGCTGCTTTTCCTCATCCACCTGCCCAAAAAGAGACCCCTGCTCTTCCCCCAGCAGGTAACTCCCACGCTCGAGGCTCATAACACTTACCTGTGTCCCTTGGGTATCCAAGACCCTCTTTTCTTACTTTATCTGTGTATTTAAATGGTTAAAAATGTGTTTAGATTTTTTAAATGTTTATTTTTAAATAGGAAATAATACATGATGTGATTAAAAAATTCAAGTACCACAAAAAATATGTGAAAAATAATTCCCCACCCCCAGTTCTCCTGCCCCTCCTTCCAGGGGCCCTTTGCCAGTTTGTTGTGTGTCCCTCGAGAGCAATGCTGCCCGACAGAACCTTCTGGGCCTGCGCCGTCCAGGACCGTAGCCTCTACTAGCCACACATAACTGTTGAGCCCTTGAGATGTGGCTGGTGAGACTGAGGAACTGAATTTTTAAATTCTGTTTCATTTTAACTAATTTTAGTTTAAATCATGGCTATTGGCTATGGTATTGGACAGCCCGGCTTCAGAGGTAGTCCACGTAGACATCAGCGAGTAGTTCCTCCTCCTTTTTTACACAATTGGTGTCGTGTATTGTTTTCCGTGTTCTGCTTTTTTTCAGTTTGCAGTTTCTCTTTGAGATGGTCTGTGTCAGTCTCTATATCAGAGAGCAGGTGCTGCCTTGTTTTGGTTCAGTGATGGAATCAGGCTCTTGGGATATCCGGTAATGTCCTTGGCCAGTCCCCCCAAAGGACATTTGGGTACATCCCTCCTGTGATGGAAGGAAGGAAGCCTGCCGCATAGGTTTGTTCTCTGGCGTCCTCAGGCTTTGTTCTGAAGCCTGTCATCAGCACTGCTGCAGGCCTGAGGTGTCGGCTGGAAGGACAGGAGCCCCCAGTCTGTGGGGAGAGGCCGACCTTAGGGCAGCGACCACAGAATGCTGCAGGAAGGGCTGTGGGCCCCATGGGTCCTCGAGCCTGCTCTGTGGGAGATGGCAGCACAGCCCCGGCCTCCACTGTGCTGTGAATAGTCCTGACCTGGGAGCATCCCAAGGATGGGTCAGAGACAGCACCTTGGAGCCCGAGCAGCCTGGAGTTGAATCTTGACTCTGCCACGTAAACAGCTGCCTTGTGGTCCCACCCTGTGTGTCCCGGAGACACGGGCCTTCTGGGGTAAGAGGCCCTCACGTTAACTCACTCTTTGAGTTACAAGCATCAGAACATTCATTAAGGTTTGACCATCCTACATTAACAAAGCAAAAAAGGAAATTTATTAGCCCACATCCCTGGGAACGAAAGGGCCCCAGGTGTTGCTGGCCTCAGCTATATCCGGGCTCAGGGGCTCACTCTTTCTCAGCTCGTCTCTGCCTCATTTTCAGACTGTCTTTCCTTGGGATGATGTCTACTTGGGAAGGTGGCCGCCAGTGGCTGCAGGAGTAGACCACACCTGCTCAGCAGCCCCAGCAGACAGAGCGCTCTTCTTTCTCAAAAGTCCCATAATTGTGGAATAAGGAGTGTTATGGGTTGAACTGTGTCCCTCCCCCAAAATTCATATCTTGAAGTCCTAACCCCGGTGCCTCAGAAAGTGACTATATTTGGAGATAGGTAATTAAGATAAAAATGAGCCCATTGTGGTGGGCCTTACTCCAGTATGACTGCTGTCCTTATAAGAAGAGGTGATTTGGGCACGGCCAGAAGGAGGGCCACGTGAGGACACAGGGAGAAGACGGCATCTGTGAGCCAAGGAGAGAGGCCGTAGAAGAAACTAACCTGCTGACACCTTAATCTTGGACTTCAATTTTCCAGAAGTATGAGAAAATAAATTTCTGTTGTTTAAGCCACCCAGTCTGTGGTGGTTTTTACAGCAGCCCGAGCACACTAACGCAGGGAGCTGTTGTGGAACGAGTGCAGAGTTTCTGCTTGGAAAGATGAGAAGTCCTGGAAATGGCTGTTGGTGATGGTTGCACGACATAGTGAATGTTTCAGATACTATGGAATCGTGTACTTTAAAATGGTTAACATGGTCAGTTTTACGTTATATGTATTTTACCATGATTAGAAAAAAGAAAGAAGCCCAGAACTGACCCTGGTTTGCCTGGCTTGGGGCAGGTGCTAATCCTTGAACAATTATCGTGGCCTGGAGGATGGGACACATTGATTGGCTGGGTCTGGATCATGTGGCCATTCTTGGGTCATGTGGCTATTTGGGAACTAGGGGAGGCAGATGTGGGGGGTGGTGATAACAGAACCATGTGGCATGGAGAAGGGTGGTTCCCCCATGGAAAATTGGGGTGCTGTTCCCAGAAGAAGAGAAAATGCATGCAGCTGGGCAGACACAAACAGTAAGTGACCATTTCAGTCCTACTCCAGGGACAGCTGGCCAACCATGCCCAGGTGGTCCTCAGCTGAGGGCTGTAGACAGATTCGGGGTTTGACCAGAGGGTTGGCTCCACTTCAAGCACCAAGAGGCCGCATGGCCTGGGGTAAGGCGCATTGTCTCTTGACCCAGACTGCCTGGTTTGAATTCTCAGCCATGTCCCAGCTCCGTGGCCTCATCTGGGTCACCTACCCTCCCCACAGCTCAGTTTTTCATCTTTAAAGTGGGTTTCTGTAGTACCTGCTTCATAGGATTGCTGCTAGGATGGAAGGAGCTGACTCACGGAGACAGCTAGAGCGAGGCCTGGCACTGCCTCCTGAGAGTGAGCTAGTTGTGAACTCGGATCCACTGCCCTCAGGGGCTGCCAGAGAGGAAGGAAGAGGAGATACGGGTTGGAGGTTGGCTGGGAATATTCTGGAGGGAAGGAACAAAGGCTTGGCAGACTTTACTGGCACATTCCCCTGGGACATGGGCAAGAAAATACTGGCGACAGAGGAGTGAGAGAAACAGAGAGGAAGAGAAAATGAGTAGCCCGTGAGCTCTGGTCATGCACAGCCTGGGGCTCCTGCCCCTTCACACCATTTGCACTTGTTTCTAACCAGGTTCAAACTGCCCCAGACATTATTAGGAACTTTCCGGAAAAGTGGTCATTCTCTTCATTTTCTTTTTGTGTCTTTTTGTATCCTTGCATAATATTCCAGAGACATTGTGTGTGGTTTCCAAATGATGCACACTGTGCTTGCAGTGTAGGGTGATTTTTCCAGAAATTAAACAGATTAATCCGAGTTAGAAATTCCCTGCTCTGTGAAGATGTTTGGAAGTTTGCGGAGAAGAGTGAAACTCTACTTAAGACCGCAGAAAGCACCGCGTGGGAGTGATACAGAACCTGATACATTTCATTGATAGTTTATGGAAAATGTTACAGAGCAGAACAGAAGGAGTAAAAGTTGCTCGTATTCAGCCTGTTTACTGCCTTTGTTGGCTTAGGAAAGAGCTCAGTGAAGGGCACATGCTGTCTTAGTACTTTGAAGCCAGAAATTGTTATCCTCTTTTGAATTATTTTTTATTTGTAGAATTTTTAAAAATGGTATATATATTTTTAAAAAATGTTGAATCCCAGTGGACTTGAGTTTATGGCAAAACAGAGTGCCCTATAAGGCAGTTATCTCTCTATGTCAGACTCAACCAAGTGGAAGGAGAAAATTTGTCTGACGTATATATTTTTTTGTTGCCAAAATTCTCTGGAGGATGGTCTCTGTCCTGCACGCCACTCTGCATAGATATTTGTTCATTTATTCACTCATCTCTCCCTGCCCTGTTTTGGTGCTTGTCCAGTGGGAGCTATTGACTAAGACTGTTAGAGACGGTTGCAGATCCAGTTATTAGAGGAAGATGGTACAGATACAAGAACCAGTATAAATTGAAAATAGGATGAGTCCTGAGGAAAAAAGTCCTACAGAACTTAAAAGTAGGGTGAGGTGACTCCAGGTCAGGAGGATCTGGGTGTGGGGAGGGTCCTTCCTGGGGCACGTGGTAGCTGGTCAGGGTTTTGAAGATGGTTGGCATGTTAGCCAGCTGGGGAGGGGACACATTCCATGAGACCTGACTTTCCAGCAGAGGCAAAGGGAGCGCCAAGGCGCAGTGAGTTTTTGTTTGGTTAGAAGGTGGCAGTGGAAGGCAAGGGTAAGTCCGGGGTATGGGAGGTTTTGGGCTTTATCCCGTGGGACACAGTTAAAGGTATCTGAATAGAATTCAGTGTTAAGAGCAGGACTGTAGAAACGTTCTGGGGGCCGGACTGGATCACAGATTTGGCTCCAACAGAGGGGCCCCCAGAAGGGGTGCTCAGGGCAGGGCTCGTCTTGTTTGCTGCGGCATCCCCGAGCCTAGGACAGAGCCAGGCACGTGGAGGAGGGTTGACAACTATCTGCTGAATGACTTGTCTGGAGAAGAGGCCGTGAGAATTGATAGCTGGGAGCAGCTGTGAGAGGCGCCAGGCCATGTGGTGGACAAACTCACGACCAGGGTGGATGGGCACGGGCAGGACAGAGGAACTGGAGCCCCAGGCCTGGGGTGGAGGGTGCACTGGCCAGTAACAGGAAATCTCCAAAGATCTGGAAGGGAGATGGTAAGCATGGTTTTGGGCAGTGGGCCTTACGAACCAATTTGTAAGACCCACCGATGAAAGGAAAAAAATAATTAGATGTTTTCTCTTTAAAACATAGTCTAGCCACTGTGAATCTATTAATTATAAGTGCTATGTCCTATGAATAAAGATCTTGAAGTTTAACTATGTATGGACCATTGAGATTTGGAGATTTTCTTGTGACCACCAGAGGGAGCCCAGTATATTCATTAAATTCTATAGAAATCTAACAGGAATATAAAAGAAAAGGATAATTAATATATATTTTTAAAACTTTACTAGAATGCACACAAAAATTCAAACCATGGGCAGTGACACACAAAGTTAACCACCCACTCTGATGTTTTTCTACTAAAATGGAAGATCCCTCAGAATTTTCCAGATAGTTCCAGAGTCAAGTGGTTTGCTGTAGGTTTGATTCTGTGAAGGGTAAAATGTCCGTTGGAAAACACGTTCCTAGAAGAGTGGGCTCACCCACCCAACATCTATTGAGCACCGTCTGGCTTGGTGGTGGCAGAGAATCCCCGAAACCATGAGCAAATGAGACCAGAAATGTCTTGACTCAGCTTGGCCAACTCGGTGCCAACTGTTGGGTAACAAGTGCAACTTTCCACTCTGTGAGGCTTCATGTAAGTTTGCATACCGGAAGCTCATGTCAGGAGCTTACGCGTGTCAGGTTTTTGTCCGTGTTCCCTGCTTCTTCCCGGTACGGAAGGATGGTTACTGGTACCGAGTCGCCGGAATGCACGAGCAAGCCAAACAGGAGTAAGCAAGCCAAACAGCAAGATTTATTACTGCATAGTACATTCCAAAGAAGGAACCTGTCTCTTCCCTCGAGTGGGGAAGACCCTGGGTTTTAACACACTTCTATTTTTATGTCTGCATCTTATGGTATGCTAAATGGTGGGCAGAATATTCATTTTGATTCAAAGAAGAGGGGTGAGATTTCTTTGAACCGGGGACGCTCCCTTAACTTGTCCTTATAGGGTAACTTCCAGGGGTTGCCATGACATTTGTACACTGTCACGGCGCTGGAAGGTGTGATTTTCACTGTGTTAAGGAGGGATAGTTTACCTAAGGTCACTGCCAGCACATCTGTGCACATGCCCCAAGGTGTTTGTTTCTGCGGTTGCGCCGTCTCTGGTTTGTGGCTTTCTTACCCTCTAATTGGCCTGCAACGGTATCTCCCTCGCCTCCCTCTGCACCGCACCGTTTTCCCTTCCTCCTGGTCCCTACTTAACACTCACATGCTGAAACTGACTTTTCCAGGGTGGTAAGTTCAGTGCAGTCACAATATCTGACTTCTTAACCTCGATTCTTGTGCCAAAGTATGTTCCACATAGATTGAAGATTTAAATGTAAAAAATAAAACCGTGGATGGCTAGACAAAAATATAATAGGCCACTTTTTAAAATCACGAGGTAGAAATGGAACTTATAAACATGGCACTGAAGTCAGAAACCCTAAAGCAGTGCTTCTCAGTGAGGGACCATTTTGCCCCTAGGAGGTCATTTAGCAACATCTGGAGACATTTTTAGTTTGTCACAATTCAGGACGTGCCACTGGCATCCAGGAGGTAGAGGCTGCTAAGCATTCTACAATACACAGGATGGCCCCCACCACAAAGAATTATCCAGCCCAAAGTGTCAATAGTGCCCATCTTGAAAAACCTTGCCATAGAGTAAAACATTTTCTTGAACATTTTAAGCTTAAAAGTTTAAATTTTCTGTACAGAAAGAAAATTCTACCTTAACAAAGTTTGAAGATAATGACAAACTGAAAAAATTTTTCAACACATGTAACAAACACATGGTTAATATTCATGAGATATAAAGTGTTCTTGCAAAAGAGTAAGGAATATACTTCTAGAAGAATGGGCAAAGGATATGTATGAATAGACTCTGAGTAGGAAAAAATACAAATAGCGACACTTTCCTTCAGTGAATACTTACAGAGCACCCCTTCTGTGCTAGTCACTGTTCTGGGCGCTTGAAAAGATGGCCCATGTCATGAATAATTGAGGAAATACATAGTAAAATGAAATCAGTTTTCAACTCTCAAATTGGTAAAATTTAAATCACTTTAATCTTTCCACAGGGCATTTTGGCATATAAATGAAAATAGTAAAATTACAAACCCTCTTAACATTTCCACTCCTAGGTTCAATATACTGTGCAAAGGAGACTGTACAATAAATGACATTTATCAGAGCATTATTTATAATAGCAAGAACACTAGGAATAAAATTCATAGCCATTTACAGGGGTCAGTTAACCACAATATTTCTATAGTGGGGAGAAAATTGATTATAAAGCAAAATAATATCACACTATGAACAGTGATTTTCACCAGGTGATTAGATTATAAAGTGCCCTTCATTTTTTTCTTTTTTGCATCTTCTGAATTTGCCTACAAGGAGCGTGTATTACCACCATAATCAGGAAAAAAACCACAAAACAGCTAAAACGTATTCAACCAAAAAAATAAAAGACAGAGCTGTTTCTGGCCCTGGGCTGGGCACAGTCCTATCCTAGTGCACGGCAGAGAGCAGGCCTGTGCGTCTGCCCTAGGGGCTATTGTGCTGGTCTCCTGGGAAGGCAGCCTCTAGGTCTGACTTAAGATCCATTGTCCACCTAGCACAGTATCTGCCACATTATAGATGCTCCAAAAATGTTTGCATTTAATAAATACTGTATTTCTAAGAGATCTTTTAAGCTGAAAAGTGCACTGTAGATACTGGTTTATATAGAACCCCATAGAGAGTGGTAGAAATCAGATCTTCTAGAATAAGACAGATGTGGATTCCCATCCTGGATCTGTTGGTTAGAGCTGTATGACCTTAGGCATGTTATTTAACTTCTCTGAACTCCACTTAACTCCTGCTCAATAGTGGCATGGTAATCCCAAATTTAATAGTCATTTGTTAGTTTATTTATCCTTCATTCAATAACGTTTACCATGTTAGATTTGGGGACACAGTGGTGACAAGACAAAGTCTGTGCTTTCCAAGAATTTGCATTCCAGGGAGTTGGGGGTAGGGTGCAGGAGACAGACAAACTAAAACAGGTAAACAACAAATAAATGAGACAATTACAAATTGCGATAAGAGCTCTGGAGACACAGCAGGTAGAGGAAGAAGGGGGGTGGTGGGACTGTAGTCTTCTTTGGAAAGGGAGGTCCAGGAAGGCCTCTCGGAGGAGGGGACATTGAGGCTGAGAGCTGCAGACCGAGAAAAGCCAGACATCCAAGATGTCCCAAGGCCCCAAGAACAATGAGTTCCTCCTGGGCAGCCAGGAGGGTGGGGTGTCCTCTGGGAACTGGAAGGGTCAGCGTGCCTGGAGCTGGCAGAGAAGGCATGGTAGGAGGTAGACGGTGTGGGAGAGGTGGGCTGCCCATGTGGCCTGGCCGCCTGGACTTGGAGGAGTGTGTGTTTCATCCAAGGAGCAGTGGGAAATCGTTGCTGGGTTGAAAATAGAGAAGTGAGTTGTCCGGTTTGTGTTTGAAAAGCTCAGGCTGCAGGCGTCGGGAGTATGACCTTTCAGGAGAGCCTGGGGGGAGGTCAGGGCAAGGAGGAAGTGCGGGCCATGAAGGGTGGTTGCAGTTGTCCAGGCAGGAGCAAGGGGGTGTGAACCGAGGGCACAGTGCTGGAGGCAAGGAGAAGGCACTGGTGGGTTTGCCGTGAGTTTTAGAGACCACGTCGGCACCACGTGGAGTGGACAACTCCGGGTTTTTGGATGACGCCCTTGGGTAACTCATTGGTGCCACTTGCTGTCATGGGGGCAAGGCCAGGATAGGGGAGATTAAGAGTTTGTCTGGATCTGTTCATTTCGACTTGACTATGGGACATCTTGAGAGGAGATATGCACTCAACCCTTGGATTAAATAACCCAACAAAGGTGGCAGCAGCGGCACAGGGCCTGGCCTTGAGGAGCGTTTGTCACTGTGTGTTGACTCTGGCTACACAGACGCAGGGCTGGTGGTGGTGATGAAGACAGCAGTGGCACTGTGCTCGCTTCCTTCCCTGGCCTGGAGCCCGGCAGACCCTTTGCCCCTTACTGTATGGGTCGGGATCTCCAGAGGAACAGAACTAATGGGGTGTGTGTGTTTGTGTGTGTATGGAGGGGGGTGGAGAGAGGGAGATATTTATTTTAAGGATTTATTTAAGGAACTGGCTCACATGATTATGGGGGCTGGCAAGTCCAGAATCTGCAGCCTCATGCCGGGAAGAGCAGGGGCAGCAGGTCCAGTTCTGCAGGCTGGTGACCCAGGAGAGCCAGTGCTTCTGCTGTAGAACCAGGTGGTGCCGATGTTGCCGATGAAGTCCGAGGCCGTCTGCTGGAGAATCCTCTCTTGCCTGGGGGAGGCTGCTCTTTGTGTTCCGTTCAGGTCTTCAACTGATTGGACGAGGCCCACCCATTGTGGAGGGCAATCTGCTTACTCAGAGTTTACCAATTTACCAATTTAAATGTTAATCTCATCCCCAAACACCCTCATAGAAACCTCCAGATAACGTTTGGTGGCACATCTGGGCGCTGTGGCCTGGCCACGCTGACCTCACCTCAGCCATCGCGCCCCCTTCCCCACTGCTTGTCTGGTGGGCCCCGTTCTCCAGTTAGTGCTCACAGCCCACTGCCTTCGCACGGAGTCCTCCCCTCACTGCTCTCTGTCCCCTCAGGCCTTCCCTCATCCCCGGGCACAGCGATCTCGGGATCACAGCCTTCAGGGGTTCTCCACGGCCTTTAGGATCGGGTGTGAAGTCTGCATCTCAGCATTTTTCAGTCTATTACTAATTCCTGCTTCCCTCTCTACACTGGTCTCTCCGATTGTACCACATTCCTGCAGAGTGACTCAGTTTCTCAATCCGGACGTCCTGATTCTTCAAGGCCCAGCTTACGTCTCACCTCTTCTGGGAACCCTCCCCACTTTCCAGGCAGAATGAATTGTCCCTCCTTCTGTGGTCCCCACACACTTTGGGGACCCCTCAACTATAGCACCTGCAAGTCCGTATTGTAGCTATTGTCACCCCACTTGCTCATCACTGCCTCCAGCCTGGGAAACCCTTGATGGCAGGGGCTGGGAGATCAGACAGGCCAGCTCAGCCCTTAACAAAGGAGCACACAGACTTTAGCTCATTTTATAAATACGTCTGGGTGATTGTGAAGTGACAGTGACAAGTCTGTTAGAGGGCTGTTACAAAGGAGGGGTAATGAAATCTATAAATAAAACTGCCACGGCTGCTGTTGTTCTCCTTGGATTGCCACGATGTCCAGGAACTGAGCCCGCCTGCATGGGGTGGCTTCTGGACTCACACAGGGAAACCCATTCACGGGGCCTAGGCCCCCTTTTTGACTTTAGACATTATCTTGGGTCTCTCTCCATCCTTTCCCACATTCTCAGCGCTTGGCTTTTTCTCTCCTCCCTGGTCCTAGCTGTAACTCAGGCAGGGCTTGGCTCTGCAGAGTTCTGAGTTTGCCCAAGGGGCCTGTGATTGAAAGTCATTTGCATTTGGTTTGGCGCTGGCCAGGGTCCCTTCCCTGCGAATCAGATCAGGTTGTGTTGTGGAAATGTATTCCCTACAGGGAAACAGTTCAGAGATATCCTTCTTGAAAAGCCTTCTCTACCTTTGCAGTTGACATTTCCTGTACATTCTGTTCTAGTCCCCAAATTGCCTAAATTGAGCAGAGTTTGGGAGCGGTGTAGACGGGAGCACCCCCAGATAGATGCTCCCAAGTTGGGAAGGCCGTCTCTGCTCATGAGTGTTTCCCTCCTTGTCTTCTCTGCCCTGCAGCCCCTGAGTCCCCTTTCCCGGGCCGCCATGCTGCCCCAAGCTCGGGTCCCCTTGGCCTTGCAGAGGTGGTACCGGCATACTCTGCCGTGAGCCAGCCAAGCCCTCACCCCAGGCACAGCGCGGCCTCAGCCTGCCTGTGTCATCGTGGGGCTGATGGGAGCAGGTGTCGTGGGCAGAAATAGCTGCCCTTGCTAAATTATATAAACAGGAGTGGTTGTGGCTGAAACATATGGAAATGTTCCCTTTTTAACTTCTTTTCTTAATTTGGCTCCCTCATCCTGGCCCCACTTTGCCCTCATGAACCCTCAGTCCTTCCATCCCATCATCCCGTAAGTGCTTAGTGGCCTGTCACGGGGGCCAGCCCTGGGACGGCCCCCAAAGCCATGGAGGAGACAGCTCTGGGGGCAGACTGCAGGCTCTGCAGGGTCTGTGCCATCACCCTGAGAGCAGGGAGGAGGGGGGCTTCCAGGGAGGGCCGGGGTGCCCCAGCAGGGCTGTCCTGGGGGAAGAGCTCCAGCAGAGGGTGAGCAGGTTAGACTCTTGGTCACTAGCAACAGCAACCAACTTGGTGATCAAGACAAAAAGGGACAGTGTTGAAGGACATGCATGAAGCTCGAGGACTGGGAAGGACGGGGTGCAGGGCAGCTGCCAGAGTCAGGGCAACAGGAAGGGCAGGCCCAGGGATGGATCTGCAGCCACTGTTTTTGGACAAGTTATCAAATTCTTTAAACTGTCCACCTCTTTTTGCATAAAATGGGATAATATGACATATTTCAAGAGTTTGTTTTGAAGATAAACTGAGATAAATGTATGTGGAAGTGCTTGGCACACAGTAGGCGTCTAATAATGTCTCTTCATGTATCCCTAAGGAAACTGACCTGTGGCCCTCGGGCGGTGGGGGAGAGCCCCCTCGCAGACCGTTATTACTCCGGGGTGGTGCTGGATACTCCATACGGGCACGGAGCGGGGTTTACAGCTTGGGCGAGGGCGCACTTTCTTTTGAATGAAAAGAATGTCATTTCTGCTTCAACTCTTGGTTCACTTGGTGCCAGAATCCCTCAGCGAACCTTCTGCCCAGCGATGGAGAGAGAGCAACTCTTGGCTTTTGGGGCAGCCCTTAAACTTGAGATTCCCTCTGCTGCCTTGTAGGTTACAGCAGGCAGGGTTTTAAAGTGCTTTTCTTTCATATCGTCTTGGGGTTTCCCCAAAGATCCACCAAAGGCTCTTCTTTCTCCCCCCGCCCCCACTGTTCTTTTTAATTTTTTTCAGCCCTGCCTGTAGACACGGGACTGAATGCCAGCAGAGCCACCTTCCCCGTGAGGTCGTGATTTTCATGACACTGATGGGCTTGAAGTTGCCCGTTTTCTGGTCATTTCTTCAGACACAGCCCTGTGTGGACCCTGAGCGCTCGCAGGCCAGCACAGAAAGGGGTTCACAGTGGTGGAGGCCGAGGGCACGAGGGGCACAGGGCTCATTAGGAAGGGACAATCCAGGGAACAGAGGACGCCTGATGTCCCATCTGGAGGAGGGGCCCCGGCTGGGCATCAGGAGCTAGATTGCAGCCTGCCCTGTGCTGCTTCCTGCAGAATGCGCTTTAAAGAATGTGTGGATGGGACCATGTGTCCCCAGGTGGGGTGGGGCGGCAGGTAACCTGGAGCCTCAGCTTTGCCCCTTCAGGACTGTGCAGTGACCACCCTGGAGCAGCACCTCCCATCTGTGGCACTGCCCATCACACAGGTGGGGATGAAGTCAGGCTGTACTGGCTGAAGCACTCACTGCAAGGCTGCTGTGCCCAGGAGCAACACGTCTACTAGCTGTGACTGTGGGCCCCAGAGTGCTTGGCGTGGGTCTGGCCATGGTCTTGCTGTTTTCTCTGTGTGTGGCGGGGCCTGGAGTGGACAGGGGCCACCTCCTAAGGGAGACTGGGAGTAGCTTCTCAGGAATGACTGCCCCCGACCCCCAAGGCAGGCCTTGGGCTTAATTTGCAGGAGGCCAAGGTGGTACCTTCCAGTCCCTTCTGTTGCCTGTTTGCTCCCTAAAGTTAACATCCTATCCTCTTGCCTCCTCCCCCCTTGGGATCCAGGGGCTCCAACAGGGGTTGGGGTGGGGGCCTGTAAGGGCCAAGTTCTGTCACCTGGGCATTGGCCCTTTTACTGCTAGGAGAGTGCGGGATTGGGAAGAGGACAGTTATGTGTGGAGAGGGAGGTTTCGTAGGAGGGGGTGTGGGGAGTGATGCACTCAGGCAGGAAGAGTGCAGGAGGGAGAGTGCAGGGAGGGGGGAATGCCTAAGAGATTGTGCTATGGACTGAATGTTGTGTCCCCCAAACTCTTACGTTGAAATCCTAACCTCAGAGGTGGTGGTATTAGGAGGCGGGGAAGGTGATTAGGCCACGAGGGTGGCGTCCACATCATGGGATTAGTGCCCTTGTAGAAGAGGCCCCAGAGAGCTCCCTCACCCCTTGGTGAAAAGGCACCATCTAAGAACCACGAAACAGGCCCGAATCTGCCGGCGTCTTGGTCTTGGACTTCCTAGCCTCCAGAACTGTGAGCAGTAAGTTTCAGTTGTTGTAAGCCACCCAGTCTAGGGTGTTTTGTTAAGACAGATTGTTTTGGTGGAAGAAGGTGCAGGTGATGGAGAAGTGGGTGAGAGACACCGGGACCCAGGTATGCTACTGTCTGCCCACCCCAGCCCAGGCAGTGACTCAGCCCTCAGGCCACTGGTGCAGGGGTCGGAAGGACTTGGCCAGAATCCCCCAGGGCTCACTGGGTTGGTCTTGGGGCCTCTCTCAGGACTCATTTCCTAACTGCAACAGGCCGTTTCCTCCTTCCAGAGAGGTCCCTACATCTCCAGTCTTCTGAGCTGCCTGGCCTCCTTTTATTTTTTAAAAAACATTATTATAAAAGCAACTATGCTTCTTAAAATGTTCTTATTTTCTACTCCTTCAAAAAAACATAGCTATGGAATTAGTACAACTTTCCCTTGTACTCCCATCTCGCCACCCCATCTAATCCCATGCCCTAGGATGTACATATCTTATCAATTTAGTCTGCACTCTGTCAGACCTTTTTCTGTGCTTCAACACATACGCACATTTTTGTTTTTACGGAAATAAAATAATGATGGTATAGTGTACTTTTAAAAATTGTTTTGACTTCACAGTAGAGGGATACCATTCTCTGACAGTCCCACCTAAATGGACCCAGAGGCCCATGAGCATTCTTAGGTGGAGACACGTTCAGATTTACACCAGAAAGCATCAAAGGCAGTCAGCAGGGGAGTCTCTCCTGGCTCCCTGCCCCTGCCCTGCTTCTCTCCACCCTCCCATATTTCTCCTTCCAGAGCTCTGGTCTTTTTTTCCTCCACTGCCTTCCTGGACCTTTTCCACATTTCTTTCCACACCAGTAGTTTTCAGCCTCTCCAATGTAAAAGTCTCCTGGTTTGTTTCCAGCCCCTTCTGACTCTGGTCTTTCTGCCTAAGTGACAGCCACAGTGACCAGCACAGGCCCTTCCTTGGGAGGGGGCAGAGAGGCAGTGAATACTCACACATTTACTATCCTATGCCTCTGCCACCCATTAATAGCTTTTGTCACTGTAATATCAATATATCAGTTCCTCTGATGTCTGCCTTATTATTTTTTAAAATTTTTGTTAAAATATAACTTACTACAGACAAAAGCACATGAGTTTGCAACTTGATGAGTTTCCACAAACAGAACACCTGCGTCCAGGTCAAGAAGCAGCACCTGACCAGACCCCTGGAGACTCCCCACATGCCCCGAGGGTAACCATGGTCCTGATTTCTCACCTAATAGATTTATTTTGCCTATTTGTGAACTTTACATGAATGGGAGCACATGGTGTGGATTCTTGTGTCTTAGTTCAGCGTTTGTAAGATGCATCCACATTGCTGCGTGTAGCTGAGAGTTGCTCACTTATTTATTTATCGTACTCTTGTTAGGCATTTGGGTAGTATCCAGTTATTGTCTGTTATGAATAGAGCTGCTATGAACAATCTTCTGTATCTATTGGTGAACATATGTATACATTTCTGTTGTGTTTATACTTTACAGCAGAATTGCTGGGCATAAGGTATGCATATGTTACGTTTAGTAAGTAGTACCAAATCATTTTTCAAAGGGTGAGCGTCTTACCAAGCATGTATGAGAATTTCAATTGCTGTGCATCCTCAGCAACACTTGGATTTTCTTTTAGTCATTCTGGTGGCTTTGCAGCTCTGTTTCTGGACTCTTTATTCTATTGTTATCTATCCATGTGCCAATACCACAGTATTTTAATTACCAAAGCTTTATAGTAAATGTTGATATCAAGTAAAGTTTTGATCTTCAGAATTGCCTTGATTATTCTTGGGTGTTTCCATATAATTTTCCATATGCATTTCCATATAAGTTTTACAATGCTTGCCAATTTATAAAAGGAAAAGAAAAAGAAAACCCTGCAGAGGTTTTGAATGCAATTCAATGAATATAGATTAATTTAGGGAGATGTGCCATCTTTAATCTTGAGGCCTCTGATTGATGGACACAGTGTATATCACTCCTTGTATTTGAGGCTTCTTTAATTTTATTTGATAATGTTTTACAGTTTTGCATGTAGAGATCTTGTACATATTTTATTAGATTTATTCCTAGGAATTTGATGTTATTTGAGGCTATTTTAAATGATACTATTTTTAAAATTTGCTTTCTGTTTGTTGCTGATGACTTTTCATGTTGCTTTTGTATCCACTGACCTTGCCACATTTGCTTGTTAATCCTAATAACTTTAGATTTTCCATGTATTTTCTATCATATCATCTATAAATAATTAGAGTTTTATTCATTCCTTTCCAATCCATGTGCCTTTTGTTTCTTTCACTTGACTCATTGCTTTGGCAAGGACCTTCAATAGTGCTGAATAGAATTGGCAATAGCGGGCCTCCTGGTTTCATAGCCGAAATCAGAGGAAACATTACGAGGCTTTTTTAAAAAGTGATGATTGGGTGGTAATATTTGTCAAATGATGTTTCTGTATTTATAAGATGATCATACGATTTTTCTCTCTTTTTGCTGTCGAAACAGTGAATTACATTGATTGATTTTAGAATGATAACCACCCTTGCATTCCTGGAATAAATCCCAATTGGATGGGATATATTATTTTAACATGTTGCTGGATTCAATTTGCTAACATTTTGTTTAGGAGTTTGCGTCTGTCTTTATAGAGAGATGGCCTCATGTCCTTTCTTCTATCGTCAGGTTTTGGTATCAAGGTTATGCTGTTCTCATATAACAAGTTGAGAAATGTTACCCCTGTTTCTGTTCTATGGAAGAATTTGTGTGAGATTTAGTGTTGCTTTTTTCTTAAATGTTTGAAAGAATTCACTGGTGAAAACATCTAGGCCTAGGATTTTCTTTAGGTTTTAAATAATTAATTCAAGTGTTTTAATAGCTATAAAACTCTGCTTCATTATTTTTATAGCAGTTTTATTAAGATATAATTCACAGAACATACAATTCATCTATTTAAAGCATACACCTCATTGATTTTTACTCTATACACAGAGTTGTGCAACCATCACTGTAACCACTTTCAGAACATTTTCATTGCCCCACACAGAACCCCTGTACTTTAGCCATCATTCCCCAAGGCCCCTTCTCTCCCAGGCCCTGGCAACCACTAATCTACTTTCTGTCTCTATAGATTTGCCTATTCTGGACATTTCATATAAATGGAATCATACAATATGATTTTGCGTCTGGCTTCTTTTACTTAGCGTAATATTATCAAGATTCATCTGTATTGTACCATGTATCAGTACTTCATTCCTTGTTATGGCTGAATAATGTTTTATTGTATGGGTTTGCCACAGTTTGTTTATTCGTCAATTAATGGACATTTGGGTTTCCATTGTTTTGCTATTATGAATCATGCTGCTATGAACATTCTGATGGAAGTTTGTGTGGGAACATGTGTTTTCATTTCTCTTGGGTAGATACCTAGGAGTGGAATTGCTAACTCATGTGCTTCATTATTTTTTATTGCCAAACCATAATATGGATATACAAAAGTATATTTAGCAACTACCTTATTGATGGTCATTTAGTTGTTTAATTTTGCTGTTAAGCAAATGCTCCAGGCCATGCTACTCAAGATGTGGTTTGCAACTAGGTGCTTGGCCTTGGTCTGTTTGTTACTGGTCTGTAACAAGATTAGAATAGAAATTAAGAGTGTTTGGAAACTTTTATAGCAATTTATCTAGTAATTTTATGTCTGCTGAATCGAAGTTTTAAAAAATGAGCCAGTACTTTTATGTTTTTTGGTTTTTTAAGTTTCATTTTTCTGCTACATCATTTTAGTGTATTTTACAAAAGTATGAGCTCCTGACAAACTGAAAAAAACACAGGGCTCTTCACCACAGATAGGCAGAGAAGCACTGCTTCTTGCCACACCTCCTTGTGCATGTGAGTCTCCATGGGAATCGCTCCTACAAGTGGGGTGGGGGGACGGAGGCCGCACTCTGAGAGTCAGCAAGTCCTTGGGACTCCTCTGTGAGAAGAAAGCAGGAACGTCTCACCTTCGGTTCCTCTGCCCTTATGATGATGATAAACTGTAATACAGATGGATGGATAAACACAATGTGGCATACCCATGCGATGGAATATGATTCAACCTTAAAAGGGAAGGAAACTGTCACATGCTACAGCAGGGACATCAGCCTAAGTGAAACACGCCAATCACAAAAGACAAATACTGCTTGATTCCACTTGTGCAAGGTACCTAGAGGAGTCAAAGTCACAGAGACAGGAGGTAGAATGGTGGTTCCAGGGGCTGGGGGAGGGGGAAGTGGGGAGTTAGTGTTTCATGGGCACAGAGGTTCAGTTTAAGAAGTTGAAAAGTTCTGGAGATGGGTGGTGGTGATGGCTGCACGACAATGTGAATGTACCTAATGCCACTGTACACTCACAAATGGTTAAGGTGGTAAATTCTGTATTATGCATATTTTACCACACATGCACACACCAATTGTAATAGAGAAGGCTCCTGCTGTGACCTCCCAGTGTGGCCAGATGCTGCCCCAGGACCATCCATTTGCTCCCCACAGTGGCCCCTCAGCATGTCTTAGTGCCCGTTTTAAAGAAACGTTGCCCAGACCAGAGAGTGACCTCCCAGACCCACACACATGCAGGGGTGAGCCCACGCCCTGCCCTCTGCTTGTCACACACCCTCTGAGGACTCCCCCGACCTCTCCCTCCTCTCAGGGCATCTGCAAGCACCTTTCCTTTCCTTGTTACTGATTCTATGTGTGTGACTCGGAAGTGTCCCTTGCCCTTCACCCACCCCCAGCAGGCCTCAGTTTCCCCATCTGTGAGGGACAAAGGCATGGCCCAGGCCAGTGGATTTCCAACTCTGAGCACTGGAACCCTTTCTTCTGGCAGCCTCTGCACGTAAGCCCAGGCCTCAAGTTGGCAAGAGCGGACCTACTAAGGGTGACGCAGGGTGGGGGCCTCACAGGAACCCAGCGGGCTCACAGAGAAGTCTGGAGACAGAGCGTGCGTGGTCTGGGGTGTGCCTCCCACCCTCACCCCCGGCCTGTGTGTGGGACACCTCCCTCCACTCATCCATGGGAATCATGTCAGCCTCTTGTGTTCTCACAATCCAGAAGGTGCCAGCCGTCTGACTGATGCCAGTGTCACATGTGTCTCTACAGAATGTAAACAGGAACAGAGATGTGAGGAGCAGAGACATCAATGGCGTGACAACAGGGCTTATGTGGCTATGCAGGGCCAACCTCGATGCTGCTCCCTGTGCAGGGCCCCTGTGGGAAACCCTTAAACCAGCCCAGATGGTGCACAGGGCCCAGGGCGGGAGGGCCCAGGAGAGCTGTGGCTGCAGAAAGCTCAGATCTGCCTCTCCAGCTCTGACCCAAACATGCATCCTCCAACCCCAGAGTCCAGCACACAATGCCCCATCTCCTCGGGACACCTTCGGTCCATCCCAGCCCCTCGCAGAGCCTCTGTAGGGCCAATTACTACCTTTAGGAATGAGATGGAGCCCTGCTGAGGCTGAGAGGGGACTCTGGGAACAGGCCTGTGCCATGGGGGCTGGAGCTCAGGGTCTAGGGCTCAGTTCTGTGGGTCCAGAAGCATGAGACCTTCCAGTACTGGAGCCTCCAGGCAGACCTGGAACCTTGTGGGGGGCTCAGGGTCCCTGGTCGCACCTGTCTGTGGTCTGGCTGGTGCATCTGATGACTGGCCCTTATTATACGGCCTATGGACAGCATGGGCACTTGAGGCATAGTAAGCAGCTGTATCTGGAACCCAGGCCTCAGATTCAGGCAATGTGGTTTGGTAAGCACATAGAGAAACCACGCTGGAGTCTCTGGGTGATGGATCAGGGTGTAAGAGGCTTTCTAAGCCCTACTTTGGGTTTCCATGCTGGCACATCCCCCTGGACTGGCAGGGTGCTGTTGCCCCCGTCTCTGCATGGCCCTCCCATGAGGAAGCAGGCAGACTGGAGAAGCCACACTCCCCGAACACTCCAGTAGCTTGTGTTGTGCCCCCAGCTGAGAGGGACAACCTTGTGGGAATGGCAGTGAACTGTTCCTCCAGGGAGATTTCTACATTGAAGGCCCATCCTCTATCAGGGCTTCCCTGCTGGTGGCCCCAGAGCCAGGGCCAGCCTCTAGCAGACCAGATCCCTGGGTCAATTTCCATATCAGAGGGTTCCGATCACTTAACCTGGAGGAGCAATTCTGCCCAGAGGACTGGCCCTTGCCCCACGAGGCCATCACCTCCTCACCCTGCAGTCTCCTGGGAAGCAAGTGGTCAGGTCAGCAATGCCAAGAAGTGGTCAGTTAATCTCCTGACACAGCTCCTTGCACTGGGCCCAGGAACCCCCATTCCCACCGCAGGAGTGGACTGACTTAAGAGCCACTTGATGGGGTGTCCTCACCATGCCCCCTCCAGTGTGAGGCTGGGAGCACTGGCCCAGGTGAGCACTTGGGACCCCCTTTCTTGGCTCCCTGCACTGTGTGCTAAGACACACTCCTTCAGACAGGAGGCAGGGTGATGGGCCTGTTTCTGGCTCCTAGAGCCACATCCCATCCCTGGACCTTCCCCCGTGTTTGGATGTTCCTGTGACCCCATCCTGTGTCTGTAGACCAGCTATCTGACCCCGGTCTAGAGATGCTGATGTACTGGGGTTCCCTGTGTGCCATCAGCTGGGCTCTGGGCACAGTAGAGTAATGCCTGGCATGCTTCTAGTGTGTGACAATGCACAGGGTGCCTCATATTTCTTGTCTTTTTGGTGCTCACAAGAGCATGGTCAGCCCAAGGTCAGTGGCCTTGCCCAATTCACAGAGTGTTGGAGCTGGAAGGGACCTATGTGTGACTGAGGCCTGACAGCCTCACTGAAGCTGATGATGAGGAAGCCAGGGCTTTGAGAGGTTCAAGGACTTGGGCATGAGCTCTGGAGTCAGAAGGAAGCTGTGGACTTTAAGCAAAATTACATAAAATAACCTATTTTAGCCAACAGAAAAAGTGATACCTATTTGGTAGGGTTTTTATGGGGATTAAATAAGAGAGCACATGGCAGGGCTTAGACCAGGGGTGGGGAGCCTTTTCATGTTGGAAGGCTGCACTAATTTAGTTGTAATCAAATAAGGCTGCAGTCAAGAAATTTCAATGAGATATACCTAAAAATGTACATTATTTTATAAAAATCTAACTACTATGTACTTAATAATTTCAAAAAATGAAAACTATTTGTTAATTTTAAAGATATCTAACCTTTTAATGATTCTGTTATGTTTGCTTTTTGTTGGAAAGCATTTGAATATTTAGTTGCAGCATGGAGGTCGGCAGTTTCAGTTGATGGGTATCAGTCACTTGTGACCTTAACGGCGTTTTGATTTGAGTTAGGTAGGAGAATGTAGATTCACAGCAATAAGTGGCTGAAAAGGAAGAAAGCATTTTTCGGGCATGTTGCTGAAGGCATGGGTATTCTACTGCATTTTTCCATATTTCAACTGGATCTTTCTTAGCATTGAACAATGACTTTAAAATGTCATCTCCTGAGAGCTCAATCAATTCCATCTGTAGTTCTTTAGGTGCCATGGTGATATCAACTAGGTGAGGCTGAAGTGCTAATTTGAGTGTGATGTCATGATTCTCAAAGTCAGTGAACCTTTCATTGTATTCTCCAATTAACAGGTCTCTAACAGCTGCGTATTCTTCAAATGGTTCACATATATCATCCTGCTCATCAATGACCTTTGCTAACTAGGGGAAATGTTCATCCAAAATTTCCTCTTGAAGGAGAAGTGTTTTGAAAAAATACAGCTTTTTTCAAAATGCTTGGATTTTTTGCTGCATATCATATATAGACTTAAGTTTTACCTTGCAAAGAAATATTCAAGCCGTTTTGATTTGACATGATATCACACAGAAATGCTGAATTCCTACAGAAGTCTTCTTTCAATAATTCACATTGCTGATTCTGTTCTTCATAAAATTTAACTATCAGTTCTCACAGAGATAAAATTTTGAGTAACACCTGTCCCCGCACTTTAGCCAATGCACTTTAGCCAATGCACTTTAGAATGATACAGCAAATCCAAACTGAATACCTCATGGTTCAACTTGAGCATGTTACAAAACTGACAATGCCATGTTGCATTTGCACAAACATAGTTAACAATACTTATAACTTGTTGCAAAGCGTCACTTAAAATAGTAGCTTTAGCACAGAGATTTTGCTGATGCAAGATACAATGAAAAGAAATGAGAGCCATCTGATAATACTTTTTTTATCTGTGCAATAAACCCTTCATGTTTTCCTGTCATGGAAGGTGTACCATCTGTACACACACTCACTAAATTTACCAAATTCAGTCCAACTTCACAACATTTGTCTTGAAAGCTGTTAAAGATATCTATTCCCCATGTTCTGTTCACAAGAGTGCACAAAGTGAGTAACTCTTCATAGCAAAAAAAATCTTCTGTTATGACCTGGATGAAGTATAAAACCTGTACCGAGTCAGTAGTATCAGTTGAATACTAAGCAATTGAATAATGTATATTTTCCAAAGCAATTGAATAATATATATTTTCCTTTTGAAGTGTTGCATGAAGTTGTTTGTTAAGTTGATGGCTAATTCATGCTGCTGATCAGTTACGGTTCTCCTTGAAAGAGGCAGTTGTTTGTACTTTGAAACGTTATTGGGGTCTAAGCATCCTACAACTTCAACAATGCATTCTTTCACAATTTCTACATCACTGAATGGCTTCCCTTTTTTCCTGAGTGTGTAAGCAACTTTATAAGTTGCTTCAGTGGCATTATTTCCAGGTCTTATTGCTGTTTGAAAGAATTGTCTTTGCTTTTGCTTTTCATCTTTTGATTTCTGCAATACAACCTTTCACATCTCTCCCTCTAGTTGAAAATATTTGTGGTCCTTATGAGGGTTATAATGCTGATGAGCATTGAATTTCTTTAATGTTGATGTTGCAGTATCACAAAGCAAGTAAATCATCTTATCTTTAGCAGAAACAAGGTAATATCACAATTCCCAATCCTCATTAAAAAATCTGTTTCCTTCCTTCAGCATTCTCTTGGTCTTCTTTGACGTGATGGGCTATTAGGCAGACAGAATTTTAAAATACTGTTGAGCTGTGCAATTATTCACCAATTCCACTTCAAACAGAAACACAGTGCACATTGTCAAAAGCTGATAACAGACTGGAGTACTCGACCCCCATAAACTCTTGCCAACCAGCCTCATGCGGTAGTACGAGGCAGGTGGGGGAAGTTAGAGCTAAATCATAAGTATAGCAGCCATCAATTTAGCCCTTGTGTCTTACTAGTGTTCTAATTGTGCCAGTCAATCTTGGAAAATTGTTTTGTTGAAACTTATTTTATTCTTTGGTATTTTAAATACATTCATTTTAAAAATAAAATAAAAATATGATAGATGAACAAAAATGTATTAATAAAAATAAAAGGATCTGTTCTGTAAAATTTGGATTCAGTCAAAAGGCCACACTTAAGGACCTAGAAGGCCACATGTGGCCTTAAGGCCACAGGTTCCCCACCCCTGACCTAGACTATCATCTGGACATGGTTGTATTCTCTGTGCTATTTCTGATTTTGCCAGTAAGTGATGGCTCTGAGCTCAGTGCTTTCTCCTTTACGCTGTGCAATCGACTGAGTGTTTATGTCCCCCCAAAATTTATATGTCAAAATCCTAACCCCCAAGGTGGTGGTGTTAGGAGGTGGGGCCTTTGGGAGGTGATTAGGCCATGGGGGTGGAGCTCTCATGAATGGGATTAGTGTCCTTATAAAGGAGGCCCCAGAAAGATCTGTTGTCCCTTCTACCATGTGAGGACACAGGGAGAAAACGGCTGTCTGTGAGGAAGCAGACCCTCACCAGACACTGAATCTGCAGCACCTTGATCTTGGACTCCCCGGCCTCCAGAACTGTGAAAAATAAATTTCTGTCATTTATAAGCAACCCAGTCTATGGTATTTTGCTACAGAAGCCTGAATGGACTAAGACATACTGGGTTTGTGAATTTGAGAATTTGGGAAAGCCATTTATTTAGCTTATTCTGCATATTGGGACATATCCAAATCCCAAGAAACATGGCTCCAGCTGCGAATGAGACTGAGTCCAAGGTGACTGTTTGGAAATCTGTGTCATGCTCAGGGCAGGGCCTCACTGAGGAGGGCTCTGAGAGCTGCGGCTATCCATCAGTAATGGGGGCAGTGTCAAATCCACGCATGAACATGACAAAAGTGGCCAGCACCAAGCACCGTGACAGTATAGGAGATAGGAAGGCCCATCTGTCAGGAGGTTATTTGGGACTCTAACCTCCGGGAGGCAGGTCCTGAGAGTGATTTGAAGGAAGGAGGGAGATGTTTTGCTGATATTGGATGAAACTCCACGGTGGGAGAAAGTCTGTGTGTGGGGGTGACACTGGGTGTCCATTGAAACTGTCCTGAGGGACGAGCTTCCTTTCCAATAGATTAATGATAAAAAATATTTTTCATATATACACACAATGTAGTATCATTTAGCCTTAAAAGGGAAGGAAATTCTGACACATGCTACAACGTGGATGAACCTTGAGGAAGTCATACTAAGTGAAATGAGCCAGTCACAAAAGGACAAATACTGCACGATTCCACTTATATGAGGTAGTTAGAGTAGCCAAATTCATAGGGACAGAAAGTGGAATAGTGGTTGTCAGGGGCTGGGGGAGTTACTGTTTAATGAGTGCAGAGTTTCAGTTTGGATGATGAAAATGTTCTGGAAATGGAGAGTGGTGATGGTTTCACAACAGTGTGAATGTACTTAATGCCATTGAACTGCATACTGAAAAATGATCAAAGTGGTAAATTTTATGTCACATATATTTTACCATAAGAAAATATATATATATTTCATTTATACATTCTCAGAGCTTCCTAGTTCTCAAATCACCATGGAGTCACAATGTCATTCTTCCTTACAGGCCCCTGTAAGGTGGCCATTTGCCATCTTTACAGATGGGAAAGTGAGTCTCAGAGGGTGCAGTGACTATGCCAGTGAAGCAGGGGTTAGTATGAGAGCAGAAGGCTTCCAGCCAGGTGCCCCCTCGTCTCAGCTCAGGCTGCTGTAACAGATGACCGCAGACCAGGTGGCTTAAATACCAGACATTTATTTCTCACAGTTCTGGAGGCTGGAGGTGTGAGATCAGGGTGCCAGCACAGTCGGTTCTGGCGAGGCCTCTCCTCCTGGCTTGCAGACAGCTGCCTTCTTGCTCATCCTTGAGTGGTGGAGAGAGAAGGTGCTCCAGTCTCTCCCTCTTCTTACAAGGACCCTAACCCCATCATGGGGGCCCCACACTCATCACCTCATCTAAACCTAGTCATAATTCCCTCCCAAAGGCCCCAAGTACCATCATCACATTTGGGATTAGGGCTTCAACATGTGCATTTTGAGGGGGACGCAAATATTCAGGCCATAGTGCCCATTCACTTGCATGTGGCCTTGGGCAAGTCCCTTAAATGCCTCAAGACTCAGTTTCCCCATCTTTCAAATGGGGACAGTAATAGCCACCCACTGTTTTTCTATATGATTTGATTGAAGTGACAGGTGCAGACAGCTTTGTAAGTTGCAACTTGGGGCACTTAGACTTGTCAGGGACCAGCCTGAGTCTGTGTCTCTGGACCTTGATTTCTCAGGGCACCTTGGGGGCCCTTTTAGCTGAATATACACAGCATATGGTGGGAGGATGGTTCTGCTCCATCTCTCAAAAGACCTCCCCTTAAAAGGCCATTTTCATTCCCATGTTTTTTAGTTTCAGGCAGCCACAAAGTGAGCCATCTCCCAAGGCCTTGATCAAGACATGGTTATTAGAGGTTCCTCTTAGTGACCTTATTTTTAAAGGGATAATACTAACTCATGACTAAGTAGGCAGACTTGGCAAAAAATGCACCTGATGTACATCCCTCAGTTGGAGGCCTTAGCCGTTCAATTCTACATGGAGGTCACTCAGACCTTGGCTGTAGCAGGATCCAAAAAGGGGATCTTTGAGTGAGCCCGCCCATTTTAGCAGATGACTTAGCCCAGCCAGCCTGCACACACACTCTGGGTGTATGGGTCGTGGCAGCACCCTTTCACTGGGGGCCTCCCCTGTGTCTGGTTGTCATCTGGAGGCTATGTGATCTGTCAGCAGCCCACCTTGAGTCTGGGCTTGCAGCTCGGTGACTGCAGGGCTGAGAGAAACACCAGGCACCTTTCACGCTTTGCCATCCAGAGCGAGCATGCAGGATGCTGGGGCAGGGAAAGCCTAGAAGGCTGAGGATGAGCAAGGACATGCTTGCTGTTCATAGACGGGTAGCCTGGCAGCTAGCAGGGCAGTGGGAAACTCTCTCAACTTGGCCCCTCATAGTTACAGCTCAGTTACATGGTTTTTGGCAATAGTAACAAAGTAAGTTGGAAAGACCACAGTAGGAACTTTGAATCCAGTACAGTCTGCAAACCAGTGTATCAGTTAGGCATGCATTTGGCTGCAGATAACAGAATCTCTTATGTAAACACGTGGGGATTTATTGTCCTGGACTGATGATAATTCTGGAGGTGGGAAGTCCAGGGCTGGTGCATCTGCTCAGGGGTGTTTCAGGAGCCCAGATCTGTTTTAATCTTTTCATCCCTTCGTCCTTAGCAGGCAGACGTTCATCTTCACAGAGCTAGGTCAGGGAGCAGGGGCTTTGGAATGAGAGTTGTGTCAGCCACAGGCAGGTAATACAAAGAGCTAGACTAGTAATCAAGAGACCTGGGTTCACATCTCACTCTGGGTCACCTTGGGGCGAGTCACTTCCATCTTCTGGACTTTTTTCCATCTGTCAAATGGGAGAGTTGAACTATATTTTCTCCCATCCAAGTACTAAGCAGGCCCAACCCTGCTTAGCTTCCAAGATTAGACGAGGTTGGTGCGTTCAAGGTGGCATGGCCACAGACGAGCTATGGTTTCTCTGAAGTCCCTTCTGTCTTGTGCCAGTTTTCTATTGCTTAAAATGTTTATTTCACCATGAATCTGCAATTTCAGTAGGGCTCAGTGAAGACAGCTGGTCTCTGCTGGTACTTGGTGTCGGCTGGGGCTGGGATCCGAAGGCTCACTCAGTCCCCTGTCTGGCAGGTGATGCTGGATGCTGGCAGGGACCTCAGCTGGGGAGATGTGGCTGCAGCATCTACACCTGGTCTTTCCATGTGGGTGCTTGGCTTCGTCACAACATAATCACTGGGTTTTAAGGGTGAGTGTCCCAAGAGAGAGCCAGGAGGAGGCTGTATTGCTTTTTCTAACTGGCCTGGGAAGGCATGTAGCATCACTCTGTCACATTCTCTTCATTAGAAGTGAGTCGCTGATGCTGATTCATATTCAAGGGGATAGAAGTTAGACTCCGCCTTTTGGTGGGAAGAATATCAAAGAATTTGTGTATATGCTTAACACCACCGTGCATCCATAGGTTTTCAATTCAATGTTCCTGTTCTTTCATGCTTACCCGCACTGTTCCAGAATTCAAGAAAGCCTAGGCTTCTCAGGGCAAGACCATAGATAAACTGTTATGGGCTGGGCATGGTGGCTCACACCTGTAATCCTAGCACTCTGGGAGGCTGAGGCGGGAGGATCGCTTGAGTTCAGGAGTTTGAGACCAGCCTGAGCAAGAGCGAGACCCTGTCTCTGCTAAAAATAGAAAAAATTAGCCGGGTGTGGTGGTGCACACCTGTAGTCCCAGCTACTTGGGAGGCCGAGGTGGGAGGATCGCTTAAGCCCGGGAGCTTGAAGTTGCAGTGAACTAGGATGACACCACTGTACTCTAGCCCAGGTGACAGACCGAGGCTTTGTCTCAAAAAAAAAAAAGTGTTATGGAAAAGGTTTTGTTAGGCCTGGGCTGCTTTGAAAAGCCCTGGCCTGACCATTTTAGTGGACCTTTGTCAGTCTTAAAAGTAAACAATACCTGGTTAATTTTCATAGTTGCTACCTTACAGCACAAGGCTTGAGAAAAATTATACAGCAGCATTTGAAAATGTGTAATGTTATAATAGTTCATCAATAAGTTTTTACTGACCATGTCTTATGTGCCTAGCACTGTGCTAGGCATAAGGGGTTACAAATTAGGCCTGAGTTCTGGCCCCATCTGTTGGAGGTTTGCAGCTTTGTTGGGGAGACAGGTGACTGGGAATGCCTCTTCTTAGCTAAGTCACCTGTACCTGATGTCATTCTATGTCCCTAGTGTCCACTCTGGGCTTGGCATAGAGGCAGCATTTGTCCCTCTATTGGTCAGTGGCAGAAACCTAACTCAGAATGACTTGGCTAAATAAAGGGAAAAAAAGGGATTCTCTTTGTTTGATTCTGATTTATGTAACTAGAAAGTCCAAGGGTAGATCTCTGCCTTTGGGCGTATCTGGGTCCTGGGACTCCAGTGACAACACCTCCCCCACACCTCTGTGTTAGACAGTTATACTGGTGGTCCCCAGTGAACCACACCCTGAGTAGCTCCCTCCCACACTGACTCTGAGCCTGACTGTGTGATTGGCTTTGGCCAGCTGGACATTAGCAAATGTGATGCAAGTAGAGGCTTGATGGGCCACTTGCCCATCAGGGCTTGTCCTCTTGGAACCCAGCTGCCCAGCCATGAGGAAGCTTGGGGCTAAACTGTAGGACTTTGAGGATGATGAGAGGCCACATGGAGAGAGTTCTTGGAGGACAAGGCCGTCTTAGACAGTCCAGACATCTTAGACAAGCTCCCAATTGAATGCAGCCACCTGAGTGACCTCAGCCTCAACCATGTGAAGCAAACCCCCCCAGCTCAGCCCAGTTGGTTCATAGAATCATGAGAAATAATAAATTAATTGTTTCTTGCCAAGCAATGGTAAGACGGCTGCCAACAGCTCCAGGCTCAGAAATCCCAGGGGACGTAAAGCCCCTCTTTTCCATTAGTTTCAGGAAAGGTCGAGGGATTGAGGGATTGACTCTCATTTAACAAAAGCAAGTCACTTGCTCACCTTGGAACCATCACTGTGGCCAGGGGCGAAGACCAGACCAGAGGTGCATGCCCATCCCTGTAGCTACTGGGGAGCTGGGTCAGTTCCACCCACCCATGAGCTGGGATGGGGGAGGGAAGGGAGAAGAATGAGGTGTTGTCACCAGAAAAGGGGGCAGCGGAGACTTAACGTTGGAAACAGCAGCTATCCTCCATGGCGAGGGTCTTAAATTGGTGAAGGGGCGAATGAATAATCATGAAGGGGCTTAGTTGAGGAAGAACTTTAATAAGGGCTAATATTTAAGCCAGGACTCGTCACAAGTAAGGGACAAGGACTTCTAGGAGGCAAGGAAGTGAGGGGTAGAACAGTAGACACAGGAGGCCTAGAGGCGGGAATTAGCCAGATCTGGGTGAGTTACAGCTAACTCAGGATGCAGGTAGGGGCCGGGCACTGCGTTCTAGGTAGAAAGATGTCTTAGCCAAAAGCTGTGGCGTTTGCCAAAACCCCAAATGTGTTTTAGGCCTTTCCCCTTGAATTTAAAATTCAATTGTATTTGGAGAAAAGTGTCTAGGTGTTTCTGACTCATTTACACTTAATCACTGTTTTGTGTGTGTGAGGGAGCCATTTCTTGTCCAGGAAATCCTGGAAACTTTTTATTTTGGCATTTTCCATTTCAGGCTGTTTGAGGAACAGGAGGCTGTGTCTGGCTGGGGCCGAGCCCCACGCAGCCTTCCTCCAGGTTTCCAGTATCCGGGCTGCTAGGGGAGCCAGGCGCGGCGATCTGAGGGGCAGCTTGTAGCCGGAAGACAGGGTCCCAGGGGAGAGCACAGAGGACGCCCTAAGTGGTGACTGTGGCTGTACTCCACTGGGAACACACAGTTGTCTCCAGCTCTTTGCAGAGGCCAGGCACCCCTCCCCCCACCCACCTCCCTGGTTGGTTACCAAGTCATGAGGCCGTTTGTACGAGGTGCTATGCCCAGTGCAAGCTTGTGACACACCAAACCGTCCAGGCCAGCCACCTCCCAGAAATAGAACCTGAGTAGGAGACGTTCTCTTAGAAGGCTGCAGTGCACCCTGGAGTCCCGTTGGAGCTGGCAGAGGCCCAGGAGGGGAGATGAGGGGGTCGGCCGCTTACCTCAGGGCAGATGGACAGGAAAGGCCGAGGCTCTTCATGCTGGAAGTCATGAGGCTGGAGGATGTTTTGAAACCATGTAGACGGCCATCTGGCTTAGGCTGCCCCTCGAGGACGCTCCCGCAGCTCCCTGACCCCGCACAGAGCGTCAGCTCAGACCGGCCCCCACCTCTTTCGACTTGGCTTTTGACCCCCTCTGACACCAGATGTCTACAGGGCGTGGCTGAGTTTCTGGACTCAGTTTCCCCCCTCCGCATTCTGGCTCTGAATGGCCTGGTGGTAATCTCCGACCTCTCACCGCGTCCTGGGGTGCTAGGACAAAGGAAGCTGTCTTTCTGGAAGGCAGCAGTTTGGATGAGTGAAGATAGGAACAGTTTCACACAGCATTTAATATAATAAATAGGGGCCCAAGGAGCAGTGTGAGGGACTCATTCTTTAACCCTTCAGTGGCCATTTTTTGAGCCTGATGTCTGGGCAGCAGGGGAGGGAGGCTGAGGGGACACTGGGCTGCAGCCTGAGTTGAATCCACATTTGGGGGTTCAAGTCCTTTGTGGCCTGCATGACCCCCCTCTATCCTTGGCCCCCAGGCCCAGGAATGGAAACACCCCGTTGCAGACTTACTGCCCCCCAAAAGCTCCATGCCTGCATCAGCTCCTTTGATAGCAGATGATGGAAGCTTAACTCAACTGGCTTAAGCATCAAAGGGAATTTTCTGGGCTCTGGAATATGCTGGTTTCAGGAGCAGTTAATGTCCTCCTGGTGGGTCTGCCTGTGTCCTGGCTCTACAGTCCTGTGTCATCCACATTCTCAGGCAGGCTCTTCCCCTGCCAGGCAGTGACAGCCCCTGCCAGCCCCAGCCCACATCCTACCAGCTGAGCATCCCACAGAGTCCATCGAGGACTTGCCCTGGTCCACCACGGCACGTGTCCCCGAATCTGTCACTGTAGTTGAGAGGATGTGGGTCTTTGCTTGGCTGGGCCTGGGTAGAATACCCACCCTCAGGTCAGGGGATGGGGTCAGCTCCACCCAAACCCACATGGGCTGAGCCGGGCAAGGGGTAGCTCCCCACAGGAACTGGAGTGTGACTATTGCTAGTGAAAAACTAGGAGGACCCTGGAAAGGAAAGCCCACAGATGTCACCTCCAGCACCTAGTCCCTCCCATGTGCCTTTCCTTCTCATTACCCACTAGAGTCTGCCCTCTCTCCTCCAGGAAGCCCTCTCTGATTACCCCAGCCTTGTGCTTTCTTCCTTCCCAGAAGTCCCAGGCCACTCAGCCTTGCTGGGCCTGCCTGTACGATGTTTGTCTATCACCCCAGGCTGTCGCCATCTGCAACTCCATGCCTTTTGATTTCTCCTCACCCACATCATGAAGTCTGTGAGGGCAGGATTCAAGGCATCTGTGTTCCTAAGGCAGCTGATGAGGTGTAGAAAGCTTTGGGCATTTCTCCAGCGCTCTGCCCCTAGGCCGTGCTGTGCTTTTGGATACATTATGCCTGATCTTCATTTTTCTGTGTTGATGAAGCTTTTCCTACGAGCCTTGGACACATTATCTTTTCCATTTTGCACTGATTTCATTAGGCAAAGCCTTTGGGTCCTGGGGCTTGCACCACTCTTATAGTCTGTTCTTACTAGCCACGTAAGCTCGGCCTAGTTATTTAACTTTTTGTTGCATTGGTTTCTCATCTTAAAATGAGAAGAACACTTACCCTGAAGAGTTATGAGATTAAACAGGTAGTGTGTATGTAAATGGAGTCCCCGGAGTGCTGGGCTCACAGACGGCTGTTAAATGAATGAGTGGATCACTGAGTGAGTGAATGAATGAATGAATCAGTCAGTCATGTGTTGAGCCACGTGGCCTGTCAGGCCTCTAGATGGGGACCTCTGTGGAAAAGAAAGCCCTGTTTCCTGGGTCTAGAGGCCTCAGAGTAGGCAGTGGGGCAGGAGCCAGGCTGGCCTAGGAGCAGGGCAGGTCTGCAGAAGAAGCAGCAGGGTGCTCAGGTGGTTCCCTGGGGGAGCAGAGGAGGCTGGTGAGGGCCGGGGCTGGTCAGGTCAAGGCCTGGCCATTTCCAGGATCTCTGCCTGTGCTGGGCAGGGGTTGGTTTTTCTGGATTGCATCTGTTCCCCTTCCTTTTGGGGATAGCACCCTGCTTTCCATTTCTGTAACCCCCCTTCCCAATTCCCAGGCCGTGTGTCTGGGGGTGGGCTTAGCCCATCACCAGGCTTTGGTGGTAAGCGCCATGACCCAGTCATCCCCAAAGAGACAGACTGCAGGCTTTTCCTAGAACTTTTGAAATAGGGGCTCTCTGCACTGGGGTTGTTGAAAGGGTGTGACATGGGCCTAGAGCTGCTGGGGCCACAGTGTGAAGAGGGCTCCCTCGAGAATGCAGCCAACATGGAGGAAACAGAGCTGAGATGTGGGGAAGACAAGGGTCCTGATGATGTCATTGGAGCACCTGGATCCAGATATACCTGAGTCTTCATGTGTTTTCAGTCAAGAGAGGCAATCCATGCTCTTTGCTATTTAAGCTAGTTTGACCCAGGTTCTGACCTTTGGAGATAGAAGTCCCGAGTGATATACCGCCCTACTGAAAGCAGTTGTTCCCCAGGGATTCTAACCATATGACACAGAACCCGTATCCCTGTTGATGCTCATTCCCATGGATGTTTGCATTTTTGAAGTCCTTGGAGGTCACAAAAATAAACTGCCATAGACAGAAGAGGTTCTCAGGAAATACCTGTCGCAGTGAGTGAAAGCCGAACTTGTCTCCCCCTCAGTAACAGCACAGTGGTGTGTTGTGGCTCCGTCCCAGCAGCAGTTCTCGGGAGAAGAAGGGTATCAGAGTCTGGAATGTGTGTTGACCACATTGAGCAGAGTTTACTTCCAATTGTTCATCATTCAGGGTCTCAGTGAATTTTTTTCTGGGTATGTCAGTTCTTATTTTACATGCGCTGTTGGTTCAGTAATGGAAATAATTACATGCACTGATAAAGCATGGCAATAAATGAAAGAAAATGATATAAAAGCAGCCATCCTAGTGCTTCCATGGACACAGAGGATGAAGATTTCCACCTATGGCTAAACAGGAACAAAGCTTTAGAGGTGCCCCTCCTTGTCTGGTGCCCAGTGACATGTCTTCAACCCTAGGCCAAGTAGATTGCTCAGAACTTGTCCACATCGTGGAGTTTTTTCAAATTCAGTTCTGGGCATAGATGGGAGGGTGTGCTAGGCACATACAATGTAGGGCAAGGAGTGCCCAGCTTATTACTGAAACTACCTCTGTTAAAATTGTACCACAAAGCCACCCTTGGTGTCTAAAGGTTCAAGGTGAATCTTATTATTAGAGATTGGGGGAAGCTTAAAGAGGAAGGATGCCCTTCAGCAGAATTAATCAGTAGTCCCTATAAGCTGAGGCTGGTTCCCTGACAGTGTCCTTGTGTGGGTGCTTGACGCTTGCCTGGATCACAGCTTTTGGTGTTGGCCATGTCATCAGACCATCAGGGGATCCCAGGCACCCCCATTCCCGCCCTCCAGCACTGCCCTGCTGTCCTCAAACACAAACTTGTCGCCTGTCCTTAGATACATTCTTTCTCCAAAGACTCCTTAGTCCTTTATGTATGTTGACTGCTGGTTGGCCTACACATGGGCCTCCAGACACAACCAAGTCCTGGGCGGGCACAGTTTGGGCTGAGGGTGGCCATGAGTGGCCTCGGTGGTCCTTGCTGGGCACCTGGGGTTAGGGTTTGTGCAGCTCTTAAACCATCTCGTGGCTGCATGGGGAAGGGCCGTGAGGCATGGTGGATGACTGTTGTTATCCCTGTTGAAATCTGTTCAGACTGGAACTCGTGTGGGCTAAATATATACCTCTTAATCTGAGAGGGGGAAAACCTATTCCATGGGTGGTTGTCTTCCAAAGGCAGTAACTTGGCTGGTTAGTTATTCTCTTGTTCCTCTCTCCTGCCCCCAAATTACAGAAAGCAAAATATCCAGGTCATGTTTCCAAATTTCATTTCATAAACTGAAAACACATTTTAGGTCTCAAAGGGCAAAAGACACCTTCATCTAGTTAACTCTGAAAGTTTTTAATGTTTATACAGCACGAAGTCATGTAGCTCTTTCCTTTTTTAGACAGACTAGAAGAATTGTTCCTTTGCTAAGACCTCTTTATTCTTTTGTTTTGGTTTGAAAATGTTTTTATTGTGATAAAAATATGTAATGTAAAGATTGCCATTTTAACCATTTTAAGTGTACAATTCAGTGGCATTAATTACATACACAATATGTTGTGCTACCATCCCCACTATCTATTTCGAAAATTGTTCATGACCCAGAGACTCTGTAACCGTGAAGCAATAACTCCCCATATCCCCTCCCCCAGCCCCTGGTAACCTCTTACCTACTTTCTGTCTCTATGAATTTGCCTAATCTGGATATATCATGTAAATGAAATAGTACAATTTATGCACTTTTGTGTCTGGCTTATTTCACCTAGCAAAACATTTCCAAGGTTCATTTATGTCACGTAACAGCATGTATCAGTACTTCATTCCTTTTTAAGGCTGAGTAATATTCTGTTGTATGGATATAACATATTTTGTTTATCTATTCATCGATTGATGGACATTTGACCTTGTTATTAAATGCTGGTTTTGAATAGTTTTAGGGAGTAAATTTAATATGATCATGCACTGCATAACGCGTATACAATGGTGCTTCCATAAGATTATAATGCCATATTTTTACTGTATCTTTTCTATGTTTAGATATATTTAGATGCACAAATACTTACCATTGTGTTACAGTTGTCTGCATTATTCAGTACAGTAACCTGCTGTACAGGTTTCTAGCCTAGGAGCAATAGGCTGCACCATATACTCCAGGTGTGTAGTAGGCTGTACCATCTAGGTGTGTGTAAGTGCACTCTGTGATGTTCACACAATGACTAAATCCCCTAATGATACATTTCTCAGAACATGTCCCCATTGCTAAGTGACACATGATTATATTAACATTTCATTCCTGTAAAGTCTTCATTTCAGAATACCTTTTGGACAGTTGAATACAAAGAAATTGAACTAACATTTGTTGATTATTTGCTGTAAACCAGGATGTATGCCAGGATCATGCACATAGTATTACCTCATTTAATCCTCACAAACATGGTATGAAGTAGATCTCATCACCCCATTTTACAGATATAAACACTGAAGCTCTGAGAGGATAAGGGACTTGCTCAAGGTCATGTAGCTAGTGTGTGGCTGGGCTGAGATTTGAACTCTGGTCCTCCTAACTCCTGAATTCATGTGCTCCCCTCCTGTCCGCTCTCTCATTAATCACAGGGAAGAGCTGGTTCACACAGCTTTGTGCCATTTGGAGATGTTCTACAGATGCCTTCTTCCCAAACACATCCACAGAACCTCAAGTCCTGGCCCAGAATGACCAGGTTTATCCTTTGGCCTTAGTGTATCCCATCTCAACTCTTCAGTATGGGGGAGAGTCATGTGAGTGCCAGCACTCAGGGAGGTGCTAGGGACTTTCACAAGGGATCTTTGAGTAACTGATAGATCTGTGTGCACTGCAACTGGGGAACCAACCACTGCTACCTCCACTGAGCCCTCTGCTCTGGCAGCAAAGTCGAGGACTGTCCAACTTTATTGGTCATGTATTCATTCCCTCCCTGTCCTCCCTCCCTCCGTCTTAACTATCCTTCCATCCATCCACGCATCTAACCATCGAACATCCATCCATCCAAACACTCATGAATCCATGTATGCATCCATCCATCTACCCAACCATTCCCTCATCCAACCATCTATCCATCTGACCATCCTACATTTATCCATCCTCCATCCAACCATCCATCCATCATCCAACCATCCATCCATCTACACCTGTCCATCCAACTATCCATGCATCCATCCATCCATCCATCCAGACAAAATTTGTCATGGGTCTGGTGGATGCTAGGTCTTGTGCTAAGGCCTCAGACATGGTGGTGGGCACCACTGATGACCAGTAAGATGAACATCCTTCAACACAGACAGGAGACCAAGGTTTGCAAACTGACACCTGTGGGATGGATTCAGCCAGCAAAATATGTCAAAAGCCAGGAAAATTTATTATAAAAATCATGATTTCTGGCCTCTCTTGGAAAAACTGAGAGACCAGGCTGCACAGAGCCCAGTTTTCTACATGGCGGTGCCTGCCGGAGCTGTGTGGTATTATACAGGGCATTTGCCCCAGTTCCCCATAACCTGCCACTTCCTGTTGTGTTGCGCCTGGACCCTGAATGCGTGCATGGTGCATGCAGGCCACGGGAGGCCTGTGAGTCCGCACCCCTCACTACAGCTGTGTTTGTGGCAGCTACTGGCTCTGTGGTCTATGAAGATGAGGGGTACCCATCAGTTAGGGGTACAGGTTTGCTTTTATCCACTAACCCATCCATGCAACAAATCTTTATTTAGCACCTGTTTGCCAGGCACCTATATAGACATCAGGAATGTAGTCGTGGAGTAAGACTGACAGCTGTCAGGGGCTTGTATTTCCCCTGTCGTCTCACCGTGCCTCGCTGGACACTTCCAGCTGTGTCCTGGCTGTGGGCGGGTGGTGGATGGATGGGGGGGTGTGGTTGCTGCAGTACTCTGCAGTCTGGAGTCCCTGTCCCCACTGAGTCCTGGCCCTGGGATGTTGACGGGAGGCATGCCCACCATAGCAATAGACACTTTCTGTGCACACAGCCACAGACATTCCAGCTTTGTGTGTGGGAAGCCCACTGCACCAGTTACCGATCGCACACAGTACGTAATATGCCTCGTCCTTTCGTTTAACTGCTAATTATTTTGCATCAGGACAAGTGTGAGGTGCAGGTCTTCTGTGGTGGGCAAGGTGGGCACAGTGCCTCATGGAGCATTTGGGAGCTGGGGGGAACTCGGAGGGGCACCCCATCTAGGTCTGGGGAGGCAGAACGCTTCCAAAGGGAAGCGACACCTAAGTTAAGAAGGGTAAGTAGGAATTGGGAGGCGGATAGATAAGAGTCTTCTCTACTCAGAGAAAACAGTATGTGAAAAGTGAGAGAAATCCCGTAGCATTCAAGGAAACAAGAGTTTAACATGATTAAAAAGTAGAGTTTGTACCTGGGGGGGCAGGGAGGCAGGCCCAGTGGTACTTGAGGAGAGTGCCACTGGACAGAGGGCTAATCAGCATGTAGATCATTTAGTCCTTTTACACCATAGTTAGGAAGGTTGGATTTATCTTAAAGCCAGGAGGATCCAGGGGAGAGCTGTCAGCTGGAGAGTGCCTTTGAGCACGTCTGCATTTGAATTGGGTGCAGGAGGGATTTGAGAAGACCAGACCTCTGGCAGGGCCGCCAGGCGCACGTGCGTGTGTGTGCATGTGCATGTGTTTGTGTGTGTGTGCGCGCACGTGCAAGCTGGAGGCTGCTCAGCCATCTGGGGGCCAGAGGAGTAGATGAGAGACGATTCTTCTGCAGGTGTTTGGGAGTAAAATTGCTTGGTGCTTGGGCTTCACTCCATAGGAGAGGGAGAGAGGGAAGGGGCGAGGGAGGTCTCTCCAGGGGCTGGTCTGGGTAGCTGTGAGCAGCAGGAGGGAGGATCAGTTGGGTGGAAGAGAAGATGGTCCAAGTGGGACATCAAGGTGGAGGCTCCCGGGTGCTGCTGAGTACTTGTTTCTGAAGCTCAGGATCGGCAGTCGCAGAAGCTGCGGAGGAGGTGAGATCTCAAGAGGTCTCTTCAGGGAGCGCGCCAGAGAGATTGGGAAAGAGAAGAGAGCCTGGCACTGAGCCTGAGGAGCCCGCTGAGACACGGGAAGGGAAGGGGAGGCCACCGAGGTGGGCGAGCCAGCCGGGTCGGGTGACCAGGGCCCTGGGCGACCCCAAGTACTGGAATGTGTCTGCTGGATTCGGCAACCCGGAGCTCATTGAAAAGCCGTTGAGCGTTATTGGGGTGTGGGTGGCGGTGGGGGTGCAGGTGTGGAGTGGAGGGGAGAGTAGGAGGGGGCAGGGCGAGAGGGGCGCAGGCAGGCAGCACTGAGTGCCCGAGAGCAGAGACCTGCATATGCGGATCCGGGAAAGAAGGGGTCCAGGGAAGAAAAGGTGGTGTTGGGAGGCTGAGAAAGTTGCCTGATGCCTTCTGTCTCGGTGAAGGAGGAGAGGTGCTGAGCGCCTCGGGCGGGCAGGCGCGCGGGAGGTCTCAGGATCCGGGGAGCAGACGGGCAAGAGCTAGGGGGAGTACCGGCCTTCCATGCCTCCGCACTCCCTACCCACCCCACCCCCTGCCCTGCTCTGGAGCCTCAGCACGGGTTCTGCGCAGGGTCTGCTCCGGGGCAGACCTGCCCAGCCCAAGGACAGGTCATGCCGCTTACCCACGCCTGGGGGAGGACAGCCTGCAGAAGGACCTGCGTGGGTACTGAACCCAGAGGGAGGGAGGTTGGGGGCCACCTAGGATGGGCGGTGCAGAGGAGGCACTGGACAAAGTGGTTTAGAGGAAAAGCTCCTGTAGCAGATGCCCCAGGAGGACTGGGTGGGATCTGAGCCAGGCACAGTGCCTTCTCCACACCTGCAACTCAGCCGCCTCCAAGAAGCTTGCATGGCACACGGGTCTTGGGTGGGTGTCCGTTTGAAAAGGTAGCAACTTTCTTCCCCATGGAAAAGTTTTGCTCAAAGACAGTGACTTTGCTTTCATTGGACTCTGACCAGAAATAGCTCAAAATAGAAGTTAGAACCTCGGCAGAAAACACAAATGCAACTTGGTCCTTTTTCTCAGCTTTATTCTGAATTTTTAAGCCAAGCTCTAAAAATGCTGAGCCATAATTTGAATTTCTGGCCAGTGTTTTGCATTTATGGATGACAGTAACTGGGATTCTAAGACTGGGAGTGTGTTACCAGTCCCTGCAATGCAGTATTTTTCCTCCCATACATGTCAATTACAGATTTGGATTTTCTACACCGGCCCACATCCCTGAAGTCCCAAAGCATCCCTTTGTATGTCGCTGGGGGCAGTGGGCTGCCATGTCAGCTTCCCTACTGGGCTCTGAGCCCCAGACCGGTTCATCTTTGTGGCCCCAGGATGTGGCACTGAGTGATGGATCTTGAAGTACTGGATTGTTGGATGAACTAATGAATGTATAGAGAGAGAATCTCTGGGCTCCTTGCAGAGAACTGTAGGCTGTAGGATCTGTCTTATGCCAACTCTCATCCCCTCAATCCAAGCCATGTGTCACCAGAACAGTCTTCCAATGAAACCCTGTCATCAAAGCTCCCTCCTCTTAGAACCTTCAGTGGCTCCCTATTTCCCTCAGCATCAAGTCTGAATGTCTCTGCCTGGCACCCCCCTGGGCCCTCACTGTGGACCCCTCTATGATGGCCAGGTTGGGCTCCTTCTTGCCCCCCAAATGCACCTGCTCATCCTGCACCTTTATCCTTGTTCTTGTACCCAAACCATCCTTCCTCAGAGAACAGAGAATTAAGGCCACAGCTGTGGGTAAAGATTGCCTGGGTCCAGAATATAAAATGGTGCAGCCACTGTGGGAAATAGTATGGAGGTTCCCCCCAAAATTAAAAAGAGAAGTGTCGTAGATCCAGCGGTTCCACTTCTGGGTATATATACAAAAGAATTGAAAGCAGGGACTTGAACAGATATTTGTACACCTGTGTTCATAGCAGCATTATTCATAGTAGCTAAAACGTGGGAGCAACCCAATTGTCCATCAATGGATGAATGGATGAGCAGTATCAGTATGTGGTGTGTATATACATATGGTGAAACATTATTCAGCATTAAAGATGAAGGAAATTCTGACACGTGCTACAACATGGATGAACCTTGAGGACATCATGCTAAGTGAAATAAGCCAGTCCCAAAAGGTTAAATACTATATGAGGTACCTGGAGTAGGAAAATTCATAGGCACAGAAAGTAGAATAGTAGTTGCCAGGGGCTGGGGGAGGAGAGAATGAGAACTTAGTGTTTAATAAAGGTACAGGGTTTCAGTTTTGCAAGATGAAAAAGTTCTGGAGATACATGGTGGTAACAGTTGCACAACAGTGTGAATGTCCTTAATGCCACCGAACTGTGCAACTAAAAATGGTTAAGAAGGTAAATGTTTTATGTTATGTATATGTTAATGCAGTTTTTAAAAAATAATTTTTTAAAAAGTCAGAAGACAATAGAAAAAGGTAAGCCAAAGACATGCGTCCTGAGAAGGACTCCACTGCCGGTACCTTCATTTTTAATGTGAAAACGGAGGGAGGGGCCTCAAGCCCAGGACGCTGGGGTCCACCCTCATTTACAGCCAGCAAGGAAATGGGGCCCTTGGCAACAACCACGGGAACTCACTTAATAACACCTTGAATGAGCAGGAAGGAGTCTCCCCAGAGCTGCCAGAAAGGGACACAGCCTGCCCACACCTTGATTTTAGCCTGTGAGACCTGTCTGGAGACTGGTGTTCTGACCCACAGAACTCTAAGATATACTTTGTGTTGTTTTAAGCCACAAAAGAAAGAAAGAAAAGCCTAGGTTCAAATCCTGGCTCTGTCACTTTCCAGCTGTGTGGCCTTGGGTTAGCTCTGTGCTTCGGTTTCTCCGTCTGAAAGTTGAGCTTCTGAGAGTAAGCACCTAGTAGGTTGCAGTGAGCGTTTAAACAAGTCAGTAAGGTGCAGCGTTTGTCACAGCACCTGCCAGCTCTGTAAGCCTCCACACGGTTAGCTGTTATCATCCCCACCTCCGTGGCTGTCTCTCCTCCAGGCACAGCTGAAGCCCCTGTCGGCCCTGCCCTGCCTCCCTTCTGGAGTGAGGGGGTTGTGTTCCCACTGACATCCTGCCTTTGTCCTCTCCATCTGCCCCTCTTGGGCAGCTTGAGCTCCTGGAACATAGTCTTCCCTTTCCTGTCCCCCTTTGCCACTGGGCACAGGTAAATGTCCGCGTGGTGTAGTGCAGTGGGTACCGACCTCTAAGTTCAAATCCCAGCTCTGCCTCTTGCCGGCTGCATGACCCTGGGCACTTCCGTTATCTGGAAGGCGGGAGACAGGATGAAAAGATGCATGTGGTGTGGCAAGAACAGAGCAGGCACGGAGTTGATGTCAGCCGCATCAGATAGGGTCACAGGTACTCAGTGAGTGCTCAGTTGTCCCCGCGAAGCACCACAGGCTGCTCAGAGCTATGTGGAAGGGAGCGGGTGAGAGCATCTCTGCCTGCGCTTGGGGGTTTGCAGGTTGCAGCAGAACGTGAGTCATTTCCTTCTGTCCTCTCCAGCCTCAGGCAAAGCTCCATGTCCTCTCTAAGCCGAGACACAGTGTGGGGGTGCCGCCTGCCCCACCTCAGCTTCATTTTCAAACCTGGGCAGGGCTGCTGAGGTCCCTGGCACACAGCAGCACATCCTGGGGCCTCTCTGTTGTCCCCTTCCTCCCTGGTATTCTGTGTACATAGGTCCCTCTACCCTGACGGACTGGGATCGTGTTAATTCACCATCCATACCTGCCTCAGGGCAGCCACCCGGGATATATCTCGTTCAGGAAAGTCCATAAATGATCTGCTCTTTCTCAAACTGGATATCACATATATATGGTACATTTATAACTTTGTCAAGATAGAGTCTTTCCTCACAAAACAGAATCACACAGTAAGCATTATTGTACAAAATATCTCAGTTTCTATGACCATATTTTTATGTGATTAATTGCAGTCTCCAATATCATTAATGCTGAATAAGATTCCACGCAGGTATGTGCCAAAATTTACTTAACCAGTCTTCTACCACTGGACACTTAGGCTGTTTCTAGTTTTCTGCTTATAAATAATTACTGTAGTGAAAGGCCCTGTGCATACACATTTTCTCATATATCTCATTTCCTTATAACAAATTCCCAGAAGTGGAATTGCTGGGTCAAATAATGCTTGAGTTTCTAAAGCTTGGCTTACACAGAGTGTTTCCAAATGGCCTGCTTAAAGGATCGTTATCAATATATACTCCTCCCACTAGGAAGGTAGAAGCGTCTATCCCTATCCAGCAATGAGTGATATCAATTAAAAACAATTTATTTTTTGCCAAATTGATGGGTGATATCTGAGACGCTAACATACGTTACTCATTGCGATGTTCCAGGAATGTTGAATGGGTGAACCTACAAAGAAAAAGGCTTTGATTTGTTCCTATGTGAATTGTCTCAAAGTGATCTCCAAATCTTCTTTTGGTGTCACTAAAAAAAGTTTTTAAAAATTTAATGAAGAGTTGGCAAAATGAAAAAGTTGAGGGAAAAATGAGAACAGGAAATTAAACCCAATCCCACCATCTTAGAGTATAATTTCCAGTTTTTTGTTCCTTCCTTTTTAGTTCTTATATGCATTATTAGCTATAATCATAGCATGTATGTTAGTTTATATTCTGATTTTGTTACCTAAGATTGAATAAACACTTTTCTATATTTGAACACAGGCTTCTTCATTATTTTAAATGGCTCCATTAGGTGAGTGTGCCACAGTTCCTTTTTTGGCATTGAGCTAATGTCCAGGTTTTTGATTGTATGATACATATATTATACTTAATACAAATAAATTTTTGCTTATGTTGAATTAAGATAAAATATATAGTTCCGGGAGTGGGTTTTCTGGAAACATCTTTTTGTCGCATACAAAAAGATGTATTGCCAGTGTGCTTTCTAAAACGGAGTGTCAACTCACACTGCAGTGTGTGAGTACCCGTGTCAACACAATCCCTCCAGCATCTGGTACTGTCGTTAAAAAGAGAAATGTGTTTTCTTTTTAAAGGGAACAGAGAATATAGATTTACTTATGCTCCTTTTTAAGATCAATGGTGGTAGCATTTTCTCATTACTAATTGTAGGTATGTAAAGAAGCTGTGTGTAGGACACTTCTGCTTGATGAAGTATTGAGTGTCCCCTGTGTACAGGGCCTGGTTGGTGACACTGAGGATGGATGTCTTGATCTCCCCATGAGCCTTACAGGAGTGTCCACATCCTTGGTTTCAGAGAAGGTGTAAAAACTTAATAGTAATAGATGATATATGGTTTAAATAGTGGCTCAAGAGAAAACAGACAAGCTGTCACTAGACAGTGCATAGTTAATCGTCTCACTGAAGGTCCAGAGAACGGTTGTTTACAGAGTCCAGGGGCCCACTCCAGGTTGGGTGGTTAGAGAGAGCTTCGTGCTTGAGGTGGGACAGGGTGGGATTGTGCCATGCCTTGGGTGGTGCTCAGTACTTTGTGGCCAGAGTAGAAAGGTCAGGGCCCTTCGGCAGTGGTATGGAGGTAGGAAAGCCTGAGACAGGTGAAATCAGAGCTGGAAGTGGCCTTTGAGGTCACCTGGAGCTTTGCTTCTCCAACTTCAAAGTGCCAGAAATCAGCTGGGGTCTTGTGAAGTTGCAGCTCTGATTCGGTAGGTCGAGTGTGATGCCTGAGACTTTGCATTTCTAGCAAGCCCCCAGGGGCTGCTATGTCCATGAAGGAGCAGGAATCTAGACCAATCCCCTCCTTTTAAAGATGGGGAAACTGAGTCCTGGAGAGGAAAAGGGACTCATCTGACGTCTGGGCGTTGGCAGCAGCTGCAGCACGATTGTAAACAGTTTGAGCTGGAAGTTGGGATTCATTTAGGGAATATTAGGCTATTAGGTTGGACTTGTTTGAGAAAAGCAATTATTCACGGCATGCATTCTCAGTGCAGTGTAGGCACTTTGCATTTTTTATCTCACTTAATCCTTATGATACTCCTACAAGATAAGTATTTGGTTTTCACATCCCAGAGGGAAAGCTGAGCCAAAGCAGCTTGTTAAGGTCCAGTTCGTGTTCCCTGTGAGGTCCCTCCAGCCCCACGCCTGTGCGTTTCTACCGCACGAGCCCACTCTCTCTAACGTCATCTAAGCATTTGCCTCAGGTACTCTGACCTTGTGTTATTTCTACTCCACTCTGGCATCTGAAACATATTTTAAAAGACTCCAAGTAACTTACAGTTCTGGAAAGAGGGAGGAGAAATACTTCTCCCTATTCCTCATTCTAAGTACAACTAAAAGCCCCAGACAGTATGTGTAAAACAAACACAAGAAGACTGTTATCGTGGGGAGAAGAAGGCAGGCCAGCTGGGGACCTCAGGACCCAAGGAATGGCACAGTGGTGAGCTACAACAAAAGCCTGCTCCCTCTAGCCAAAGGACCAGGAAAGGAGCAGCCTAGCAAGACAGAAAATGTTTGGATGATAATGCCTCTACCCCAGCCCAAACCCAGCCCCTCCTCCACAGTGTCAGTGCAGGCCTGGGGAGCAGCCCCTCCCTGCCAGGATGGCATCAGTAGTGGGGAGATGGAACTCCCACCCCCACCCAGTACCAAGGAGACACTTTCCCCTTCGGGTGCCAATGGCCAAATGGGGAACCTGGATGTGATGAGGTGGCACCCCCACCTTCTCCTGCCAGAGTGGTGTCAGGGGAGCCAGCTAGAATAGAAGACTTAAATAAGATCCAGGGTCTCATAATGTAATACTCAAGGTATCTAGATTTCAATTAACAACCACTCTTCACAACAAGAACCAGGAAAATTTCACCCTGGATGAAAAAAGACAATCAATACACAGCAACACGGAGATGGCAGAGGTGTTAGAATTATCTGGCAAGGGTTTTAAAGCAGCCATCATGAAAATGCTTCAATGAGCAATTCCAAGTGTTTCTGAAAAAAATGAGAAAATAGAGTCTTAAAGAAATAGAAGAGATAAAGCAATACAAAATGGGGACTTTAGAACTGAAAAATAGAAAAACCAAAATTAAAAGCTCAGTAGATGGCATTAACAGCAGGACAGAGAAAAGAATCAGTAAACTGGAAGATAGAATATAATAGAAATAAATTACCCAATCTGCACAACAGAGAGAAAATAGACTAATAATAATAATAATAATAATAATAATGGTGCCTCAGGGCCCAGGGCCCTGTGTGACTATCGCAGAAGACCTAACATTCGTGTCATCAGAATGCTGGGAGGAGAAGGAAGATGGACTGAAAGAGACTTGAAGAAATAATGGCTGGAAACTTTCCAAATTTGGCAAAAGATATAAACCTACAGTTTTCAAGAAGCAGAGCAAATCCCAAATAGGATAAATCCAAAGAAATCCACACCAAGACACAAATGAAATTTCTGAAGTCTCATGACAAAGAAACGCTCCTGAGAGCAGCCAGGGAGAAGCACCACCTGCGCTGTAGGGGAGGAAACAATCGCAGTGACGGTTGGGTTCCTCATCAGAAACTATGGAGGCCAAAAGGAAGTGGCGCAAGTTGTTACGTGCTGAAAGAAAAATGTCACCCAGAATCCTGTACTGAAAATATCCTTCAGGAATGAAGGGGAAATCAAGACATTCTCAGATGAAGGAAAACTAAGAGAATTTGTCACCAGCAGAACTACCCTAAAAGAATTGCTAAAGGAAATTCTCTAAAGAAAAGAAATGAGGCCGGGTGCAGCGGCTCATGCCTGTAATCCCAGCATTTTAGAAGCCTGAGGCAGGAGGGTCACTTGAGGCCAGGAGTTCAAGGCCAGCCTGGGCAACATAGCAAGACCCCATCTCTACAAAAAGTAAAAAAAATTAGCCGGGCATGGTGGTGTGCGCCTGTAGGCCCAGCTACTCGGGTGGCTAAGGCAGGAGGATCGCCTGAGCCCAGGAGTGTGAGGCTGCAGTGAGCTGTGATCACACAGCAGTGCACTCCAGCCTGGGCAACAGAGCAAGACCCTTTCTCTTAAAAAAAAAAGAAAAGAAAGAAAAGAAGTGATAAAAGAAGGAATCTTGGAACATCAGGAAAGAAGACAGAACAACAAAACAAGTTAAAAAAAATAAACAATACATTTTCCTTCTCCTCCTGAATTTTCTAAATTTAATGATTGAAGCAAAAATTATAGCACTGTCTGATAAGGTTCTAAAAATATGTGGAGAAAATAGTTAAGACAATTACATAATAAATGGGGGAGGGTAAGAGGACTTTATAAAGGGAGGTAAGGTTTCCACACTTCATTCGAACTGGTACAATGACAACACCAGGGACCGTGATAAGTTATGTATGTACAATGTCATACCTGGAGCAACCACTGAAAAGGATACACTCAAAAACACCAAAGATATATCAAAATGGAGTTCTGAAAAAATGCTTAAGTAACCCACAGGAAGGCAGGAAAAATAAAACAGGGAAATAAAAAATAGAACACACAGAATGAAAATTAAAATAAAAAGCCCTAACATATGAATAATTATATTAAATGTAAACATGAATGGTCTATCATTTAATTTTATCAATTAAAAGTCAGAGATTAGCCGATACATAGTGTAGTAGGTAAGAAAAAAAACATGACCCAACTATAAACTGTCTATAAAAACTGACTTCAAATATAAGAATGTAGGTGGGTTGAAAGTAAAAAGATAGAGAAAGATATATCATGCAAACACTGATCAAAAGAAAGCAGGAGTGGCTATATTAATATCAGATAAAGTAAATTTCAGAGCAAAGAAAATTACCAGGGACAGAGAGGGACATTATATAATGATAAAAGAGTCTATTCACCAAAAAGAGATAAGATAGCAATCCTAAATGCATATGATCCAAACAATAGAGCCACAAAATATGTGAAGCAAAAACTGAGAGAACTAAAAGGAGAAATAGACAAATCCACAGTTACTGGTGATGGAACAGTTCTGTATCTTAATTGCGTGGCGGTTATATAAACCTACACCTGTGATAACATGACATAAAAGTATACACACACAACGCACCAATGCCAGCTTCCTGGTTTTGATACTGTACTGGAGTTATGTAAGATGTTAACTACAGGGGAAACTAGGTGAAGGGTACAAGAGACCTCTCTGTACTATCTGTAACTTCCTGTGAATCTATAATTGTTTCAAAATAAAAAATTTTTTTTAAAAAAACCTCCAAGTAGCAAATCCCAATCTGTCAATCCCACCCCCACCCCCAGCTGTAAGACACAGGTGCACACCTGGCCCCCTTTACACTGCTCATCACAAGCATATGAAACACACAGATGGTGTGTTCCAGTTCAGGCACCCAGTGAAGCCTCATTTGCTGATTCAGTATGGAAAAGCAAAATTGAGCAAAAACATGAACATGAAGAGAGAATTCTGGAGCATAGGAGGCTTCAGAAATCAAAGGGACAGTGTGACAGCCAGGACTGTGGAGGGAAACAGACCCTAGGGTAAAATGCAGTTGCTAGTTAAGGCTGCACATGGCAGTGGAGAGGCGCATATGAGGGCATTTTGCAGGCTGTGAGGGGCATGGGCAGTGTCAGGTATTGCGTTAAACATGATGGTGGGGAAGGCAGAGTCCCCAACCTGCCCCTGGGGAGGCTGCACCTCTGCCCCCACCACCCTATCATTTGCATGTTCCGATCTGATTCTCACATCACCTGGCTGATGACTGTCCCCGTGAGAACGCCTTGCCCTTCCCCAGAAGCCGGGAATGTTCCAGTTGAGAAGCTGGGTTCCAGTTGAGAAGCCAGGAATGTTCCAGTTGAGAAGCTTAATGTTCCAGTTGAGAAGCTGGGTTTTGGCTCACGTGATGAGCATCGCCCCACAGGTCTCGCTTTAATGAAGCTATGAAGGAGGCGGACTGCCACATTCCCTCAGGACCTTCCCACAGTCTCTTCTCTCCACTGGAATGTCTTTCCTTTCCTAAGCCTGGGCCTCAGGACCCCTCTGTCTGCCTTCACTACTCCTGATGCAAGTAAGAACCCAATTCAAATGGGCTTGGTCAGAGAAGGGATTTTTTTTCAGCTCGCTTGAAGTCACTGGTGGACACCAGTGACAATGCTGGGTATCTGCCCTTCTCTGTCTATCAGCCCTGACTTCGTGCTCTTCCATGCCATGTGGTGGCCCTGGCAGCTCCAGGCTTACATCTAAAGGGATCAGCATCCCAGTGGAAAGCTCCTCTTTACATGAGCTGCAGGGCTGACTCTCGTTGGTTGTACTGGGTCGTGTGCCCATCTCTGAGCCAACCACTGAGACCCTGGGAGGCCAGGTCTGGGTCGTGTGCCCATCTCTGAGCCAACCACTGAGACCCTGGGAGGCCAGGTCTGGGTCGTGTGCCCACACAGTGCAGCTCCATATGTTGAGAATGGAAAATTGGGGAGTGGTTTCCACAAGGAGAAGGATCAGCTGAGTGGGCAAAATCAAAAGACATGACCTACAGCCTCCCTTATCCCTCAGGCGTGCTCCAACAGCATTTGTTCCTATACCTCTGAGAGCACCAAGCATGCCATCAAGCACCTACAAATTTACATCTCTCTGTCCCCTTCCAGATGATGGACTTTTTTTTCTTGAGGCAGGGTCTCGCTCTGTCATCCGGGCTAGAGTGCAGTGGAGTCATAGCTCACTGCAACCTCAAACTCCTGGGCTCAAGCAATCCTCCTGCCTCAGCCTCCTGAGTAGCTGGGACTCCAGGCACTCACCACCATGCCCAGCCCACATGACTTTGAAAGTACTAGGGCTATGAACAAGTAAAACAAAATGGAAAAACCAACAGCAAGCATTTATTGACTATCTACTATGCACCTGGCCCTGTGCTGGGTATTGTTTTGAACTATGAGCCAGACACTATTATTATCCACATTTTACAAAGGACACTATTATTATCCACATTTTACAAAATGAGGTTTTGCACATTAAGTGGCCCCCATTGTGATCCTCCTGGGCCAAAGGTCTCCCAATGAGAGAGTGAGGATTCAAAACGGAGTCTTCTGAAAAGCATGAAATTACGCATGAACGAGACGGTATTTGCAACACTATTTGTAAAGTAAAAGATTGGAAATTTCTCAAGGATCCATCTAAAGGGACTGGTTGGACAAACTATGGCACATGCACACAGTGGTGTCGTGTGGAGCTGTACGAGGGAAAGAGGAAGGGCTCTGCACATCCCTGTGAAGTTATTGTCAGGATATGTTGCTTACTGAAAAAGGCCAGATACAGAAGAATGTGCTGCCTTTTGTATAAGAAAAGGAGTAGGGGGGGAAATAGGAAAGTATAATATATAATATTTGATTTTATTTTGAAAAAGAAAAAATGGAAGGGTAAACCTCAGGGTTACAACCAAACAATGTACCTTGTTTTATATGTTTGTTGGCTTTGGAACCCAATAAACATTTTACATAACTATTATAAAAAACAAAATTAAACCAAAAAGAATAAAAACCATCTTTTAACATTGAAAACAAACTGAAACAAACAATCCTATATACAAAATTGATGGCTTAACCTCACAGAGAATTGTTTCTAGTGACTTTGAAACACAGTAATTTGTGCATACCAAGTGGGACAAAGAAACAAAAAGAACCGCAAATAAAACCTAAACTGCATTCAGTAGTCTTATTGTTAGCAATAAAAATGGTATTGTTGTTTTGAAACTATGATATATACAAATATACTTATTTAACCATGAGTAATTATATTACTGTCTTTGGGAACCGAGGTTTTCATTGTAAGGAAAGAGGTACAAATATAATATCTTGGAAATTAAGTAAAATCTTGTCATCGTTAATGAGAATTAGAAACAGCAGTATGAAGTACTTGCTTTATTCCATAAGTAATTGAGTTAGAGCAGCCACAGCCCCCACCCAGTCTCCTGCCTTGGGTCAGACCCCCCTTCCACCTCCCGCCAAGTTCCCTGCTGGCTCAGGCACTCACCACTGAGCGTGACTGCCCAGGGGATGGTCCCTGAATGGATGGGGGTGAATAGGCTATAGCCATGGCTTCTGCTATTCCTGAAGTCTGTCTGCAGGATGTGCCCTGGGGTGCCCTTGTTCTGATCAAGTCCCTCCAGTGCATGCACCAGCTGCTGCCCTTGTGTGCCACAGTGGTGTGAGGCGCCCAGGAAGCAGAGGCCCAAACAACTCAGTCATTTGGTCAGGCCAGAAACTGTCCTCGCCCAGGACTGGAAAATACACCCCAGGCTGAGTAAGCCCTGACTGCCAGGACAGGCTTCAGTCCTAGACAGCGGTATGATAATTCAGTCCTGGTCAAGAAGCAGGCCTTTGCTGTTTGGTTTGGTTTGGTTTGGTTTTACCTCTGTTTATTTGTTCCATCCATCTTCTCTAGTCCTTTAGCAGCCCCAGCCTCCCATGTGCCTCACAGGCTCTGGGCACACTGCTGGGTGGATACATCCCACCAGAAATTCAGGGTCTGAAGACCCCAACAGCCATGGACTTGCCTGTGGGTCTCGGCATCTGAGACTCAGCAGAGGGTCACAGCGCCAGGCCTCTAGCTCCTTGTGCCCTTCTCTCTGGGGTCTGCTGTCTCAGGAGGTGTTTGAGCTCATTGACAGGCTCAGCCTGGCACACGTCCTTGAACTTGTCTGGTTCCAATAATCGGACACCCTGTCCCTGAGTCTGGGCCCCACTCTGAACCCCCATGTGGTCCCCTTCCTGATCCTGCTGGGCCTCAGTCACTGCTTTGATCATTTGCCAATTATCTTAGTGTTAGGGGTTGAATTGTACCCCCCGAAAAGATACTGAAGTCCTATCCCCCAGTATCTGTGAATGTGACCTTATTTGGAAGTAGGGTCTTTGCACATGGTCAAGTTAAGATGAGGTCATTAATGTGGGCCCTAATCAAATATCACTGTGTCCTTATAAAAAGGGGAAATTTGGACACAGAGATGGACACACACAGGGAGAACTCTGAGTGAAGGTGAAGGCAGAGACAGGGGAGGCATCTCCAAGTCAAGGAGCACCAAAGATTGCAAGCAAACCACCTGGAGTGAGGCCTGGAACAGACCCCTCCCTCAGCCACTGGGAGGAACCAGCCCTGCTGATGCCTTGATCCTGGACTTCCAGCCTCCAGAAGTACGAGGCAATAAACTTGTGTTGTTTTAAGCTATCCCAGTTTCTGGAGCTTTTTTTATGGCCGCCCCAGGAAACTGATACATTCTGTAAGGAGGTCACCTATTGGTGGCCATCACATATAGTCAGGCCTGCCTTTCATTTTAAAATGCTTTGAAGGCTGGGCACAGTGGTTCATGCCTATAATCCCAGCACTTTGGGAGGCCCAGGTGGGAGGATTGCTTGAGGCCAGGAGTTTGAGACCAGCCTGGACAACATAGCAAGACCCTCATCTTTACAAAGAGAAAAAGAAAAAAATTAACCGGGTGTGGTAGCGCGCCTATAGTCCAAGCTACAGGCAGGAGGAGCCGAGGCGGGAGGACTGCTTGAGCCCAGGAGTTGGAGGCTGCAGTGAGCTGTGATGACGCCGCTGCACTCCAGCCTGTGCAACAGAATGAGACTGCATCTCAAAAAATAAACAAATAAAATAAAATGCTTTGGGCCAACCATTAAAAATCCATATAGATCTTATGTAAAACTCAGATTTCCAATTTCTCTAGAAAAGCCAGAACATCTGCCAACACGGGGCGGTTCCTGCTTGGCCGCCGGTGGCTGGAGTAGAGTAGCAGCTTCTCCCTTTGTTTGCCAGATCCTCTTACCAACTGAGCGCTCATAGGGGCATACCCTTGACAAGGGTGGTTCACCCACACAAACCCACACGCTTCCCTCGGCAGGGGACCTGCCTGGCCCCAGCAGGCTTCTGGGTTTCTGATCTTTGCTCTAGGACCTGCAGGACAGGGCTGCACGTTCCCTTCCCCCACACCCACTTCCAGTCCTCATCCCAGCATCAGCCGTCACCACCGGCCACTGAGAATCCAGTCTGTTGCCTGTGCCCACACCCCGGGCCTTGCTCTCCAGCTGGGAGGCAGCCCTTCCCCTGCAGGACCTTGCCTGTTCCCACCCTCCCCACTCCGGGCTTCCTGCTACTCCCAGGCCTACCCCGCGATGGGCAGTCTGTTGGCATGAGGCCAGGCCTCCTGACCAGTCCCATGGCCTCCTGGGTCCCAGACCCGACAGCTGACTCTCTCACCAAAGGAAGGTCGAGTTTTAATACTTGTCATTTTAAGACTCAGAGTAGTGAATGGGCCTATCTGTCCAACTTAACAGTTTCTCTTACTCTTCGACTCCTCCTGTCTCCACCCAAAAATATCTCGGGGCAGGGACAGGTAGTATGGGAGATTGTAGGTGATGAAAAACAAGATCTGCAAGTCATTTTATCCTTCAAATGAGAAGATAAGAACTGAGGCTATGAGCTTCCGCTGGCATAGCCTGGGAAGTCTTTCCTGAGATGGGATGTTTTTCTTTTTTATCTTTTCAAATGTAATACTTGAAAACATACAAAAGACAGTGTCTACATTATAAAGCGTCATATTACGATGAGCACCTGCGGACCTGTTGCCCAAAGTGAGACGCACAGCTCCCGCGCAGCCTGCGCCCCGCCTGCGACAGCCCCTCCTCTGCCCGCCCCGCCCCAGGGAATCCTTATCCTGAATTTTATTTTATTATTCCTCTTCCCTCTATTTTTTGAACTTTTTATTTGAACATAATTTGAAATTTACAGAAAACTTGCAGAAGTAGGGTACAAAGAACAGCCATGTACCCTTTACCCGCCCCTTATGCTCACTCACCTGTTGTTGAACATTTTATCCCATTTTTAAAAATTATTTGATCTCCTTCTCTCTCTGTCCCTCTCCCTCCTTCCCCCTCCCTGTGTACACACATGCAGGCACACACACATACACATTTATGCACATAATTTTATCAGAACCATCTGACACAGTCACATTATGTGTGGCCCCTCACCCCTAAATACTTCAGTGTAACATTAGGAATATTCTCTTGCACAACTACATTACAGTTATTAACTTCAGTAAATTGAACTAATAATGCCATTTATAGTATTTTTCTCTCCAGCACAGGATCCAGTGATGTTTCCTTAGCATAGTTTAAATGCAGAACATTTCCACAAACTTTCTTTGTCTTTCACAACACTGACATTTTTGAAGAACTCATCTCTCCCTCCTTTGTCCCCTTTTTAAAAAATAGGAAGCTTGTTTTTGAGTTTGTCTAATGTTTCTGACTGTGCTCTTCTGTGACCTAACATTGTGTGTGTGAGGCTAATCCATGCCTTCGCATGTAGCTGTAATTCACTCATTGTTGGTGCTGTGTACTAGTGCACTGTGTGCAGCATAGACTGCAGTTTATTAGCACATTGATGGACATTTGGGTATACCCAGTTTTTTGCACTGTAAATAGTGCTGCTGGGAACATTTCTGTACATGTCCATTGTTGCATGTGTGAGAGTTTCTTTAGGACTTATACCCACAAATGGCATTGCTGGGTTGTCAACTATGTGAATGTTCAACTTTTCAAGATAATTTCAAAATGTTTTCCAAAGTGACTGTGCTAACTTACACTCCCGCCAGCAATGAATAAGACTTCCTGTTGCTCCACATCCTCTCCAGCTCTTGGTATTGATGAACTTTTTTTTTTTTTTTGACAATCTAGTGTGTAAATAGTGTGTGAATTACTGTTTCATTATGGTTTTAATTAGCATTTCTCTGAATTCTCTGATTACTAATGACATTGAGCATCTTTTCATGTGTTTAGAGCATATGCATGTCATATCCTATAGACAGCAGTATTAATAATAATGATAATAATACCACCTCTTGTAAACCACTTTAAGCACATACATCATTTAATGATAAAAACAGCCTAAGGAGGTAGTGCTACTATTACCCTCTTTTCTATTCTTGTATTTTGCCCATTTCCCCTCAGATTTTTTGTCTTTGTCTTGTTGACACCTTCTCATCACACCTCTGTTTCAGTTGGCTTTCCCTGACACACCCTGCAGCAGAAGGGGTGGTGCCACCTTACTGCCAGTGGGGATGGAAGTCCAGGCTCCCCACGGGGCCCCCACTGACACCAAGGCAGGGCTCCTTGTTACTGCTGGGCTGGTGGGAATTCTGACCCCACGTGGTCTCCAGTGGTATCCCAGGTGGGCCCTCATTACCTGCCTGCTCAGGTGAAGTCCTGGCTCCCTACTTGACCTTCTGTGATGCCACCCCAGTAGGGGTGTTGGGACACCTCAGTACAGCCTCCTGAGGGCAGGAGTCTGGGCTCTCCTCAGCTATCAGTGATGGGGGTGAGAGTGGGGCCATCATTTTTCTGTGATGTTTGGCTGGAGTAGAGTGGTTGTTATCTAAAAGCCCTCTGCCGTGCTGACATGCCCTGTCCCCGGTCCTTTGGCTACAGAGAGCAGGCTTTTGCTGGGGCTTTTATTTTTGTCTGTGCCCTTTGGTGTTTTCAGGTTGCTAGTTTCCTCTGCTCCAAATCTGGACTAGATGAGGCAAAAGAAAACCCAGGGAACCCACTGCTGTTGTTCCTTAGGTCCCGAGGTCCCTAGCTGGTCTACCACCTTCTCTCCATCATAAGGTATAAAATAATTATGTTTCATATATAATTATTTTATATATAATTCCGAAGCCTTTTTGTTGTGCTTAGTGGGAGAAATAGGGAAAAGTATATCTACTCCGTCTGCCTAGAAGCAGAATGCTTATTGACTTGTAAGAGTTCTTTATGTGTTCTGAATACTAATCCTTAGTCAAGAAGTAGCATTACACCTATTGAAAATATCATTTCCCAGTTTGTGGCTTTTTAAGAACAAATTTCTTTATGATATTTTTGACATTTGTTTTGACAGATGTTTTTTATTTTAATGCAGTTGTACATATCAATCTTTTCTTTCTTTTTTCTTTTTAAGGTTAGTAACTTTTGTTGCTTATTTAAGAAATAACCAAGTTTAGAAAGATAATCTCCCATAATTTCTTCTAAAAATTTTAATGTTTTTACTTTTCACATTTAAGTTCTTTATCTGCCTGGAATTGCTTTTGGTGGATGTTATGGGGTATGGATCCAATTTCATATTTTTAAACAGCCTCACTGAAGTATAATTGACATATTAACACATTTAAAGTGTACAAATTTCATAAGCTTTGACATATATGTATACACCCGTGAAACCATCATCACAATAAAGAAAATAAACAAATATATCACCCCAAAAGCCTCCTCCTGTCCCTTTCTAATCCTTCCTCCCTACACCTCTCTGCCCTCCCTCCATCCCCAGGTGGTCATTGACCGGCTTTCTGTTAATGTAAACTATTACAGATTTCCTAGAATTTTATATAACTGTAATCATACAGCATATACCATTTTTGCTTGGCCTGGTTTCTTTCATTCAGCGTAATTATTTTGAGATTCATCCATGTTTTAGAATGTATCAATAATTCATTCTTTTTTCTTGCTGAGTGCTATTCCATTGTATATCTCTAACACAGTTATTTATCCATTCACTTGTTGATGGACATTTGGTTCCAGTTTGAGCCTGTTACAAATAAAGCTGCTATGAACATTCATGGACCAGTCTTGGTATGAACATATGCTCTCATGTCTCTTAGGTATAAATATCTTGGGGTGGAACTATTGATCATATGATAAGTATATGATTAACTCTTTAAGAAACTGACAAATTATTTTCCAAAGCTTTACATTTCTACCAGCAGTATATGAAAGTTCCATTTGCTCCACATCCTTACCAGTAGTGGGTATGGCCAACCTTTTTAATTGTAGCCATCCTAACAGGTATGTAGTGGTATCTCATTAGGATTTTAGTTTGCACTTCCCTAATGGCAAATAATATTAAGCATCTTTTAATGTGCTTATAAATATAATTTTTACATAAATCAATATTTAGTATCATTAAGTCTATGCAAATATTATTCAAAGTTCAAAATGTGTTCCAGTTTCTTTTTGTTTTGCTTGAGGTTAACATTTGCTTTGGATTTGGATTTACTTCACTTGTCTATGTGTGTGTCTGTTGCTGGTTCTTCCCACACTGTCATCCCATGACATTCTTCTTTTGTCTGACTTGTTTGGGCCTCATGCCTTTCTCTTCCTTCATTTATCTCGCTGTTTTGGTGGAGCATATCCTCCAGTAGTTTTTTCAGGTTAAATAGTAGCACAGTGGTAGAGAGCATGGCGTGACTCATCTTAGTTCACTTCACTTTTTAGTAACACTGTTCTGACTTGGACTGATTGCCCTTTACACTTTGTAACTGTCATCATTCTGGAATGTTTCATCTTTAACTTGGAAAGTCCCTTATCTTTTTTCCTGTATGACATTTCCTATTTTCTGTATCCCATGTCTTTTTCTTTTCAGTTTGCTCTTTCATTTTGGTGGAAAACATCATGCAAAAAAATATTTTTTGATGTCTCTCGTGTCTGAAAATATCATGATTTTACTCAAACATTTCATTGACAATTTAGCTGCTATAGAAGTCTATGTTAGAAAGCATATTTCTTCAGAATTTGAATGTATCACTCTATTGCCTTCTTGCTTCTGCTGTTACTGGGAACTTTTGTAGTCTTCTCTTCATATCCAGCATTCTAAAGGGACCTATTATGCTTGGTGGATCCTTTTAGTTTGAAAACTCACGTACTTCAGTTCCGGGAAGTGGTCTTGAATTATTTTAAGGATGACTTTCTCCCCTTTTCTCTATTCTCTCTTCCTGTAATTTCTATCATCTGGACGTTGAGCTATACTCTAATTTTCTTATATTTACTCTTATATTTTAATTTGTTCATTTTTGCTCTTCTTTCTGTAATGTTACCTTAACTGTTATTTTCTAACTCTTTTGTAGAGTTTTGATTCCCCTATTGTGCTTTTAATTTCAAAGAGTAATTTTTTAAATATATAACTTTAGAATTGATTTGGACTTACAGAAAAGTTGTGAAGATAGTATGAGAGTTCCCATATGTTCCACACTCAGTTTCCCTGTTATTATTAACGCTATGTATTAGTATGATACATTTGTTAAAATTAATAAATCAGTATTGATACATTATTATTAACTAAAGCCCATAATTGTTCAGACTTCCTTAGTTTTTACCTAATGTCTTTTTTTTTTTTCTAAGACCCCTCATGTAGGATATCACATTACATTTAATTTTCATGTCTCCCTGGGTTGGGTTCCTCTTAGCTGTGACAGTTTCTCAGACTTTCTTTGTTTTTGATGACCTTGACAATTTTGAGGCGTACTGGTCAGGTATTTTGTAGAATATTCCTCAACTTGGATTTGTTTGATGTTTTTCTCATGGTTAGAGTGGGGTTATGGATTTTTAGGAGGAAGACCACAGAGGTGAAGAACCATTCTCATCAATTGTATCAACGGTATATACTATCAACGTGACTTATCACTGTTGATGTTAATCTTCAGTCACCTAGTTGAGGTAGTCTGTGTCTGGTTTCTCCACTGTAAAATTACTCCTTTTTCCCTCCTTTTCATAAATAGCACCTTGTCTCTGTTTCATGAACACATTTATTTTTATTTTTATTTTTTAGAGACAGAGTTTTGCCTTTTGCCCAGGCTAGAGTGCAGTGGTGTGATCATAGCTCACTGCAGCCTTGAACTCCTGCGCTCAAGCCATCCTTCCGCCTCAGCCTCCCGAGTAGCTGGGACTACAGGCTCTCAGCACCATGCCCAGTGCATTTATTTTTATTTTTATTTTTTGTAGAGACAGGGTCTCACTGCATTGCCCAAGCTGGTCTCAAACCCCTGGCCTCAAGGGATCCTCCTGCCTCAGCCTCCCAAATTGTTGGAATTACAGGCATGAGCCACTGCACCCAGCCTGGATACATTTTTTTGTTCTTATCTCTATGATAGTATTGATATTTACTTTGTGCGGTTTTTGTGTGTTTTCTGTTTTCTTTCTTTGTTTTGGCTTATATTTGTCAAACATCTTTTCTAAGCTTTTTGTTTTTAGTATGTCTGTGTCCTTATGCTTTGGGCATATCTCCTATAAACAGTGCATGGTTGAATTTTTTTAATCATTCAATTGTCACTCTATACTTTTAACTAGTGAGTTTAGTCAACCTATATATGTAATATTTTTTGATATATTTGGACTTGTTTCTTTGATATCTTTTAAAGATTTCTAATTGTCTCACTTTTTTTAGGCTTTTCTTTTCTACTTCTTGCCTTTTTTAAACCTGATTTTGTTGTTTATTTTCTTTTTTCATTTGTTTCTTTCTGCTAGCCTGTAATATACACACCCCACTACTATTTTTCTCATGTTTTACTGAGGTAAATTTAATAAATAGTAAGATGCACAAACCTTAAGTGTGCGGCTTGTTAGTTTTATTAGACACACAATTCCAGGCTGTCAGTTATTTTTTCCCTGACACTTTGAGGATATTGTACCATTTGTTGGCTTCCAATATTTGTGTTGGGAAGTCTATTGCCATTCGAATAGTCATTCCTTTAAAAGGTAGACTGTATTTTTTTTCTGTAAATATGTTTAAGGTCTTTTCTTTGTCTTGGTGTTGTGTAGGTCAGTGTACCTGGGTGTGGATTTGTTTGTATTTATCCTATTTGGGATGTTTTGCTTCCTAGAGTTGTAGATTTATTTATTTTTTCCTCTTGGTCCTAGGAAATTCATAGATACTACCTTTTTAAATATTGCCTCGTCTCCATTTTTTTCTATCCTTTCTTTTCGGGACTCATTCTGCTCTCCTGAGCTCATTTGTATTTTCTGTATCCTATCTTGTTCTATTGCATTCTTGGTAATGTCTTTGGATGTATGTCCCAGTTCATTCTCTTCAGCTTTATCTAATTGCCTATTTAACCCATCCATTGAATTTTTTATTGTAACCATGATACTTTTTGTATATAGATTCCCCCAAACTTCTTATTCAATCATGATCGTCTCTTCTCATTTTCTCTTCTTTGTAATTACATCATTTTTTTTTCTGTAAACATTTGACACATAGCTGTTCTGTAATTCTATTTCTGAAAATTCCAGTATGGGAGAGAAGATGTCTTTGCTGTTTTTTATTTCTGCTGACTCCCATTCACAGGGTCTTGCCTTTTTACGTGCTTATCTTTGATTATGAACTCATTTGCTGGATTATCCAATGAGACTCCTGAGTCTAAACTGGAGAATCTTCCCTCCAGGTCAGACTTGCATCCCCTTCTGCTGGCAGCCACAGGGGGCCTTGGAACTATATCAACATTTCTGAGGATCTTGACTCAGTGAGACTGGAAATTCCAGTCCAAAGTTTCCTTTGCTGTTGAATCAAGGCTCTGTGTCCTGATAGTCATGCTTTTATTGCCATGTGCCCTTAGGATAGCTTGGCCCCTCATGGTTCCTCACTGCTCAGCTGTATACAGCTCCTGGTTTTGCTTTGTATTTAGCAAGTAGGATCCTTGACAAAGCTTTTACTCCTTTTCACAGTAGTAGTGCCTCAAAGAGTATTTCCTGTCCACATGACACCTTGACAGCCATAATGCCAGAAACAGGGTTCGGAGATGAAATTTTTAACTCTTCAACCAGGAAACCAAATGTATCACAATTCTAGGAGCTTAGGACAATGTGTCTCAGTAGAAGAGGGGTCCTCTCAGAGAGTCTTGTGGCCTTGAAAATCAGGTCCCAGGCTCCGCTGTTTCAGAAAACCATCATGTTCTTTATGTAAGATTTCACATGAGAAATTTCTTTCAGAATTTATACCAGGAAAAGCTTCATCTTGCTGGAGAGATTAGCCTACTTCCTCTACCTTATGGCAAGAGCTTTGTAATACATCTTATTGCCCTTTTTGCCCAAGCTGCCAGGAAGCATTGGTCAAAATGGATGCCAAATCATATCAGCTCTTTTAGTCCATAGAATTGGCTTCTTCCTCTTTGTCATGATTTCTACTTTGTATGTATATATTAATAGGTTTATACATATCTACCTTTATATCTCTTTTACGGAAAGAAGCAAGTTATAAGCAAATTAAATTGCAGTTTATAAATATTTTACATTTATATTTCCTTCCTTGTGCTCTTAAAATGTCCAAAGGAAAAGAGTAATCTGAAATATTTCTGCAAATTCATCTGGCTACAACTTCTGAAGCTTCACACCCAAGGCATGAGTAAGTGGGCGCCACTTCCCGTAGCACAGGAAGGCATTTCTTCCTCCACTCTTCTCTCTATGGGCGACTATGCCCAAACTGTTCTGACCCGGGATTCTCTGCTTACCTCCTTTTGCCTTCATTGTGGACCAAGGACAGAGTGAAAGGTTTCGGGCCTCATCCTGTTTAAGATTAAAAGAACTAAATTTTTTATCTACTAAGACATTTCCCCAGAGAGCTGAGAGTGTACTCTCATATGTTCTGCTCCCAGCAGATAAAAGGGGTAGGTACTTTCATGCCCGATTATAGATGGCTGCACGGGGTGCCCTTGACAAGCTCATTCGGTGAGTTTGCCTCCTCCCCTGTCCCATTGTTGATTCAGGTATTGACTACTCCTTCTGACCAGAGGCGTGCAACGAAGTGCTTGGGAATGTGGGTCTGGCTCTAGACTGCCCAGTTCATATCTCTCCACCACTCACCATACGCTTACTTACTGTGTGCCCTTCAGCAAAGTTACTTAGCCTCTCTGTGCTTTAATTTCTCATCCGCAAAATAGGAAAAGTAGTAGTCTCTGCCACCCAGAACTGTTATGAGGACTAAAAGACTAAATATGGGGAAGGTGCTTAGAACATACAGAAAGCATTCATAAATGTTAACCATTATCATTACTACTTTTTTAAATTGTTGTTACCATTATTATTATTGCTGTAGGGACTGCACTGGACAGAGAAGTGACCACTGGTCACATTCCAGAGACTCTTTCCGTCTTTTGCTTGCCTTGCCCCATGAGCCCCTCTAGCTCGGCCCCACTGCTTTCTTATTTGCTGCTCCCCTAGCCCTGAGCCCTCTCTCCTTCCTTCCCTTCCCACTCTCTTGGCCAATGTCACCCATCCCCTGGTTCTAGTCTCCCTCATAATCTGATGACCCCAGATGCCTGCCCCCCGCCATCCTTCACGTCGTGGTGCCCTACGTTCAACTCACTTTCTACTGCCCCCTCTTCCGCATCTCAGCGCGGCATGCAGCATCCCCCCAGAGGGTTCCCGCTGCAACATTTAGATTTTCTTTCACTCAGTCATTCGTTCACTCATTCCAGTAGTGCCTCGGGGTCCTTCCCTGACTGCAGTTTATGGTTGGCCCCCAGTCTGGGGCTGCGTCGCACCATCTTCCATGCCCTTGACTTGGACTACTTATGGTTCTCACCAAGGGCAGAATATTTAACCCACCTAATCCAAATTCACCTTCTCTGAGTTGCAGTTCAAGGTGGCCTCGCCGGTCCTATCGCCGGCTGCACAATGGGTACCTCTGACGTCTCGGAAGCACTGGGAACCCTGCTGCTGATGGGTGGGGCCCAGGGAGCCTGAAGCCCATGAGATGCAGCCTCACGCTTGGTGGCAGGTTGACATCTGACCCCTGCCCATGTGGAAACTGAGTTGGGGGTCCTGGGCAGATCTCAGAGCTGCAGGACCAGGGGAGACCAGTCCAGAACACTGACAGTGTCTCTCTGACCCTGGCTTTTCCAGGCACATCATTACTGGTGTTGAAGGCTCAGTACCCTGACCTACCATCTGATGCCATCCACATGTGGCTCCAGACTTACTGGGACCCAGAGACAAATGTGCACGTGCATGTGCAGGTGGAGGAAAAAAGTTCTTTGCTCCCTGTGGTTTGGCTTGATGTTGGGGTCTTCCAAAGCCTGGCTCAGGCAGGAGCTGCACTGGCTCACAGAGGAGGAATTCTGATGCTGGGTGAGGTAGAAAGGAAACTGTGTGAAGGTGACAGGAATGTGACAGGAATGTGCCAGATAGCAGAGCCCTCTTGCTTGGAGCATGACCGGGCAGCAAGTCACTGTGCTGGTGCATGTGCCTCTTGCCTGGCACCCTCGATGTGAAGTGTCCTTGATGTGGCCACACAGGTCTCACCCTATAGCCCCTTTGGAGGGTGACCCGCTATCCCCCTGACACATGGCCTTCATGGCATGTGACCTGCTGTTCATGGGCAGACCTTGCTCCTCACCTCCCCTAGGAAGGGCTATGTGATGTCTGGCTTGGTCGGCCCTCCATAAGTATCTACTGAATCAAAACTGAATGTGTCCTTCTAGGTGAAAAAGAGCTAATTTTTTTGAGGAATGTTCTAAAATTTTCACAGTCCCCCCTTGACATAAATGAGACCCCCTGGGATATTGCAAAACTAGATGTGATCCACACTCCTATATAACTTTCACCCCTGCCCTGCTGTGGTTTCTCTAATAGTTGGATTGGAAACAGGCCAGATTGCCAGAACAAACCCCCGTGTTCCCACACACAGGAAAGAGGGGCTTAAATTGCACTTTCTTAAGTAATGGCAGCTCCATTCACACTAGCAGCTCATACCTAATAAAAGTCTGTTCTGGGATTTGTGAAAGAAACAAGTTCTGAATTGGCAGTGGCTTATGGCCTGGCGTGACTACATGTGTTGGCCTTTGCTCGTTGGATTTAGTTTTTCCTGAAGAAGACCCTGCTCCCTGCCAAGGGCCGGTGGTGTGGTGCGCAGCCCCCCAGCCCAGGAAAGGTGGAAAGGCCTGGGATCCTTCACTTGTAGCGGCTGTGTCTCCAGATGTCAGATTTGCCAGCCGGCAGGTCTGGATAGGCCAATGGAGAAAGTTCTTTCTTGAACTCTCCTTTCTGGGACCCTCGAAGTGTGTAGGCTGCCAGAGGGGTTGCAGGGCCGTGGGGCCTGGGGGCTGGTCTCCGGCAGTTACTCGTGTAAAGGCGAGTTAATGCTGGTGTGAGGGTTGTGTGCAGGACAGGGCAGGTGGTTGACCTTGAGAACTCTGTGAGTGAGGCTGGGTGGCCTTGTGGACAGAGACCCAGGAGGCACCATAGGTAGGAATTCCTACTTGCCAATGGCTCCCTTGATTCGGTCTGAGCTCTCTACGTTGGGATAGCCCTGAATCCACCGCAAAGCATGCGTTCTTTTGCAAGGCAAGTCGGAGGCCTGGTGCACTCCCTGCCTCGTGGAGGGGAGGAGTGGTTCAGTGTGGGCTGCGTCCACAGATCGGTAAGGAATGGTTTATGGCCTGGGGAAAGTATTTCTACATCTCTGGGGCTCCCAGATCCACAGAAGATATAAACCGAGGGTGGCTGGAGATTACCACGATGAGGGCCAGTGCCTGTCCTGTACAATGCTGGAAAACAGGGGTCGCCAGTCAGATAGAGTCCCTGCCCTCAAGGAACTTCCATATTAAGGGTGAGAGACCTACCCAGAAACCAACAACTAAAGCTTTCCCTGATAGATAACACTTATGAAAAACTTAGTAAGTGCCAGGCACTTTATGTGAATTAAGTCATAATCCTTTCCATACCCTTAGTGAGGTAAGTGCTATTATTACCCCCATTTTACAGATGTGGAAACTGAGGCACAGGGAAGTTTAGTAACTTAACCAAGGTCAGAGGATGATAAGTTTTGGAGCTGGCGTTCTGTCACAGACAGCCTGGCTCTGGGGCCCAGGCTAACTACCTCTCAGCAACCTGGTCATGAGACCATGGGGCCTCTGAGGGAACAGTGGCTCTCAGTGGCCTACTCTGGACCTTTCATATACATGGAATCGTACAACATGTGGCCTTTTGTGTCTGGCTTCTTTCAGGTGGTGTAGTGCTGTCAAGGTTCAGCCGTGTGCGGCATGCAACAGTACAGTACTCCATTCCTTCCTATTGCCTGAATTCCTTGGCTAGGGCTGCCACATCAAATACCTCACACCGGGCAGCTCAAACAACAGACATTCGTTTTCTCTCAGGCTGGAGGCTGGAAGTCCAAGGTCAACATGCTGGCAGGGTTGGTTTCTTCTGAGGCCTCTCTCCTTGGCTTGTCAATGGCATCTTCTGCCTGTGTCCTCGCGTGGTCTTCCCTCCGTGTGTGTCTGTGTCCTCATCTCCTCTTCTGTTAAGGACACCAGTTTTATTGGATGAGGGCCCACTTTAAAGACCTCATTTCACCTTAATTTCCTCTTTAAACAGTCACATTCTGAGGTACTGAGTGTTAGGACTTCAACATAGAAATTTTGGAGAGGGACACAATTCAGCCCATAACATGGCCAAATAATGGTTATTTTTAGTGATTCAAATATTTTTACTCAAAAATAATAGTACTGAATGCTTTTTCAATATTCAAAATTATTTGAATAGAATATTGAATCCAATTTGAATTAATTGAATTGAGTATTAAAATTGCATAATTTTCATTAAAAGAAATCAAAATATTTCTTTTTCATCAGAATGCCTTTCGAGGGGACACAGACTCCTCCTTGCCCCAGTCTCTGTGGTCCCATCACTGTGGTCCTGCTCCTGACCCAGGTCACACACTGATGTCACCTGCCTGCATTTCAGTTCTCATCTTGGTGTAAACAGAAGCCTTTGGGGCAGATTTTGAGGATTCTTAAACATGGTTCTGAGGGGATAGCCTTTATTTGTAGGCAGCAGGCACCTCCCCAGTGCACAGTCCCCCTCCTCTGAGGAAGTCATGTCTGCCAGATGACCACGCCACCCACCAAGGCTGACTGTCCTGGGTGGGAGCTCACGCAGGAGGGGACATGCTTCTCAGGCAGTTTGTAACTGAGCATGGAAGGAGAATGTCCGTCCTCCCCGGCCCGGACCAGTTGAACTGTGTGACCGGGAGAGGCCGGGGGAGAGGGAAGGAGGAAGCCGTGAGGACGAGGGGCAGGTCCCCAAGTTCTGGGAACATCACTTTGTCTGTTAGTTCTCTGTCTCTCCCCTTAAGCAGGCAAGCTCAGTGGGAAAGAAGAGGGAGAGAATGAATTATTATAAATAACTTTTCCAAAAAAGACTGAAGGTCCTGATTTTTTTTAAAAGTCAAGCTCATTGAGGTATAATTTACATGCAGTAAAATCCACTCTTTATAGGTGTCCAGTTCTATGAGCTTTTTATATACATTTTTTATTGTGGTAAAATATACATAACATAAAATTTACCATCTTCACCATTTTAAAGTGTACAGTCCTGTGGCATTGAGCACATTCACATTGTTGTGTAACAGTCACCACCATCCATCTCCAGAACTTTCTCACCTTCCCCAACTGAAACTTGGCACCTAGTAAACAATAATTTGTTTTCTCCTTCCTCCAGCCCCTGTTAGCTTTTATTCTACTTTCTGCCTCTATGAATTTGCCTGTTCTAGATACCTCATACAAGTGGAATCATACAGTATTTGTCCTTTTGCATCTGGCTGATTTCACTTAGCATGATGTCCTCAAGGTTCATCCGTGTTGTACCTTCCTTTTTAAGGCGGAATCACATCCCGTTGTATGCATGTACCACAGTTTGTTTATTCATTCATCCGTTGATGGACATTTGGGTTGTTTCCACCTTTTGGCTGTTGTGAACAATGCTGCTATAAACATGAGTATGCAAATACCCATTCAAGTCCCAGCTTTCACTTCCTTTGGGTGTATACCTAGGAGTGAAATTGGTGGATTGTATGGTAATTCTCTGTTGAACTTTTTAAGGAACTGCCATATAATTTTCCAAAGTGAGGCTGCACCATTTTACATTCCAATCAACAATACGTGAGGGTTCTAATTTCTCCACATCCACACCAGCACTTGCTATTTCCAGCTTTTTGATCATAACCATCCTAGGGTGTGAAGTGGTATCACTGAGGTTAGCTCTATGAGTTTGACAAATGGATACAGTCCCATAACCATATGGTGGTGGTTTGTGAGGAGAAAGTTGACAGATCCTGATGCGCTTTTCAGAAAGCTCCCTCCTGGACAGGGAGAAAGAGGTCTCTCGGGAGGAGACAAGGCAGGAAGGGGCTGCACCTGCCCAGCCTGCAAGTGAGGCCTGGAGTGGGATAGTGGTGCAGGGAAGGGATCAGTGTCTCTAGAGGCCATAGCTGTGAGAATCTGCATCCTTGCACCTCACCTGGACAACTGGACATGGGTGCGGTGAGAGAAGCCAGGGTCAGAGATGTCACTGCAGTTTGGTGCTGGGTGGCTGCTTTCGCTGCCTTCCCCCCTCCACATCCCCCCCTTTTTGGGTATCTTCGAGGGTCCATATCCTTTGTTTCCTGCTTCTCACTGGCTCTGGTCTGTGATAAAGCCCTACTTCCAGTCTGAGGCCGGAGGCTGCTGGTGCAAGTCCCGGAGTCCAAACACCAAATAACCTGGAGTTTGGTGTCCGAGGGCAGGAGGATGCAAAGGAATCCCACTCCAGAAGGGGTTGAGAGAGGGAGAAAGAGGGAGCTGAGTGACCCTGTCTTCTGCCTGCTTTGTCCCAGCCAGAACCCCTGCTGCTGGATGGCGCCACCCACACTGAGGGCAGGTCTTCCTCTCTCAGCACACTGTCCCACAGTCATCGCCTCTGGAAACACCCTCACGGTCACACCCAGAAACAACGCTTCACCAGCCACCAAGGCACCCCTCCATCCAGTCAAGCTGATGCCTAGTATTAACCGCCCCACGCACTGACTTTGATGTAGAATGATCTCTGGAGGGAAATATGGTGCAGAGGCCTTTGGAGAGCTGGCGTATTTGTACTGCTGTTCACCAACCACTCGTGTGTTTGTTGGCCTTGCAGAAGTCGGGGCCGTCCTCAGACATCATTTCTTCATTCAGAAGCCCAGCAGAGCCAATCCCGTTTACTTCTTAGCCACCAGCATGGAGCTCTTTAATTTACATCCATTTAGAGTCATGATGTCCCCAAACTCATCCAGATGGATACATTAAATATGTATAGTTCTCATATGTCAATCACACCTCAAACTGCTTAAAAAAAGAGTCCTGGGCACATATGTGTACTTCAAACTCTATGACCATTTTGTCTAAGTAAGTGGTAGCCTTCTATGCAAATCTGAGTTTGGGGATATGAAGAGAAAATTGGTACAAGACTTTGCTAACAGATCTAATGTAGCATTTTAGAGAGAATGTTCGATATGGCATGGCATCTGATGGTGGTGGAGGTGAGGGGAAGGAAGGGATACTGTATTCTGCCTGGAAAGATCACTAGAAACCATCATGTGCAGGAAAGCAAAGGAGGTTTATCACCTGAATCCAGAGATTCTGGGTCTGGGGTCAGGGATTATACTCTGATCCGTGCAAGTGTTGAGGACGATGCTGTGAAGATTCAGCAACTCCACGTCAGACAGGTGCCTGATAAGAGGGCTATTCCTGGGCTTTGCTTGGGGCCATGTCGTCTTCCCTTAATTCAGTTGTGACTTTTCTATAAATTGAGAGGGGTGCGTGAGCCAGATCACCCCAGCCTGGCCAGATGACAGCTTAGTCTCAGGTTTGTGGCGTCCTAATGAGGAGTGAGAACAACAGCTAATGCTTAGTACGTGCCAGACACCCTGCCGCATGCCTACGGCATTATTTCACGTAATCCTCGCAGGGGTCCAATGAAGTGATGCCTTAATGTCCTTATTTTACAGTTTCAGGGAGGTTAAATAACCCACCTGGGTCTCACGGCTAGCAATGTCTATTTGCTGTTAATTCCTACCCACAATGAGCCGGACAACTGCAATGAGCCCCTTCTTGCCAGAGCCGACAGGGCAGGAACATTAAATTATCTCTCAACGTGTATGGCCTGGAGCAGAGGCGGTTTTACATGTGGCCCAAGCCTTCCTGGTCCAGTGACCCGGGGTTTTCAGTGGGACCTGGCACCCTGTTCCAAGTCTGGCTGGAATTGGGTGTGTGGTTATCATGAATAAGTTACAGGACATGCTGACAAGCTGACTGAAGCTTCTTTCTCCACCATCATGTATCAATCCTATGGGTTTTCCCAGGAGAAACACGAGACTCCAGGGCTGTTGGGTCCCAGGAGTGTCTAGAGTCATTCAGGCAAGCGTCACACTGGGAACATTTTAGCCCCCACAGGTGCCTGGCTGTGCTGGGGAGATCCACATTTCACCCCGAGTTTCTTTAAATGCTTCCAGAAAATAAGACTAAGCCTGTGGTACCGTAGCTACTTTCAGAGGTGGATTTAACAGACAAGCCCTGGTTACGTGCAGAACCACCTGTGATACAAGGCACTGAGGAGGACCACGTTCTGTATAGGTTGATTCCAGAAATTGTAAGCCTGGGCTCACTGCTGTAAAATGAATTCCAATTGAAAAATTGGGTGTACAGTGTCTAGTTTTAGTCCTGTGCCATTGGTGTGGCTAAGGGTGGGGTGGAGCCAGGAGGTCCTAGGTGGGATTTTTTATTTTACCACCTCCCGTCAGTTCCCTGCTCAGGGTGTGACATGCTGTCTTGGTGGCACCTGAAAGTCCAAGGCAAGATGCATTAGGTTTCTGTGAATCTTCTTTACATTCTTAAATGTACCTTCCAACTGGGCCTGCTCACTTTGGCCCATTTTTACGTGAAGGGCCTCTTCGCCTTGGCATGTTTGAAGTACCCTTTCGGTTTTCTCTGACTGTTTAGCTTCTAGCTTTCCTTGTTCACCCCGTCTCTCTCTGTGGACTTCATCCCTGTGGTCTGACGTTATCTCCACTTTAACAAAACCAACTAACTGCCTCTGCCTAAAATACCCTGTTTGAATTTGCCAATTTCTTTTTCAAGCCTCCAGTTCCTTTCTTGTTGAGCATTATAACTGCTTATTCGGCTGTCGCTAATGAACGGCCATGTCTCGTCAATGCTTTGCTTTGTAAACATGGTAATTACACACTGGACTTATTTGACTTCTCATCGTGGTTCACCCTCGGGTATTTTCTGCACCAGATCTTGTTTGTGACACAGGATTTCTTTTCCTTTCGAGTGCTGAGTCTCCCTGGGCTAAGAAGCAGACCCCTCCAACACTCGGACTTGTCTGCTCGTCCCAGTGAGGGGCCTTGGCCACCTGTATGCATCACCTGATGACAACTGTCCTCGTTTTTCAGCTCCTGGACTCTTTTTGAGCATTCCCACATCTCCAGGGCGCTCAAGGCTACCCACGCCTTCTTGTGTTCAAAATTATGTGCTTGGAGTTTACAAGAGTCAAGTGTGGTACCCCTCGAAGGCCTAGGTCCGCATGTGTGTTGCACATACACATCAGTTTAACCACCTGCTGTTCTGTAGGTGTGCAGAAGGTGGCCAGGTCATGTCAAACAGTTTTAACCACCTGAGTAATTTTAACACTCGTCATCAGGATTTGAGGGCAGAAGCTTTTGTCAACTTCCAAAGGCCTAGGGATATGCAGTTTATATTTGCTGTGGGGATTCTTTCTTCTACAAAGTAGCCCCTACACTGCCACCACTGCTTCTCAGTGCAATGAACGGTTGGGGGTTGAGGTTCTACCCACAAACTCAGGTTGCTGGCAGGTTTCGTTTTTAATGTTAAATTTTATTCTGTACTTAGCTTACTGGTCCTGACATTTCCTTATGAACAAAATTACACTAATTTCATATTGTTGGAATGAGATGGGAAGTAAATGCATAAACTGACTATAATTATATTGTCGGAATTTTAGAAGTACATTTTTTTTGAAATGGGGTCTCAATGTGTTGCCTGGGCTGGTCTCAAACTCCTGGGCTCGAGTGATCCTCCTGCCTCAACCTCCCAAGTAGCTGGGACTATAGGAGCATGCCACTGCCCCTGACTAGGAATTTATTTTTGCACAATTGAATAGTCTTTTAGAAAGTCAGATTACCGGAGCCATATGGTAATTCCTCATCGCCTGGCGAAGTCCTCTAAATTCATTCATTTATTTAACCCACATTTATTGGGTGCTCACTTTGTTAAACACTGGATGTCTTTGGCCAGAACCTAACATCTAAAGGATACTTCCTATATGCTGGACTCTTTACACATATGTTCTCTTATTTATCAGAAAGAAATAAACCATATTTTCTAGCCTCATTGTGCTTACAGTTCAGGGAGCCAGACACACAGGCAGTTATGATGTCATGTGGTCATTGCCAGTGGATGAGGGAACAGCTAACTCTATGTGGGTGCATCAGGAAGGGCAGGGGCCTGGAGCTGGCCTCAAGTGAGACCCCATCTTTGTTCTTTCAACAAACTGCTCTTAGTTTTGTTTGAGTGTTTTGCTTTGCTTAATTTTTAATACGATTAACATTAGAATCATCCCCAAAACAGAAAAAATGAAAAGAAATTTCTTTTAAAAATCTCATGCCTAGCCCAGAGTTGGTGCCCAGTAATGTGTGTTCTATAATAAAAGGAAGCAAATGGTCATTACTAAGTATGGATTCCTTTTTCTTCTGTGTACTTACTGACTAAAGTATAAAAGTTTTCTTTTAAAGGAGAGCCCTGCTGCACAGTGCTCCATACCACTTTGTGGGGTAAAGATGGTCAAATTGGAATTAGAACCCATAACCGAATCAGATGGAACCTAATATTGGAAAGATAAACCAAAACCAAAACAAAATCAAAAGAAGAGAAAAGAAAACAAGCAAGGGAGAAAGCTGTGCGCATAGGAATCGAAGCTGTACTTTCCTGAATATGCCTTGTGGTTTTAGATTTGACTTTGGAAACATAAATATTTTATATAATTCTTTTAAAAGTTAAATAAGTTTTAGAAACTGGACCTTATACTTCTAACTTTTCACATGTGTCTTCCCACTTCCGAGTTATAGTCAGCTGAGGTGCTGGAAAGCCAGGAGAAGGGGAAGATGTATGCAGAGAAAATTCACAAGTTCTGTGTCTTGAGGGCCAGTTGATTCCCGGGGAGGCCTTTTGTTCCTTGGAGCTGGATTGTGATAGCATCTCCCTGGGGGTGCCTAAAGCACTGAGGTTCCTGCACACGCCGCCCCCAGTTCCTCTGTTTTATGTGGCATCTAATGCATTCTCTAATAAAATCCCGTGTAATTTTCTCCCTGGTGATGCAAAAGAGACCCATTTGGAAAGAGAATTATGTGAATTACATGCAAATATTTAACTCTATTTCAGTATCTGCACAGCTCAAAACTGATATTTGCCAACCTTAACATAGCCCCAAAGTGGTTATTAGTGACCTGTTTGTTTATTTGCCCTATTCATATTTTTTAAATTGTGGTAGAATATACATAACATAATATGTACCATTTTAACCATTTTTTTAAAGAGACAGGGTCTCACTCTGTCACCCAGGCTGGAGTGCAGTGGCACGACCACAGCCCGCTGTAACCTCGAACAACTGGGCTCAAGCCATTCTCCTGCCTCAGCCTCCCTAGTAGCTGGGACTACAGGCATGTGCCACCATGTCTGTCTCATTTTAACACGTTGTTAAGGTACAGTTCAGTGATATTAAGCACATTCACATTGTTGTGCAACCATCACCACCATCCATCTCCACAACTTTTTTCATCTTCCCAGACTGAAACCCTGTCCCCATTAAATAATAACTCCCCGTTTCCCTGTTTCCCCCAGTCCCTGGCAACCACAATTCTACTTTCTGTCTCTATGTCCCTATTCTAGATACTTCATATAAATGGAATCATAAAATATTTGTCCTTTAGTGTCTGGCTTATTTCGTAAGTACATTAACATAGTGTCTTCATCCATCTAGTAGCATGTATCAGAACTTCATTCCTTTTTATGGCTGAATAATATTCCATTGTATCTATATACTACATTTTGTTATTCATTCTTCTGTTGATGGACATTTGGGTTGTTTCTGCCTTTTGGCTACTGTAAATAGTGCTGCTATTGGTGTACAAATATCTGTTCAAATTTCTTTGGGGCATATACCTAGAAGTGGATCGTCTAGATCATATAGTAATTCTATGTTTGACTTTGCCAAACTGTTTTTCACAGTGTACGACATTTTAACATTCCCACCAACTATGCGCCAATTTCTCCACATCCTCATCAACACTGTTATTTTCCTTTTTTTTGGTTATCATAGCCATACTAACAAGTGTGAGGTGGTATCTCAGTGTGGTTTTGATTTGCATTTCCCTAATGACTAGTGATATTGACCATCTTTGCATGTGTTTACTGGTCATTTGGATAGCTTCTGGGGAGAAATGTCTATTTAAGTCCTTTGTCCATTTTTAAATTGGGTTGTTTTGGTTTTCTATGGTTGAGTTGTAGGAGTTCTTTGTACATTCTGGATATTAATCACTTATCAGATACATGATTTGCAAATTCTGTGGGTTCTTTTCACTCTCAGTGGTGTCCTTAGATGCAGAAAAGTTTTTAATTTTGATGAAGTCCAGTTTATCTATTTTTTATTCTGTTGCATGTGTCATATCCAAGAAATCATCACCAAATCCAATGTCATGAAAAATTTGTGCTGTGTTTTCTTTTAAGAGTTTTATAGTTTTAGCTCTTAAGTTTAGATCTTTGATCTATATTGAGTTAATTTTTGTATATGGTCACATTTATTTTTGATTTTAAGAATGTTTATATTTTAAGATATATTTTAAGATAATATTTTAAGATATCCCTGATATCTTATACAAAGATGGAGTTACACAGTCAAACCACTTAAACCTGTAAAAAGCAGACTTTTCACATCCTTGTTGACTAGATATCTAGACTAGATATTATCTGTGATAACTAGATTTTTATTTACCTTGGAAATTTCACCTGTGAAGTTTCCTTTTGGGTTTGGGCTATTGAATGCAGAATAACCAAGACACTGCTGCTGACTGCATTTGAGACACTACAAAGACATGCCATTCAAAGCAAGAGGCTGAAGATTATCTATGGGGTCATCTTTATGTTTATAATAAAAGAATGTCACAGGCCTGGTGCTTTCAAACTGGGTTTCAGTGATGTGGCAGGGTTTTGGGATGGGCTTCGGAGTGACGGGTACACCAGGTCCAGGAGCTCTAGGAGACTGGGCTGTGTACCAGGGGACTGCTGGGGAAAGAGCAAGGACTCTGAGGTGGCTGTGGACCCAGGGCAGCAGGGTTAGGGCCGGGATAGAGGCTGGGTCTGGAACCTGGCCTGTCCAAGGGAGACATAATTTAATTTATGTTTAGTTTGGTTTGGAAGATAATCTTTGACTCTCTCCATGAACCCTTCCCCCAGCTTCAACAGTTACACCAGTTTTCTGATCTGGTTTCATTTATGTTCTCCATCTTTTTTTTCTTTTGCTTTTTTTCTATTTTTTTCTGGAGTAAAGTCATGTGCAGCATAACAACGTTTCAGTCAATGAGGGACCACGTACATGACAGTGGTCCCAGATGGACGACATATCTAACAGTGGTCCTGTAATATTATAATACCATATTTTTACTGTACCTTTTCTATGTTTAGATTTATTTAGATGCACAAATACTTAGCACTGTGTTACAGTTGCCTACGCTACTTAGTACAGTAACCTGCTGTACAGGTTTGTGGCCCAGGAGCAATAGGCTGCACCACATAGCCTAGGTGTGTACTAGGCTATCCCATGTAGGTTTGTGTAAGTTCACTCTATCATGTTCACACTACAACAGAATTGCCTGACAACACATTTCTTATAATGTAGCCCTATTGTTAAGTGACGTATGACCATATTTTAAAGTGAATCCCAGACACCTTATATGTTACTTACAAGTATTTTATTGTGCATCTCTCAGGGATTAGGGTTTTTTTCCTTCCCAAATAATCACAATGTCATTATCACACCTAAGATTAATATGAATCCTGAGTATCGCATAATTTCAATCCAAATTCAGATTTTTCCATTTGTCCCCAAAATACATCATCTCAGCACAGTGTTACCCATACTCCCTCTGGCCGCTTCCTGGGAACTGATCCCACACCCTCTGGTCTGAAAGATCCACATTTCTTTCTGGAGTGTAATAAAGAGTTGTAGACACCTGTAGGGGAGAGTGGCCTCCAGCTGCCCCCGTGGGGCATGGGTGAGCACATCCCCAGTGCAGGTGATAAGGGAGGCTGCCCAGTAGAGGAGACAGGAGGGACATGGAAGCAGCAGCCCAGGATTTGGGCATTGCTGTGGTCAAGAGTGCAGGCTCTGGAGTGAGATGGCCTGTGTTCAGGTCCTGGCTCCCGACCTCCATAGCTGTGCGAATTTGGGCAGGAGGACTCTGTGAAACTCCATTTCTTCAGCTGTAAAATGGGTATAAATAGGGTACTTGCTTCATGTTGAATCCTGCTCATGAAGTGCCTGACCATGTGGTTAAGTATTCAGTGAACGTGGGCTGTTGTTATCACCATGATCCTCATCGCATCATTACTGGGGTGATTACTGTGACCCTCATGAAGATCCCAGGCCACTGAGCTGGGGCCCTGGAGCTTGGCTGTCTCCCTGGGCCTTGCATGGCCCGGGGAAGCCAGGGTGACAGGGCAACTCAGTGTTTTGGAGAGTAGCCCCTCTTGGAACACCAATGGTGTCTTGATGCCCAGTACAGCACCCAAATCCAGAAATGCTGGCATCTCTGTGCCACTTGCCTTTCAGGCCCCTGGGACCTCTGCACCCTTGTTCTCTGGGGGAAGTCCTTTTCAGTCTTCTCTGAATCAAGGGGGACACCAGAAGGCACCAGGATCTTCAAAGGGCTCCCTCAGTGTCTTTCCTAGCTACTTCTCTTTAAACCCAAGTGTATCTGGCTTCAAAGATAAAACAACTGGCCTCGGGTATTTTCCCAAATATTAATTGAAAACATTAATTTGATTTCTCCAGATACTCTTTCCATGGACACAGGAAGGGAGGGGGTTAGTTGGCACCAGAAATGTTTGCCGTCCAGATGGGACCCATTTTAGAGGAGCCCACCCAGATGTTTCCTGGGCTGTGGGCCTCAATGCTGGTCTGGAGGATGCTGGAAGGAAAGCACAACTTCCAAGTAAAAGGGACCAGAGCTGGGAAAATCCACAGCATTTGGGCAATAAGTGAATGACATGTAGGTTATATAAGAAATGACACTGTTGTCTGAGCTGGAGACCGGCTCCTTCTGCAGCAGTCAGACTCCTCCTAGCCCAGGGGGACAGTTGCTCCAGTTAGTCCAGGATAATCCTGGTTTGTTTCCATTGTGTTCCAAACCCCCACTGAATTCTCCTGCCCCCTCCTGGTATCTGGGCAACTTGTTGGTTCTTCTGGTCAAACCTCGGTATCTTCCCATCTCACACGTAAATCTCCTGAACAGGGCTCAGAGGGAGCTTAACGCCCCAGTGGGGGGCCCACAGACATCTGGCTTGACTGAGTTGGGCCCTGCGGGACCCCCGCCCTGGCCTCTTTCCTGCCTGCTTTTCCCATGGCTGGAATCTCACACTCTCTCCTCCCACCCCAGCTGTGTGCCCAGCTGTGTCTGAGCCCCAAGACCTCCCTCAACTGGAACAAGGGGCCTGGGAGGCTGCCCCTGTAACTGGCACCTGCCTTCTCAGGTTTAGTTCTCTCTAGGCCCCAACTTTCTCATCTGTGACATGGGGACAATCACTCCTACCTCACAGGACTGCCGCGTGTGTCAGAATGGCAAACTTCACCCATTAGAATCAACATCCAAAACAATTCTAGCCTGTGACACAAATGACTTGTTCTATATATACTTCAGAAAGGTTTTCTTCTCCTTATTCTACGTTCTCTTGGGAGGAGAGGGAAGGAAGGAGGGATATGTTGACTGTTGTAAACATACATGTTTTCACTTGAAGAGGGTTCAAGCTGTTTTGCATTTCCAAGATGAACCTTCAGATGTCCTTCAAGGGTTTTGCCTCCAGATTAGGCAACATGCACAGTGATTAACCACTTCTCCCTTTGGGGCCAAACTCTCTAAAAGACCTACTGGCGCCTAATAAGGAGACATGAAAGACACTCTTTTTGGGGACATTCTGCTTACACTGTCTGCTTTTCATTTAAACAAACCATTTGTTTTCAGGCAAGATGGATTACTGGGCTACATCGGTGACTCAGTACCCTGCATAAATATGGGCATAAATATGGGTAAAACTGGAAGATTCTATGTCTCCGGTTTGGGGCAGGGAAGACCTATTCCTGCCCAGCCCCTCTGCCCATCATAGCACAAACTGATGCCTTTCGCCAAACGCCGGTTGCTGCTCCGGCTCAGAGCTCTGTGAGCCTCAAGATGACTTCATGGCTTGGTTGTTTTCTGAATCCTCGGGTTGCCTAGAAAACAACTTCTTCCAGTAAATGGAAATAAAAGTGCTCAAAAGTAATGTCAACAGCCACAGTCTCTCAGCCTTTTATGGCTCTTTACTGTTTAGAAGATGCAGGTCTAGCCATTATTCCTTATAGAACCCAAACAACAGCCCTGGGAGAGAGTCGGCGTGGACATTCCGTTAACACCACTATGTGGATGGGCAGAGTGAGGCCAGAGGAGTTGGGTGACACAGGTCGAAAGTAATAGAGCTAGCACTGGAATCCTCACTTTCTGACATCCTGGGTTCAGATCCTGCCCCTACCACTTTATATTTGGGATCATAGAGAAGTGATTTAAGTCATTTGAGCCTTAGTTTTCTCATCTGTATAACGGAGAAGTTAATAATGCCTGCACTGAAATAGTACCTGTGAAGTCCCTAGTATGGTGGCTGGCACAGAGCAGATGCCCTGGCCCTCTGCCTTCATTCTTGCTAATGCCCTGCCCACGTTGTTGACAGGCATACACCGTGCACATACAGAGCGCTCGTGTGGTTCCCAGAACACTGATGGTCACAGCAATATGAGTGGAAGAGGAACATGGCAGGCAAGATCAAAAATAGCCCTCAAGATTTCTGCCTCCTGGAGTACACACTTTGTGTTCTCTTCCCTTGAGTGTAGGTGGAGGCTGTGAATACGATGGGCTATTACTGCCATGATTATGTTGTGTTACATGGAAAAGGGATTTTGCCAATGTAATTAAGGTTACTAATCTGTTGACGCCTGACCTGATCACATGAGCCCTTCAAGCGTGGGTCTGGAGATGGGAGAAGTCTGAGGGGTTTGCAGCATGAGCGCTTTGGAGGGGTCCATGTGGCCAGTAACTGTGGGCAGCCTCTGGGAGCTAAGAGGAGCCCTTGCCCAGCAACAAACAAGAAAATGGTAGCCTCTGTCCTACAACTGGAAGGAACTGAATTCTGCCAACAGCCACAGGAGCCTGAAAGAGGCCCCTGAGCTCCAAAAAGGAACACAGCCCCGCCAGCACTGTGATTTCAGCCTTGAGATACCCTGGGTGGAGGGCTCAGACTCATTACCTACAGAAACTGTGAGTTAAGCTTTAAGCGGCTAAGTTTGTGGTAACTTGTTATACAGCAATAGAAAACTAATACAAGGGGCAAAGCCACTGCAGGGTGACTATAAACGTTTTCTGTTGCTGCAAACAAATTTCCACAAAACGGAATGGCTTATGCAACAAACATTTATTATCTCGGAGTTCCTGAGAGTTAGAAGGGCAGGCACTGCAGCTTAGCGCCTCTGCCTCAGGATCTCTGCCTAGACGCCCCCCCAGATGTCCCTGTACTTTGAACTTTTATTTCATTTAGGTTCCTGCTGCAACGGCACCTCCTCCAAGGGCCCTTCCCAGATGTGTCGGCACCCATCACTCTCTGTCTCCCATATGGCCACTTAATTTTTTTTTTTAATAACACTTGTGGGTTAAATTGTGTCCCTCAAAAAGATATGTAAAGTTCTAACCCCCACTACATGTGAATATGACCTTATTTGGAAATAGGGTCTTTGCAGATATAAGCAAGTTAAGATGAGGTCGCACTGGATGAGGGTGGGTCCTAACCAGTGACTAGCGTCCACATAAGACAAGGGAAATTCAGACACAGGGAGACGCCTATGTCATGACAGAGACAGAGATTGGAGTGATGCGCCCACAAGCCAAGGAATGCCGAGGATTGCTGGCAACCACAGGGAGCTAGGAGAAAGGCAAGGAAGGATTCCTCCCTGGAGGCTTCAGAGGGAGTGTGGCCTTGCTAGTGCCTTGATTTTGGACTTCTGTCTCCAGAACTGTGAGAGAATACATTTCTATTGTTTTAAGCTGCTTAGTTTGTGGGTAGTTGTTATAGGCAGCCCCAGGAAGCTAATACAGTGCTTATTAGTATATTCTCCCTCTCTCTTTCTCTATCTAGTTTGTGGCTTATGGTCTAGCTCCCCTCCCTCCTAGAAGGCAAGTTTCTGGGGAGCAAGCGACTTTCTTCTGTTCACACTAGAATCCTCTGTACCTAAACCAGTGCCTAGAACAAGACTCAATAAAAATGTGCTGAGTGAATTGATGAATATTTATTCAGTAAAAACATGTCCACAATATAAATCCTCTATATGCCACATTCCTCTACAGTTTGAAAGGTTAAGAAATATGACAAGTTTACTGATCTGTTTCAATATGAATTTCTTTTCTTTGACATCTCACAAGGGAGGAGAAGATACTGAGTTTTAGAGAAAAAAAATATTTTCAATAAAAACCTCAAAGTGAAATCCAATAAAATAATTGTTTAGTTATAAATAAGATAAAGGAATAGAACCTTTTAAAATTTATTTTTATGTAACCCACTGCTATATTATCATAAAATATTTGGGAACTAAATTTCACTGACTGCATGTTTTTGGAGCAGGTCATAGTTTCACTGAAAACGAGAAAAGAAGAATTAGGCAGGGTAACCCTTAAAGTTGATTATGAAAGAAATTGAGACAAAATTCTTGCTTTCTGAGGGCTCCTTTGAGAATCTAATGAAAGGTAAGGACTCAGACAGAAGTGCCTATTCATGCAAAATCTCACATGTGATTTCAGGGTTTTGAGAATTTCCTGCAGCCTAGGTTAAGAACTGTTGTTCTGAAGAATTTTTCAAAGCAAAGCCACACTCCTCGCTGGGACTGACCGTAGTTCTCTTGCTGAAGTCTGCTTTCCTTCAGCTGGGGGTGAGGTGGGTGCCATGTACATGCATTAAAGCTGAGCACTGTTTCTTCAGGTTGCAGGGAAATAAAAATGATTAGATCTTATTAAGGGAAATGAACGCACTTGAACAAAAAATTAATACCTGGTGTGGTTGTTGGGCATTTTTCTTTCAAAGCTCTCAAGGTGCTTTTTTTTTTTTTAAGCAACCATAAAACAAACCCCCTGGATACTGGACAGCAGTGTAAGAGTCATGAAAGGGCTACGGGGTGAGGTTGGGCAGTGCAGGGGTATGGTTAACTAGCCTGTAGCCTTGACCGATCAGAGGTAAATGTCGGGAGAAACAGGAGACACACAGCAGTCCTCCCTTGGTATCCACAGGGGATTGGTTCCAGGACCAAAATCCACATGTGCTCAAGTCCCTTATATAAAATGGCATAGTATTTGCATATAACCTATGCACATCCTCTTTAAACCAACTCTAGATTACTTATAATACCTAATACAATGTAAATGCTATGTAAATAGTTGTCATACTGTATTTTTATATGTATTTTTTATTGTTGTATTGTTATTTTTTATCGTTTTTTCCCAAATATTTTCAATCTGATTGGTTAAACCCACGAATGTGGACCCCGTGAATATGAAGGGCCAACTATATTAGCTTTTAGGTCAGACTCCACATCCCAGCTCTTCCACTGACAAGCTGTGTGACCCTGGGCAAGTTACTTAACCAGGCTAAGCCTCAGTTTTTCCATCTATAAAATGGGAATAATAACACTTGCCTTTCAAGGGTGTTGTGGAAATTAGGAATTATGCATTATGAGCACCTGGCCCAGAAGTGCTCTGTGAATGGTAGCTATTGCTGCTGTGGCCATTGTTAATATTATTAATATTGACAATACCTGACATTTCAGAGTGTACACCCCATATCTGGCTGTGCATCCAAAATATCTGGGAAGCATTTAAGAAAAACTCCTGGGCCCCACTGAAGAGCCACTGAATGGGACCTTGTTGGGGTAGGGCCCAAGTGTGCCAGGCAGCTGCCACTCGCTCTTCCAGATACGCCCCACACCCTAGCGCACCCTGCTCTCTAGGGCTCAGCCGACTCACCCAAGGGTCCTGTGTCCCTCAGGCGAAGGGATGCCCCTGAAGCCCCTTTCCTATGGCTTCCCCACGCAGCATTCTCTCTCCTCAGATGCAGGCAGCTGCTCCCTACCAGCCCCTTCAGTCCTTGGGGTTGTTTTAACCTGTACCCGGCACTTTATTTTCACTGGGTGTGGTAAGATGACAGACATGGAGACAACTGCTCAAAGGAATGGTAATTCCCACAGCACACAGGGCCACATGAAGAAACCCCGGCCAGGCAGAAGGCCAGGGGAGCCTGGGGGAGCCAGGGAGGAGCCTGAGCTGAGCCTTTATTGGGATTTTCAGGGGAGGGAAGGGGTGAGGCAGGGAGCCAAGCTGAGCAAGTTTAGGATTGGCTAGTTTGAATAATTTTGGTACGCTCTGGGCTGTAGGGGTGGGCCCTATCTGTGTGGTACCTGGGTGATTCAGGGCAGGGGAAATGTTGGCTTGGCAGTGAGAGTTAGACAAAGGGGGTGGTCAGAGTGTGGGCATTAGATCGGTTGGTTTGCATATGAAAGGCATGCCTGAAGCCAAGTTGTTTGCTTCTCTAGGAATTAGCCCTGGGAGGGGAGTCTCTCCCTGGCCAGCAAGGCCCCAAGATGTCAAAGCATCAGAAAATATAAAAAACATAATTAATCAGGAGTGATGAATGCGCCCCCTGTCACAGCCCCGGGAAGTGCAGTGTGCCTTGTCCACAGCTTCATAAGTAACTCTCTATTAACTGCTCCTCAGATTAGCCATTAAGAATGCCCTCCGTTTCCCTGGGGCCCTGGCCAATACGGGCGGAATCCCCAGGTGACCCTGATGCAGCTGGCTGCTGGAGCAGGTGGTTTTTTGGAACCACCCGGTGCGATGGAGCTGATAGTTTGCAAAGCCTGCTCAGATGGTCTGTTTAGATCTTCATAGTAACTCTGCGTAAAAGGAAGACCTGGGAATGGTCACGGCGTGGGCCAGCCAGGAAAGGACTAAAGCACAGACTTTGACGGCTCCTGAGGGTTCCGTGGTGACCGCTGCAGGCTTTGGATAGACTTCTCCTAGTGCAGCTTTCAGAGCAGGCTGCTACTGAGTGGGTCCTGGAGGCAGGGCCGGCTCCCTGGGACAGGAGTCATCTAGGTCGTTGTACGACAGGAAAAGCCACTGTATTCCATGAGAGTCCAGATGCTTCCAGGCAGCAGGTACCAGGAACACTGGGGAAATTTCTAGATTTCCAGCTGAGTGGGATGCTTGTATAGTGTCAGCCGAGTGTCTACCCCCATGGCCCAGTCTTTGATCCACATTCTGGTTTCCATTCACCTCCCTGTTTTGCACCTCTGTGTCCTTTCCCACCCTCTGGCCTATTAATGAGCTTAGATTTAGACCTTCCTGATCTTCCCACCATGATCCTCTGCTCTACGCTGGCGGCTTGCTGTGGTGGCTGGATCGAAGGTGGCTGTGGGCCTGGGTGAGGAGGTGGGAGTCTTCACAGCCTGGGGGACGCTGCCTGCCCTGTGTGGTTTTGGACAATTCTTCTGGGCCATCTTCAGCGCAAGGAAGACAGTGCTTCAGAGCTGGGCTTGCAGGGGTCTGGAATCGCAGGAGCCTGCTTGGCTGATGGGCACTGTGCCCGCTGTGAACACTGGCTCCAGGCTAAGGAAGGACACGGGGCAGGGAAGGTGGAGCCAGATGGAGCGAGGAGGTCCTGGTAGCTGGCCCAGAGAGGAGGGCACAAGCCCAGAATGGCCATTTGAAAGCAAGCTACAGTCCAGGGAGGGGCCTTGCGGGAAGCCTCTACCAGATGTGGATCAGCCAGGACTTCCCATTAATTTATGAGTTTAGCCGCCAGCTGCTCTGTGTTTGTCAGGCAGATGTCTTCGTGCTGAGTTCCCAATCTCTGGGTATGGGTGTGATGAGGGACTGGTAATTAGCAAAGTAAAGTTCTTGGAGATGTTTCTGTGGCCCGTCCCTGCGTGGCCATCAGGACTCTCGGGGAGGAACGTGCATCTCCCCACAACCGATGGTGGTTATCAGCAGGTGCAGGCAGTGTGGCTGGGAGGTGGCCCACTGATGGCTCTGCTGACAGGGCAGGGGCTCTTTGAAGAAGGCAGCAGCTGGCAGAACTCCCCTAGGCTTGATCAGAAGTGTGGACAGACGAGAGGGCAGGTCACCACTGTCTGCCCTACGCTCAGCCCGCCCGAGAGTTCTTGGCTGCAGCCTTCCCCAGGCCCTGGCTGCAGATCACCCATCTCCTCTTCTTCAAACATCTATTCCAGGGACTGACACACCTTCAGCGTGTGTGTGTCATGGTCCATTATAGAATGTGGAGGAGCTTATAAAAACAATATCTCAGAGTAAGGATGTGAACACTGCCCAGGCAGACTAGGCCAGGACCAGGGAGGGACAGATAGGAGGTGAACCAGAAACCTATACACTGGGCAGTGTCCTGGAGGGAACAAGGTCCTTCCTAATCATGTTTAAAGTTGGGAATTTATCCACTCCTCGGCATATCCCCCAAAAGGATTGAAAGCAGGGACTCAAACAGATATTTGTACCCGCCCCCTTCATGTCAGCATTATCCACAGTAGCCATGAAGTGGAAACAACCCACTTGTCCATGGAGGGAGGAATGGACGAACATGTGGCATATCCATATAATGGGGTGGTATTCAGCCTTTAAAAAGCAAGGAAATCCTGGCACATGCTACAACACGGATGAACCTTGAGGACATTATGCTAAGTGAAATAAGCCAGTCACAAAAAGACAAATAGTGCATGATTCCACTTCCATGGGTACCTAGAATAGTCAAATTCATAGATGGAAAGTAGAATGGTGGCTGCCAGAGGCTGGGGTAGCAGGAAATGGAGAGTTATTGTTTAATGCGTACAGAGTCTCAATTTGGGAGATGAAAAATTTCTGGAGGTGGATGGTGGTGATGGTTGCACAACACTGTGAATGTGCTTCATGCCACTGAACTGCACAAGTAAAAATGATTATGATGCTAAGTTTTATGTTATGTGTTTTTTACCAGAATAAAATTTTTTAATAATTTTTAAAAGTTAGGAATTTATAAATTAAACATCAGGTCCTGTCCCCCAGCACACAATCAAGGGAACTGCAGGCTTCATGACCTCAGCCCAGCCCTTCCCTCTGAAGCGCCTGGCTACAGGGCGAGGGGGGTTCCAGGGAGGGGAACAGGGGCATGGTCAGGGTCAGCTCCAAGGAACGAGGGGTGAGGCATGGGTGTGAGTGGGGTGCAGTGGCTTCCATGGGTGTGAGTGGGGTGCAGTGGCTTCCACAGCTTCCAGGAGCGGGGAGGCAACTCTTCCTGAGGTAGGGTGAGGATTAAATGAAATAATTCTCTCCAGCCCTGGGGAAGCCCTCAGGAAAGATGAGCTGAGGTTATTGTTGATATTCCTGCATTCACCTTCATCTGCACAGTTTCCCCTCACACGTGAGCTCAGTTCATTGCCTTCCTCTTTCTGGTACTGGGAATTCCTCACCACCTTTCCCAGCTAAGGCAACTTCTCCCAAGTGAGGGGCATGTGCCCCCAGGAAATATTGTTATGTTACGCACAGGTGGGGCATTAAATAACGTCTGTCCACCTGGAGAGCCTGCCGATTCTAGTTCTTTCTCAATGATATCAAGGAGAAAGTCTCCTGTTGGTGCAGGCATGTCCTTAACACCTCTGTAACACTTGCTGATTTCCCCCTTGGTTAACAAACAGAGAGAGAAGGCTTCGGGCTCCAGCTGCAGTATCTGGTTATAATTTAATAACTTCCTTTTTTTGTATTTATTTTTAGAGTTTCCTTCTATTTTTGGCAAGTGGAACTGGTTTTTTGTTTACCATACTGTATAATGTTTACTTTTAAAATAACTTCTAAAAAATGAGTCAATTTTAAAAAATTAAATCAGTAATAGGAGAAGAGGCATATGGCTCTAGCAGAAATCACAGGGGGGTGTGTGGTGGGGTGGGAATTTGGCAACACATAAGTGGAAGTTCGAGAGACCTAGAGAATTCCTAAATATCCTTCAAATTAGCACAAATGTGACCTCCTCTCTGTAGTTCTCTGACAACCCACTCCCCAAACAAAACAACACAGAATAGCAATGTTCAGAGCACAAATTTCTATGAAAACTGCCTCTTTGTGGTATGTCTAAAGAACACACTTCCTAAGGCATGGAGCAGGGTGGGGCCCCCCGGGTGCCCAGCCCCTAGCTTAGGGACACCCAGAGCAGACATAGGGAGTGTTTGTCACCTAGCAGTTGCTGGCTGAGAGGGTGGGAGGGCCTCCTCCAGGGGCAGGGAACAGCAAGACCCTCGCATTTCTTCAGGTCCTCGGAGCACCCTCCTTCCCAAAGGCCTCCAGGCAGCAGAAGCCCCCGTGCACCTCTCTAAGAAGAGAGTTCAGGAAAGGAACAGTGAGCTGTGAAAGGGAGGGGGTGTAAAATAAAGGACTCCAATTCAGGATGGAGTCCACGTCTTGACTCACCTGTTTATGAGTTTCTCCAACTTAAACTTGTAATAACAATAGTAGTGTATGCTGCCATGGTATTTTACATTTTATGTACATATATATTTTATGTCTATTATTTTACCTATTCTTCCAAATAAATCCCCAATGTAGGGACTATTATCCCCATTTTACAGCTGGGGAAACTGAGGCTATATCTTACCCTCCAGTCACACAGCTGGAATAGGGACACAAACTGGCATCTCCTGATTCCCATATCCATTCTGCTGCCTCACTTGGACTTCTGTGTCACCAGCTGACCCTCAGACACAGCGTCCTTCCATCTGGCCAGCCTGGTGTGGCCAGAGCTGCTCTGACAGCCCCTCCCAGCTGGACGGGAATATTATGCCTCCAGTGGACTGTGACCACTTCTGGATGTTTTCCAGTGTGGCCAAGGGGCAGCAGATGTGGCCAGGACCATTGCCCCCAGCAGCAAAGACCCAGGAAAGAGCCACACACTGGATTGCAAAACCCAGAACATGGGGCTGGGGGTGAGGGTGCTGCCTCATCGTGTGCTCTCCAGCCCCGGGAAGTAGTAAGGCTGTGGTACCCAGGACTGCCTCGGTTTCCTGCAGCTGTATTTGAAAGCACCAGGACCCTCCGGCTTAGCAAACCTTAGAATGATCACATGAAAAAGGCCAGCTCTTTCTTTTGTGACAACTTTAAGAAAAAAAAAAACTTGGCTTTTTAAAAACTACTATGACAACAATGGCGACAACTAGCACTATACTATTAATGGCTGGCGAGCGTTGCTCTGCACTCCCCAGACATAGCAGCTCATCGAATCCTTGCAACCCCATAGGTCCTGCTCATGCCACCATTTTAAAGATGTGGAAATGGAAACCGAGCGGAGGGCAGAGGCTGGAGAGGCATTCAGAGGCCCTTCAAGAGCCTCTGGGGCGCGTGGCCGGGAGGCAGAGGAGCGTCCCCACAGTGGGCTCCAATGGGGGCCGTTCACAGGATGGGACTCGGGAAAGAGGAGGCGCTGAGGGAGCAGGTGGTGCGGACACGATGGCTTTCAGGTGCCTCGCCTCCGTGAAGGTCTCTTCTTGAAAAAGTCTTTCTCAAAGGCTTTGTGACATGTTGTTTTCTGAAGTGTGCACTGTGGAGTTAGACTCAGAGGTCTGGAGCCCAGCTGGGAGCTGGAGGGAGAGGAGCCCACAGCAGCCACAGGCTGATACGCACTGTCCCAAGTCTCCCTGTCCCGGCACTCCAGCCCCGCACAGCACTCGCCGAGTTCTAACCACTAGATCATCTACTTGCTTATCATGTTTGGCGCACTCACTTTGCCTGCCGTATCCCGCTAGAATGTGATTCCCCACCAGGGCGGGGATCTTTGCTGTTCACTGCTGTGTTGCCAGCACCAAAGGGATCAGAACATGCTAGAATATTCTAAAGAGGGCCTCTTCCTCTTGCACACTCTGAAAGCCACCCAGCCTTGCCCTGGGTGCCGAGGGCCTGTCCCTTGAGGAGGGGCTTGGAGTGAGGAGGGGTCAGCGATGCCCCACAGCAGGCTTGCTCAATGTCAGAGGGGTTATCTGCCTCTGTGTGAAGAATGCTTTTAAACCTGTGCCTAGGTTCCTGACCTTCTGAGAGAGAAAACAGATGCACCATTTAACCCCTTCTTGCCCCTGGAGGAGCCCAGCATCTCTGGTTTTAGGGAGTCTGGTCAAGCTAAAGAATGTCTGGCCTTTGTACCCTAAGGGTTAATGACAACCTGGTGTTCCCAGGACCTGGCTCTTATAAGTCCCAGAGCTCACTGCAGGATCTCTGAACCCCCTGCCTCGAAGCCATCACCTGCCAGGGTCTTGATTAACAACTGGAAGGCTGACCCCTGATTTTTGACAGGTTCAGTGTACATGTTGTGCAAGGTCGTGAAGATGGAAGTACTATTTTCTCTTGCCACTGGGAGGTCAGAAGCACTTAATAAGACCCATGTCCCCCACCTGGCTGGGCTTTGGATATGCTTTTTAAATCTAGTGAACTATTTTTAGGGTTCTACTCAAAGACACCTCTTCACTCGTGTTAACAACCATGCATTAAATACTTGTTGTCATTTACAAGGCATTTTCACATAGGCAGCAGTGGCATTTTGGAAGGAGACGAGGCTTAGAGCTAAAGACTGCCTTTCAAGTGCAGGTGCTATTTTGCGATCTTGGGCAACTCAACCTCTCTGAGCTGTTTCCTTGTCCACAAAACTCTGCTGCATGGAGGTTGTTATAAGGCTGAGGTCCCACTGGGCATCTGAGGGCCACACCCAGCTTCTGGGCCCGTTTTGTTTGGGTTACACAGTGTTTTAAAGTACTTGAATTATTAACAGTTTTAAAATTTACATGTCCTTTGAAAGTTCAGCTTTCCATGTTCTTTAATGGAAAGTGGGAAGCTCTAGCAGCACAGAGCTGGCATTCATGCATTTCCACAGTCAGGGCTGAGTGGTGGCCCAAGCCTTCACATGTAACCCAGGGGTGCGGTGCCTTATAAATAGCAACGTGCTTGTAATCGTGCGTTACACCAGGGAGAAGTTATTTATTGTGTCTAACTGGGCTACATGAACATGGAAGGCACCCAAGTGACCATCAGCAGATGAGTGGGTAAACAAAATGTGGTCTATCCACACAACAGAATAATATTGAGCCCTAAAAAGGAAGGAAATCCTGACACATGCTACAACACAGATGTAAACCTTGAGGACATCATGCTAAGTGAAATAAGCCAGTCACAAAGGGACAAATATTGTATGATTTTACTCATAGGAGTTACCTAGAGTAGGCAAATTCATAGAGACAGACAGTCGAATGGTGACTGCCAGGGGTTGGGGGAGGGGAATGGGGAATCAGTGTTTAATAGTTTCAGTTTGAGAAGATGAAAAAGTTCTGGAGATGGATGGTGGCGATGGTTACACAACAATGTAAATAACTTTATGCCACTGAACTGTACACTGAAAAATGGTTAAGATGGTACACTTTGTGTTATACATATGTTATTGCAATAAAAAGGGGGGTAGGTGAATGACACCTGCAGACGGGTGGGGGGGGTGTCAGATTTCTCTCCCAAGCTGTACCCTTACCCACACCCATCATTGGGAAGCCCACAGCAAGAGGCTTGTTTCTCAACCCGAGGTCTCTGCAACCCAGGCTGGCTTCCGAAGAGGAGCAGGCCTCCCGGTATTTACGCTATGTGGACCAGGCAGGCCAAAGGGCTCGTACCTGCACAGCGTCCACGGCTGCAAAGGAAGGACCAGATGTTTGAGCTCTTCCTTGTTTATAAACGAAACGTCTGTTCCCATCCAGACCCCCTGTGTTTACACGATGGCAGGGGCTGGGACGGCTGGTTCGCATTTGGAAAGCATCCTTGGGGAAGCCGCTCCTTGGCGCTCTCCCGCGCACCTCTCAGCTGCGTGACCTCAGTCAGTTCATTAACTTCTCCTGCCTTGGTTTCCTCATCTGTGAAACAGAGATACTCATATTACCCACCTCACAGGGTGGCGTCTCAATGACTGTTTCTAAAGCACTTGGAACAAGGCACGGCGTGCAGTAAGTGCTCGATGCGTGTTTATCTTTGTTATTCCTGCCCCTTTGCCTTCTTGTGCCTGCGTCCTTCCAGACCCGGTGACAGTTTCACTCAACCTCATAGAATGAGCTCAGGAAAAGAAAACCAAATCCACCTACGTCTTGGGCTGTCTGAGAAAATAAACTCGTTTCCACACATCTGATTAATAGCACAGTTTTCACGAACACTTAAAATTCACAAATGTTTGTTTATTCTCCAGAGGTAACAGAAAGAGATCTTTATACTACATGCATGTTACCTAGCCTGATGTAAAAACCCTGGTTGTGGCTTAACGGTATGCAGCTCTCAAAATAACTGGAATCTCCAGAGCAAAAAAGCCCATTGGTGCTGCTGAAGTTCAATCACACTTTAAAAAAAAATTCCCTTTATTTAGCTGCACAGTGAGGCGTGAAATTGCACCTAACCATCCACTTACTGGCCCTTTGAACACTTAGCCCTCTGCAACATTTGGGCAAGGTGCGTGGTGCCAGCCTTCAGCTGTTTCTGCTTTGCTAACTATTTCAAATAAATAGCAAATGCTGCCTTCCCGTTTTCTCCGCCTTTTCCTGCAGTCGTCTGCTCTTCATAAATGTTCACTAATTTTCACACCAATTTCCATTTTGGCTCTAGTTCCGAAGAAGGAACCACAGGGACATTTGTTCATGAAAAATCTGAGAAATTTGATTTGGGAAACATTCTTTTTCTACAGGCATCTAATTATTGAAAGGATCTGACTTGTAATTTGTAGTTAAATTTGTTAAATCCCGGAAGGTTTTGATTTTTTGTTGTTGTTGTTGTTGTTTCAGTAACACAGAGTCAAAATTAAGTTAAAAATTTTTCCAACTTTGTGTTTGGCCTGATTTTGCATTTTCATCAGCTGTTATGGATGGGGCAATATTGAATAGCACAACAATAGTAATTTAGGGATTATTCAATGGGGGTGACTTATAGAAACTCGAAGCTTTTAACATAATATTTTCTTAAAAATGTTTCCTCTTATTGTGCCTGATTTAATACAGATTCTTCTCTTTTGTTCTTTATTCCTTTAAATGATTGAAATAAGTTAAATGTATACAGGTTTATCTTAGCCTCCAATGCAAAGATAAAAGGAATCCATATGAAAAGCACCCTATAAGTTATATCAATGACAGAAGAATGTTGAATTTTCATTACTGACCAGAGTAAATGCCTCAGCTGCTTTTGTTTAAAAGCTGCGTTGGAGATTGGGCCTGATTGCTAGGGGGGAAAAACTCCGACTTCACCTCTTGGAAACTCAATGTCATCGGTGAAGTGGTGGTAATAAAACAAGAGTTAAATTATTTGGAAATGTTTAACATGCATGGCACAGAGGAAATGTTGAGTATATGGCTACTTTTATCACAATTCCTTTCTCCTTTCCTGCCAAAATATTTAATAAGCTCCTACTATGTGCCAGGAGCTGTGCATGGTGCCAAGAATACAGTGCTAAGCAAACTCACCAATTCAAAACCAAACCTGCAGCACAGTGTCTGATTGCTTGGGCAGGAACTTTTGGGGCAGCTCCTTTAAGTACCACAGCTTGTCCCTATCTTCTCCTGATGTTTTCCTTCAGTTCTTTCTTAAACTTCTATAGAATTCACTGTCTGTGTTCTCCAATTTGCACCCCTATTATTTTGAATAGGAAAAAAAGTGCAGCCAATGTCCTTAGTATTTACTGAGAACACACCGTGCGCATGCCAAGACTGCTGCAGGCCCGTTTCCTCATTTCATCCTCTCACAAACTCCCTGTGAGGTAAATACTATTATCTACCCCATGTTACAGATGAGTAAACTGAGGCCCAGAGAGGTGATGCCAGTTGCCCAAGGTTGTTTGCTAGCAGGAAGAACTGTTGCATGTTGACTACCTTGTTCTCTCCAAAGTAGAAAAATTGTTTAAAATGGCCCAAAGCATTCCCATAGTTATCTAAGCTATTTAAAAAAATGGTAAGAGTATCTATTTACCATGACACTGAGTGGTCCTTCCCTGGGTGGAATTGCCTTGTAGCTAATCAGGCCCAGCCCCTGCTCGAGCCGGGTTTGGGAAAGCAGGAGGCTCGCAGGAGTGGCAGGTCACTCGGCCCCACTCTACCCAGCCTCTCTTCTCCTCGGAGTGATGGGCCTGGCTTTGCTGCTGCTGCCCCTTGCGGTGGAAACAGCCACTACAGCCAGGAGAGGGGAAGGGAGATGGCCCGGTCTGACTCTGGACAGTGACCAGCCTGGGCACACACTGCACCTCCTCTGGAGAGTCCTTTTAGCCATAAGGTCAGGGGAAGTGATTCAGTTGTGAGGGGCGAAGCAGCACAAGGAATTCAGCTTTTGGGCTGCAGCCAGTTCCCAGCTCTGCACAATCTCGTGGAAGGCCCCTGGTCCTGCTGCCAACAATGTGAAGTGGCTTGTTTCTGTTCCCCAGCCTGTGTCAGAGAGTGACTCTCTTAAAGGTGATGCCATCAGACTTTCCCGTGGGAATTTCTCCTATTTATTTCCTTACATTAAAAAAAAAAAAAAAGCCGGCATGGACTGAGACATCCCACTCACAGGCCCCCAAAACTGGAGTGTCATAAATAAGGGAGGAGAGATCTTGGATGTCTATCTTGCCTGCCTCATGGACTGCAGACCACACATCAGCAAGGTCTGAGGTTTTTTTTTTTTTCATATGTCCTAGCAACGTATGGCTGGTAAGACCTCTTATAAAATGTGAAGGACAAAAAAAGTTCCATGCATTTCTCGGGAGCAGGTAAAAGGTAAGAAAAGGAGGGGAAGTGGATTCGATGTGTATGTCTATTTTCACCGGAAGCAAAAGGCAGCTAGGTAGGGGTCAATATTTGTCAGACTAGATGGTAAAGCATCTCAGAAGCTAAGGCTTCTCAACAGTGTGACTCTTAAAGCTGTTTTGGCCGTTCAGGGGAGAGTGGCCACAGCATAATGTGGACATCTTTTACTTCTCTCCCTCTCACAGAGCCTCTTCTCATAGCCCAAATTATGCTTGCTAGTTTAGGCTAACAGGTTATTAGGATTACTTTTTCCACTTGACAGAGCTTTCCTTACAGTTTTGTGTGCATTGAGCACAGACCCCATGTCACTGGGGCTGGCAGTCACGGTCCCACCGGACTCTGCTCTGTCCCCGGAGCTGGACGGCCAGTCAGGCAGGCTGGTCCGGCTCTCCCCTACCAGGACGAGCACTGCTGTGCTCATCTTTGCAAAGGATTTTTTTCTGCTTGGTTATTTTCCCCTTGTGATAAAGAGTTGTAGGCACTGTAAATCTGTCTTGGCCTGAGAAAGGTGCTTCTGTATTAGGTCTACTGAATGTTGTTTATTTTATTAAATCTGGAGATTCTCTGCACAGAGAAAGTCTCTGGGTTCATGGCTGTTCAGGAGACTGTTGGAACTGATTAGGCCAAACCAGAAATAAATACACTATGAACATAACAAACAGCTTTCCCTGACAAATTCCAAGTTCAATGCTTTTTAAAACACATTTCTGTAATTATAAAGTAAGGCCTATTCATAATAGAAAACAGAAAATATAAAGAAGGAGATAAAAACCACCCATTGTACCACCATAAAGAGGTAACAGTTGTTATTAACATTATGTTGAATTTTCTTCTTTTGGCCTCAAAATTATTTATGTGTGTATAACAAAACTGAGAGAACACTCTCTGTGTTAGTTTTGTAGCTTTTTTTGTCTTTACCATATCATGAACATATTTCTGCATCATTCATTAAATTGTTTTTTAAAAATTTCATTTTATGTTTAACCCTTTTTATTATGAAAAATTTCAAACACTGTACAAAAGTAGAGAGAACAATATGAACTCCACATACCAATCACCTGGTTTCAACAATTATCAAAGCATAACCAATCTTGTTTCATCTATAAACATCTTGTTTCCCACCTATTAACCACCTGGATTATTTGGAAGCAAATTATAGACATCAGATCATCATATTTATTTTTTTGGTAAATGTTTCAGTATAAATATTTAAAAGTCAAAGACATTCTTAAAAAATCAACAAAATAACATTTATTACATATAAAATTTAAAAAGTTAACACATGCTTAATATCCATTAACTATCCATTTGGTGTTCAAGTTTCCCCAGTTGTCTTATAACTTTTTAATGGTTTGAATCAGGATCCAAACACTTGGCCTATATTGTGATTGGTTGATTTGTCCATGAAGTCTCTTTGAGCCTATAGGTTCTGCCTCCTTCTCTCTCATTTTTCCTTGCAATTTATTTGTTGAAGAAACCCAGTCAATTTGTTCTGCAGTTTCCCATCATCTGGATTTTGGTGATTGCCTTCCTGCCATGTCATTTAATATGTTCCTCTGGCCCTGTATTTCCTGTAAATTGGTGGGTAGATCTGCTGGCTTGAAGAGATTCAGGTTTGGCTTTGGGGTAAGAATATTAAGTGGCAAGATGTACCCCCACCAAGAGGCATAGCGTGAATGTGTTTCTTTTTGCAGTGCTAACAGGCCTTGACGATGATTGCCCGGATCCATTATTTTATTAGGGATTTGTAAAATGGTGATATTCTAATCCTGTTACTCTTTGTTATTTATTAGCTAGAATACTTCTATAAAGAGAAACTCCCCCTCATCAGCTGTTCCGTTACCCTCTGGTACAGTTCACTTAGAAACAGCGGAGTAGATGTTTTGTATTTTTCCCCCTTACTTACCAATTTTCAAAATAATAAGTTTGTTCCCAAGCATCCTCCAAAGGTGACCAGTGAGTTCTGTTTTTACTACAATTATGACCTCATGCATTTACACATATTTGGTGGATTTCAACCTATTGCAGTTATTTCTATTAAGGCTTAAGGTATCTCAGCTTTGGCCAGTGGGAGCTACACGGTGGCTCATGAGTCCTGGTGACATGACCCTAACTGTCTCTGATGGTTTCTTTGCTTCCACTGTGACAAGATGGTCCAGGCTCATCTTATATGTATATTCCTTTAAGGAGGAAATACGTAGAGACCATAGTCTGGTGCTGTGAGTACCCATTGATACAGATTAGTTATTTTTTCTGTGCCTTTTTAGCAGACAGAACTAGAAAAATGTTTGCCTATTTGTTTTTAAGATAAAATGCATCCTAAATGCATGCTGCCATTTTCAATTTATATTCCAGGTTACCAAGTTTTACCTAACATGCCTTTTTTTTTTTTTTTTTTTTTTGGTTTTTTAGAGACAGGGTCTCACTCTGTTGCCCAGGCTAGAGTGCAGTGCCATGATCGTAGCTACTATAACCTCAAACTCCTGGGCTCAGGGATCCTCCTGCCTCAGCTTCCCCAGTAGTTAGGACTGCAGGTGCATGCCACCACACCTGGCTAAGTTTTCTATTTTTTGTAGAGACAGGGTCTTGATATGTTGCCTAGGCTGGTCTCGAACTCTTGGCCTCATGCAGTGCTCCCACCTCAGCCTTCCAGAGTGCTGGGATTACAGGTGTGAGCCACTGTGCCCGGCCAGTTTAACATGATCTTTTGCCCTTGCTGAAAATCCTGCTGCTAAACACCACCAACCTAATTCACTTGCTTTATTCCACTATACACATGCAACACTACCTTCAGCAATATGGTTACCAAACACAATTTAAGTGGCTTTTGTTTTTCTTTAGGCATTTCTTTTTGTTCTTAAGGAAAACCTTCTTTTTAATGGGGGCATGATACTCTATCTTTGATATAAAATTTTTTCTGCTTTTGGACATTAAGATTATATTCAAATTTTTGCTATTGTAAAGAATGCTATAATAAACATCCTTGCCTTGGACTTTTATTAATATTTCCAATCAATTCTTTAGGCCTGACTTTTAGGACTGAAAAGAGGCAGTCAATGGTAGTGGGCACGTTTAAGCCCACACACATAATGGCTTGTTCTAAAAAAGGACCAAGCTAAGCATGGAAGGGCCTGCAGCACTGTGATCAACATTTTTCATTATCATTAATAATAATTAATGGTTCAGTGTTACCAAACAGGCTCAGAAGAGGGTCCCTCATCATTTTATCTCAGTGCGTTTTTAAATTATCAGCCATAGGTTTAGGGGACAGTTGTAGTTCTATTTTGAACTGCCTTTGGAATGGGAAATCAGGGAATTTCAGTGCTTTTCTTACTGATTTGCGTAGGCCTGTTTAATATCTTAAAGACAACAATCCCTTGTTATGTGTGTTGCAAATATTTTCCTCATTTTCTCATTTGCCTTTCAATTTTTACGTTTTTTTAATATATGAAACTTGAAAACTTTGATCAAGTTTGTTGATCTGTTTCTTTTATGTCCAGTTCCATCCGATATCAGTTAAATGTTTACCTATATTTCCTTCTGGTTTACACAAGGCTTCATTTTTTCCCCCTACTTTTATTGTTTATTCCCTTATTACAAAAGTAATCCATATTTGCTGTGGAATTATAAAAGCTTAGGGAAATATAGAAGCTTAGAAAAATATAGAAGGCTTCATTTTTTTTTACATTTAACTCTTTTTCATAAATCTGGTATTTATTATGGTGTCAAGGTTGAGGAGAGGATGTGACTAGAGGCTCTTCCACATAACTCGTCATCTGTCCCAACACCATTTCCTGAACAATGTTTTTCTCCCGTATTGTGTACAGAATTGTTTGGCATATGAGAGTCTTCTTTCAAAAATCTGCCCCAGTGCCCGTTTGTTTCAATTCGTGTGGTTACGTAATTCTCGTTAATGACTCAAGTCACTTTGTTGTTATTTTTTTCCTTCAAACATGTCTTAGTTACTCTTGTGTGTTTCTTCTAAATACACACGAGAATTATTTGGTCAAGCTACTCTGGTGGTTGGGATGGCTCTAGCCGGAGCGGGGGCTTCCTCCCGGCGGGGTGGGCTGAGCAGGCGCGAGGGCTGGCCGCGGGCTCCTGGGGTCCCACCGCGTGGGGCTGCGCAGGAGCAAGGGGCTTGGCGGGCCTTGGGGCCACGCCGCACGGCGGAGGCGGGAGACGTGGGTGTGGAAGCTGACTCCTCCGTGTCCCGTCCGGTCGGCTGGGCAGACGGCGGTGCTGCCCGGAGAAAGGAGGGACAGCGCCGAGGTCTTGCGACTCCCAGACCCCGCCAGGTGTTACTATCGCTCTCCCTGCAGAGGGGGCCTGGGCTCACTTCCCCGTGCGACTTGCCCTGGCGACGCGTGTTCTGGGCGCCCCCTAAAGCCCGCAGGTGCTCCCCGCTCCTGCCTGTGGCCTGGTGTGCCCCGCCCCAGGTCACTCTGTGCCAGGTCTCTTCTCCCAAAGAGCGGTCCTAAAAGGTCTAATGCGGGCCTTATTCTCCTCCTCACCCTTACATTGGTGGACTCAGTCAACAACTGGTCAGTGTTAGGAGATGAATTGTGTCCTCCCCCAAAAAAGCTTTGTTGAAGTACCTCAGAATGTGACCTTATTTGGAAACAGGGTTGTTGCAGATGTAATTAGTTAGGATGAGGTCATATTGGAGTAGAGCAGGCCCATAATCCAATTAGACTGGTGCCCTTGTAACAAGAGGGACGACTGTGGAGACAGTCGTGTGCACAGGGAGAAGCCCGTGTGGTGGCCCAGCAGGGACTGGACAAGCCAAGGACAAGTCAGGGAATGGACAGGCCCTGTCCAGCAGGGACTGGACAAGCCAAGGACAGTCAGGGACTGCCGGCCACCACCACAGGCTGGGAAGAGGCAAGGAAGGATTCTAGCCAGAGTCTCAGACGCCACCTGGACGTCGGACTTCTAGCCTCCTGAATGGAGAATGAATTTCTGTTGTTTTAAGCCACCCAGTTTGTGGTCCTTTGTTACAGCAGCCCCAGGAAACTAAGAGACTCAGTAAAGGATTAGCAAATTATCCTGTAAAATGGTGCAAAATTCAGGCCCTTCACCCACTCTGGTAGGTCTTCCCTCTTTCAGAGGAGTGAGGATGTGTGTCTCCAGGGACCTGTGGTTCTCCTGGGAGCTAGGAACAAGAGAAGGGAATACCAGACGCGGAGCCTCTGCTGGGAGCCACGCCCACCCTTGGTTCTTAGCAGGTTTGCTCATCTGAGCCTCACAGTTCTGCCCAAGGGTTACTATTATCCCCGTTTCACAGGCGAGGAAACTGAGGCCCAGAGACATCAAATGCCTTACCAAAAGACTGCAGGCTTCTCCTCCTTCCTGGCCACCCCACGCTGAGCCAGGCATGCCCCTCCGGCTTGTCATCACTTGGGGCTGTGCGGGTCCTGTTCTTGAACACGTGCTTTTAGCTGACAGCATGTAGCCTGCGGGCCTAGGTATTAGTGTATTTGATAACCATAAAGAAAGTGGTCATTTGTCTACTTTTTGATCTGAGTTGCTTTCTATAGGCTTTTAAATTTAGAAACTGGTTGGAATGAAGTACTATATGAGCTTTTTCATTTCTTGTCAGCAATTCTCAAACATTGCCCGGATTTATTAACCTGGTCCTTGAGATAGGATTGGGGGTGGGTGGGCCACATATTTAAAAGAAAAAAATCCTTTCAACTTCATCTGTGCTCACTTTGCAGGGCTATTACTTAACTGTCCAAATGTTATGTTTCTGTGTAATCGTTACTGTGCTCCACTGTATGAAGAGGGAAAGAAGGTTTGCAAAGACAAACACATCTTCTTTTTTCTTTCAGAGTGTGATATTTGAACTCTTTCTATAAAATGGCTTTATCTTATTTTTATAATCCCTGCTCCTAGACTGAAGCTCCTGGAAAGCTAGGGACTAGTTTTTTCTTTCGTTTTGATCTCTTTTGTCCAGCACAGGCAGGCAGAGAGGTTTTGAGAGTCAGTGTGGAATAATGGTGAGAAGTGAGACAGACTGCCTGGCTTTGAATTCCTGCTCTGCCACTACTCCTGAAAAAGTGTGTGACCTCGGGCAAGTCATTCACCTCCTCTGTGCCTCAGTTTCATCATCTGTGAAATGGGTATAACATCCAACATCATTGCCTTTGCTCTCATCTTCATCGTGGAGAGTTGGTTGACTAAAAGAACAAATGACTTGGCCCCACGTAAGTATACCGTGGACCAGCCTTAAGAATCCTATTAGTTCCATGTTCTGGGATTCTGTGGAAGTGGAAACTTTTAAATTAAGGAGCAGATTGCATGGTCACATGAAGCTTGGATGCTTAAGGATAAATACTGCAATAACAGTTGGAATTGGGCAAGATTCCAAATCCACACAACCACTCTCCCCACAGCATATACAACAGCACCATCTGCAAATCTGGAATTACTCGGAAAGTGAGTAGTTCTATAAGAAGAAAAGGTGCTCCATCATGGTGTTTTTTTTAATGGCTGAAAGAATTTAATACAGTAGGGAATCCATTCACATGGCTGACAAATGTTAAAATATAGAGGGTATGTTGTGTATGCCTTTTTCCAGATACCCAGTTCTCTTCCCCACAGAACACCAATGCATTAGTTTTATTCCATATCCCTCCAGAGATATTTTATATGCATACAAGCATATGTTTGTGTGTGTATCTCCTTTCCCACTTTTTTTACAAATGTATATCATACAGCACACACTGTTTCTTACCTTGTTTCTTTCACTTAACAACACGACTTGGAGATCTTTTCCCTATTAGTACATGAAGAGCTTTCTTGTTTATTTGTATAGCTATACAGTATTCCTTTGCATGGATGTGCCCTGGTTTCTTTAACCAGACCACTACTCATGGTCATTTCGGTTGTGTCCACCCTTTTGCCCTTACAAACAACACCATGGAATAAATGTATACATCCATCATTTCCTATACATATAAGTATATCCAACTGACCAAGTCCTAGTGGAAATTGTGGGTCAATTAGCCTTACTAATTTTGATGGACATTGACAAATTGACTTACGATCAATTATCAATGTTGCACCATGTTATACTCATGGTCCACCACCCCCTCACCTCGCTGTATTAGCAAGTGTAGGATCAAGCCGTTCTCATGGATAAAAAATAGTATCTCAGAGGAGTTTAATTTGCTCTTATTATGAGTATGGTTGAACATCCTTTCCTTTTCTGTAAATTGTTTGATCATAGCTTTTGTTTCTATTAGGTTGTTGGGTTTTTTCTTAACAATTTGTAGGAGCTCTTTGTGTGTTATGGAAATAAGCTCTGTTTGTTATGAATAAATTGAGCTGAATATATTTCTTCCCAGTGTGTCATTAGTCTTTTGATTTTGCATATGATAGTTTTTAGAAATACAGACATTCTTAATTTTTATTTAATCCATTTTATCAGTCTTTTCTCTTATGGCTGCTGGGTTAGAAAGATTCTTACCACTTCAAGTTTCTAAAAGAATTTTCGCTTGGTTTCTCTCATGTTTACCTTGGTATCTTGGATCTATTTGGAGTTTGTCCTGTATAAGGGGTGGCGTGCACCTTCCCTTTAAGAGCATGCCCCTATCACTTCCACTCACTGGCCAGTCATGTGGCCACACCTAACTGCAAGGAATCTGGGAAAAGTAGGGTTTATGCCCTTCTAAAATTTTTCTTACTCTAGGAGCGGGAGAAAATGAACACTGGGGACAACTAGCAGTTGGAGCCTTAGTTAGTGTATGAAAGTGACACTTCCCACATGCCCCCAGGTGGCCACATACCCCTGTCTGCTTGGGAACCCTTCCGTGTGCTGGGGCTTGCTGGAGCAGGAAGGCCCGGGGTCTGGTATTCTGTCTTATTTCGTTGTAGGGCCGGGAGGGTGTGTAATTCCCATATCCACATCAGCCTCGTTCACTCTCAGGGGCTGACTTTGGAAGGCTGCCATTTCATGGTAAGTGGATCTTAACAGTGACAAGGTATAACCTGGAATCAGGTATCTGATACTTGCTGAGGTGTGACGGACACTGGTAATGGAGGTCAGGCTTTGTTCTCCTTTGCCAGGGATACAGTAGATGCCCATAAACATGGGTTGATGACTACTAGACCGATGGGGGTGAAAGTATCATTTGGACACAATCAACAAAGCTCAGTTCACATCCCATACTTAACAGCACTGGACCTGACCATGTGCCAATGCTTTTGTCACTGGAGCTGTGCAAGAGGGTGCTTTATGTGTAATCTCCTCAGAAACTTATGAAGACCAGACAACAAAAGCTCTGCTGTCTCTGGGGCCCCTTCTCTAATTAGGAAAAATAGTAAAGAAAAAGGTGGGGTGGGGCGGGGGAGGTGCGGCAGCTTTCGAGTTTGAAAGCTGTGTTTAGGCCGGGACAGTTCTGCCTTTAATTATCCTGTCTGAGTTGACTTTAATGAGCATTATTTTTAATGCCTTCATTTCAGGGGGGTGGGGAGGAGTGCTTTTTGCATCCGAGCATGTAAAATAACTTTATTCACTAAGCTTGAAAGACAGTGTTGTCACTGTTGGGTCTGTACCAGCTCTGAGCCAGAACCCTCTTATCAGAGTCTCAGCTAGAAGGCGAGCGGCCAGTCACTGTCAGAGAATCACAGGACTTGGGCTGGCCTGGGACCTCCTCCCTCAACCACCTCCCAGTGGCAGACATGTGGGAAAACAGTGCTGGACACAGGGCAGGCAGGGTCAGCCTGTGAGAGCCTGACATCTCCTCAGCTGGTGTCTCAGTCCATTTGGGCTGCCATAACAAAAATACCTTGGACTGGGTAATTTATAAACCACAGGCGTTTATTTCTCACAGTTCTGGAGGCTGGGAAGTCCAAGATCAAGGGGCCAGCAGATTCGGCATCTAGTGAGGGCTGTTGCTCAGGGATGGCAGCTTCCATGTTTCCTCACATGACGGAAGGGGATAGAACAGCCAGCGTAATGGGAGGTGTTTGGGTCAGGGGGCCCTGCCCTCATGAATGGATTAATGCCATTATCATGGAAGTGGATTCATTGTAAAAGAACGAGTTCAGCCCCTTCTTGCTCTCTCTCTGGCCATGTGACACCTTCCCCCAGGTTATGACACTGCAAGAAAGCCCTAGCCAGATGCTGGCCCCTCAATCTTGGACTTCCCAGCCTCCAGAACTATGAGCCCCATAAATTTCTGTTCATTATAAATTACCCAGTCTCAGGGACTCTGTAATGGCATAACAAAATGGACTAAGACAGGCACCAATCCCATGCATGAAGGCAGAGCCCTCATGACCTAATCTCCTTCTAAAGGCCTCACCTCTTAATACTACTGCATTGAGGGTTAGGTTCCAATAATGAATTTGGGGGGAACACCAACAATCAAACCACAGCAGATGGCTTCTTCTTGACATGCCATGCAGACTGTGTCCATGCTCAAAGAGAAGGCATCACCATCAGCTCATTGGCCCAACAGAAACTGGAGTCAGTCCCTCTAACCCTGCCAGCCCCCACCCCCATTCCAAGGGTCCCTGCTGGTCCAGTCACTGCTCTCCCTGCCTTACTTCAGACCCTACATATTCTTACCCTTCCAACATATTCTCCCCCTTCCAACATATTCTCCATCTTCCCACCTAATTTACCTTTTCTTCTTTTTCTCTTTCACATAGAGTCATGCATCACTTAACAACAGAGATACATTCTGAGAAATGTGTTGTTATGTAATTATATCCTTGTGTGAACATCATAGAGTGTCCTTACACAAACCTAGATGGTACAGCCTACTAAAAATCTAGGCCATATGGTACCTATTGCTCCTAGGCTACAAACCTCTACAGCATGTTAGTGTACTCAGTACTGTAGGCAGTTGTAACACAGTGGTAAGTATTCATGTATCTAAACATAGAAAAGGTACAGTAAAAATATGGCAGTATAATCTTAGGGGACCACTGTCATATATGTGGTTCATCATTGACCAAAATATTATGTGGCACATGACTATATAATTTTTTAAAAGAACAAAGGTAATATAACTACATTTGGAAAACAGAAATAAGGAAGAAATAATTATGTATAATTCTATAGCCTAACAGCCATCAATTTTTATGCATTTCCTTCTAGTATTTTTTAATCATGAACATAATTATTCTCATAATTATAGTTTATAAAGAACCATTTTTTCTTGGTTTTCTCTCATAATATTTCTATCATAATTTCTCTAATAAGCTTTTTCCTAAATATGTTCTCTAGTCATTCAGTAGATGTGTACTATTTAAGCACTTTTCTATTATACTGTGGTTAGCTTCTAATTTTTCATCTTTACAAACATTGCAAAGAACATTTTCATATGCAGAACTTTTTCAGTATTTTGAACTATTTCTTTGGGATAGATTCACAAGGTCAAATAAAATGAAGTCTTGTAGCCTTTGATTTTGCAAAATTGGTGTTGAGTGTTTTATGCATTTTGTAATATCATGAGCAGTGTTTAAAATGCCAGTTTCATAGTACCTATGACAGCAGTGGGTATCATGAGTTTTCTAAATTTTTTCCTGTTTTGAAAAGGTGAAAATATAGGTGGAAAAAAATTTTTTTTCTCCTTACTGGAAGAAGTACTACATGTTCGTTGTATAAAACTTCTTAGAGAAGCCAAAAGAAAATTAAAATCAACTATAATCTTGCCCTTAGTGCGCAATAAATACTGGTAATATTACGGTCTGTATCCTATCTGAATTTTTAAAAATATGTGTATATAATCTGTCTTACTCTGTTTGTGCTGCTATAAAGGAATACCTGAGGCTGGGTAATTTATAAAGAAATAAGGTTTATTTGGCTCAGGGTTCTGCAGCCTGTAGAAGAAGCAAGGAACCAGCATCTGCTTCCGGTGAGGGCTTCAGGGAGCTTCCACTCATGGCAGAAGGCAAAGGGGAACTGGAATTCTCTCTTGCTTCCAGTCTCTTCCCATGCAGAGATCACATGGCAAGAGAGCAGAAGCAAGAGAGAAAGAAGGATGTGCCAGGCTCTTTTCAACAACCAGTTGGGAACTAAGTGAGAACTTATTCACTCCAGCAAGAATGGCACCAAGCCATTCATAAAGGATATGCCCCCATGATGCAAGTATTTCCAAACAGGTCCCACCTCCAACATTGGGGATCAAATCTCAACATGAAACTTGGGGGGCCAAACAGAGGAAAACAACTCAAAACAGAGGAAAACAACTATGAAAGAAACGATCAACAGAATACCCTGAGTCTTAAGATCAAAAGGTCTCATTGAATACCTGGTAAGATTAATAGAGAACTATCTAGATATTTTGGGGGGAATTTATTGACATTTTCTTTATGTCTTAATATATTATTATATGTGGCCATATATTAGGTCACAACATAGTTTCAAAATCAGAAATTATATAGGTCCCATTATCTGACCATTAGGCTATACAATGAGATAACTAATAAAAATTTAAATGTGGCTAGGCTCAGTGGCTCACGCCCGTAATCCTAGCACTCTGGGAGGCTGAGCGGGGAGGATCCACTTGAGACCATGAGTTCGAGACCAACCTGAGCAAGAGCTAGACCCCATCTCTACAAAAAGTAGAAAAACTAGCCAGGTGTGGTGGTGCACGCCTATAGTCCCAGCTACTCGTGAGGCTGAGGCAGGAGGATCGATTGAGCCCAGGAGTTCAAGGTTGCAGTGAGCTGTGATAAGACCACGGCATTCCAGCCTGCGTGACAGAACAAGACTGTCTCATTCAAAAAAAAAGTTTAAATGTCAAAAAAGTGCTTAGAAATTAAAATTTAAGACCCCTATTTAAAAAAAACTTTTGGATACAAAAGAAGATAAAAGCTGCAATTTCAGGGAAATAAACATATGTATTTTTGGCATACCTAATCAAGAATACATAGAGCAAAAGAACTATATTTAACAGTAGGGATTAGAGATACAGGAGACTGGAAAACATTGTAAAGAGAATATTACATACAACTGAAAAAAAAATTTTTGAGACAGGGTCTCACTATGTTGCCCAGGCTGGTCTTGAACTCCTGGGCTCAAGTGATCCTCCTGCCTCAGCCTCCTGAGTAGCTGGGACTACAGCTGCACGCCACTGCATCCACCTTCAAAAAATAGTTTTAAGGAAAAATATAAAATACTAAATTTGACTGGCTTTGAGTTTAGTTGGTGTTTCTAACATATTGTTTGCCATTTAAGGAACAATTTCTAATTAAACTTTTTCACACCTTAAAAAGTACAGAAAACTTCCCAATTCCATTTACCAAGCTATTGTTATCCTTTATACTTTGGGATAATATTTATCAAGTGCCTACCATGTGAAGGACACTTGGCCAGGCACCAGGTTTATACAGTGATAAACAAGACCAGGATAGCACCTGCCATCACAGTATTGAAAGTCTATGGGGAAGATAGCCTAAAATCACATCAATAATTAGTCACAGTACTCCCAGAGACCCCAGCACCAGCCAGCCAATGCTCCCTACCAATAATTAGTAAGAGCCGGGCACAGTGGCTCACACCTATTATCCCAGCACTTTGGGAGGCTGAGGTGGGAGGATCACTTGAGGCCAGGAGTTCAAGACCAGCCTGGGCAACATGGTAGATCCCATTTCTAAAAAAATTTAAAAATAATAATAATAATTAGTTACAATAGAGATCACTGCTATAAAGGAGAAGTTCCCAGAGGGAATCTAAACTACCGTATTAGGTTGGTGATTTAGGCAAGGCTACCCAAGGGATGACTCACACTTAGCTAGGTGAAATGATACAAAAAGAGATCTCCAGGCAGAGGGAAAGGCATGTACAAAAGCCCTGGGGCAGCAAAGAGGGCTTGGTGGGTCAGAGAGAGCTAACCAAGCAGTGTGCAGTAAATGGGTTTCAGGTTTATCTCTGGCTGAGAACAACTGACATGGAAAATGTTGCGGATCACTGGGGTGGGCAAGTGTGGCTGGAGTGCAGCCGGCAATGAGGAGCTGGCACGTTCAGGGCCTGGAGGATAATGGGAAGAATCCTGGTAAGAAATCAGGACAGGTCTTAAGACCGGGAGTATGGTGCTCTGATTGTGTTTTTTAAAAGATCATTGTGTAACACTAACTCTTCTCAGACTTTTCAAAAATACAGAAGAGGAGGGAACACTTACCTCATTCTATGAGACTAGCATTACCCAAGCCAGAGAAAGACATTAGAAGAAAAGAAAATTACAGACAACCTATATGAATATAAATGCAAAAATCCTCTATGAAATATAGATGTGAAAATCCTCCATGAAATACAAGCAACCCAAATCCAGCAGCGTATTAGAAGGATTATGCATCATGACCAAGTGGGATTTATCCCAGGAATGAAAGGGTAGTTCAACATACAAAAATAAATCAATGTAATATACCACATTAATAGAATGAAGGGGAAAAAAACCCACATGATTATCTCAGTTGAGACAGAAAAAGCATTTGACAAAATCCAACACCCTTTTATGGTAAAAACACTCAATAAACTAGGAATAAAAAGGAACTTTCTTAACATGATAAAGGGCATTTGTGAACAACCCACAGCTAACATCCCACTGAATGATGAAAGGCCTTTCCCCCTGAGATCAGGAACAAGACAGGCATTGCTTGGCTGATACTGGTGCCTTCAAGTTCAGTGTGGGGGACCCATGGGCCTGGGGCCCAGAACTCCTGGTGGCCGCCGTACGGACACATGCTGGCCGGTGTGGGTCTCAGGGGGCAGATGAGTATGATAAAGCTGGTTCTGTAAATGGAGTGGAATGCTTTGGCTGCAAGTAACAGAAAACCTGACTTATCATGCCTTAAACAAATAGAGGTTTATTTTCCTCACATGACCAGAATTCTGGAGGGATGTCCTTATTAGAGTCAACTCAGTCACCTGACAACATCTTCAGTGTCCCAGGCTCTTTCTTTCTTCTGCACCATCCTTGTGTGTTGGCTTTTGGTCTCATACTTGTATTTCCAAAGTCCCAAGATGGCTACTCTGTCTCCAGGCATTACATCTTTGTACCAGGAAGGAAGAAGAGCAAAGGCTTCTTCTGAAAGAGCTTTGTCCTCTTTCTCAGCCCTCCCTGGCAGACTTCTTCTATCTTATTAACCCCAACTAGTCACCTGCCCTGCTAAGGAGAAGAAAACAACCATGACTCAACCCTGGGTCCGGGAGTCAGGTGGGGACTTACCTGTAATGGAACTGAGGCATCTCCATGTGCTCCCTGACCAAATTGAGGTCTGTCACTGAGGAAGAAGGTAGGAAGGAGACACAGCTGTTGGGTAGACATGGGGCTGGGTCTGTCACCATGAACACAGCGGTTGGTTTGTTCAGAGTCCACTTGTGTGTATGTATACAAGGCTATTGTGACAGACTTTTTCAAATCTCAGTCCAAATGTGAGAGATGAGGACAGTCTGGTTACACTATGCCCGTGAAATTCACCTCACTGTTGAGATATGAAACATGGCTAGTCTATAATGATTTGTCCCTAGGGACTTACAGCACGTCCAAGACTTACCACTTTCTGGCCTTGGGAGTTTCATGCCTAATGGACTTGTTCATTCTGCGACTTGCCTACCTCTATATTGTTTTTCTTGAGAATCACCTATGTGTCAAAGAGTAGAAGTAAATGATGAAGCCTTTCTGTGGAGTTGCTCTTTTCATTGAAATCCAATAAGGTAAAAACTTGCTGCTTCCATGTTTTTGTCCTGAAACTGGATAGTAGTAAGTTGAGTTTGGTAGTAAAATTCCTTGCAGAAGGTAAAAGAAAGGCTCATACTATGCTAAAGCCAACAAGAGCAGTTTCTTTACAAGTGGTGTGTGTGCACAGAGGCGTAATCATTTTGTTTGATGTGTCAGTGTTGGCCGCCTGTTGTGTGCTGTCCACCGTGCTGAAATTGTTAATGGTTAGAAGAATGGTTCAAAGAAGAAGGTTTGCTGTTACAATAAAGAAGACTGGATGTGAACATGGACAGGAGTAACAGTAAGCCTCTTAACTTCTCTAGTCTCAAATTTTCTCAACTGTAAAGTATAATAGTCACCTGCCCTGCTAATAATACCTACCTCCTAGTGCTGCTGTGCAGATTAAATGAAATGACATGAGATTATCATGGGTAGTGTCTGGCACTTACTGGGCACTGAAAGCATGTGAGGTGAGCTGAGCAGAGCGAATTGACTAGACTAGAGTCCGTACCCTCATGGGGGATACGTATTTAAACAGCATTAATACATGGTGGTATGTATTAGATGCCATGCTTAGAACTTTCTGGCCATTTGAGGCTGGTTTAACATTCTAAAGTCAATCAGTGGAATCCACCACATTAACAACTAAGAGAAACCACATGGTCTTATCATTAGATGCAGAAACAGCATTTGAAAAAATTCAGCATTCAATCATGGTAAAAAAAACTCTTACCAAACTATAAATAGAAGGGGACTCCCTGAACTTGAAACCAGTCTCAAAAAGTGTGATTCATTTATATGATGGATACTGAAGGATCCATGGTCTCCAGGGGTTAGGGATGGGCAGGGTATGACTGATAAACAGCATCTACAAAAATCCTACAGCTAACATCATATTTAACATCATACTTCATCATATACTTTCCCCCTGTAATTTCCCCTCTACAACTGGAGAAAACATTCCTATTGAATATTGTACTGGAAGTCCTAGCAAGTGCAATAAAGCAGGAAAAAGAAATTAAGGCACCTGAATTGGAAAAGAAGACATGAAACTAGCCATCTTCATAGGCAGCATGATTGTCTACATAGAAAATCCAAAGGAATGTATAAGAAAAAGAAGCTCCTGGAACCAATAAATGAGTTTAGCAAGATCACAGGATGCAAGGTCAACAGGAAAAAAAAATCAATCATATTTCTATATAATGAACAATGGGAAACTGAAATTTAATAAACACTCTCATTTACAATACTCTCTCCTAAATAAGATATTTGGGCTTAAATATAACAAAATATATGCAGGATCTCTATGCTGAAAACTATAAAATGATGCTGCAAGAAATTTTGAAAATCTAAATAAGTGGAGAGACATACCTGATTCTTAGACTGGAATATTCAATACAGTTAAGATGTCAATTCTTCCCAAATTGGTCTATAGATTTAATGCAATCCCAGTCAAAATCAAGCAGTATTCTTTGCAGATATCAGTGAGCTAATTCTAAACTTTATGTGGAAAAGCAAAGAAACCAGAAGAGCAAAAACAATATTCGAAGAAAGAAGAACAGAGCTGGGAGGACTCACTGCATACGCTAATCCAGACAGCATACTGTCTGTGAAAGCACAGAAGAGAGAACTGAGAGATAGACCCACAAAAATCATGTCAACTGATTTTTGACAGGGGCAAAGGTAATTCAGTGGAGAAAGGATAGTGGTTTCAATAAATGGTGCTGGGGCAGTCAGACATTCATATGAAAAAAAAAAACAAAACACACAACCTAAAAAACCTCACACTATATTCAAATATTAACTCAAATTGGATCAGAGATAGAAATGTTACATGTGAAACTATGAAACTCTTAGAAGAACTCATAAGAGAAACTTTTCATGATATTGGGTTAGGCAAAGAGTTCTTAGATATCACAACAAAAAGCAGATCCATTAAAAAATTTGATAAGTTGGACTTAAACCAAAATTTGTTCTAAATAGAATGAGGAGGAAAGCTGTACACTGGGAGAAAATATTTCCAAATCACATATCCAACAAACTATTTGTATCAAGAATATGTAAGGAACTCTCAGAATTCAGTAATAAGAAAACAAACAACCCAATAAAAAATGGGCAAAATCACTTCACCAAAGAAGTTGTATGGATGTTGAATAATGAAAAGATGTTCAACATCATTAGTCATGAGAAAAATGAGCATTAAAACCACAGTGATTCATATACACCAGCAACAGTCAAACTGAGAACAAAATCAGAGACTCAATACCTTTCACAATAGCAACAAAGAAAATAAAATACCTAGGAATACATTTAACCAAGGAGGTTAAAGACCTCTACAGGGAGAACTATGAAACACTAAGGAAGGAAATAGCAGAGGATGCAGACAGATAGAAAACTATACTATGCTCATGGAACAGCACAATCAACATTGTTAAAATGTCTGTACTACCCAAAGTGATCTACAGATTCAATGCAATCCCTATTAAAACACCAATATCATTTTTCACAGATCTAGAAAATATAATTCTACGCTTTATATGGAAACAGAGAAGACCCCGTATAGCTAAAGCAACCTTAAGCAAAAAGAACAAATTGGGAGGCATAAACTTACCAGACTTCAAGCTATCCTACAAAGCTATAGGAACCAAAGCAACATGGTACTGGCACAAGAACAGAGACATAGACCAATGGAACAGGACTGAGGACCCAGATATAAAACCATCCTCATCTGATCTTTGACAAATGAGACAAAAACATACACTGGGGAAAAGAATACCTATTCAATAAATGATGCTGGGAAAATTGGATATCCACATGTAGAAGACTGAAACAGGACCTGCACCTCTCACCTCTCACAAAAATCAACTCATGATGGATAACAGACTTAAACCTAAGGCATGAAACCATAAGAATTCTAGAATAAAACGTTGGAAAAACTCTCATAGACATCAGCCTAGGCAAAGAACTCATGAAGAAGACCCCAAAAGCAATCACAGCATCAACAAAAATAAATAAATGGAACCTGATCAAATTAAAAAGCTTCTGCACAGCCAAAGAAACTATCACTAGAGCAAATAGACAACCTACAGAATGGGAGAAAATATTTGCATGCTATACATCTGATAAAGGGCTGATAACTAGAATCTATATAGAACTCAGGAAAATCAGCAAGAAAAAAATCAAACAACCCCATTAAAAAGTGGGTAAAGGACATGAACAGAAACTTTCCAAAAGAAGACAGACTAATGGCCAAGAAACATGTGAAAAAATGCTCAACATCTCTAATCATTAGGGAAATGCAAATCAAAACTACAATGAGATACCACTTAACTCCAGTGAGAATGGCTTTTATCAAAAAGTCCCAAAACAACAAATGTTGGCTTGGATGCAGAGAGACAGGAACACTCATACACTGCTGGTAGGACTGCAAACTAGTACAACCTCTATGGAAAGTAGTATGGAGATACCTCAAAGAACTAAAAGTAGAACTAGTATTTGATCCAGCAATCCCACTACTGGGCATCTACCCAAAGGGAAAAAAGATATTCTATAATAAAGATATTTGCACTCAAATGTTTATAGCAGCACAATTCACTATTGCTAAGACGTGGAAACAACCCAAGTGCCCATCAATCCATGAGTGGATTAATAAAATGTGGTATATGTATACCATGGAGTATTACTCAGCAATAAAAAACAACAGTGAACTAACACATCTTGTATTACCCTGGATGGAGCTGGAGCCCATCCTTCTAAGTGAAGTATCACAAGAATGGAAAAACAAGCACCACATGTACTAGCCATCAAATTGGTACTAATTGATCAACACTTACATGCACATATGGAAGTAACATTCACTGGGTGTCAAGCAGGTGCGGGGGGAGGAAGGGATGGGTATATTCACACCTAATGGGTGTGGTGTGCACTGTCTGGGGGATGGGCATGCTTTTAGCTCTGACTCAGGCAGTGCAAAGGCAATATATGTAACCTCAACGTTTGTACCCCCATAATATTCTGAAATTTAAAAATGTGAAAAAAAAACCACAGTGAGATACCACTACACACCTATTAGAGTGGCTAAAAAAAAGAAAATACCAATAATGCCAACTATGAGTGAGGATGTGGCGCCATTGGAACTCTCATGCATTGCTGGTGAGAATGCAAGATGGTACAGCCATTCTGGAAACAGTTTGGCAGTTTCTTAGAAAAGTAAATGCACTCTTAGCACCCAGAGATCCTACTCCTGGGAATTTATCCCAGTGAAATGAAAACATGTTCACATAAAAACCTGTACAAGAATGTTCATAGTAGCATTGTTCAAAATCATCAAAAACTGGAAAAACACCAAATGTCCCTCAATGGGTGTATGGGTAAACAGCAGTTGTGCATCCATATTATGGAATGCCACTCAGCAATGCAACAGCTTGGACGAATCTTAAATGTATTATGCTGAGGGAAAGAAGCGAGTTCCCAAGGTTACATACTGTACAATTTCACTTACACAACATTATGAAACAGGCAAAACCACAGTGATGGAGAAAAATAAGTGGTCACTGGGAATTAGGAATAAGGTGATGATCTGAGTGCAAAGGGATTGCATGAGATAATTGGGGTGGGGGGAATTGTCCTTTATTCTATGTGTCAGTTACAAGAACCTATGCACGTTTTAAAACTCATAGAACACCAAACACCAAAAAAAAGGATAAGAAGAAGAAAATTTTTTTTGTATTTAAATTTTGGAAACTCTGGCCAGAATTGGAACAGAGAGGAAGCAGGTGGCCGAGGGCATTTGGCCTCTGTGTGTCTGGTCTTGAATCACCTTCCAAAGTAGGCACAGTTTGGATCTGGTTTGGTAAAGTACTCAAAAGGCTCTCAAGTTTCAACTTGCTGTGAATGTGGGGTTAGTTTGCTGCCTTGAACCAAAATGGTACATATAAGTGTTTTCACATGGGCACCGCTTCTGCAACTTTAATGGGTTTCAGGGAAACGCTGTAGGTGGGTTGGGGTGCAGACGTGCAGACGCTTCCTCCCACTGAGGACTGCAGGCCACACAGGCCCAAGCGAATGCAGTGGGACAGACGAGGCTCCACTGGGACCACACAGATGCACAAGCTGCTTCAAATCTTTCAGGGCCTTTAAATTCCCGGCAACTAAAAGGAAACAGAGAGGCAGCCTGGGGTGCTGGAATCATCGCAGCATGGAGACAGGGGAAGGTTCCGGGAGACTGTGGGAGGCCACTCTATGGTGGCTCCTTCTCCCCTCCTTGTAAAATAGGGATGGGGGGTGTTGAGGCAGAATAGACCAGGGGTTCTCAAACTGGGCTCTGTGGAGTTGTGAGGTGACAGAGGCCCTTCCCCTGCAGGAGGTGGGGAGGGGTGGCCAGGGGCACAGCAAGTCAAGTCTTTCAGCCAGAGCTGTTCCACTCTGGTTATTTTGTGGAGCGGGCCTCTGCAAGATGCCTTCTATTTACAGAGTGGTTGCTGCTGCTTTAAAACAAGCTGTAATCGCCACGGGACTGGAGAGTCTGTGTGGTTCTTTGGCGCCCCGTGATGCCGAGTCAGCAAGGAACAAGCTGCTGCCCCCTGAGCTGTGGCCCCCAGTTCTTGGTGAGGGGGAAGCTGAGGCCTCTCATTTTAGATTCATGAAGGCTTCACTCTGGGAAGTTGCTTTTGACATGCTTAGGAGTAAAAAGTTTCTCAAAAGAAGCTCCACATAATTTAAATGCCAACATTTTAAATTGTGTGGAAGGAAGGATGATCTTTAAAAAAATGTTCCCATCTCAGTTTTCAAACTGTTTAAAGACGTCACAGGCAGTTTTCTTCATGGCATTACCAACAAATAGAACCTTGCATTATATTTTTGTGTGTGAGACATGCCTCTCCCTCTTCCTGACCACCAGCCCCTAATTCCAGCTTTCATAAGACAAAGAGAGAGACCAAGTTCAGACTCTTTTCTCATCCTTCTGGGGATCTTGGCTAAGGGGGAGAGGAGGAAGCAGGGGCCAGGCCTGGAGGACTGACCAAGCCACAGGACTTGGCATGTGTTGTTACTCAATTGATATCCCAGAGGGCCAGGCCAGTGGGTGGGCTCAGGTTGAAAGTCAAGGCTCTGACCAAACAGATGGGGGTTCAGGGCAGGGAAACTGAGGCATGAGCTGATGGACCCTCTGTCTAGTCAGGCTCAGGCTGTGAAGCACACAGTTTCTTTTGTGAGCCCCAGTCCTTCTGTTATTGGTGATTTGGAGCCCCTGTCAGATACTCCTTAGGTTTCCTCTGACACTGCCATCAGGTTGGGGTTCGTGGGCTTCCATAACCTGGGCAAATGGTGCAGAGTGTTAAACCCAGACACAAGCAGACAGGGTTTGTGATAGAGCCAAATGCTGAATGTGCCAGCCCCGTGTCATCAGTGAGAGATTCTTTGGCTATTTTATTTGTTTCAAAAGCATTTTTTAATCTGTTTCTCCAAACATCAGAATGAAATGGGATCTTCTATATCCCACCCATTTAGACCCTGTAAGGTGGCCCTTTTAAACTCGAGTCCCTCCCTCCCCGCTCAGATCTCTGTCTTTGTAGTTTAGGGTTGGGGCCAGCTCCATGGGTGAGTGCCTTGTGCCCTGCACTCAGAGGGCCCTGAACTTGGTTCCACCCTTTGCTGTTGCCATCTTAACATTCTTGATAGTTTGGGAACAGGGTCCTGCACTTACACTTTGCATGGAACCCCCACAAATTAAGCAGCTAGTCCCATCTGGAATTTTAGATTTGAATTATTATCATTACATTATTATTTTATGTTGTATATCTTAACTCTAAAAAATGCATTGGTATATTTATTAATAGTTTTATAACTAAGGTTTATAGCAATCATTTGAACTTCTTGCTGGGGTTTGCTGCCAGTCTAACTGTAGGAGAGTGTAGTCTGTTGTCAGCCAACAAACTTCTTAAAACCATGTACATGTTGTGGGAAAGGAAAAAATATAAGATACAGACTTATAATCCAGTTGCAGGGGGAGTTTCGCATGCATGCAAAACCACTCTCACTGAGCAGATGCCCTACTGGGTGACTTCTGTGTCCCAAGCCCAGTGCTGGTCACGGGGATACAGAAAGAAACAGCACAGCTGCTGCCCTCAAGGAGTGCCTTGTCTAGTGAAGTATTTTTCAAACTTTTTAAACCTCAAGACATAGTAAGAAATATGTAACCCCGTATACATACAAATATATGCACATAGAAAGGCGAAAATCGTTTCATGAAACAGTGTACTTACTATGTACAGTGTATTCTCTTTTCTATTTCATTTTTTAAAATAGTGGTTGTAGTACTCAAAGTTGATTTCACAACCCATTATCCTGAGTTTTAAAAGCGCTGCTCTGATGGGAGAGACTGACGTGTAAACAAACAATGATGTTTTGATAGGCATTGTGACAGGGCAGGGCGGACTTCCGGAGCAAGCAGCATTTGCTGGGAGTGTTGAAGGATGCGGAGTTAGCAGTGGAGAAGCTGGCGGTGGTAAGGAGGTGAATTCAGAGAGAGGGGCCATGTCTGAGTGTGGGCAAAGGTGAGAGTTCCGTGGGGCTTGGGTATTGGGGAGATGGTCCCGGAAAGACAGATTGGCACGTGGCAAGAGCATCAGCTGCCAGGCACGACACTTGTGCATGCTTCTGTGTGAGCTGCAGGAAGTTTGTTTTTTTTAACAGCTTTATATAAAGTATGTATATACCATAACATTCACCCATTGTAAGTATACACTTCCATGATTTTAGTAAATTTATATAGTTGTGCAGCCACAATCCAGTTTTAGAACATTTCCATCACCCCAAAAAGTTCCCTTGTGCCTGCTTCCCATCCGTCCCCATTCCCCCCCTGCCAGCCCCGGGCGACCACTGATCTGCTTTCTGTCTCTACAGATTTGTCTTTTCTAGAAATTGTATACACACGGACTCACACAATCCAGCCTTTTGTGTCTGGCTTCTCTCAGTCAGCATTGTGTTTCTGAGGCTTCTCCATGTTGTAGCATGTAGTGATATTCCATTGACTGGCAACCCCACAGTTCATCCATTCACTGGTTGATGGACATTTGGATTGTTCCCAGTTTGGGGCTATTATGAATAACGCTTCTATGAGCATTTGTGTACGAGTCTTTGTGTGGACATATGTTTTCATTTCTCCTGGGGAGATCCTAGGAGTGGAATTACTGCATTGTATGATAAATGTATGTTTAACTCTAAGAAACGACCAAACTGACTGCCAAAGCGGCTGCAGCATTTCACATTCCCACCAGCAGCTTATGAGGGGTCCAGTGTCTCCATGTCTGCTGGAGGATTTGAACAGGGATGTGATAAGATTTGCTTTTCAGAAGATTCCTCCAGCTGCAGGGTGGTGGTGAAGGGAGAGGGAATGGAGGGGCAGAGGCAAGAGGGAGAAGTTGGGACCTGGGCTAAAACTCCGGCCCTGGGTAGACAGAGAGGCAGCGCTGGACTCCAGAGGTGTGTCCGACGTACAATTCGCACGCGGCAAAGAGAGAAAAGATGGAGGTTACTTGGGGCAAGACTTACATCTGGACTGCCTGGCCCATCCTAAGTTCCCCTCAAGCACAGTTGGACCGGCAGCCATATCCCTGAGGATCCATCATGTCCAAGTCCTTTAAGGCAGCAGTCCCCAACCTTTTTGGCACCAGGGAGCATTTTCATGGAAGACGATTTTTCCATGGACTGGGGAGGGGGAGGTTGGTTTCAGGATGATTCAAGCACGTTACATTTATTGTGTACTTTATTTCTATTTATTATTACATCATAATGTATAATGAAATAATTATACAACTCACCATAGGTTGGGGACCCGTGTTTTAAGGGAAGTGGTCCCCAGCTCTGGCAGCATATTTGAATCACCTGGAAAAATCTGCTGCCGGCTGGGTACAACCTGGACACTCAGAGACGAAAGCTCCCAGGTGAGTCTAATGTGCACCTGAGCAGAGAACCACGGCTAAGTCCTCAGGCTTAGGTGCACGCTTGGAACACCTAAGGAGTTTTACAAACTACTGATGTGCTCTCACCAGAGCTTTTGGTGTAATTATGACCAAATTCCGACCATTAGAAGTTGTGAAATCTCCCAAAGTGATTATAGCGTGCACACTTGGAGCCGCTGCTCTGAGGCAACTTGTTTGGACCCAAGAGTCGGTTCTGAGCAGATGCTTCTATTGCTAGCATTTCCTAGGAGAGTGTTCTTGATTCTTTTGCTGTTTCAGAAGTAGACCCAGAAATCTTTTTTTTTCTTTCAAATATACAGATCATTTTTCTGAAGCATTTTATAGTACATGTTGTTAAAAAATAAAACCAGATTCCGCTGCACATGTTCTATAAATCCATCTGGTTTACATAAAATATTTACAAATACAGATACAGAGGAATTTAAAGATATTTGTGGGTAAGGAACCAGCATATTAGTTGTGTGTTGCCTATTCTGTGGTCTGCATAGCATATGTATACATAAACACAGATCAGATATATGGGATGAACTGCACACCTACGAGTAAAACAATTTGCTTCGCCAGGACTCCAGATCGTACTGAAAAGCTCATTTACACATAATTTTCTTGCCCAGATATTTTCAGATAGTAAATTAAACAAAATGGTGGCTTGTACTTTTTTCCCCTCCAGGTGTTTGACATTAGTGCCTTCCTGCCTGTGAAACCCAGGTATCTTTTAACTCTTAGAGCAGTAACTTGAAGGAGAGAGCCAGAGCTGTGCGTTGTGCTTCATTATTAAAGTAAAGTTGGGCTGTTTTACCAAGTGCCCTGACATCTTAAGTTCTCTGGGTACTGTCTGTATTCTTTGCACTTAATCCCTTAATTATTTGGTTTGGACACAGCAGAGGGTCTCAGGGAGGGGACAGGTACCACAGAGGAGCCCCTGAATGTCTCTGGCCCCACGTCCTCCTTCAGGGGATTAAGACAAGTTGGCTGAGATTTTTCGTGCAGCCCTGCTTAAGCCTCAAGTTTATTCACTGTGGCAGGCGGAGACCTCTGAGCTCACAGTGGGCACTCAGACCAGGCCTGAGCAGCTCCGCTTAGCTGAGGCCCACCCCACCATCCCACCCCTTGTTGGTTGGAGCCCTGGGTCCCCCAAGTGCCTCCAGGCCTGGGTCAGCTTCTTGACTTCTGCATCTTGGCTGATGAAAATTGGGGAGAAGCTGGCGCTAGGCTGATGGAGAGGTAAAGCTGGCCACAGAGCGGCCAGATGAAGGATAGGGAAGTATAGGCCGCAGCTGTGGGCATCCAGGTGGAACAGTGGGTACCCTGAGGACCTGAACCCTGAGAACACAGTGGGACTGGGGCCATATGTTCAGAGGCTGAGTTGACCACTGGGCAGGTCACATGCCTTGCTCCCGTCCCACCACACGTCCATTCTTCCACTGGGAACTATGGAGTGTGAGGCTAGTGCTGGGCCCAAGAATGCCACAGAAGTGGGCCAGATCCCAGTGGTGGCCTCTTACTCCCTGGGCTCTGTGCTTAGTTAGTCCCCTGCAACCTCACCCAGGCCTTGTTGTATCCCAGGTAGATCATAAAGAGCCAGAAGTTGATTACAATCAGGCAGCACCCCCACCTTCCACTAGCAATTAGATAAAAGGTCAAGATTATACTCCACCGAGGTGGAGGGCAGGGCAGTAAGAATACTGGACTTGGAGATAGATGGTCCCAGGTTCAACTCCCCATGCTACACAGCCTTGTGATCTTATGGAGAGAGGTCGCCGGGAAACAAGGAAGTTAAGAGGGATGAGGGCCTGAAAGTGTTCTGTCAACTGTGCATGCCACGGAGACCTCGGATCCACCCTCTGCCACCCTCTCTAGCCATAACCTCTCTGGCACTCAGTCTCTTCTCTTGCAAAGTGGGGGTAACACTCCTCAGGGCTTTTTACCAGGATGAGATGAATGGACCCACAGTAGGCATCCAGTGAATGTTAGCTATTAGTTCTGTGACCTAGACTGGTGGATGGGGAATCAGCAGTGTTCATCTTTAGGTTCCCACCCTCTTTGCTGAGCAAGGAGGGCTTACCTGGCCACCAGAAGCTGCATAGAGACACCACAAGGGAAGCAGCAGCTTGTCTACTGTTCTGTGCTTTTGTTCCGAGTCAGCCCTAGCGTATCCTTGATTGGGGTACATTTTGGAAAAAGCAAGCAGGGTGTTTCCAGGTGGTTTGTACCGTCATCGGCGTTCTATGCGTTCTCTCTCCGAAACTCCCTGTCCCTATCCCCACCAGCTCTCTGCACCTGCTCCTCCTGCCCTTCCCCTCCAGCCACCTCAACCTCCCACACAGTCTCGCATAGTCCTGACGGTCTCACACTCTCCCACTGGCCTGGGATGGGGCAGCCTCCTAACTGGTCTCCCTGCCCCTGCACCTCTCTCCACACTGTCAACATAACAAACACCAGACATCTGGGTTTGGGACATAGAATCCCCACCTAGGATGGCTTTCGGAGCTATTGGCTACCTCACCCCACCCACATCTTCCCCCGAGTCTTTGGCTGGATCCTGGTATGTGTACCTTCACTGGACATTCCTCGCTCATGCTGACCTCCCTTTGCACTCAAGCTGACCTCGCCCTTCCCTCCTGCTCAGCCTGGTGAGTCCAGGTGCATCCTGTGTGCCTCAGTTAAGATTTCACTGGCTCCGAGAAGTCAGCCCTGGATGCCCAGGCAAAATTGAACAGGCTTTCTGGGCACTCCCATAGTGCCTGGCACGTTATGATGCTGTTCATAATGACTGGCTGAATGGCTGCCTCCCTTGGTGTTCTGCAAACTCATCCTGGGCAAGAGTCCTACCCTTGGGCAAGGGTCCATTGTTAATAAAAACAATACTGAAATAAAGGCAGTCAGCATACTCCATGCTAACTATGTGACAAGTAAGCTAGGCATTCTCTACAGGATCCAATTCATTCCTCAGTGGCAGGGCCAGTAAGATGCGGGGTAAGGGGCACCTTCTCCAGGGCCACCTCCAAACACATCATCTAAGTAGAAACAGGGCCTCACTGTGCAACTGTGTCTTCTCCCCACCCCACACTATCCTGAAACCAGATCACCTCCCTCCCTTATGCTTTTCCTAATCAGAAATTCTGGAGCTGCCAAGGAAGCCTATACGATATGAGTCCTGTTATTATCCCGTTTTCCAGGTGAAGAAACTGAGTCTTAGAAAGCTGAAGTAACTCATGGTGAGGTAGCAGAGCCAGGACTGGACCCCTGACAGGGCGCCCGCCATAGGCCCACACGTGGTCTGAGTCCTGGGGCCGGGCCACCCTTCTGTGTGCCCAGCTCAGGTTTGCCAAGTTGAGGGTTGGCGTTCGGACTCCTGAATCACCCCACACACCGTTGAAGGTCACTTCAGGCCCTGGTAGAGAAACCCTGATCCCAGGGTTCCATGTTTGCAAATGACAACGTGAGAGCGAGCTCTGGTCGGGGAGGCCATTCAGCGACTCCCGTTTGCTTCCTCCACCTCATCTGGTGATTAAAAGAGAGGAGAGAAAATACAATACACATCCCCCAAGGTCCTGGGCTCCAGGATCTGGTTCTAGAAACAGAAAGGTTACTTTATTAGCTGTCACAGAAATTTCACTGTGACCCCAGAGTAATTTCCCTGGAGACAGGTAAATCTCCAGGAGCCAGGAATAGACGCAAAGATTATTGCTTACCCCGCTGGGCAAACAGCGTCTGCATCCGGTGCAGCTCAGAGTCCAGCAGGCTGCTCTGGGTTGGCGCCTGGCCCCTCCCTCATGGCAGAGGCTCCTGGGACACACAGGGTTGGCAGCAACCTCGGCCGGGGTCGGTGCTGGGGTGCCCTGCAAGAGCTGCACCATAGGTGCCGAGACAGATGGCTCAGAAGACAATTGCTGCCTTTCTGGAAGGGGCAGAGCTTTGAAATCAGACCTGGGTTGGAATCCCACCTTGGTTAAGTACAAACTCTGCGGCCCTGAGAAAATTGTACCCCCCTCCACACCACCATCCCAGGCCTCAGTTTCCTCAGCTGTGGGTGGAGATGTGGGTGAGGCACCAGCCTCTAGAGGGGCACAGTTAGGGTCAGATCATTTCCTCCCTCCTTCCTTTCCTTAGTAGCACCGTGACCAGAAACCCCTCCCTCTCCAAATGCCCACATAAGGCGCGTGGCCAGGCCTCCAGGCTGGGGTCCCAGGGAGAGAGGGGAAGGCCCCGGGAACTGCCCCCAGAGGGGATACCTGCTCTAGGCTGTGGTGCAGCAGCCTCTGCTGCCTCCTCTCCTTTGGTCTCACCCAACCTCACCATTTTATAGGTGAGGAATGAGGCTCAGACATGTGGGAGACCTGCCAGTCACACAGCCTCCAAGCAGAGAACCTGATATCCTGGTCTGGGTCCAGGCATTTCACCCTACTCCACTGCCCTGTGGGGGGCTGACTGCTCAGGACCACGTGTGGCCACAGCATGTGTCCTGGAAAAGACAGTCTCAGGGCCAGTGAGTACCTGACGAGGAGGTGCCCAAGGAGGCTGCTAAGCCCAGCCAGCCACTGACCCACAGTGTGGCCTTGGTCATGGGTGTGTGACCTTGGACACACAACTTCCCTAAGCCTTGATCTCCCTGTCTGTAAAGAGGACACGGGAAGAGTACCTGCATCCTGGGGTGTTGGGAGGGCATATTAGTTTGCTAGGGCTGCAGTAACAAAGTACCATGGTCAGGGTGGCATAAACAGCAGAAACAAATTGTCTCATAATTCTGGAGGCTGGAAGTCCAATATCAAGCTGTTGGTAGGGTTGGTTTCTTCTGAGGCCTCTCTCCTTGGCTTATAGATGCTGCCTTCTCCCTGTGTCCTTACGTGGTCTTCCCTCTGTCTGTGTCCTAATCTCCTCTTGACACCAGTCATATTGGATTAGGGCCCACCCTAACGACCTTGTTTTTAATTTAATCACCTCGTTAAAGGCACTAGCTCCAAAAATAGTCACCTTTTGAGGTATTGGGGGTTAGGACTTCAACATATGAATTTGAAGGGACACAATTCAGCCCATAACAGAGGGTTAAATGAGGGAGAGTGTGATACAATAAAAAATAAATATTTGGTCTTTGTCCCTGGTTCCTGATACAGAGTTTCCAAAATACTTGGAATTTCCAGAGTGATAAGAGTGCCTCTTGTATGTTAATAACATGTGTGGTGGCTCAGGGCCCCTAGGTAGCTTCAGGATAGGGCTAGTCACCAGAAAGACCAAGGCTGGATTAGGGGACTGGAACTTTCAGCCCTACCATCCACTTCTGGGGACAGGCGAGGGGCTGGGGATTGAGTGTGATCACCAGAAGCCAATGAGTGTAATCACCAGTAGCCAATGAGTTAATCACATGTGCTTCTGAGAGCTTCCAGGTTGGTGAAGGTATCCTTGTGTCAGGAAGGTGGCTGACCTCACCTAACCCCACAGAAACAGAAGCTCCTGCCCGGGGACCTCCCAGATCCCACCCTATGTACTTTGTCTGGCTGTTCATTTATATCCTTTATAATAAACTGGTAAATGTAAGTATAATGCTTTCCTAAGCTATGTGGGCCATTCTAGCAAGTTATCAAACCTGAAGAGGGGGTCATGGGAACCCCCAATTTATTGCCAGTCGGTCAGAATAAATGTAAAGACTTTTTTATGAAGCCTTCAGAAATAAACAGAGAGGGTTCTAGAAGTTGCTTTGAAGAGTGCTGCAGTGATTAACAGCAGCCAGAGCCCTAAAGCACTCAAGGGAAATGTCAGTTCTTTATTCCAAGACCTCAGAAGCATGTTGCCAAAGCCCCTTCTTTTTCAGCAGAACTTTTAACTTCTTACATTTCTAATCAGAATTGGTAAATCACCCGTCATGGACTTACCATTGATTTGTGTTCTGTATCTATAGAAAGTCTGGGTAGAAGGTTTTTCTCCCCTTCCTTTATTTAGTCTACTTAGCCAAAGTAATCACAGACAACTTCAGTATAACTGAAAGTGAGATATTTCATGGCTGATAATGTGTGGCCATTCAAGAGGGTGTCTATATGAGTTTCCTGTGGCCTCTGTAACAGACTACCACAAACTTGGTGGCTTAATACAACATGTGTTTATTCTCTTAAAGTTCTTGAGACCAGAAATCTGAAATGAGTCTTTTGGGGCTAAAATCAAGGTTTTGGCAGGGCTGGGTCCTTCTGGAGGCTCTAGGAAAGAATCCATTCTTGGCCTCTCCCAGCTCTTGGTGGCTGCTGGCAGTCCTTGGCTTGTGGCCACATCACTCCAGTCTCTGCTGTGCTCCTCCGTGGTCACGTTGCCTGCTCGTCTACATCTCATCTCTTTCTGCCTCTCTCGTAAGGACACTTGTGATTACATTTCAGGCCAACCCAGATAATCCAGAATAATCTTCCCATCTCAATATCCGTAATCACATGTGCAAGTCTCCCTTTCCATGTAAGGTGCCACTCAGGTTCTGGGGATTAGGATGTGGATATGTCTAGGGCACACTATTCTGCTGACCACAGTATCTTTGGGAACATCATCATGGCAGCTGTGTCCCAGAACTTTCCCTGTGTAAATAGGTTTTTGCCCCCAGAACAGGCTTTCCAAAACCAGCTCTGACCAGGATACACCCTGTCTCTAACACGAGGGTGGTTCCTGAGATTTGCAGGCCCAAGTCCAGCTCCCCACCGGGCAGCCCAGACCACTGGCCTTTCTGGGCTCATCTGTCATTCAGCATCCTCAGCCCTTCCACTTGTCATCCCACAAACTGACCATTCATTTTCTGTGTCTTTGCTTACACTGGACCTGCTGCCTAGGGCTTCTGTCTCCCTCCTCTGCCCAGAGAACTCTGCTCATCCTTCAAAGCCCACCTCCAACATCCCTGCCTCCAGCGTTTCCCTGCTCAGTGCTCCTGCCGCGTGCTGCTCGTGTCTTCACACATTAACACACCCAAGGCGTCACGGGAGAGCTGTTGGGTGCTGCCTGACTCCCCCGTAGGGACATGCTCATTCACCTCTGTACCCTCGCATCTGGCAACCACAGGGCTCCACATGCATATGACTGGGAGTGAATATTCATAGATCTCAGGGTCTGGGACAGAGCAGACACTCAGAAAATGTGAATAGTGTTGAATAAAGCAAACAAGCAAAGAGATTATTTTGTTCTCATTTCATCAGAATACTCTATTTCCCAAATTGCCATTGAAAGGAACTGGCCAACTGTGTTGGTTTCCTTTCTCAACCTTCTGCCTGGAGATCAGGAATGAGCCCCAGTATTCCCTACATGCTTACACTCGTGTGTGCTTGTCACACGTCCACACACTAGCACAGACCTTTCCCACAGAGGCAGACATGCCAGGGCATTGACAGCCCATGGGAATAGAGAAGGCTCACCTTTTAAGAACACAGGATTACTCTTCTTTCCTTGTCTTCCCAGGTCCCATTTTGTCCTTTCCAGGGGACTGTGAGCCCCAGAAGGGAATTGTACAACCAGTGCCCTTTACATCCTTGGGAAATTGGAACCCATTTCTGGAATTCTTGGCAACAAGTGGCAGAATTCCAGTGAGCAGAGGCCCAGGAAACCTGGGGCCCTGGTGACATCACCTGCGTGTCTTTGTTAATTGCTTGCATAGAAGAATTTCCTCATGGGGTGTGATCATTTACTCCCAGCAGGAGGAACAGTATTCTCAGGAGACAGGAAATCAATGTACAATCATCAAGATAATGCAGTACATTCTGGATGAAGTACCTACATTCAGGCTTAAGCTCTCAAAGTGACAGTTCCTCCCACAAGTATTTAATGCTCATAAAATTCATCACAGTGGCAGACTGATGCACACTGATGCACCCTGATGTACTACCTTTCCAGGTAGACCTGGGGGGAGGAAGTACCTGACTGATATCCCTGGCTGAACGTACCTACGGGGGTACCTGGTGGGGGCAGGGTATGAAAACTGACTCCAGAGCCTGCCTGGACAAGGAGCATGGAAGGGCAACCCTGGCAGAGGGAGAGGCACAGTCAGTGGGGACACAACGGTCCCAGAGTTCTAGACATGCCTGGGGAGTGGTGAAGAGGGTGTTGGTGGCATAGCCAGGCCAAAAGCCAGAGAAAGGAAGTAGAGCCACACTGCAAGAACCTCTGAAGGGAGGCTGAGACAATCCCCAGTAGGCCATGGGGAGCCATGGAAGGTGGTGCAGGGAGGGATGGACACGGGCAAGGACACGTGCTCAGAAGGTCCCTCTGGCATCACTGGAAAACCAGCTAGGGGTGGGAGGTTGCAGTGTCCAGGCAAGAGACCACGCAGCCTCGCCAGCAAGGTGGGGGTCAGACTAGAACTCAGGGGACCCTCCAGCATGGGTGCCCCATGGGCCTGGATTACCATGAGGCTCAGGTCAAGGAAGCAGAGCAACTTTCTCTAGAGGAAAGGAGAGGAAAGGCCCTTTACTTCTCGGGGGTGGTGGCTGTGGTGCGGGGCAGAGCAGGGCTGCCTCAAGTCTGGCGCTCTGGAAGAGTCACCTTGGAAGAGTCATGGCACCTCCTGAGGCTCAAGCCCCCTCCTGTGTAGAATGGTGTTGACGCCCACCTCCCAAGTGTTAGGAGAGAAAGCTGATGAAATGCCCTTGGTGCCCAGCATGGGGCCCAACACACCTGAGTATCTGCCTGCCCCTTCCCACACCTGGCATGGAGAGTGAAGCCGTGTGGCTCTTCACCAGCAGGGAGGAAATCACCCCCTCCCCCGATGCTGGGCCCGGTGGCTCTGGGGTGCCGTGGGGGTCTCAGGGAGCTCGGGGAGGCCTCTCCATCTGTGTGGGGGAAGGGACCTGGCTTGGCAACAAGGGGGTACACCCCCATGACAGCATCAGAGGCCTGGGGCCCTCTGCTTCCACACCCCCATCTGGGCAGAAGAGGGGTTAAAATCCTGAAGCCAGGCCTGCTCAGGAACAAAATGAGGCCCTGAGATAAATCCCCACAGGCCAAGAGAGTGACGGTGTCCTGGAGGAACAAAAAACATCCTGTCCCCAGCCCAGCCACAGGGCACAATCCCGGCTGACATAATGAGGTCAGGAGAAGTGGCTGCTGTCCTGGCTCCTGGGTGCCGGGCAGAGGCCGCCAGCCGGGAGAAGCCGTCCAGCAGACCGTGCCGCGGCGCCCTGCAGCAGCTCCTGGACACGGAGCCTGGGCCAGGCTGGGCAGGACCTCTGGAGCACTCAGTTGGTCCTCATCACAAAGAGCTCGGAGGAGTAGGACAAGGCAGGGACCCCTGAGGCGGCCCCTGGTGCCCTGTTATCTTGGCTGTCTTTTGGCCCAGGATGGCTTCTTATGCAAAAGGGCTGGCCCAGCGGCCCCTCAGGTTCTGGCTCTGATGGCCAGCCTTAGAGACGGCCCGGGGCACCTTCTTGAGAGAGAGAAGTCTCTTCAGAGGCCTCTTTCCCGGGAGATGCCTCGAGGAACCAGCAGCAGCAGGCTCAGTCACCTAAGGGGACGCTGTTGCCGAGGACTTCTGATTCCTCTTTCTGTTGTCTCTCTGGTGTCTGAGCCAAGGAGAACAGAAATGGTGTCTGATGGGGCAGGTGCCTGCTGCATTGCCGGGAAGGCTGGGCTGGAGGCAAGGGCTCGGACCAGGGCCGACTTTCTTGGCATGCTTGTTCTGAGGATTAAATGAGAAAATGTCAATCATTGGGACCGAGGACAGACATCCATTTGGCATTCAGGAAATGACAGCTGTTAAAGGAGGAGGAGTTTGGGGATGTTCACCTGCCAGCAAGAGGGCAAGAGTGACATTTAAACGTGGGCTCAATGTTGTCTGTGGGTCTGGCCCACTCTCGGGGCAGCTATATTTGGGTCATTGTGATCATTCATCACAACTCTTGCAGCAGTGTCAGAGGTGAACCACCCAACACAGGGTCTGTCAGCAAAGGTCCCTGTCTTTGGTGGATACAGAGTTTCTTCCCTGGAGTTCCAATGCAGGATGGGAGGTGAAGTTATCCTGATTGATGTCACAGAGCTGGTAAGCATGTGACAGAGCAAGGACTGAAAGGCTGCTCCAGGGGTCCTATGTTTTAGAACAGTTTTAAGTTCACAGCAAAATTGAGCACAAGGTCCAGAGCTATCCCATATCTTTTCTGCCCCCACGCACGCACAACCTCTCCCACTATAACATCCCTCACCAGAGTGGTGCATTTGTTACAATTAATGAACTGACACTGACACATCATCATCGTAACTCCATAGTTTACGTTAAGGTTCACCCTTAGTGAACCTCTGGCAACCACCGATCTTTTTACTATTTCCACAGTTTTGTCTTGTCCAGAATGTCATACAGTTGGAATCTACAGCATGTAGCCTTTTCAGATTGGCTTCTTTCACTTAGTAATAGGCATTTACGTTTCCTCCATGTCTTTTCATGGCTTGATAGCTCATTGCTTTTTAGCAGTGAATAATTTCCTTTATCTGGATGGACCACAGTTTGTTAATACACTCACCCACTGAAGGACATCTTGTTTGCTTCCAGGTTTGGCAATTATGAATAAGCTGCTGTAAACGTCTATGAGTTGGTTTTTGTGTGGACATAAGCTTTCAACTCCTTTGGGTAATACCAGGGAGCATGATTGCTGGATCATACGGGAAAAGTATATTCAGTTTTGTAAGAAACTGCCATATTCTCTTCCAAAGTGACTGTACCATTTTGCATTCCCACCAGCAATGAATGGAAGTTCCTGTTGCTCCACATCCTTGCCAGCATTTGGCTTTGTCAGTGTTCTGGGTTTTGGCCATTCTAATTGTGCATAGTGGTATCTCATTGTTATTTTAATTTGCACTTCCCCAATCACATATGATGTGGAGCAGCTTTTCCTGTGCTTATTTGCCATCTGTATATCTTCTTTGATGAGGACTCTGTTAAGATCTTTGGCCCATTTTTTTAATGGGGTTATTTGTTTTCTTATTGTTGGGTTTTAAGTGTTCTTTGTATATTTTGGATAACAGTCCTTTATCAGATGTGCCTTTTGCAAATATTTTCTCCCTGTTTGTGGCTTGTCTGACAGTCTGTGTTTAAATGACTGATTCAGATCATGCCCCAGTAGGGAAGCCGGTGAAGTCACAGGCTGCAGGGGGTGGAATGCAGCTTCTCAGCAAGAACAGGATTTATGCCTGGATTTCATTACTAAGTGTGACAGCAGGTGGAAGCAGGGTCTGTGTCCAGCAGGAGGGGTGTGCATGGGGGCGTGCACCAGGGCATGGCGGCCCAGGCATTCCTACTGGGGCAGCCACTAAAAATGGTACCTACGAAGATGAAGAGGCAGTGTGGAAAAATGTGGGTACCCGAATGAGGAGGAGAGGAATGCAAGACACAAAAAGGCATGAGCTCAGATTAAAACTCTAGGGGTGGGCCAGGCGCGGTGGCTCACACTTGCAATCCCAGCACTTTGGGAGGCCAACGCAGGATGATCACTTGAAGCCAGGAATTTGAGACTAGTCTGGGCAACATAGTGAGACCCCATCTCTACCCCCAAAATTTTTTAAATTAGCTGGTTGTGATGGTGTACACCTATAGTCCCAGCTGCTTGGGAGGCTGAGGCAGGAGGATCACCTGAGCCCAGGAGTTTGGAGGTTGCAGTGAGCTATGATTGCACCACTGCACTCCAGCCTGGGAGACAGAGTGAGACCTTGTTTCAAACAAAACAAAATAAAACAAAAACCTCTAGCGGCACATTTGTACAAGGTCATAGACTAGAAAGTAATTCCCAGAAAGTTCTCTTAGGTTGATGGGCTTGAGGATGGATTTTTCTCTTTTTCATTTTTCAAAGATGGATATTGGTCTTAGAGATCTTTGTTTTGTATAAATAGACAACTGTTTATATAAAAAACAACTGATTCCTAAAGTTTCTGCTGCCACTCCTGACCACACTAAACCAAGAGTTCTACAGAGGCATTGAAGGAAGGGCCTGGAATGTGAGCCCCTTTGGTCGCACCCCCATGCTGTGGAGAGAACGGCCTCCCAGCTGACCTCAGGACCCCTCCCATGGGGCCTTCCTGCGTGTGTGTTCAAGGAGCGGGAAGTATTGGGGGCTGACTCCCTGCCCTCGGTCACCTATGGGCAGACTGTAGCAGAAGATGCCACGGCCACAGTGCTTTCAGGACATGAATGTGGCATGCTGCCTCCGTTGGCTGATATCAAAGCATCTTTCCAAATAAAAGCTGAGACCAGATAACAAACAAGACTGTAATTGGAGGCAGATGCTGGGGGTGTGCTCCAGCCTTCTTTGAAATTGCAGATGGCCTGCCTGTCATTCAGCATGTTTCCTCTCAGCCCTTCCCAGGCTGCCTGCAGACCCAGACTCTACATTAATTGAACACCACTGCATGCTAGACATGTGTTAGCAGAAGGGTGAGAGGCCACAGCTATTAACTCATTTGATTTCCATCCATCTCAAAACAGCCCCACGGTGTCAGTGTTAATATCCCCTTTTTGCAGATGAGGAAACCGAGACAGAGATGAGACGGGGAAACAAGAGCGCTTTGCTTTAGTCTTTACAGATAGTATCACGTTTTTCTCTTTTAGTTTTCTCCATAGTTCTACCAGGTATTCAGTATCTCTGATTTAGAGAAGAGGAAAGTCTATGCCCCAAGCCATATAAGTGGTACGTGGAAATAGATGCAAACCTCCAGGGCTGGATTTCAGTCTGGGCTCTTTCTAACCGAACACTCATCTCCTGAGAAGGTGAGGGCCAGGACCCCTCTTAGCTTCCTAGAACGGGAGGGGTGCCCTAGGCCATTGACTGAAACCCCTCTGTGTGGTATTTTTACACCCATGATCTCATTGAATCCTCCAGAAGGCCTGGGAGAGTTGAGGGGAAAGATTATCATCTGCATTTTAAGTATTCAGTGTCTGAAGCTCAGAGGATAAATAACTTGCCAGGGTGGCCCAGCTAGCAGTGTCAGAACCTGAGCCATAACTATGATGGTTCAGGTTTAATGGAGGAATTTTTATTTCAAGGAAGACAGTCTAGGACCATTAGTCCTGACCTGCAGAACACCCATGACTGCAACTGCCCATATATTTCAGTCCTGAGAGTTGCTGGTGTATCTTGTCCTGGCCCTAGGATGGCCTCCCTCCTTTGTTCAGCTCCAGAACAGAGCATTAAGCGTTCTCTCTCCAATTGATGTGCACATTTTACTGCCTCTCCCAGGGCAGAGGCAGAGCAGAGGACATGACTGGGCCCTGGATCAAAGGGTTTTCCCTGCAGCCTGGCTGTTCTGTGTCTGCATCCCACGGAGCACAGTGCTTGCCCTAGAATCCTGGCCAGGCAGGCCAGATTTTAGATCCACACGACATTCTATGCCCAACTCAGAAAAGCTGTTTTAACAAGCATCTTCATAGCCAGTAGACTTTGTCCTGGAGAAGACTGTAGAGTTGCTTTGGTACCTAATGCAGGGATGGCAGTGTGAATGAATGAATGCAGGATGTATGAATGAATATGTGCTGTGCTGGCCTGCAAGGGAGGAGCAGGGAGCGAGCAGGCACTTCCCAAAGGCCGAGCAGCTGAGAAAGAGCCCTAGATAGGAAGGAAGAAGGCCTTGGGTTCTGATATTTAATTGTTGTGTGATAGTAAGAAAGTCACTTTACTCTGCCAAGTATCAGTTTTCTCATCTGTCAAATGGGCTTTTTCCACCTCTTGGTTCCCAGCCCTCCTGAATTATTGCTAGATCAGAAGGGTGAGAGGCCACAGCTATTATACATACCCCCCCCCCCAGTCTCTACATGCTCACAGACATCTCTGTCTGGAGTAGACAGAGCTCCCTGACATTAAAGATGAGTGTTATTGTGAGGCACGGCGTCACGGGTTGGCTGGGATCAGCTCCAGATCCTTGGTCTGCAGTGGCCTTTGCCGAGCCTCGGTTTCCTCATGGGTACCATGGCGATGATAAATGTGCCTGCAGGACTACCATGCTAGCGCGAGGGTCAGATGAGGAGCAGGAACGTGCCAGGGATTTATAGGTGTGTTCATGGTTACATTTATATATACAGATGCTCTTCCACTGAGCAGTGGGGTCACATCCTGATAAACCCATCTTAAGTTGAAAATATTGTTAAGTTGAAAATGCATTTAATACACCTAACCTTCTGGACATTATAGCTCAGCCCAGCCTACCTTAAACATGCTCAGAACACTGACATTAGCCTACAGTTGAGCAAAATCATCTAATGCAAAGCCTATTTTATGATAAAATGTTGAATATCATGTATTTATTGAATCCAGTGCACTGTAGAACACAGTATCAGTTGTTCACCCTCAGGATTGCGTGGCTGACCGGGAGCTGCAGTCCCTCCCCCTGCCCAATGTTGCAAGAGAGTATTGGACCAAATATCACTAGCCTGGGAAAAGATCAAAATTTAAAATTTGAAGTATAATTTCTACTGAATGCATATCACTTTTGCACCGTTGAAAAATTGTAAGTTGAAACACCATAAGGCAGGGACCACCTGTAATCATGATTTAATTATAAATACTACAACTGCTATTTCATACAATTATAATGACGTATTCCGGCAAGTCCTTCTCTTGTAATTTATTCCAACTATATTGCAAAAGGACAAGGGACAGCTTGGGGTCTTCAGTGACAGCCCCCCACATTACATGGGAATGCAGAGTGTTTCTATTCCCAGCATCTTCAGTGAACATCGGGAGGATGATGGGTGGCCAAACACGTTGTGGGTGGGTGAGTGGGTGGGAGGCTGACAGGTGGGAGCTGTGATTCAGAGAGGTGCTGACAGCAGGGACGATGTGACACCCTTGGGCACGCCTGCCTCTGTATGAGCCACCCACGTGGCTGCTGCCTGCTGGCCCTCTGCTCCAGTCAAGGCTGACGTTGTGTCTAATGTTAAGTGGAAGAGCAGCCGGTCAGAGTGGCTTTTGGGCAAACGCAGCTGCCTACGGGAAGTGTCAGGATTCCAGTAAGAACATGGGGGAGGCTTTGTATGGAGAAGGTGCTGAGTGAGTGCCCGATGAGTCCCCGCAGACAGCATGTTCCTAGCACTGAGCTGGGGACTGTCCGCTTCTGGAGCCTAAGGGGCTCACATGTTGAAATACTATGTGCTCTTCAAAATCATGCTTGGAGATCGGGGCACCACGATAGCTAAGTTTTTATACAGTCTTAGGACTGGGGAGCTTGGATAGCCCTGAGATAAAGCCCCTATTTTTACAGAAGGAGAAACTGAGGTCTAGAGGGAAGGGGTGTGTCCAAGGCTATCCATCAAGGAGCTGCCCTAGCTGGGACAGGCCCCTGGGCAGCCCCAGGCCCCACCCATATTCACTCTCCCACCACATTCTCTGCCTCACACTTGCCTCCTGTCTGTTCTGCTAATGGAGTGAATCTCTGATCCTGCTAACAAGTGCAGGGGCAGGCCCTTGTGAAACATCTGACACGAGAGGAGAAGGCAGACTTTCAGGGTCGGGGAGTGCTGAGGCTTTAATCCGTTACCAAATTCAGCTCCCAACACAGATATAATTACTCCCACTTTATGGATGAGGAAAATGAAGCTCAGAGAAGCTGTGTGATTTGAGAAACATCACTCAGCTAGTAAGGGTGGAATCTGGTTAGAAATCCAGGTCCTTTGAGCTCCGAGTCTAGTGTCTGTTCAGCCGTACTGAATGTTTGTTCTTCTCCTATAGAAAAATATTTTTCTTATGGAACACACTCATTAAGTCAACGTGTATCTCCAAAAAGAAGATCATGACTGTTTTTATTGATAATGCCCTTCAAAAACAGTTCGGGTTACACTGTGGGAACTTTTAACAGTTACAGAACCTTTTTTCCCAGACTGATCTATTTATTAAGAGAAAATGGAAACAAGGGAGCAGATAGCATTTTAAGGTTCCTGGTAAACAAAGGACACTAGTTATCCTCTCTTGGCTTGGGGATCTGTGGCTCCCTGGGGTTGGGATTCTACAACCCCTTCCAGGGAGTGGGATGGTCTGTTTTTATTTCTGCTTCCATGAGGGTTTTCTTTGGGAATGGAACTCTGTTTCAGGTTCTACAAATAAAATGAAAATAACAAAGCCCCCCATGAGGTCAGCCCTCCCTCCAGCATGGGCATGAAGACCACCCCAAAGTGGAGTAAGTTTCCCATTGTTTGGGAGATTCTTTGCCCTTTAAAAACTGAAAGCCCACATTCCCCTAGTTATGCTGTAGCGAGAAGGGAAGTGACATCTCAGGGCAAGGGGGCAGGAGGGAAGCCCTTACTGAGCTCCTGTTCTGTACCAGGCCCTATACTGAGTGCTTGATAGCAGAGCTCTTTGATCTGCACAGCAGCCTCCTAGAAGTGCTTCTATTACCCCCATTTCATAGAGAGGGAAACTGAGGAATGGGACATGATTTCCCTAAGGTCACATGGCTAGTAAGTGATGGGACAGGGGTATTAACTCAGACTTGCTGAAAACAGTTCTTGGTTCAGCTTTTCCGTGAGACTGAAAAACAGGGTGGGAAGAAAAGGCTGAAGCCTCCCCAGCATCAGGGACTGGACCAGCACACAGGAGGCAGCAGGCCCAGCAGAGAGGAGGCCAAGTCTTCACCTGCTGCCTTCAGCTGCTCGCCTCCTCCAGCCACAGAATGGGAGGCTGATAATCATACCTACCCCATAGGCTTGTTGTGCAGATGAAAGGAGGTAATTCAAGGTGAATGGTGCCTAGCCCCGTGCCTGGCACAGAACAGATCTTCAGTAAGTATTTAGTGTCATCAATGACTTCAGACCTGCACTGGAGAGAAGGGAGGAGGCTCACCTGGCTCTGCTGTTCTCCCCTTGTCCTGGGCCACTGACCCTGGGCGTAGCCATGGCCAAGTTAGACACAGGGGGCGATCCTCCTCTTCTTAAAAACTAGTGCTGAGGCCTGGGTGGAAGGGGGCAGGTAGCAGGCAGGATGGGGCAACTGTGTTTGCTTCATTCATTCTACAAGTGTTTCTTGAGCATATGCTGTGGGTCAGACATCATTCCAAGCACTAAGTGAATAAGGAAGGCAGCGTCCTTGCTTTCCTGGAGTTTACATTTTTTTGAGGGGGGATGCAGGAGGCAGTGTGTAGTTATGTAATCCTAGTCTTTCATGATACCTGGTCCTCTGCAGTCCTGTGAAAACTGGGGCCACATGCTTTACTGTGCCTGACCAAGAATTTAGGGTGAGGCTGCCTCCCAACCCAGACAAGCAGAGGATGGTATGAAGACCAGAGGTTTGTTTTTGGATCTTCTCTCTCCAACCTCTTCATGTCCATCCTGCTTCCTCCCAAGGGCTTGGGTTCAGACCTGAGCTTAGGCTCAGCAGCGTGGGTCATCATGGGGCTGGGAGGCTGGTTCAAACCGCCTGGTGTCCAAGCCCCAGCGGGTTTAAGTGGGGGGTGAGGGAAGTGGCTCTGCCTGAGGGCAGCAAGGCTGGGCCTTCAAGCTAGGGTCAGACATCCAGACAACGAGACCCATGGTTCAGATGGACACACACAGGCTGGTTCCAGTTTCTAGTTAGGGGCCAAGAAGGTTGGGTCTGGCCAAGAGAGCTGGAATTTAGGGAAGGGCTCCACTGCATAGAGGAACTTTAAGTATAATAAGGCAAGAAAACTGAGTCTGGAGTCCAGACAAAAGGGCTGAGTTAACCTGATAATTATCATGATATTAGTAATGATAATAGCCAACCCTTACAGAATACATGAAAGTCTCATACTTTATGGGTATCATCACCACCCTGTGGTAGGTGCTATCCTTATCCACATTTTACACATTGTGAAACCAAGGCACTGAGAGGTTAAGTAAGTTGTATAAGGTCACACAGCTACTAAGTGGCAGAGCTAGGATCTGAACCAGTTAGCATATAGGTGCCAAGTCCTGCAGACACTGGGTCCTCCACAGGGGACTGACTTCCTGCAGCTCCACCCGCGGGCAGTCTAAGTCTGCTTCCTCAGGGCCAGTCCTGGGATTAGGAGAAGCCCAAGACTGAAACATGAAGCTGAATGAATAATAGGCCCTGAATAAATGTTTATTAATTGAACTTGACAGAAAAAATGCAATTTTCTTTGGGCCCAAGTCAGATGTTTTTGCTGCAGCCCAGGTTCAGAATGTCCTCGTTTCTGTGGGTATTTTGTGATCTTTATTCTAATGGTAGAGACAGGCCACATCTGTTCTGCTAATGAACTTGGTCTCCTTGGCCTGGCTGAAGGCAGGCAGCAAGGGGCGAGGGTGTAACTACCTGCACAAATAAGCCTTCACAGCCTAATCAGATGGTGGTGTTCCTGAGCATTCTTTCAAATGTCTCTTTATCGTCAGGGGTTGGATTCCCCTCTAATATAAACCCCAAGGTTTTATGCTGTATAACGATATCTCACTGGGGGACCGTGGGGTGGAATGGGGAGGTAGGGCTGTGGTTTTCGCCCAGAGGGAGAATCAAGAGTGTTGCATGCCCGATTTCCCCCTCTGGGCAGTGATTGGAAGCACAGTTCTGCTACTGGAAAGAGGTCAGATTCTTTACCTGTAAAAATATTGGCAAGGTACACACAGCAAGGAAGGCAGAGGGTTTCTTGGCATTAGTCTGTTGGTAACAATCAGCAGGATCAAAACTCTGAAGGTAGATTTGCATATGTCTACACACATGTGCACATGTCTGTGTGTGTTTTGTGTGCATGTATGTATGCACAGCTATTTGCATCCTTATGTTGTACAGATACATGTGTATATGCATGTTTGGTATTTATGTTCATGTGTGGTGTGTGTGCACACGCATGTCTGTTGTGTGTGTGTGTGTGTGCACGTGCATCCAGAAGAGCCATCTATCAGGTGGGAGTGGTACTGCCTTGCCCAGCATTCTAGTAAGCACAAGCCTCGGTTCAAGAACAAACGCTGCTCATGGTGTTTGGAATGTTTTTGTCAGATCGTGATTCACTAAACAAGCACTTCTTGGCAGCAGACACTATGCTCGTGCTGAACCGCACAAGGTCCCTAACTCTGGACATTCCCACTCTGGTGAAGAAGATTCACACCTCGAGGAGGGGTGGGAGATGAGGCCAGACCTCAGGTTGTGGGTCAGGTTGTGATGGGCCTGGACCAGGGGCTCTGACCTCATCCTGTGTGTGGGGAATCTCCCCTCACCCCCAGCTCCTCCCTGCCTACTCTCCCCATCTCAGGAACCAGCTCCCGCCCCTCCCTCCAGACACCACGGTCACCATCAGCAACTACCACTCCAGATCCCTTTAATCACTTACTTAACTGTGTGACCTTGGACAAGTTATTTAATCTCTCTGAACCTCAGTTTCCTCATCTGTAAAATGGGAATGATACTACCACCAGTTGTAAGGATTAAGTGAGATAATGCTCATAAAGCATTCAGCACATGTACGTGCTTTTAAAATGGGCATAGATATGCTTAACTCTATCTGCTAAATACCTGTGGAACCCACCCATCTCTCTCTAACCCCTCTACTCTATCCCTGGGCCCCACCCCTCCAGACTCACTCCCTCCAGCCAGACCACAGCACTGCCTCCCTAGGGGTCTTCCCTAAGGCAGAGCTGATACGGGCACAAAGGAGGAGACAGGAGCTGACGCAGGCCCCGGGAGTCTCCTGAGTGACACAGGCTGCCGTTCAGGGTCTGTTTCCTTGTCCATCTCTTAGGCTGCAAACCTCTCAACGACAAAGATGTTCATTCTGTTCTCCACACTGGGTGCCTGCCATAGTTGGTGATCAGTATTCTGTATATTCAGTGAGTGAATGAATGAGTGAATGGGAGGGGCTGGACTGAGCGAGGAGAACGACACCGGAGCATGATGTTTGAGAATTCCATGACCTGGCACACTGCGTCTGGACCCCTGGATCCATGGCTGAGGGACTCTGGTGAGGCCGGCTTCGTCAGCCCTGCCTCCACCCCTCCTCTAAGGCCCAGCCCTTGCTTCATCCCCCCAGGAAGCCCTCCCTGGCCCCGCCCCACCCTGCCCTCACTTCCCATGGAAGCCTCTGGTCCGGCCCCCGCCCTTTCCAGCCCTACCTTTCCTGGAACCTGTGCTTGGCGTCTTGCGGTCGTGCCCTCGAGGAGCTCACAGTCTAGTGGTCCCCTCTGTCTCCACTAGGCTGGGAGCTCTTCGTGGGCAAGAGCCATGGGCTCTCTCCTCGGCATCCCTGCATCTGGCGGGGTTCGGGCCCATATGTTGATGTGCACCTCGCTCACTGCCCACACGGTCCCCTTAACCTCTGTGGAGACAGAGAGCGCGGTCAGAACAAGACTGATCTTTCGTGCGGGCAGGCAGGACGTTTGAAGTCTCTGTCAGGACTGCCTGTCATATCTTTGGCCTATGGAGAGTTCTGGAGAGAGTACAAATGTTCGTGGAGGCGAAAGCTAATCAGCAAGCCCATGCCAAAGGAGGCGGGCAGGGCAGGGGGTGCTCCAGGGGGCTGGCCCTGGGAGGGAGAGGCTGCAGCCACGGTGTGTGACTGAGGGTGTGGGGGGAGCATGGCTGTTTTAGACCCACCACTAATTTGGAGGCTCAGTGTCTGCAACCCTCCCACTGCAGTGCAAACCCACGTCACTCACCCAGCAAGGCAGGCTCATCCCTGTATACCACTGTAACCAGCTTGATGAGGACCCCAGTTGGGTAAGAAAGTGTGTAATTGTACCAAGCAGATGTAGGGTCATTGATGGGATTTTAATTCCTTCCTGGAAGAGTCAGAGGCTGAATCCAAGCAGCCCAGCCCACTGAGTTCTAGGTTGCTCACCCTGAAATTGAGGCACAGACTGTTCAAAAACCTGCCCTGTCTTTTCTTGGGAGCAATGAGGCAGGTCTGCAGTAGCTGCATTTTGGGTGCCAGAAACCTGGCTCCCCCTCCCACCCTACTCTACCTCATTCACCCTTCCCCCACACACACACTCCCATCTAGCTGGGCTTGGTGATCTTGCTTTTCCTTCAAGCAGGGTTTTGGGTTCAGATTGGATCATTTCTACTGGTTCTACTTTCAAGCTCAGGGATTCTTTCCTCTTCATTCTCCTGCTGAGTTCATCCATTGAAATTATTTTGTTTCTTGTGTTTTTCAGTTCTAACATTTCCACTAGGTTCTTCTTTATATCTTCTATTTCTTTGCTGAGACTTTGTTTTTTTCATTTTTTTCAAGTGTGTTTATAATTGCTTGTTGAAACATTTTTTAATGGGTGTTTTCAAGTCTGTGTCAGATAATTCTGACATCTGTGTTATATCAGTGTTCATGTCTGTTGATTGTCTGTTCTCATTCAAGTTGAGGTTTTCATGGTTCTTGGTATGAGTGATGTTTGGCTGAATCCTGGACATTTTGTGCATTATGTAATGAGACTCTGGATCTTGTTTAAATCTTGTGCTTTAGCAGACCTCCTCAGACACCATGCTGATGAGTAAAGGGGAAGGGGCACCACTTCATTACTTCCAGGTGCAGGGTGGAAGTCCAGGTTTTCAACTCAGCCTCCATTAACACTTAAAGTAGGGAGGGGCTCTTTGTTACCACTGGGAGGGGGTGGGAGTTCTGGCTTCCCACTAGGCCTACCCTGATGCCACCCTGGCTGGGAGGGCCAGGAGTGCCTTACTACTGCTTATGATGTAGCTTCCACTGACACTGTGGGGCATCTCTGAGTCACTGGCTCCTCCAGCACCAAGTTGGTGATATTTGAGACAAAAAAAATTAAAAGCAAATAGATAAACTCACCTCTCTGTTGTTTCTCAGGCCCCAAGGTCCCTAGCTGGTCTGTCTTCTCTCCACCTACTAGAGTCTTCTTCATATTTATATATAAAGAGTTGTCTTCATGTTTATATATAATGACCTTTCAGAGTCTTCTTCATATTTATAATGTCCAGGGGTTTTAGCTGTATCTAGCAAGAAGAGTAGGGAAACGTAAGTCTACTCCATCTTTCTGCCAAACTGTTTTAATTACTGTAGCTTTATAACATGCTTTACATTTCTAGTTGGGCTAGTCTTCACTCATTACATACACTTCTGTTTCAGAATTATTGAAGCTATTTTATGTGTTTTCTCTAGGTGAATTCCAATATTATAGGTTTTAGAATAAAGAGTGTAGGTATGGTTATTGGTATTTCATCAACTTTAAAGAATAATTTAAGGAGAATGGGCATCTTTTCAGTGCTGAATATCTGTCCAGCTCTCCAGGAGCCAGGGTGTCTTCCAGCATGTTCTCAACATTCCTCAGCAGAATCACTTTTAAGTCTTCTTCATATGGATCTTTTGATTTCTTGTCGGGTTTACTCATAGGTGTTTTATCCTGTTCTTGTGGCCATTATAGATGGAACACTTTTCCATTGTACCTTCTAACTGGTTGTTATTAGTACATGGGACTGCCACTAGTTTTTGCATACCAAATTGTCATCTATTCTCTTTAAAACTATACTCTTTCATTACGTCTAGTGGCTTTTAGTTTATTCTTCTGGATTTGGGGTATCAAATCATACCATACGGAAGTAATTATATTTTTTATCCTCTTTTCTTTCCTTTCTTTTGGCCTTCCAGAGAACTATTCAGTGATGGTGATAGTGGTGCATCCTCATCTTGTTCCTGACTTTGAAAGGAATGCTTTTAGTGTTTGAATAATAAATGTGATCGCATGCCAGATTTAGGTTTGTGATACTTTTTTAAAAATAATGCAGAGGGCTGGGCGTGGTGGCTCACGCCTGTACTCCTAGCACTTTGGGAGGCCAACGCGGGAGGATTGCCAGATGTTGAAACCAGCCTGAGCAAGAGTAAGACCCCATCTCTACAAAAGATAGAAAAATTAGCCAGGTGTGGTGGCGCACGCCACTAGTCCCAGCTACTCAGGAGGCTGAGGCAGGAGAATCCCTTGAGCCCAGGAGTCTGAGCTATGATGACGCCACTGCACTGTAGCCCGGGAGACAGAGCAAGACCCTGTCTCTAAAAAATAAATAAATAATAATAATAATGCAGCAGAAAGTACTCATCTATTTCTATTCTTCCTCTTTTTAAAAATTTTTTTTTCTTATTCCACAGGTCAGGGATCATCTATTCTTCCTCCTATCACAACGTAATAAATGTGGCATTAATAACAAATGTGTCTAAATATACAAAAACCTTACCATCTGGAGATTTACAAACACTCTCCTAAATAACTATTGGGTCAGAAAGAGAATACAAGAATGGTATCACAGTATGTTTAGAGAATAATCTGAACAAGAACTGAGCTGTATTAATCAGAAGTCTTGAAACATGTAACAACTTAAACTGGCTTAAGCAAAGGGGGAAATTTATTGACTCACAAAACAAAGCAGCAGAAACATCAGGGTGGAGGTGGCCTTAGAGGAGGGCCGTGGTTTATCCATCATCATTTCCCAGAACAAACACAGAAGCAGACACTCTGCAGGCCGTGCAAGCTCATCTGGCCCTCAGGCTGACAGTGCCTGTGGTGCCTGTGGGGGAAGTAAAGACAGGCTCCAAGGGATGCTCGAGGGACACCTGGCGAGCTTGGGGAGGGAACAGTGCGGCAGAGGGACCTGGTACAGCCAACACACCCCAGGGGATGCCATGCACCATGGAATGCCAAAGGGTGTGGGCCCAAGTCTCTGTGTCAACCCTCAGAACCTCCATCCTCAATATCATTCGAGTGGCTGCATCTCTGAGGGATGGAGGGGATGAAGGGTGTGGTTATCAGTGGTCTTTGTGCCCCTTGCTGGACCACTATATCTGGCCAAAAGCATAGATATACTGAGAGCCTACTGTGTGCAGTTTGGATCAGGGTCCCAGGAACCAGGGGAGGGGCTGGTCCAGGTTCATCTCATGCCCCTCCCTTACCCTATACTCCCCCCATAAGAAATTACCTGCATTTCCCCAGATGTCCCCTGTTACTTCACACCTCAGGGCCTTTGCATGTGGTGTTCTTTCTACCTGGTCTGCCCTTTTCTTCCTGGCAAACTCCTCCTCTAAGGACACAGCTCAAGAGTCTCTTCTTCCATGAAGTGTGTCCTGCTCAGCAAAGTTGATTTCTCCCTCCCGGTGTCACCAAAAACCTGGTGCCCACCTCTACTAGCTGACCCCCCTGCATCCACACTCATGTTTCTTACTGGACTGTACTCCTTCATTGTTAAATGAAATGAATGAACGATGACAGCAATTATTGTGGCTGAGCACATTACTAAGGCCCCACCACCCAGCAGGAAGGGCATGGGACCGGATGGGGGATCTGAGGAGAGAACCCCAGAACTGGAGGCAGACCCTGCCTGCTTGCAGTGTGTGCTCTGTGAACAGCTACTCTGCCTCCCAGTCCCAACTGTCCACCGTGTGAACGGAGGCAGCGTGTGCAGCAGGCTGCAGGGAAACATGGGGTACAGGAACCTTGATCTGAGCCTTTCTGTTCCCAGGAACCCCACCAAAGGTGGGAAAAGATCCTTTGAACTTCCTTTCAGAAAAAGATCTTGTTCTTTTGAGGCTTTCATTGTGAGAAGCTGGATGAGCCTGTGGTTTCAAGGCCATGGGGGGGCCTCCCACATCTGCCCCTCCTGGGTTGCCCCAAAAGGCTCGCAGACTCCTTCAGATCCGTGGAGTTTTGCACAGAAGCATTTGTTTTTTTCTTTCCTTTGGCCTCACATTGTCTTTCTTGGAAAGCGTTGCAGGTGTTGGGCACAATTGGTGTACAGGGAAGTGGCTTCAAACAATAGCCACACATTTGCGAGGCATCTCAGCCAGGAATTATAAGGACCACTTGGGCTCTGAAAGGTACCTGAAGGTCTTGGCCTTTGTTTCCAGTGAACAAACCTAACACTCATGCCTTTTGTCTGAAAATGGGTTGCATGTTGTGAAACCCTGGTGTATAGTGGAGGGCTGGGACTCGGGAGGCAGGGACACCCAGGCTCCAGGGCCTCTGCATCTCACTGGCTGAGTGAACATCATTGATAAAATGGGAAGAATAATCCTACCTTCAAGGAGGTGTTGCAGTAATGGAGATAATGCATTTGAAACTCTCCAAGGAGGAAGGGGAAGTAGCATTTATTAGCACCTATATGTGAGGAAGGCACGAGGTATGGTGGATCCAGAACACCTGGGTTCAAGTCTAGGTCAGCCATTACTAGTTGCATGACCTTGGGCAGATCATTTCTCCTCTGTGTCTAAGTCTTTTCCTCAGTAAATTGGGGATAATGTGAGGTTTAAATGAGATAATACACAAAAAGCTGTGAGTACCACATCTGGCACAGTTAACAGTTTGATATGCGTCTGACTTGTAGAAGATCTCAGTAAATGGTAATTTTCATTCACTTACTTCTTACCACTATCATTATTGTTTAGATCTGGCAAGTAATGGATATTTTAAGGGTTTAAAAATAACAGAGGCAACTGGCAATACCAAGTGTTGGCAAGATTGTGGAGCAGAGGCACTGCTGGTGGAAATGCAAGATGGCACAGTGACTTTGGAAAACAGTTTGTCAGTGTCTTATAAAGTTAAATGTCCACTTCTCATGACTCCGTAACCCCACACTTAGGTATCCACCCAAGAGAAATGAAAGCTTTAGTTTGCACAAATACCTGTATGCAAGTGTTTATAACAGCTTTATTCATAATTGCCCACATTCCCAAATGTCCCTCAAATGGAGAATGGTTAAACAAATTGTGGTACATTCATGCAATGGAATAATACTCATCAATAAAAAGGAACAAACTTTTATACACACAACAACATGAGTAAATCTCAAATGCACTATGCCAAGATAAAGAAGCCAGACTAAAAAAAAAAAATACTACATACTTTATGCTTCATTTATATGACATTCTGTAAAAGGCAAAACTACAGGAACAGTAATTGAAAGCAGAGACTCAAGCGGATACTTGTACACAAATGGTCATAGCAGCATTATTCACAATAGCTAAAGGATACAAACAACCCAGATGTCCATCAACAGATGAATAAACAAATTGTGGTATGTACATACAATGGGATATTATTCAGCCTTAAAAAGGAAGGTGATTCCACATGCTACGAATTGGATGAATCTTGAGGACATTATGCTAAATGAAATAAGCCAGACACAAAAGGACAGATATTGGATGATTTTGCTTATGTGTAGTACCTACAACAGGCAAATTCATAGAGACGGAAAGAGGAATAGAGGTTACCAGGGGCTGGGAGGGGGAAATGGGGAATTATTGTTTAATGGGTACAGAGTTTCTGTTTGGGATAATGAAAAAGTTCTGGAAATGGATAGTGGTGGTTGTTTCACAGCATTGTGAATGTACTTAATGCCATTGAATTGTACGTTCAAAAAGGGTTAAAATGGTAAATTTTATGTTATGTATCACAATTTTTAAAAAACTGTATGAATGGAGAACAGACCAGTGGTAGCCAGGGATTATGGGTGAGGGGTCGGTAGGAGGAGGGAATTTTCAGGGGGTGAGGGAACTATTCTGTATCTTGATTGTCATGGTGGTCACACAACTATTCATTTGTCAGAATGCAGAGAACTGTACACCAAAAAGAATGTATTTTACTCCATGTAAGTTTAAAATAAAATTTTAAAAGAGAGAGGTGTTCTAGCTGGGCCCTGACTATTCTTGCTGGTTCATTCATTTAGCCAACAAATATTATGTTTAGTAACTCCACCTGCACCCTAGGCACAGTGCCAGGACCCCTAGTCCCCAGGAACCCTAGGGATGGACACGGGTGATCCCAAGACAGATGAGCAGAAGGAAATAAGAACCATGTGGCCGTCGTACTTATAATTGAGATAAAAAAATGTATCAGGAAGTTTTTCCTTGGAGACCAAGTCTGAAATCTGGTGGCTCTGGATGCTTTAATACCTTCTCAAGTGAGTTTTTAGTTAAGGATGTTTGTGCAACAGCCCTTCCTACCTGCCTCCTTTCCATGCTCTGGTTTTAAAACCCATCTTTGGTTTTGGTTTGGGTTTGGGTTTGGGTTTCGGTTTGCTGCGCTACCCTGCTCCCAACCGTAGAGCAGGGTTGTTTTGAAACTAGGGAAACAGCTCACGTTTTCAGGGCTTTCAGTGAGTCTCCTCTGCCTCCCCTGGTGCAAGGGCCAGGGTCTCCTCCCTCCTGGCCACCGCATACAGCCTGCTGTCAGCTGCTCCCTCCTGTATTCCCAGTAATCAGCTAAAAGAGGTGGTTCAGTTGAAAGTGAGAAAGACTGGCTTTAACAAAAAAAGAGAAGATGATCGGTCATGAAACTTAAAAGTCTTGGGCTGTGCTGGCTTTAGGCATGGCTGGATCCAGCAGCTAATGAGTGTCTACAGGATCCTCTGTCTCTCTATTGTTAGCTTTTCCTCCCTCTCTTTTCCGGTGTCCCTCCCTTTGGCTCTGGATCCCCTCTCCTCTGTGCTGGCAGCTCACAGCTGCAGCTCCTTGCTGTGAGTGCGGGCTGGGGCAGCAGAGGCCAGACCCTGGGGAAGCAGATCTCCTGCTCAGGAGCACCACACCCCACGGCAGTTGCTTTCTTCTCATTATTTTCCTTTGTGAGAAGCCATTTGACAAGGTTTTATTTTGATGCCAGCATCCATGCATGTGACATTAGACCAGGCCCTTAGGGGCTCCAGCAGTGAGACCGAAGTCCACAAGCTCGTAGCCCTGTGCCCCAGCACACGGACCCTCCTGTGCATAGACTGTGACTAAGCAGCCATCCAGTGAGTGAAAAAATGCAATTTCTTCACTCATCAGTTTAACAGACCCTGGCAGTGTCCACTCTATGCCAGGCTGTCTGGGCGCCAGGGAACACCAAGATGAAAACGTTAATACCTGCCTTCAGAGCTCATGAGCTAACAGAAAACAGATTAGCAAAAGAGGTGCTCAGGGGGCCTCTCTTATATAAGAGCAACTGGGCCCTGGAAGAGGCCTTTTAATTTCATAATAAATAGTAAACAAAGGTTTCATTGGGACCAAATCTTGAAAATAGAAACCAAAAATTATTGAATGTGTTAATTTTATATTTAACAATGTTTAAGTTACAATTACAACTCTGGGAGAATTTTTTTCTTTTTTGATGGTATTTTACCAATAAACTTGTGTGTGAAAGCACATGAAGGTTGTTCACATTAGAATGTTAATACAGAGAGTCATTCACACAAAAACATTCAAGGGCTCCATCAATCTTCCCCTGAGCCTTTCTTGATCTTTTTGCCTGAATCGTTCTCTTCTGAAGCGGCCATGTGTCCTTACCCTTGGCTTGTTTGTCTTCTCTGGTTGACAACTGGGCTTTCCCAAGGTCCAGCCCATTTGTTGACGTCTTGGCATCTGATCCATGCAGGTCTCCAGCATCACTCACATTGACTTCATGAAACTCGGCAACTTTGTACAAGACCCGCAATTTTACTTGCCGTGGATGTGCATCGTGTTATTCACAGTCACAAATAACTTCCTCGGACAGCGGGTACATTTATAACACGTAGCAGTGATCTGGGCACTGCCTGACAGAGACAGTGGCACAATAACTGGGGTAGACACTGATGCTAACAGGCAGGTGTGCTGAGGGGACTGATTTTAGAAAGGGTCAGTTTAGTTGTCACGATTTCTACATCGTGTTGACTGTGGCTTCTCTGTGAAGCCTCAGATACTGAATCGTCACATGATACTGAATTGTCACTGTACGCGATCAGTTTTTGTCCTGAAACATAAGTCTGATCCGTTGCAGCCTTAAATCTTCAAATCCCTGCCTAGCTGCAACCCTTCTAGATTCCTGTGGTGAGGGTCCCCCTGGTGAAGTCCAAGCTCCTTACACAGCCTGCAAGGCCGCTGAGCTCCCAACCTGGCTGGTGTGTTTCATACTCATGTTTCCCCACTGGGTCCCTGCTGGTTCACGTCATACCTCCCCTCCTGGCACCCCAGCCCCCTCGACTTCCTGACAGTCCTCTCCTCCTCCCTGAGGCCCCCACAGACCAGCCATCAGCTACTACCCTTATGGAGACCCACTACAGCCCAGCTGGCCGCATCTGCCTCCTCCCCCAGCTCCTTGTTTTATCTCCAGGGCCAAACATAGAGAATTGAAGAAGTACTTCAATTAAAATGAAGACAGGAAGAAGAAAAAAAAATCCACATTTTTGGTCCAAGGAGAGCTGTAGTGCTTGAGCCTAAAACTCCCCACCCCAAGCTCACAGTGGCCAGAGCAGTGAGGGGCACAGGTCCCCTCAGCCCCCACGGACATCATGGCCTTGGGCCCAGGGTGTCCCAAACCCGTGTGCTCATCAGAGTCACCTAGGAGCAGGCTCCTGGACACCGCCCTGGGGATTCTCCTTCAGCAGGTCTGGGCTGGGTCTCAGGAATCTGTATCACTTAACAAACTGCCCAGGCAGTAGTGCTGCCTGGCCTGGGGCAGCCCGAGCAGGGTAGCATCAGATCACCAAAGTACACCAGCATGGTCACATGGCTTCATTAGATTGAGTTCATTTCCTGCAGGTGCTGTAACAAATTACCACAAACTTGGTGGCTTATAACACAGGTTTATTCTCTCGTAGCTCTGGAGGTCAGAAGTCCAAAATGGTTCTTAAGGAGCAAACATCAAGGTGTGGGCAGGGCCACTTCCTTCTGGAGGGGAGAATCCAGGCCTGGCCTTTTCCAGCTTCTAGAGGCTGCCAGTGTTCCTTGGGTTGTGGCTGCGTCACTCTAATCACTGCTCTGTCCTCACATCATCTTGTCCTCTCCAACCTCCTGCCTCCCTCCTGTAAGGACCCTGTGATGACACTGGGCCACTTGGAGAATCCAGCGCAACCTCCCCATCTCAAGATCCTGGGCTTAATCACGTCGACAAAGTCCCGTTTGCCAAATATATTAGCTTCCACTGGCTGCTGCAACAAGCACCACAAACTGGGACAGCTTAAAACAACAGATATTTCTCAGTTCTGGAGGCCAAAATCAAGGTGTTGGCAGGGCCATGCTCCCTCCAAAGGCTGTAGGGGAGGAGCCTTCCCTGCCTCTTCCAGCTTCTGGTGGTTGCCGACGGTCCTTGGCACTCGTCTGCTCGTGGCCACATCACTCTAGTCCCTGCCTCCCTCTTCACATGGCTTCTTCCCTCTGTGTGTGTCTGTGCATCCTCCTCTTGTAAGGACACCAGTCATATTGGGTTCAGTGCCCACCCTAGTCCACTATGACCTCATCTTAACTAATTACACCTGCAAAGTCCCTCTTCCCAAATAAGGTCACATTCCAAGGTTCCAGGTAGGTAGACATAAACTCTGGAGGGACACTGTACAACCCAGGACGGTGTGCAAGGTAACATATTCACAGGTTCAGGACATTAGGACTTGGACTTCTTTGGGGGCCATTATTCTCCCTCCCACATTAATCATCACATAATTAGGTGAAACAGGTACAGCTGAATCCACCTCATAGCCAAGAAACAGAGGCACAGAGAGCAGAGCTGACTTGCCTGCAGTCCCTTGGCTGGGCTTTACCAGCAAAGCTGGGACTTGAACCCAGGTTTTCTGGCACCAAGTCCAGTGCTGTAAATGCCCCAGCACAGCTGCATCCCGGCCTGTTTCTCAGACTGAGAGCTAAACTTGGCCGCTAAGGACCCCCATCACTCTGGGCCCCTGAGTAAATATATTCCCCTTACCCCAATCCCTCTCTGGTCCCAGCTCAGCACAAAGCACAGGCCCTGCATCTATACTTATAGGTAAAAAAGGATAGGAATGGCCCAGGGAGGAGGGAAATGACATTGAGCCCTCCTTTATCCCAGGCACTTTCATATGTGTCATCTGATTTAATTCCTACAAACAGCCCTGAAGTGTCAGTATTATTGGTCCCATTTTCCAGATGAGGAAACTGAGGATCAGAGATACTCATTGACCCCTGCCAGGTTTCTAAGCCACGTCTCGAACTCCAAGCCTAGCCCCTCGGTGGTCCTGCCACACTGCACACCCCTGCCCGGAGATTGTGTGCACAGCCAGGCACAAAGCAGGTCTCATCCCAAAAAGCCTCTGTCCGTGGGGCAGGTGGCCAAATCTTTGACATTTGCTCAGCGGACACCAGGGAAGTCCCAGATGCTCAGCTGTTCTGCTCCTTTGAAGATCATGCCAAACAGTCCCGGGCTGGAGCCCACAGTGCCTGCCAGCGAGGAGAGAGCCTCTCAGAGGAGAGCAGCAGCTGCGGCCCTAGCCTGGACATTTGCGGCTGAGGGCCGAATGCCGCTCAACAGACCGTCAACTCAACTAATTCCCCTCAGCCTTTGCCTGAGACCCAAGGCCTTGTAATTCCAGCCCTGCTATGTCCAGCTTGTAACCTTGGGGAGTCATTTTATCTCCCCAGGCCTCAGTTTCCCCATGTGTAGCAAGAGGGGTCAGGCTGCCACAGTCCCTGCCGCATGTCAGTATGAGCACGGGAACCAGGCGGTGAGGAATGCTAGTTGAGGATTATTTCCTGTTTGTCCAAAGATGTGCACCCTCAGGCCATGTGGTCCTTTGAACAGCCCTGAACACCATGTTGAGGCCAAAACATCATGGCTTTTGAGATGAATCAATTTCTGGGAGCAGAAAAAGTAACCAGTGCTATCTACACGGTCCTCTTAGTTGCAGCCCTTTGGGAGTGAGCTGGGAGGGGTGGGTGAGGCCTGCCACAGTGTGCCTGGGGTGGGACTGCAGACTTGCTTAGCAGCACAGGGAGTGTCCTGCAGCTGTGAGGGCCTCCAAGTTGGGGGCTCAGAATGGATTCACCAGGACTGTGGCAGCCACTGTTCTGTGCCAGCCTCAGGGCTGGGGCAAACCTGCATGGGGCCTGCCCTCTGGGGGCTGCAGGCCTGCAGTGCAGAAGGACGGGGCAGAGAATGACTATGCTCTCTGCCTGTGCCGGAGACTTGGCCCCCTCCCCGCCTGGCCCAGCCTTCTTCCTCCCTGGAGCCTCCCCTTCCTCCTGTCCTCGGGGTCTTTCATTCTAGGCATTGACAGTGTGGCCACACTGAGCACCTGCTGCCTTGGGACAAGGGGTCATGTCCCGTCTGTCCTTCCCAGACCGAATGCCCTGGGCAGGGTGGGACTGGGTCCTGCCACTCCTCAGTGCCCTTGGAATATTAGTTGAAAAGAGGGAAGAGAGTCTTGATTGACGGTTGTATCAATTCACTTCCCATTTGAGCTTGTCCCACATCATCTGACTGGTGCCAGGGCATTTTTAAAAAATTTTTGTTATTTTGGTATTTTGGTAAAATACACATAACATAAAATTTAACATCTTAACAATTTTTAAGTGTACAGTTCAGTGGCATTAAGTATATTCCCATTGTTGTGCAACTGTCACCACCATCCATCTTTAGAACTTTTCATCCTGCAAAACTGAAACTCTGTATCCATTAAACAATTCTCCATTCTCCTCTCCCCCAGCCCCTGGCAACCCTCATTCTACCTTCTATCTCTATGAGTTTGACTACACTAAGTACCTCACATAAGTGGATTCATGCAGTATTTGTCTTTTTGTGACTAGCTTGTTTCACTTAGCATAATGTCCTCAGGGTTCATCCGTGCCATGGCCTGTGTCAGAATTTCCTTCCTTTTTAAGGCTGAGTAATGTTCAATGCCAAAGGCATCTTTTGAGCCAAATATTTTATGCACATTCAACAGATCACCTAGACAACAACACACAGTTTGGAGTTCAAAAACCCAAGCTTGACTGCTTTCCTGCCATGCACCACTGTGGGTCCTTAGGCTTTGTCCTCTCTGAGCCTCTCTGCAAAATGCAGATGCCTTGGCAGGTGATTTTGAGGACCCAGTGAGGTGAGGGAGGGTGAACACTTGCAAAAGTTCTGTTCGCGTAAGGAAACATAGTAATGGCAATATTGCCCTCAGCCTCCTTGGAAGTGTTCATCTTGGGCCCAGGCATTGCTGGCGTGCTCTCATATCGTTTTTTCTTTCATGGACACATCATTGGGTCTTGCTCTTCCTGGGGCCTCCTCTTCTAAGGTGGCATTTTCTATTGAACTGTCACCTTCAGATAACAATGTGGCTACTTGTGGGAGGGGTCTCACTAATACATTTGCAGGTGGCAAAAAGCCAACCCGGTAATTGGGTATTGTGCCACATCCGGGAGCCTGTTTTAGGCTGAGGGTGGCAGCAGGCTGGGTGGGGGTCAGTGGGTGCTGAGGGCCACCAGGCCCTGCCATCCTTAGCGAGCATCAACTGAGACGCCTGATTTGTGCTCCGACGTCCTTTGGCCTTGTATGGCAGTAAGAAGGCAGACAACTCACCATTTCTGTCCCTTTGTGCTTCTGCCTGTATAAAAAATTGCTCATGTCCTGACGGTTAATTAGGACGGTTCTGCTGGTGGCGTGGGCTTCTGTGCGGTCCTGTTTTGTTGTCAGGTTTTTGTTCTTGTTTTTAAAGATGTGTCCTATAGATGCAGTTTCTTTAACGTGTTGGAAAAAAGATGGAAATGCAGCAGGTGTGTTGTTGGAAATATATAAATAAGGTGAACGTGCTCTGAGAATCCTGAGGGCAGATGGTGATGCTGCATCAGTGCTCGCTCAGCCATTCAGACTGGCTGTGTTTTGTAACAGCCTTATAAGATATGATTCACTTCCTATGCAGATTACCCATTTAAAGTGTACGATTCAATGGTTTTCATTATACTCACAGAGTTCTGCAACCAACACCACAATACATTTTGGAACAATATATCAAACGAAAAAGGAAATCCTGCACCTTTACTAGTCACCCATCGTTTCCCCTCAAACCTCTAGCCCCGGGAAACCACTAATCTACCTTTTCTGTCTCTATAGACTTGCCTATTCTGGATATTTCATATAAATGGGATAGTACATATGTGGCTTTCTCGCCTGGCTTCTTTCACTTAACATAATGTTTCTAAGGTTCATCCATGTTGCAGCATGTGTCGGTACTTAATCCCTTTTTATTGCCAAATAAAGTTCCATTGTATGGATGTACCACATTTTATTTATCCATTCATCAGTTGATGGACATTTGGGTCATTTTGACTTTTTGACTATTATGACTAATGTTGCTATGAACATTGGTGTACAAGTGTATGTGTGGCCAGGTGTTCCATTTCTTTTGGGTGAATACCTAGGACTGGAATTACTAGATCATATGGAAATCTGTCTATGTGAAACCATTTGAGGAACTGCCAGACTGTTTTCCAAAGCTGCTGCACCATTTTCCATTCCACCAGCAGCATATGAGGTTTCCCGTTTCTTCCCATCCTCACCAACATTTGTCATTACCTGACTTTTTTATCCCGGCCATCCCAGTGGGTGAGGAGTGGTAACGTCTCGTGGTTTAGTTTGTGTTTGCCTGATGTCTGATGGTACTGCATACCTCTTCATGTGCGTGTTGTCTATTTGTTCATCTTCTTTGGAGAAAGGTCTATTCACATCTTCTCCCTATTTTTTAATTTAATTATTTGTCTTCTTATCATTGAGTTGTATGAGTCTGTTTCATATTCTAGATACAAGTCCCTTATCAGATATATGATTTGCCAATATTTTCTTCCATTCTGGGGCTTGTCTTTTCACTTTCTTGGTGGTATCTTTTAAAGCACAAAAGTTTGTTTGTTTCTTTGTTTGTTTGTTTTGGTGAAGTCCAGTTTATCTCTTCTTTCTTTAGTTGTTTATGCTTTTGGTGTCACATATAAGAAACCATTGCCTAATACAAGATCATGAAGACTTACACTTATGTTTTCTTCTAGGAGTTTTAAAGTTTTAGGTCTTACACTTTGGTCTCTGATCCACTTTGAGCTAATTTCTACATATAGTGTGAGGTAGGGGTCCGACTTTATTCTCTTGCATATGAATATCCAGTTGTCCCAGCACCATTTTTTGAAAAGACTATTTTTCCCCATTGAATAGTCTTGGAGCCCTCATTGAAACAGACAGGTTTTAAGAAACTTATTGATTGCAGCCGCGATGACACAGACCTTGGTGGCCCAGGTGCCCATGGCATTGGGAGGCCTTGCAGAACTTTTTATTGATTTATTTCTGCCCCTCACTGTCCTGCGCACTTTGGGGTGGGGATGCGAGAGGGCATCTGTTCCACAGGACCCCTGGGAGGGCAGATGGTCAGAATAGATGGGGTCAACCCTTCCTTTATGTCACCACACCTCTCTGCCGCGGTAAGCTTGGAGTGCACAGGCAGGTGACCTGCTCCATGGCCATGAGCCTCACTGCTCCTTGCTGCCCTTCCCAAGCTGGTCATAGCCAAAATGACCATATGTCCCACATTGTAGGACAATCCCATTTATGCCTGTTCTTCCCGCAAATTAGTCAACCCCTTCCTCTCTTAAAATGTCTTGGTCTGGATGACAAATTATACAGTCACCCTGGCCATCGAGCAAGGCCTGAGGTGGAAGTATCCTCAAACCAGGTACCCTGAGTCCCAAGCCAGCCTTCATGGCCTCCAGGAGCTTTGAGAGGGAGAACAAAGCTCTCAGCACAAAGTCCTCAAAGCCTCAGAAGGTGTGGTCTGGATCCCACAGATGCAGGCTGAGCTCAGTGGCTGGCAGGTCACACAGCCTCCACCCACCGTGCTGCCGGCTCCTGTGGCTGAGCCACCCTCCCGGTAAGCCTGTGGGATTAGCAGCCACGAGAGCCTACCGGTGTCCCGGCGGGGCAGCCCAGTTCCACTTCAGAAAGGGTCTGAGGGCTGGACGTGGCCGTCCCTGCCCGCACCACTTGTATGTGCTCATCCCTTCACACAGGTGGCCGGCTTTGTTTATTCACGCCGCCCTGGGCTTACTGGGGCCAGGAGGAGAAGCCACGTGACGTGGAGCTCCTTGTTGCTCCCCTGCCACCAAATGGCGAACAAAACCCCTCTGGAGGAACCCACAGGCAGGAGGGAAAAGACACTTAAACATATGACTGATGCAAATCCAGTTCTACAATTGGCCAAAAAATAATAATATTAATAAAGATCCAGGCGGAGGAGAGGAGCAGAAAGAAAGAGAACTCATTTAAGTAGCGCCAGCAGGTGCCCTCTGTGGGGAGGGGTGAGGAGGTGCAACTGCCCAGTGGGCACTCTATCCTGCCAACCCTGTGTGAACATCTGGCCGTAGGGGTGAGCCTGAAGTTTTCCAGCAGTTTATCCTTTAAATGCAAACTGAAGAATCACTTCGACTAAATGCAAATGTTGCTGTTTGCTCTAAATCTTTGTGTAATTGTCACACTGTGAAAAAATCTCCCCGTGGAAGGGGAATGAGAGAGGGCTTCCCGGAGGAGGTGGCCAGGAAGCTGTGTTGGGAGGAGGAGTAGGACTTTGCAACTCCATAAAGCAACATACTGAGGCAGTGGGGACATGGCAGCCAGGCTTGGGGAATAAGCTGAGGCCCGGTTATGAAGGCTTCAATTGCCCTGGTAAGGAATGTGAATTTCAGCCTTTAGTTAGTGATCCCCAAATCAGTGTCCCTGGAGCACCTGACTCATGAGATGCCCCTGGGACAAAGGTTCCATAGTTACAGAAGTTTGGGAAAACTCATGTACCATCCCCTCCAACTCCCACCTTAGAGAGTTGCAAGGGATATTAGCTTACTAAAGGCCCTAAGAAGTCCTGCAGTGAGCACCCTTTTTGACTCTGATTATTCAGGGCTTCCCTTGAACCACCCTGCAGCCTTTATGTTCTTTGGGAAGCACAGCTTATGCAATAGGGAGCCAGTGCAGGTTTCAGTGTAAGGAAATGACAGAATAAGATGCCGGTGATGGGGGATGGGATGCTGTGCTGTGCTGTAGGCAGGGAGACCATTGGGCAGCCTCGCCACTGGCCAAGTCAGAGGGTCCATCTCAACAGCTACCTGGAAGTTTGGGAAGGGCCCAGAAAAATCAGCAGGGGAGGAAGGAGTCTACCACAGAGACAGGGAGAGACAAGCAAGAAGGCAGCAGCTACTTATATGGGCTTTGCTACTGCTGTAAACCAGAAACTCCCTCCTCTGCAGCTGTCAGCAGCCGTGGTTCCTGGGCTTCTTCTAGGACTTGGAAAGAGTGGTTGGAGAACCAGAATGTGCTTAAGTTCAGTAAGTGCAAGTCACTGTCCTGAGCTGCCCGCTGAAGGCTCCAGGTCACACCTGCTTCCAACAGGGCACTTCTGGCCATTCTTCACCTTTGGAGATGAGGGAACATAAGATTAAATCCAATATATCTCTTGCCATCCCAGCCCCTAAATTCTTAAGCAAAGTGGGGAACTGACTCTCCCATGCGATTATCAGGACTAGCACTAATAAAAGCACTTGTTACATTTTAGATGGACGTGCTTACTGGCAGGGGACTTAAATTCCAGGGGTCTCTGAAAAATTATCTGCAAAGGGTGTTTCAGCCCAGGGAGCAGCCGAGACTCTGCGTTTCAGAACTTTAAGTCCAGCAAAAACGTAAGGACTCTGGCAGGTGAGCCTAAGAGAAGAATTAAACCTGCTGGGTGCGTGGCTCCGGACTGTGATCCTAGCACTCTGGGAGGGCAAGGCAGGAGGATCGCTTGAGCTCAGGAGTTCAAGACCAGCTTGAGCAAGAGCAAGACCCGTGTCTACAAAAAATAAAAATTAGCCGGGCGTGGTGGCACATGCCTGTAGTCCCAATTACTGGGGAGGCTGAGGCAGGAGGATCACTTGAGCCCAGGAGTTTGAGGTTGCAGTGAGCTATGATGACGCCACTGCACTCCAGCCGGGGTGACAGAGTGAGACCCTGTCTCCAAAAAAAAAAACCCATGAAGATAGTGCGATTGGTGGACATGCAGAGGAGAGGTACTGGGGTGGGTGGCAGCCTTGGCAGCCAGAGGCTTCTGCATCATTCTCCTCCCGCGTACCGATTTCCATTCTCAGTTGTGGCAATTCTTGCCAATACTGCTCCAGCCGTCAAGTCTCGGGAAAAGGCCTTGCCTGCAGATTGCTCCTTATTTTCCTGCCTTCTATTTTCTGCAAGACCACTGGGGGCCTCCAAGGACCCTCCTCCTCCCAACGTGTAGCAGCTGGGAGGAAGAGGAGTGGGAAAGTCGTCAGGGACGGCATAGAGCTCGGGCAGCCCGCGCTGTGGGTGGGGAGAACTCGGACCTGCTCAGTCAGGCACGCATTCATTTGTTGACGCATTGTATATTTATTGAGGTGTTCTTGGACCTTGTCTTTGTATTCGTGTTGGGGATGAAAGGTGAATGGTCACGGGCCTCCAGGAGTTATTGGTCCAGGAGGGGAGGCTGATAAGCAAACCCTGAAGCACAGTCCACTGGAGCTGTGTCTGCAGGGTGCCCAGACTCAGCAGGCAGTTCCCAGCCCTGCCTGGGGAGCGTGTGGGCAGGAGGCCAAGCAGGGGACCGGAGGGCAGTAGGAACGTGCCTCGTGGGCAGTTTCGGGAGGGGCACCCCAGTGGAGGGCTCCACGTGTGCAAACACACAGGCTTGACCCGGTGGCGTCTTAGGGACCTGCAGGTGGGTCAGTTTGACCACAGCTGGAAACTGGAAGGGCGTGTGGAAGGGGGTGAGGCAGACAGGTGGGGGGAGTGCAGGCCCAGGGAACAGGGGTGGGGGGCTTGATCGCCAGGGTAAAGTGTGGCTTTTCTCGGGGAGGCCAGATGTGGGAGCCACTGAAGGTTCTTGGACAGGGTCATTGTGAGCTGTCAGCACGAAGACGGATAAAACAAGAGAGGAAAGAGGCACTGAGGTGATGCTGGCTCCAGAAGGGGTGAGGAGAAGCTGCCACAGTGAGAGGAGAAAGCAAGGGGCGTCAAGGAGGTCAGATGGCAGGGAGCCTTGATCAAAAGCTGAAGTCCAAGCGCAAAGCCGAGGTCGGGACATTTATTGCACCCATTTTAATAGTAAAATGTTGGAAGCCACTCAGACATCTGATGATGATGGGTAATGGCCAAGTGAGTTATCAGGTGTTACTTCAGTGGCACAGGAGCAAGCCACTCAGCGTCATGGCGGAAGAAGGCAGTCTCACCCACAGCCAGAAGGACGCGGGTCTCACCGTCTCCGGGCTCTTGACACCCAGGAGCTGAGGCTCAGCCCTTTCCGCCCCTGGAGCCCATGGTGTCCTCTTGGGCCCTCTGTGCTGCTGACGCTTCTCTCCCCTGGGGCCAGGCGCCCCAGGTCTCAGTGAGCTGTGGGGGTGGGGCGCTCAGGGAGGGAAACAGCCCCCGCCTTGTCGGTCTGCTCCACACACACACACACACACACACACACACGTCTCGTGTCAGCAGGCTGGAGGCAGACGGCCAAAAATGGGAATATTTGTGCTAGGTTGGTGGGATGGTGGGTGGGTTTTATTCCTAAAATTTCCTGGAATAGCATATTGCCTTTTTAATAATAATACTGAAAAAAAACAGCCACACGCACACAAAGCCCTGGTCAGATACAAGTGTCGTATATAGCCTGCAACACGAGCTTTCGTTTTTCCAGCTGCCAATCAATGCAGCTATGAACTTGAAAATTCCACTCACCCTGCTTTCTTCTGCTTTGATACCAGATGATCAGGACACATGGATTTTCATTTCCCAAGAAATGTCAGCTTTCTTATGAATGTAGGGAAGATCAGTACAATACTGTGTGAAATCCTGGCTAAAATGAATTGAATACATCTCTTAAAAATCCTGGCAGCTGACACGGGAACTTCCTGATCCCAGAGGTCCTGGTTTTATTATCAGCTGCCTTTGAAGGTGGGTGTGGGTGAGTTTAGCTCTTGCCTCCGGAAAGTGTCCACATTGGATTTAGTGTTTCCTGCGTCAGTTCGCTCTGCGAACCCAGGTGTGCATCAACATCAGACCAAGATGTGTGGCAGATTATTTGGTTAGTGCCCACAGACAGCAAATCACCCATCTGTGGGAATTTTCAGAGGAAGGGCACAAAAGTAACTTCCTAATGTGTGCGTGGCCAGGGTCTCAGGGAGAACGTGGCTGTTCAGGCTCTGTGCCCATCCAGCTACGGGGAGGAGGTGGTTGAGGCTCCCAGACCCCTGAGATTCTGGGGCCGGGATGTGATCCTGTCCTCGGCAAAGAAACTGACCTAGCACAGACTTTGCTATTTTGGGCCATTTGCTTCTAGCCTGATGACATGAAGACGTGTGGGCGTGTCGGGGGGGGATGTTTGATAAAGCGGGGCTTGTTTCCCTCCCTGAACTCCCCACCCTCACAGCTCATGAGACCTCAGTTCCTGGGAGGAGGGAGCCCAGGAGATGTGGGCAAGACCCACATCCTTATGTCGTGGGTGAGACAGCATCGCCTGGCGTGAAGGTCCCCAGGGATCCCCCTCCCCAGTACTTGTTCCCCTGACTGTGACAGCACCAGCCCAGCCACCAGTAGGTGCCATAGAGGTGCTACCAGTCAGAACCTGCTCGAACTCTAGGGACAGAGCCCGTGGTGTGGGCTTGGCTGGTCAGCCCAGGCCGCCTAGCTTGGATAGGGGTGGGCGGTGGAAGTCTGACGCGCCAAAGGAACGGAAGCCTCTCTAGCCATCTAACCTCTAACCAACCGGTCTCTTCCTCCTAGCAGACTTCTCCCAGGTCTTCTGTTAGGGAGTCTTTTAACACGTAGGACAAGACACAGCTATTTCCCCCTGGGGGGACTCCAAGCCCCAGGCTGTTCTGGGACATTCCCACTGCACTGTGCAGGTCTGGGCGGCTGTCAGATGGGCACCCCCTCGAGCGCCCACTCTGACTTGGGCGGTCACGGCCCCAGGAGGCTCCCAGCTCTGAAATGCGACACATCTGAGTCTGAATCCTGGCTCTGCCTTCTCTGAGCGTTGGTTTTTCCCTCTGCAAACCCTGACTTCAGAGACAGGTGCAGAATCGGCTCAGGAGAGAGGAGGGGGGTAAGGCACGCTGGGCCTGCGAGGCACCCTGCAGAGGGTTCCTCCCCGGCAGGGTCGCTAGGGCCGTCCATGTGGTCTCCACAGCACCGAGGGCTCTGGGGGCCCGGAGGAGAAGTCTGCCATAGAAAAGCTGTGGCCTTGTTTACAACCCGGACGAACATCTCCGGGATTTCCTGAGGCTTCCCCACACGTCAAGACTGAGGAGCTGACACCTCGTGAAAACCAGTTTATGAGAACACAGCTAGGCCAGGTGGAGGCAGTGATGGGGCTGGGTTTTGGAAGCAGCTCGAGTTGGTGAACTCTCTGCACAGTGTGATCACCAGCTCAGCTGTCATCATGACTAACTGCTCTTTTTAAGCGGTGCCGTCCCCAGCCCCTGCCCTTGGCTCTTCTCACCCACCAGGCTTTTTTTCAGTCAGTGCTTCTGGAGCTGAGATCCGCCTGGCAGCCGTCTGGCACGAGGTATGGCTGAGGTTTGCACAGAAGACACCCAGTGAAGTCCTGGCTCCTTGTGTCACACACGTGGGCTCTTCTACCAGCAGGATGGATGACGGTTCTTTACCTGCCACACCAACCAGCTGTCCATTTTGATCTCCTCTTAACTTTCCATCCATTCGTTACTATCTTTTTCTGATGCTTTTTGTCTCTGCCTTTTTAATTTTCTATTTCTCTCTTAAGGTTTGCTTTTACTGTGTCCAGCGGGAGGCCCTAGGGAGGTGGCCTCACAAAGAGTGTCTGCAGTCATGTCCTCGGTTTTCCCAGAGGCTCTTGCAGGCCACTGAAGGGTGCCCCCACCCTCACCCCAGGAGGCCCCTGCTAACACTCTTCAGGACCTGATTATCTGTGCAGGTGATACCCTTGGATTATTTATGTCTTTATTGTGGTAAAATACACATAACATAAAATTTACCGTTTTAACCATTTTGAAATGTACAATTCGGTGATGTCTAGTACATTCACAGCGTTGTGCAACCGCCACCTATATCTCGTGCCAGAACGTTCTCCCCTCCCCAGTGATGAAAATCAAGCAGTCACTCTCCATCCTTCCTCTCTCCCCACTAATTCGTTTTCTATCTCTGTGGATTTGCCTATTCTGGACACTTCTTATAAATGAAGTCGTGCAATATGAAGCCTTTTGCGTCTGGCATCCTTCACTTAGCATAATGTTGTCAAGGTTCGTTCATGTTGTCGCACATGTCAGCACTTCATTCCTTCTTAGGGCTAAATAATATTCCATTGTGTGGACAGACCACATTTTGTTTATCCATCCGTCAGCTGATGGCTGTTTGGGTTGTTTCTACCTTTTGATGATTGTGAATAGTGCTGCTGTGAACATTCATGTATGAGTTTTTCTTCTTGGTTTATTTTTTAAATAAAAACATTTATTTAGTTTATTGAGCACTAAATGGATTTACACAGAGTATCTAATTTTATCTTCAGGGAACCAATGAGGTAGGTCCTGTAGGGATCTCCATTGTACAGACGAGAAAATTGAGGCACAAAGAGATTAAATTAAGTTGCCCAAGGTCGCAGAGCTGGCAAGTGGAGCTCCTGTTGATATTCAAGTGAGGTCAGTCCTGACGTCCCTACTGTCCAGGCTCTAGTGTATAAACCGCTGATGGGTTTCCACCAAGTCATGCTCATAGCGCTCTGGGCTCACTGGGGGACAGTGTGTGTCCTTGAAGCTGTCCACCCACACCTCGGCCCCAGCCAGCTGCCAGGGGCTGTTGAAGACCCGCCAGGTCCAGGAGCAGTCGCATGGCCACCCCCTCCACCCAGGCTCTGAGGGGAAGGCAACATTCCACCTCCAGGCTGAGGACCCAGGTTTCCATGGAAAGTCCGAGGGCACAAGGGACAGCCGATGGGGGACTTCTCCAACCCCAGCCCTCCTCCTCAAGAAACAGTGGGGCCAATAGAGTCCCTGGGGAGTGAGGTAACCAGCAATCCATGTGGAGTCCTGGGCCTGCCATGGTGGGGACCAGGGCCCAGAGTCAGGAGGAGAGCAGCTAGGCCATGCCTGGGCTATTGCTGGGAAACAAGCCACACTGATAGAACCACTCTTTTAGCCCTAGAGTGATTTTGGCCTGGGTTTCCTGGCCACAAATAGCGTCAGGGCTGGGCTCTTGTCTGTAGACTCCTGATCAGGTGGGGGTGGCAGATAAGGCAGGCTCAGTCTCTGCGGGAAGAGCTGATTGCAGCCGGAGTGGGGCATTTGGCCTACAGCAGTGGTTGTCAAAGTGTGGTTCCCAGACCACCACCAGCAGCAGCACCTGGGAAAGTTCCAGAAATAAGAAATGCAAATTGCAGGGCTCCACCCAGACCTGGGAGGGGCAGGAATTGTAAGAAGGCAGCAATCTGTGTTAACAAGTCTGGAGTCTGAGAGCCACTGCACAGCCCTGACCACAGAGACCCCAGAGACGAGTGAGGGGCAGAGACAGGGCAGAGCCCATGTCTGCTTCAGCGACTGTGGCCATGCCAGACTGCAGGCCCAGGGAGGCCAGAGCCCTTGATGTTTCAAGCAAAAAATCAAGATTTTAATGTGAAATTGCCTGCTTCATAGCATTGGCCACAGATAAGAGTGGGCCCAGCCAAAAGTGCCTGCCAACTAGGCGGGCCACACGACCCCAGGGCACACCTTTGCCTGGCCTCCCCCTCCAGGGCCTGCTTCTGCCTCATCAGCCCCCCACTGTGAGTGGTGTTAGCCTCTGCCTCACCAGCCTCCACCCCACTGCCCTAGAAGGGTCTCCCCCCTGGGACAGCGCTCAGCAGGACATCCAGGGAGGGAAGGAGTGGGCACCTCTGCATCTACAGCCCCAGGCCCTGTGCTCTCATCTCCTCCTTCCTGCTGGGGCTGGTCCCCAAACTGGCTGCAGACTCGGTCCTCTGTGCCCATGTCCAGGCTGTCCCCTCAGCCAGGGCTGTGCTGTCCACCCCCACCCCCAGCACGTCCTGTAAGGCCTGGTTCACATGTCACTTCTCACTCGTTCGGTTTGGTTGCAAATTGTTGGGAGACATTTCATTGTGGAAATTGATACATTGAAGACAGTGAATAATGAATGAAATCAGCTGCAATTGACAACCCAAAGCTTGGAACTCTTGCTCAGCTGCTGCAGGCGACAGCACTTTTCCCCTTAGTAAAAACGAGAGAAAGAAAATATGAGAGAATACCAAAACAGATAAAAGAAACCCACGAAAAATAGCACCTACACTGGAAATTCAAGGATGTTGAGTTTCACACAGCCACACGCGTCCCCTCACCAAGGTCACCTGTGATGCAGGGTTGCAGTCCCACCAGCATTTGACCTATGACCTTTCAGACTCTGCTCTCTGTGGCTTCTACAGATTAATAGAGTGGTGCCTCAGTGGTAAAAAGGTCTTTGGCAAAACAAGCCAAATATAGAATGTCAGGTCCATCAAAAAGGGGCACGCATGTACAGTTCACCACAGTTCACAAAGTGCCCGTTAACTATGTCATTTTGGGGGTTTGTGCTGGAGGCAGCGTGGGTTTAGGAAGGAGCCCTGAAGGAGAGTCTGTGGAGCCTGGTTCCAATTCCGACCTGAGGCTGTAGGGCCTCCCTGACCTTCAGTTTCTTCATCTGTGAAATAAAGAGATTGAACTAGATGAGTGGTTCCTTTGTCCTCGTTTTATTTTTATTTGCTTTTGTTTTGACAGTTCTTATTTTTTCTCTGTTAATTACAGGAGTACTATGAATTATTGCTTACTGTAAAAAAAAATACAAACAAAAGTATAGAGAATAAGATGTCGAAATCTACCTTCATCCCTACGAGATCCCTCTCTCCGGGGGTCCCACTGTTACCAGATTCATGCGGGCCCATCCAGACAGTTTTCTATGCACTTGCACACACACAGATGCACGTGGCATGGATGCCTCCGTTTGTTTCGCTTTTCCAATTCCAGTGTCTAGAACGGTGCCTGGCTCATTAGATACTTCTCAAGTTTTTGTTGCCTGGTTAAATGAATACGTTTTTGGTTTTTGGTTTAGCTGAATACTATGTCTTGGAGATCTTTCTGTGTTTGTTTTTAACTGTCCCATAAATACACAATAATTTAATCAAACTTCTCTGGTGCAGGTGCACAGTGTTATCCAAACCCTTTGAGCTTGATGTATGCAGAATTCAGAATTGTTCAAGGGCAGCCCCCATAACCAGACAGGCTCATGTTTCCGCAGTGAAATGTATAAATACACCCCTACGTGGGATAAATAAAGTCTATAAACAGCCTCACATCAGTCTGGCTTGCCTCCAGATGAGAACGGCCATAATTTAACATAAACTCTCAGGGATTAGAGCTTTCTGGATTCAGGATGAGAGGAAGCTGTGGGCCTCTGTGTGAAGTCTGTGCAAATATTCAGACCTGTTGGGCAAACTTGACCGAGCCTGCGTCTTCTTCTTTGTCTCTCTGTCGCTGCCACCTGTTCACGATCTCCACCCTTCCTACCCTTAAGATTTGGCGATGAGGGTCCTTTCCTCATCATGGAGCAGGTGGCCTTCTTGGGAGGCTCCAGACCTTTCTGGGCACTTGAAGCTGCTCCATCCCGTGCACATCCCCGCCCTTCTGAAGCGCAGGCCCCATGCTGGTACTTTCTTACTTGAGGAGACCCCCTGGCCATGGGGCAGGGACCACAGGCCCCAGGGGCTGTGTAAAAACCCTGAAGTGGAGGCAGACTGGGTGTTTGTGCACACGTGCATTTTCCGAGGGCTCCTGGATTTAACCCCTTGGAGGGCTACCATGGTGTCTCTGGAGTAAAGCCCTTCACCAGGGACCCCTTCCTGCCTCTCCAGCGTCTTCTGTGCCCTGTTTGTGGGCCTCAGCCTCCTGCCACACACACAGGATCGCTCACTGGTGCCTACGTTGTCCTCCCCTGGCTGCCTCTGTGTGGGAGTATCCTCTGCCTGGCCGCCCTCTTGCTCTGCCCAGTCTCCTACCTCCCCACATCCCCTGTCGACGGCCACCCCTGTGCTGAGCTGCAGCTATGATTTGTGCACATGTCCACACCGCCTTCCACGCCACTCACCTTGGAGAACTCTCCGTGACTTCCAACACCTCCGGAGCCAGGCCAGCCACAGGGTGCTATGTGCTGGGAGTAGGAGGCTAGTGGCCTCACACAGGGGAGGGCAGAGCCCCCGTGGATCAGGGTGGCGGTGGGGAGCTGCGCCCAGGGAAGCTAGGCGGGAGAACCACGGGACCAGGTGGCTGGTTGCAGAGGCTGAAGAAAAGGCAAGAGTCTAAAGACTGCGATTTCTGCCTTGGCTGTGACTTTCCATAAGCGAGTTTGGTTAAACCCATGTCAGGACTGGCTGGCAATCACTTTGGGGCTTGTGCCCCAGCAGATATGAGGGAACTCAGTCCCCTGGAGATGGGGGCCAGAATTTCACTTCTGAATCATCACGCAGTCCAACCCTTCCCTCACCAAGAGCAAGGAGGAAGACGCTCCCTCTTGCACGGGCTGGGAAGGAAAGGCACCCCGTGTTCAGGGAGGCAGTTCTATGTCTGACAGATGTGAAACATCAGCCCATTATGGGACCCTGTTCAGATTATGTTAATAATAGCTCTACTCGACTGACATGTTTATTACCCACTGCCCGACGCTGACTCTGGCGTTTTCCTGTGTGTTACCATCAGTCTCGTGCACCCAGATTCCTGTCAGACCCCATAGAATAGACTGTGGAGTGGTCACGTTTGTCCTTGAGACGTCCTCCAGTGGGTGACCCCATTCAAGAGGCTATTAGAAGATAGTCTAAGTACTGTGGTTCTTGGTGTGCCAAATGGACGGGGGCCCTTTATGCAGCATAAGGCCTTTGGGGGGAAATTCATGTCATGATGATGTCATGAGAGGCGGCCTGCCGGTTTGCCTTCTCCTCCTGGTCCTGCTAAGTCCTAGCTTATCCCCCAGTGGTGCTTATCTCGTGGACATAAACATGACTTGCACGTGGGGGAACCGGGGAGGATCGCAGCTGCATCTAGAAGCTCACCACCCCTTATACAAATAAATATTCAGCCCTGTCATCTACTAGCTATGTGGCCTTGAGCAAGTCCCTTAACCTTTCTGATCTAAGAGGCTTAACTTGCAGGACTGCTGGAGAATTAGAGGTGGTGTATTTAAAGTGCCTAATTCAGTGCCTGGTTCATAAATAGCAGCTGTGGTCATCTGCTCTCCAGTGCTTAGAAGACCAGGGGCACCTGTGCAGCACCAAGGGCACTGGCACTTGCAGTGCTGGGCTTCACGCCCAACTCTGTGTCCCAGCTGGGGTCCCTTGGGCAGGTTATTTAACCTCTCTGAGCCTTCATTTTCCATCTGAGAAATGGAAATGATAATACCCACTTCTCAGAGGTGTGAAGACAGAGTTCCTCAACGAATGTTTATTGAGTAGTGCCTACGAATACAATGGGAGGCACAATAAATAACGAACAGACAAAAATCCCTGATCTGATGGCGCTCCCGTTGATTGGGGTGGAAGACAATAAACGATGACTAGAATAAGTACGTAGTGTAGTATTTTAGAAGGTGAGTGCCATGGAAAGGAGAAATGCAGGTGAAGGCAAATAATCGGGATGTGCAGTGTGCAGGGTGTGTTGTTAAACAGAGCGGGGAGGTCGGCCAGGGGTCCCCTCTGGGAAGAGGGTATTTGAGCAGAGACTTAAAGTAGAAAATGGGTGAGTCACATGGATTTCTGGGGAGACAGGGACGGGCAGAGGGGCTGCCTCAGCGAGACCCTAAGGCAAGCGCTTGCCTGGCATGGTTGAGGTCAGTGGGAAGGGAGAGGAGTAGGGGAGGGACAGCAGGAAACGCGGGGTCGGAGGGCCTGTGGGCCCTGTGAGACGTGGGCTTCCATGCTAAGCAAGACGGGGAGTCGGTGTAGGGTTCTGACTGCGGTTCCTGTAGGATCTCCCCGGCTGCTGTGCTGAAGACACTGAAGGACGAGGTGGGTGCTGCAGGTGGGTAGCTGGGGGCTGCAGAACCCCGGGGAGAGATGATGGCAGCTCAGACGGGGGTGGCAGTGGAGGTGCTGAGACGTGGTCAGATTCTGGATGTATCCGGAGGGGCTGGCAGGACCTGTCAGCAGTCTGGCTGGGGGGTGGAGGGGGAGAAGAAAGGGCTGAGAACAGCTCCAGGCTCCCTTGAGACTGAACAAGCAGCTTTGTGAAAGTGCCCCATGGTCACGTAATCAGTGCTGGTGGTTTGATTTAATTTATTCTTTTCCCAAACTTTACCAAGGAACCACTGTAAGCTAGACCTGTGCAGCCAAGATACCGATTACAGCAGCTTACAGGCTTCCTTTTTGGTTTCTTTTTTTTTTTTCTGTGCTAAGCAACTGCAGTTTTTTCACTTGGCTTTATTGTGATATGATTCACATACCACACAATTCACCCATTTAAACAGTACAATTCAATGGTTTTAATATATCCATAGATATATGCAACCATCACCACAGTCAATGTTAGAACATTTTCTCAAGAAGAAATCCTATACTCTCTATAGAAGGAACAGGATCAGAAAGATTAAAAAAAAAAGAAATCCTATGCTCTCTAGCCATCATCCCCCACCCTCCAGCCCCTCCCTCAGCCCCCACAACCCCTGGTCTACTGTCTGTCCCTATGGATTTGCCTCTTCAGGACATTTCATGTAAATGGAATCATGTAGTACGTGGCCTTCTGTGCCTGGCTTCTTTCACTGAGCATAACATGTTCAAGGCTCATCCTTGTTGTAGCATGTGTCAGTACTTTGTTCCTTTTTATGGCTAAACAATATTCCAGTGTATGGATAGACCACATTTTCTTTATCATCAGTTGGTGGCCATTTGGGTTGTTTCTACCTTTTGGCTATTATAAATAATACTCCCCCCTGTGAACATTTGTGTACAAGTTTTTCTTGTGGGTATATGTTTTCCTTTCTCTTTGGTTATTTGATAGTGGGTTATTGGTTATTTGGGTCATTAGGTTATTTGACCCCTGATTCCTCTAGGAGTGAAATTTCAGAGTCATAAGATGGGTCTATGTTTAATTGTTGGAGAAACTGCAAGACTGTTTTCCAAAGTGGCTGTACCCCAGCAGTGTGTGAAGGTTCCAATTTCTCCATATCTCCCTAATGCTTGTTATTATCTGACTTCTGATTCCAGCCATCCTAGCAGTGTGAAGTGGCTTTAGCTAACAGGTTTTCAGTGCTTACTAAGGCCTGACCCTGCTAACACCTTCACATGCATTGACTCATCTAAATTCTTACACCAGCCCATGAAGTAGGTGTGCTCTCATCCCCATTTTACAGATGAGGAAACTGAGGCACAGAGTTGGCAGAGCTGGGATGCAAACCCAGGCAGTCTGGTTCCCAAGCCCATGATTTTACATTCAAAACCTCAGAGGTGTGGGAGGCATGCCCATAAACTGGAGTCTGCAGAACAACACAATAGGAGGTGGGCAGTGAGCAGAAAGAGTGGTGGCAACTATGAGGTGTCAAGGAAGTGACCATTGAACTGGCCTGGAAGGGGGAGCTGGAGTTTGTCAAGTGCAGAGAGGTGGATGGAAGGGTACTGCAGGGATGGAAGGTCACGCAGAGGGAGGGTGTGCAGAGGCTGGGAAGAGCAAAGGTCTGGCTCCACTTATCGCAGGGGGAATTGGCCATACCTTTGCCGCTCCTCCGTTGAAGTACTTACTACTCTGTTATTCACTTCAGCAGAATATTTTTAGATCAAATATCTCAGTTCTGGTAGAAGCCAGCGTGTGCTGAGAATTATACCCCCGAGGGTCCACTTGATTAAAATGGTCAGAGAAGTTATTGGAAAGCCTTCTGGCATATGGGTGACTGACACGTGCACATAACCTGTGAGAACTCTCACCCAGCGCTGGCTTTCCACCTGCCCTCCTGCCCCACTGCACCCCTCCTGCCTCTCCTCAGGTAGTGGTCCTGCTCAGGTGTGTTTAGAGGTAACGCCGACTGCCCTGCTTTGTCACACAGTGTTCTGCAATGGCTTTGGCACCCACCCCTCCCATGGGAGACAGCCCCACCAGGACAAGGATAGTAGGAAACAGGGTGGGAAGTATTTGTTGGGATTATGCAAGTGAGTGAGTTTTGTCCAGACTGGCCTCATAGGATTAAAGTGTGTGCCAGGACGCCTGGAGGGTGGCTGCTGGGATGGGAACAGCAGAGTCGGTTCTGCAGCACCTCCAAGCAAGGGTCCACCCTGATCACGTGTTCATCTCATCCCCACGGCAACCCTGTCTTACTATTTTTGCTACACCCATTTTATAGCTGAGAAAACCGAGACCAAGAGAGGTGCCAAACCCACTGGGGGCCCGTCGGTGAGTGGCGCTCAAACCCACATCCTCCAGTGGTACTCACAGTGCTAGTTTCTTCTGAGACCTGAAGTGGCTCTCTCTCTCCACCTCACCCCTGTCCCCCTGCAGGGATCAAACCTCCCACTCCCCACCCTCCAGTATTTCACTCCTGTGGAGGCTGCCCTGCTTTTTCAGCCCCAAGTTTCCCCTTTGGCATTGCTTGTCCTTCCTTCTTCATTTCCTCTTGGCTGTATATTTCTGTTTAATAAGGCCGGGGCTAACTCCAGCACCACAGTCAGCAACTAAGCCCTTTGCCTAAAAGCTTTAATGAGAAACAGAAACCCTGGAGGAAACGGCTTTCCTGCCAAGGCTGTAGGTTGTGCCAGCGCTTGCAGCCAAGCGGGGTCTGCATCTCCAGCTCAGAGCCCCTGTCCTGAGCGACACCCTCCCAGATGCCCCCCAGCCCGCCTCATGGGCCCCTCCATCCCAAGTCAGTCCCCACCTTTGGAGGGTTAGTCCCTGCTGCCCGATCACCTCATTTCTTCAAGAGGAACCAGAAATCCGGAGTTGTGTGTGAAATCGCCTGATTTTTAACTCTGGGCAATGAATTCACGTGTTTTAAAAACACTCTGCAGGCCAGACAAAGCATGTCTGTGGGTCAGCTCTGGCCCACGGCAGTCATTGTGCAACCTCTAATCTAAAAATGATACTGGATTTGCTCTTGTAGACTTGGTCAGGTTCGATTTTTTTTCTAAAATCCTTCCTAACCAGTGTATTAGACCTTCAGAGTTGTAGTTCTAGAGTTCAGAGCTGAATTGGGAGTATTTAACTCTAGTCAGCAATAGCAATAAAATTAATGCTTAGAAACATTTCCACCTTTGGATTCGCAATGGAACTTCGTGGAACCCCCTGGGGCAGTGGGGCAGGACTTTTCGAGACGAGGACAGGAGAGGCTCAGCTGGATGGCCAGAGGAGAAGGAGGGAGTAGTGTCCACGTTGGTGGGAAGCCTGCCATCCAGAAGGGACCACGAGATCGGGGCTCCCTCATCAACCAAGGGACAGTACGTGAGAGGCCCAGGGCATGTGAGATGGGGGAGCTGGGAGCCAGGGCCAGGCAGGCGCCAAGTTGGTCAGCCTAGCCTAGGGGGTCATGAAAGTGTCCCAGAGGGGGGCCTGGGCCCGGTTGCCACCTGTCCAGGGCTGAGCCCGAGGTCAGCCAGCTCAGCAGAGGGGCGTTGGGGACTTTGAGGCAGGGTGGGTGAGTCTCATCTGGAGCTGAGCCCATGAGACCCCTGTGACCCCAGACCTGCAGCTGGCCCCTCTTTCAGCTGTCCTTCCTGCCATGGGCACCCTGACTATAAAGATTTTAGAGTCAAATGGATCCGTCATCTGAGCGTGCACACATCATTTCACCCCTCCTAGCCTGTCAACGAGGCGTGCCGGAACCTGTCTTGGTTTTTGGGATGCTGCCTGGTGACACTGGTCGAACCCATTTGGAATAAGGAAATAGAGATACCTGGATGTGAGTTTCGGGGTCTGACTCCTCATCAATTCCACACAGAATGTTTTTCCTTTGACAATTTTATTTTTTTAATTCATTTATTTTTAATCAACAAATAAAAATTGTGTATGTTTATGGCATACAACATGATGTTTTGATATATGTATACATCATTTGGCTGAATCGAGCTCTTGAACATATGTATGACCTCACATACTTACCTTTCTTCAGTGATGAGAACACAAAAATCTTCTCTGAGCAATTTGCAAGTATATAAGCACTGTCACTAACTACAGTCATGATGTTGTACAATAGATCTCTTAAACTTACTCTTCTTGTCTCACTGAAATTTTGTATCCTTTGGCCAAAATCTGCCCAATCTCCCAACCACCTATCCCCTGAAGCCTCTCTGCTTCTGTGAGTTTTACTTTTTTAGCTTCCACATATCAGTGAGATCATGTGGTGTTTGTCTTTCTGTGGCTGGCTTATTTCACTTAACATGATGTCCTCCAGGTCCATCATCCATATTGTCTCAAATGATGTGATTTCCTACTTTTTTGAAGGCTGAATAGTATTCCTTTCTGTACATTTACCACATTTCTTTTATTCCTTTGACATTTAAACACAAGGTAAAAAATCACACACAGGGTCTGCAGGCCTGCAGCCTGGCCTCCTACAATCTGCTGCAGTGGACTCAGACCTCTGTATAAATGTGCAGAAAGAACCCTTGGTTTCCAAGGATATACCACATCAGAAAAATGGAGCTCATTCCACCTTGTATGTGAACTTGCTGAATTGCCTCCTCCAGAGAAGAAACGGGCACACAGAGAGGGGTGATCTGCTTGAGGCCAAATGCCCCTCTCAAGCTTGGGGCTCCTGTCAGTTTAATTATAGAAAATGCACTTCAGCGCAGCAGCCCACATCTGGACATCATCAGACAACTTGGAGCAAATGCCATCGGTTGTTTCCAAGCAGATCAAGCTAGTGCTGATTTATATTCCAGTGATACCCTGAGATAATGATTTGGCCATAGGGAAATTTTTGACGTGACCACAACTGAATTTTTTCTGATAGCAAATGGACTGCTTACCAGACAAAAACCCATGCAGAGAACGATCTCAAACCCATACCGTGTAGAATTCAGTGTCAACAAACACTCACCAAGTGTCTGCCCTGTACGAGATGCCTGGAACGCAGAGATAGAGGAAGCAGAGCCCAGCCACTGCAGCCAGGGAGGCTAGTGAACCAGCCACAGATGCAAAATGGGTCACTTTGGGCCTCAGAGGTGAGTGAGCCCCCGCTGCCTGGGGGAAGGAGAGAGGAAGAGGAGACATCTTCTTTGAGCCTAAGCCATAGATATGATTTTGACACACAGGAACAGGTGGGGGTGGGGGGATGTTCCAGTAAGGTTTGGGAGCTCAGTGTGGCTGTGCCTCAGTGTCAGCAGCAGGATGCTATTTCTGCTCTAGAGGAAGCTGGGAATTGGGTTGGGGTCAGATAGAGAGGCACAGGGACTTATTCTCATTGCAGTGATAGGTTTTTGAGGAGGGTGAGCTGAAAGCACCCTCTTGGGGTCAGGGCAGAAAACAGCCTGGAAGGGTGCGTTGGCCGTGCAGGCACAGAAGGGGCCGTGAACATAGATATGCATGAGAGATGATGGGGCCCAAATGGGAGCCAGCCCAGGGCGGGTGGAGGGAGGGGCAGATGAGTTCCTGGAAGGTGGGTCACCTAGAGGATGTAGGTGATGATTCCTGAGGGAACCCCAGGCACAGGCAGGGCCTCCCCTCTCCACTGGATAGCCAAGCAGGGCTGGGAGCAGCTCCTTCAGCCAGCAAAGAGTTGCACGGTGACCCTCTGGGTCTGGCCTAGGCTGGGCTCTGGGGAAGAAGAGATGAATAGGGCCCAGCCCTGCCCTCAGGGACTCACCATCTGGTAGGGGAGCTGGAGCTTTAACAGGTGCAATACCTGCTCCGATGAAGAGTGGAGTGGGTGTGAGGACACATGGCAGCAGATGACCACTGTCATTGAGGGGGTCATCTGAGCTGAGTTTGGGGGTAAAAGGGGGTCTTTCAGGCCGTAAGGAGTGACTCAGCTGGTGAGGCTTGAGTGCGGTTTGAACTCAGTGTGTCTGCCTCCAATGTCCGTGGTTCCCCTGACCACAGCCCTTTCCTGCCTCGTTCACGGACTCCAGGTGTGTGCCCAGCCCTAGACAACCCAGGCTCTGCCCTCAAGGAGCTCCTGGTATGGCCAGGGAGACCATCACAGGTAGTGCCCAGCACTGAGAGTAGGGGGAGTGGACCCCAGAGGAGCCTGGCCCATGGGGCCCCCACCCTGAGCCAGGGAGGACTTCTGGGTATGGGGAAGGTGACATCAGAACTCGGCTTGGCAAATGAGGCATGGCTTTCTAGGCAGAGAACAGGAATCACACGAGTCAGCCCAAAAAAGCAAACAGAACACACAGCTGATGAGGAGAAAAAAGGGGCATTGCACCCCCGGGTGGATGCTGAGCGGGCAGTGGAGTAGAGCTCGGGAGAGACCAGGGAGCAATCAGGTGGGCCCAGGCCGGACCCGGGGCACTTGGTGCCTGCCCCAGAGGCTTGTGCTTGGCCCCTTACACACCAAGAAGAAAGGGGGGCACTGGTCAGATCCAACACGTGTGAGCGTGTGGGGAGGGGGAGGCCAGTGGGAAGCAGAGCCTTGGCCTGCCTGAGGCCATACACAGAGATGGCAAAGCCTAGGACATCCACGAGGCCTCAGTGACCCCCAGCACGCCCCTCCCTGTGCATCAAAGCACAGCCTCACTCTCCCACACTCTGCCTGAACGGGCTTCCTGTGAGCAGCTGGAGCCGGGCTGCAGTTATTTATCTAATGTTCTTGGATGGAGTCCCAAGAAAACAATTTTGCCTATTTAAAAAAAAGAAAACACAAAGCAACATCGTAAAGCCCACCCCTAAAGAGAAGTTATAAAGAGATTGTTATTGCCACTATGGTTTATTTCTTCATTGAGTTATCTGTTTGTGCATCTGTTTATTGCCCTGGCAGGATGGTCCCCACTGCTTAATGAGCTCAGGCTGGACTATGAGGGCTGTGAAAACACACAGTGGGAGCCCAGCCCCCAGGCCCCCAGGCAGGGTAATGGGAACACTGGCCGAGCTCACTGGAACCTGGGTCCTGGGCAGGCTCCGTGGAGCTCACACTGAAACCTGTGCAAGGTGCTTCTCCATAGGTGAGGGGGCTCCCAACGGGGCTTGCCAGCAGAGTCACGGAGGATGGGGGCACTTTTTATAGATCCAGGTGCCTTAAGCCTACCCCAGAGCCTCTGGGGTGGGGACAGGAAAAGCTGTCCAGGTGATTCTGCTGATTAAAGGTGCAACTGCTGGACCAGTTCCAAGGGCCTCCCCTCCAACCCTTCTGGAACCATAATTCAGTGTCTCTTGATGCTGAAGATGGGACAGGCAGGATCAGGGAGATGCAGCTGTGAGGTCATGACCCCCAGCTCTGCCAGGTGAACCAAGCTCCTGCATTTCAGGATATCAAGGCAGTGGCCCCTTCACACAGGTGGGCCCCACCTGTGGGCTGTTCCTCCCTCAACTCACCCTCCTGGGGACCTGGAGCTACCATCTCACAAACCACCAAAGATTCATATCCTGGAAATTAGGAAAGCAGATGTCAGGAGGTTTGAAGGACGAAGAAGGGCCTCTTTCACGGGAGGGGGCTGGGCGGGTCTTGCTGTGGCCACATGCGTGCAGAACTCTCTCCTGAGACTTAGCAGGGGCATGTGCTGAGCTGGGAGGGAGAGGCACAGGGCCAGGGAGTGGCCCAACAGAGAGCAGCCTTAGGGATGGCAGCAATGTGCGGAAGAGCACACGCGGCTTTTAAAAGTTTGTTTAGAACAAGGACAAAGAAGAGCCACACATGTGGCCAGGGACCCTGAGGCATAAGGTTAACAAGCAGCAGCCAGAACTGAGGATGACTCGCTGCGGTGTCACAGCTCCTACTTCAGGTGGAGAGGTCTGGTGGGAACTGTGGGAGGCCCGGGAAACCAAGGGTGTGTGGGGAGGTTCTGTCACAAAGCAGGTGCTACAAGCACTTGACAAATCCCATTGTGTGAACTGCAGCATCTAGACCCAGACGGGTTGTGCCCAGAGTGGGAAGAACTTGCTGATAAAGTCATAGAAACACGGCTGTATCTTTAAGGAAGAACAGAGGGTGATGATATAACACCATCACCACTCCAGTTTTCAGAGGGATGGATTCTAGAAACTCGAGGGGTGAGCCAGATGCCGACCTGCAGCCACCACTTACAGCAGGTGAGGAGGTGAAGTGTCTATGAGCTGTGCGACCAGGTGACAGTGAGCTCCGGGTCCTGCCGAGTCCAAGCCCTCCACTGATCAGGTCCAGGGAGTGTTTAATCCCAGTGTATTGGGACTTCAGATGGGTGTTGACAAAAATGTCCTAATGTTTTTTGTCTGAGAAGGAGACCAGAGTCTGGCTGGAGGTGTCGCTGGTTGGTTACTAGTCACACCAGTCTCATCAGAACGATGACTAGCCCGTGGTAGGACTCAATAAATACTGAATGAGTGAGTGAGTGGGCTGTGTCAGCCAAGAGGTAATTTCCAATTTCCTTCTTTTGGACTGTGGGTTTTATACTTAGGCCTAAGGCAGTTGTTTTCAACAACTTTAAGACATGTATTGTATACGGCGATCAGATTCACAGGCGACAAGAGGATGATGGGTCACCATATAAGATGACAGAATTAAAATGCAATAAAACCTGAGATAAACTATAACTGTAAGTTATGGTGTGTGGCAGTTATGTTGCATGGCTCCCAAAAAATGCTATTTACACATACTAGGACACTGTTTTGTTGCCTGTCACAAAAACACCTGACGCAAACTGGCTTAAGGCCAAAACAAAACAAAACAAAACAAAAGGAGTGGGCACATAGTTGACTTGACTTCAGCAGGACAGACCTGGGTGCTCATCTGTGGCATCGAGCCTACCTCTTCCAGCACTTGGGTCTGCTCTGCTCCATGCTGGCTTCATTTTCTGGAAGTGGAGTCTTCGAAGCTCTAGCCTCACTCCTTTCTTGTCGCTTCACGAAAAAGAGCCTCCCTTTGCTAATAGCTCCAACAGAAGTCCCACAGCAGAGACTCCTTGGTGATGTGTCCCACTCTGAGCCAGTCACTGCAGCCAGAAAAACAAGAGTGCACCCATGGGACAGGCCAAAGTCACCTGCCGTCAGCTAGGGTGGGTGGGAGCATGTGGACTGAGAGTGGGTGGGGTGGTTCTCCAGAGAAAAACTGAGGTGTTGATGGCACAGGAAGAGAGAAGGCTGCTTCCCCAGGTGAAGGTAATGGTGGCTTAGCCTGGATTTAGCATGAGCCCAGTGGAGAGTGCCATGCTGTGTCGTCCCATTGACATGCAGAGCTGGCCAGGGCTCAGTGGGATATGCCCCCACCACCCCTGGGGTCCATGGTCATGCTGTGACTCAAACCCACATGTCCCTGGCTCCAAACTCAGCCTCCCTCCCTTCCCTTGAGCTCTGGGTAGAAACTCGAATGGCCCATTTACCAGCCTCCAGGCAGGCACAGGAAGAGCCAGTCTGAAGACCGTCCTCACCAGCTGGCTGTCAGTTGGAGAAAGAAGTGCCCGAATGTGTTTCCCACCTCAATGTCCCTGCCACACCTGCAGTGATGTCAGCTAGAGTTGGACCTAGGAAGTCTCCTTGTTGCCTGTGATAATGGCCCCATATCTGCAGGGGAGGAGGAGGTAAACTCCCATGCAGGCATCACAACTCCTTTATCTCCCACTCAGTATTTCCTAGGCAGTGCCTGTGGCTCCCTGGGTTATTTCACCCTGTAGCTTGCAGAGAAAGTTCCAGAGTGAGTTGCTGAAGAGATCCCTGGAGGGGAGGCAGAAGCATCAGGAGTGGAGACTGCCTGGCTGCTGGCCAGTCCCACTGGGCCTCTCTCTCATCTGTAGGAGACTGCAACAGCTTGTACATAAGTGTGAGCAGAGGTGTGTGTGAAATCACCTGTCTTTGAGGTGATTGTGGTTCCCAAAGGAGACGAGGGTCCAGCACAGAGTGGGTGACCCCAGGAGTGGAGTTGGGGGTGGTCGGGTTTGGAGATGTAGGGGAGGTGGGAATGCTCTGTGCAGAGGTGGTGGCTGCAGGAAGAACGAGTTTTACGGGCAGGTGTGTGAGGGAGACAAAGCCAGGTACCGAGGGCTGGGCTGCGGGGTGGAGGTAGGGAGAAGAGCCCTGTAGGCAGGAGATGGAGCCTGTGAGGGGGGCGAGGAGGTGTGAGGACAGTGAAGCCAAGTGTAGCTGCAGTCACACGAGGGCAGCTTCTCAGAACAAGGGCACAGGAGCATTAACTCAGTATGAAGACATTGACTCCACATGAGAAAGGTCTTCAAATCCCTTGCAATCCTTCTTGTTGGTTCAAGAGATTGTCTTACTTTGGCCCTAGTGTGTCTTCAACACTCCTTTAATGCTTGTTAATCTCCCTTTTTACAGCTGTCAGAGCTTAGGCTGAGAGCTTTCAGGTAAGGGTTTTAGCTGGAGAGAGTTCATTGCATCTTGTGTTATTGTAACAGTAACCATCTTATGGCGTGGAAGACTTGTTTTCCACTTATTGGCAACAATATAGGTTTCATTTTCAAATATATTTTATTTGAGTAAGTAAAGTTAATTTAAAGAAGAAAAAAAAAATTTTTTTAATGGTGCAGATGACACAAGAATGACTGAAGACCCAGAAACAGACTCTGGCAGCAGCTCCGGGCAGCCGGTGCTTGGATGTAGCAAAGACAGGGCCAAAGTGTGTCCCCAAACAGTCCCGCCCTGTTTGCTGGCTCTGAAGCTGAGTGTCGAAAACCCCTTCCATTGCTCCTCACTGTCCCATCGACCTGAGAAAGACCGCAGAACTTGCCCACAAATGCATAACGTTTCTCTCCCATCCTATTTGCGCTGTTGGCCAGTTTCCAGCCCAGGGACATGGGGCAACCATAGCTCTTTGGGGTCTCTGGTTCCCCAAAGGATTTTGCTGCGGAAGTACAGCAGAAGATTATGTCACCTGCCCCGAGTAGGACAAGGACAGTACTTCCTGAACCCTCCATGACCAGGCATTGTATGCGAGTTTCTAATATGTTTTTCATTTGATCCTCTCTATGGCCCAACTGAGGAGATATTATTACACTCATATGTAAGGTGGGGAAACTGAGGCTCAGTGGGGTGTTTTCCAGTGGTCCCATGGCTAGCACTCTGTGGGAGGGACTTGAACACAGATCTGCGAGTGTCAGGTTCTCATGCTCTTTTTTCCTAACAGTTCATGGCCTCTGCAGAGCCAAGAGTTAGCTCCCATGCAGGAGCCCATGCAGGACCCCACCCCTCCATTCCCTCCCATGTGAGGCCCTGCCTGACTCCCCAGGAGCATGTGGTTCACGTGGGCAGCTTCTCCCTGGATATGCACATCACCCCTTAATTGCTGCCGCTGCTTTAAGTGGATCTGTCCACACTGGGAAAAGATTTTACAATCTGATAAAGAAATTCACTTTCCTTAAAAGTAACTTAGCAGCTTCTATTCTTATTCCACCTTCTGTGAAATTCAGTGACTGCGTTTTCCCAACCAGAAATCCCTACGCTTGGTCTGACAAAGAATTTGTTGAGGCCATTTCTGGGCAGGAGGGGCTGTCTCTAGGAGACGTGGCTTGCATGTCAGAGGGCTGGCCTCCCGGGACATTTGGGCAGTTCATGGGGACCACAGAAGAGAACTGTGGGGTTGGAGCTGTCCCCAAGGCCTGTGACATAGAGTGGCTGCATGTCTCACATGCAGCTGTGGCCTCAGGAGAAGCTTCTCTGCTTCCCTAAGCTCACCCCAACCCTACCCCTGCTCCCGGGGACCCCTGCAGCCCCCTCCTTCTCCACCCAGCTTCCCTGCTCCCTCCTCCATCAAGGAAGAAGCTTGGTTTCTGGGAACCATGACAGCCCTGCTCCGTCTTCTCCCCAGAACCCAGCTAGTCTCTGATTTCCCCTCTGTCCTCCTTCCCTTCAGACAGAGAAGTCGCTCGGGCCCCCTCCCAGCTTGGGCTGTGCACACGAGACCTGCGCTTCTCAGCTACTTTAGTACGTGAACATTTGCTGAGCGTAGAGAACCAGCGCACAGCAAGAGAGAAACATTGACAGGGTTTAAACTTGCCAGCCCCCTTCCAACTCTCCTTCTCATCTTCTCAGGAATCTTTTTATAAAACCAAACAAGGAAAATTAACACATGAGGGCCCTACACTCTGCCAGGAGCCATGCCAGTCCCTTCAGTACTTATTTCATCTTGGCAGTAACCAGGAAGTGGGGTATTGGTGGAAACTTGGGCTCAGCGAGGTTAAATGACTTGCCCGGGGTCACACGAATGATTACTGCAGCGCTGAAGTCAGAGCCAAGTCTGACCTCCTGTAAAACCCAACCCCCTTCCACTGTGCACAGACCTGCCGTCCTGTGACCCTCTGAGCTTTGTGTCTCCCTCTACTCTTCCAAACCAAATCAGAAGCCTTTTGTTAGACAGACTGATATGACATCTGACCTGGAACAAAATGCACCAAATTTTAACTGTAGTCATGTAAAGGTAATAAAATCATGGATCATTTTCTCCCTTTATTTCTAAATTCTTTTATAGGAACTTTTATTTACAAAGCAGAGCTTTTTTTGATATATATGTAAATATTTTATATGTGTGGGTTTATACACACATATTAAATTAGACATGGGTATATCATGTTTATACATACACACTCGTGTACACATATTTTGAATTTGACATGACATTAAACAAAATAAAAACTGAAAATTTCAGCTGACAGGTAAATTTCTTCATACTGGGGGCAAACATTTTGAGACCTAGGGCCATAGCCATCATTAGCATGACTCCAGCCTAGAGTCAAAGGCTGGCCTCTGGGCCGCCTGCCCCCGTGGTATCAGTCAGACCAAACTCCAAAATATGTTTTCCTTTAAATAACTCACTAAAGAGTTTCCCCAGCGGACAGATAAAACCTCAAAGGCACACAATTCCCCAGTGTGTTGTTCCCAGCAAGACCCTGTGTGCCTGACCTCATTTCCTTGTACGTGCCCTGAGAGATGAGGCTGCCAGCCCCAGTCCTATGGCCAGGCTGGCCAGCTGCCAGGGGCCGAGGCCTGCTTCTGCCAGCCCCCCGAGTTTAGAAGTGGTCGGTCTTTTATTAAAGCACAGAAAAGGCATTCTCCTGAGGGCCGGACCAGACCAGGAAGCCTGTGAGAAGGGAAGGTCACCATCTGAGGAGACATATTACCCAGGACTTCAGAGAGCAGGTCACTGGGCAGGCGGCCTCAAGGTCACTTCCTGCTGGGAAGCCGGGTCACAAAGGAGGGAGCCCTGCTTAATGCAATTAGGGACTGAAAGAATGGAGGAGAGCAGGAAAACAGCATCACGCAAAGGGAGTCAAATCTTTCGCTTCAGTTATTGTTCTGTTCCTCTGTAGAATTCAAGCAATACTTTCACTTGATTGAAATCACTTTTTTGAAAAACCCAATCTAAGTGTTCACTCATGCCAGGCTCTATGTTAGATTTTTTCTTTACACACAGTATTTCGGGTAATCTGGAGAGGTGGGTACAAGAACCCTGGGTGGGGGAGGCTACTTGGGTAGATGCCGGGGCTGCGGCTGGGCCCAGCACCCAGTGCCCGAGGCTGGAAGCCCAAGCGCCTTTTCCTGCTCCACAGCCCATGTCCATGCCAGGCCTGGAGCCAGAGCCTGGACCTCAAGGTGAGGGCAGTGCCCACAATACACTAAGCTCACAATCAGTTCCGTCTCCCCAGGGGAAAAGAAGCAATCTTAAAAAAATATTTTTAAGACGATAACAGATTGATTTTATTGGACTTTCAATTTGCATAGTCAGCCATCAGAACACTGCACATTTGAGATGTCACATAGATGTTTTGGTCACCAGTGTGAACTTCTTGGGAATTTTTAATTCTCTAGTATCTCAACCAGTACCTGCAGACAACATGCTGCAACTCAAAGACCTCAAAGCTGGAAGAAACAGCCCTGAAACTGGTACGCACTCATGCTGCTGGTTTGCAGTATAAGCTCAGCCTCGTCATTCCTTTCCCTGGGCCTCAGTTTCCTTTACTAGAAAATGAAGGAGGTGAATAGGCCACGTGTACCATGAGACAGAATGAGATTCCTTGCCAGGTGTTGAGTTCCCAGCATAAGAAGTAAGCAAAAACAGGTTGAAAGACCATTATGAAAAGAATGCTGAATTTGACCCCATTAGACTGTGAGCACCTCATGAGCTGGGCCACATCTGGATCACCTTGGTATTGCTAGCACAGGTCCACTGCTTGACAACATGGTAGATGCTAAATGCATGGTGGGTAGGTGGGTGGGTGGATGGATGGATGGACACACTTCCATGCTGGGGAGAAGTTGAGCCAGATCAGCAGTCCCCAACCTTTTTGGCACTAGGGACTGGTTTCATGGAAGACAATTTTTCCACAGACCGGGGTCCAGGGGTGGGGGGGAAGGTATGGTTTTGGGATGATTCAAGCACATTACATTTATTGTGCAGTCAAACCTCTCTGCTAATGATAATCTGTATTTGCAGCTGCTCCCCAGTGCTAGAATCACTACCCCAGCTCCGCCTCAGATCATCAGGCATTAGAGTCTCATAAGGAGCTGCAACCTAGATCCTTCGCATGCGCAGTTTATAGTAGGGTTGGCGCTCCTATGAGAATCTAATGCAGTGGCTGATCTGACGGGAGGCAGAGCTCAGGCAGTGACGTGAGTAATGGGGAACAGCTGTAAATACAGATGAAGCTTCCCTTGCCCACCTGCCACTCACCTCCTGCTGTGCGGCCCGGTTCCTAACAGGCCGTGGACCGGTACTTGTCCACAGGCCGGGGGTTGGGGACCGCTGAGCTAGATGACCATGAAGGTTCTCCCCACCTGAGGTCCCTGACTTTCTTGCCACTTTCCCAGAACTCCTAACTCACACAGCTTCTCCTGGTACTTTCCCCAGGAAGTGAAACTTTGATTGGAAACCTCAGGCTCTGTGTCGGTGTTCACAAAGCCTGTCATGAAGGCTTGAGGGTAACTTCCTGAAGATTGAACAGGGCAGTGGATTCCCAGTGCCTGGCGCACAAGAAGAGCTGGGAGGCATCAGCTGCCGTTGCTGTCCTTACAGGAGGTGGAGGGAGTGTAGACGAGGGTGATGGTGGGCAGGGACACAATCCAGTGGCTCCACCCCCCTGCATCATGGTCAGTCCTGTAAGCAGACTTCACAGACCTGGGCACTTGTCCCCATATGCACAGGAGCCCAGAGGAGCTGGTCACTGTCCTATCTGGAATCTCCACCTGCCATTGCTCCCTCCCCTCCCCACAATTCAGTCCTGCAGTCCTTGAGCAAACACTGACTGAGCACCTGCTGGGCTCCAAGCTGAGGTGTGTGGATGATTAGGACATGGGGCCACCCCACAGCCACAGACGGGGTACAAGGGGAGGAAGCCCCATAAGCCCCTGAGATCCGAGTCATATCCAGAGGGCAGGAACAGAGTCTGTGGAGCTTGAAGTGGGTGTGAAAGGAGGCGCCGGCAAGGCACACTTTCCTGTTCAAGGTGCTCGCTGGGGTCCCAGCGAGCTCTGGCCCTGGACATGAGGATTAGAAGCCTGCTGCCACCCATGGGCCCCACAGTCTCTCCCCCACGCTCCTGGTGGGGGCTGGCAGTCTTTATGCATTCCCAAGGAGGAAAATGGGATAAGAGGGAGAGCCAGGTTATTTGATTTTTTGCTATTGAGTTGTATGAGTTCTTTGTATATTTTGGATATTAGCTTCTTATTGGATATATGATGTGCAAATATTTTCTCCCATTCTGTGGGTTGCTTTTTCATTTTGTTGTTTCCTTTGCTGTGTAGAATCTTTAGCTTGATAGAGTTCCACTTGTTTATTTTTGCTTTTGTTGCCTGTGCTTTTGGTGTCATCCAAAAAATCATTGCCAAGACTAATGTCATAGTTGTCCTGTCTATTTTCTTCTAGGAGTTTTATGGTTTCAGGTCTCACCTTCAAGTCTTTAATCCATTTTGAGTTGATTTTTGTGTATTGTATAAGATAAGGATCCAAGTTCATTTTTTTTGCATGTGGATATACAGTTTTCCCAGCACCGTTTATTGAAAAGACTGTCCTTTCCCCTATTGTGTCTTCTTGGCACCTTTGTAGAAAAAAATGGGCAAAGGACTTGAATAGACATTTTTCCAAAGAAGACATACAAGTGGCCAACAGACACATGAAATAGTACTCAACATCACTAATCATCAGGAAAATGCAAATCAGAACCACTGTGAGATATCACCTCATACCTGTTAGGATGGCTATTATGAAAAAGTCAAAAGATAACAAGTCTTGGTGAGCATTTGGACAAAAGGGAGCCCTTATACATTGTTGGTAGAAATGTAAATTGGTATAGCCATTACAGAAACAGTGTGGAGGTTCCTCAAAAAATTAAATATAAACTACCATATGATACAGCAATCCCACTTCTGGGTATATATCCAAAGGAAAGGAAATCAGGATCTTGAAGACATAGCTGTGCTCCATGTTCGTGGCAGCATCATTCACCATAGCAAAGATAGGGAAACGACCTAAATGTCCATCTACAGATAAATGGATAAACAAAATGGGGGCGTGTGTGTGTGTGTGTGTACATATACATCGAATGTTATTCAACATTAAAAAAGGAAATCCTGGGGTTTACAACAACTTGGACAAACTTGGAGGACATTATGCTGAGTGAAATAATCCAGGCACAGAAAGGCAAGTAGTACATGGTCTTGCTTGTATGAGGAATCTGAAAAAGCTGAATTCATAGAAGCAGAGAATAAAAGGGTGGTTATTGGGGGATAGGAGAAATGGGGAGATGGTGGTCACAGGGTACAAACTTGTAGTTATAAGATGAATAAGGACCGGGTGCGGTGGCTCACGCCTGTAATCCCAGCACTTTGGGAGGCCGAGGTGGGAGGATTGCTTGAGGCCAGGAGTTCGAGACCAGCCTGGGCAATATAGTAAGATCCCATCTTTACAGAAAATTTTAAAAATTAGCTGGGCACGGTAGCACACACCTGTAGTCCCAGCTACTTGACAGGCTGAGGTGGGAGCATCGCTTGAGCCCGGGAGTTCAAGGCTGCAGTAAGCTGTGATGACACCACTGCACTTCAGCCTGGGTGACAGAGCAAGACCCTGTCTCAAAAAAGAAAAAAGAAAAGAAAAGAAAAGATGAACAAGTTCTGGAGACCTGACGTACAGCATGGTGAAATAGTAGCTAATAATGTATTGTATACTTGAAACTTGCTAAGGGAGTAGGTCTCAAGTATTCTCATCACACACAAAAAAAGTAACTATGTGAGCTGATGGTTGTGTTAACTAGCTTGATTGTGGTTATCATTTCACAACCTATGCATGTATCAAAACATCACGTTATACATCTTGAATATATGCAGTTTTTATTTGTTGATTGTACCTCGTTTAACTGAAAAGGGGGGGATGGGGCTGGTGGCTCCTGCCTGGGCATCACTCTGCTCCCGTTTAACTCTTCATTGCCTTCTCAGTAGACCAAGCGAGCTCCGCACGGGCAGCTGCAACAACTGCTTTAATGTGGACACGTTCAGAGGGACTTGAGAGGAACTAACTTTCTTTGCTTTCCTTTGCCTTTTTATTTTCTGTCTCCTCCCTTCTCTCGCTTCACCCGTTGCGCCCTCCCTTTCTCTCTCTGTGAAGGAGCAAATGCGAGGCAAAATGTCTCCACCCCCCACCCCCGACTCCAGACCTCGGTTGTCCTTTCCTTAAGTGGCCAGTTTCGTGTCTTCTGCATCTTCCCAGAGATGCCACAAATAAATGCCCCCTCTTTTAGACAAGCTATGGAATACTTTACACACCGTTATGCACCTTGCCATTTTTTAAATAACAGCTTTATTGAAATATAATTCACATACCATAAAACCTACCCATTTAAAGTGTACAGTTCAATGGTTTTTAGTATATCCATGGAGTTGTGCAACCATCACCACAATTAGTTTTTTTGGTTTTGGGTTTTTGGTTTTTTGGTTTTTTTGTGTTTGTTTTTTTTGAGATGAGGCCTTGCCCAGGCTGATCTTGAACTCCTGGCCTGAAACGATCCTCCCACATCAACCTCCTAGTAGCTGGGATCACAGGCGCATGCCACCATGCCCAGCTCACAATCCATTTTATAAAAGATCATGGTCATCACCCCACAAAGAAGTTCCCTACCCCTTAGCTGTCACTCCCCCCGTCCCCAGCCCCAGGCAACCACTCATCTCCTTTATGTCTCTCTAGATTTGCCTATTCTGGACATTTCATATAGATGGAGCCCTACAATCTGTGGTCTTCTTCCACTGAGCATCATGTTTTTTATGTTTTCAAGTTTTATCCCTGGTGTAGCGTGCTCTGCACCTTGCTTTTTATACGTCAGGATATCTTAGAAATCATCCCATATCAGGACATGTAAATCTCCCTCATTCTTTTGATTTTATTGTATTAATTTTAAGAGGTAAGATACTTAATAATTCAAGATTCACATGGTATAGTAACTGTGCAGGTCGGTGGATATATTAACTAGCTTGATTTGGCAATTATTTCACAATATACAGTTAGCCCTTGGTATCTGTGATTCCACACCTGTGGATTCAACCAACCACAGAATGAAAATATTCAAAAAATAAAAGTAATACAAATTTTAAAAATATAGTATAACAACTGTTTGCATAGCATTTACATTGTACTAGGTATTGTAAGTAATCTAGAGAGGATGTAAAGTATACGGGAGGATGTGTGCAGGTTATATGCAAATACTAAACATTTTATATCAGGGACTTGGGCATCCATGGATTTTGGTATCTGCAGGGGGTTTTGGAATCCCCCACAGACACCGAGGGATGACTGTATACATATATCAAAACATTAAGTCATATACCTTAAATATATATAATTTTTATCTGTCAATTATACCTCAATGAAGATGAGGGGAAAGGAATTATAAAACCCAGAAAAAAAGATTCCAGTGTTATAAAAGTGCACCGAGTGAGAAAAGTCCCTCCCACCCTGTCCTTCAGTAACCAAGCTGCCCTGCCCTGCAACCGGAGTTGCCAATTTCTCCTGCATCCTGAGAAGGGTATTTCAGGCACGAGCAAACCAACACGTGTATAAACACAGTCTTTTCTCCCTCTTGTTTTTTAGCTCAATGGTAACACACACACACACACACAATTTTATGCAATAGACTACCTGAGATGTACTTGTCTCTCAGACAGAGCTTCCTCATTCTTTTGGACGCTCCATTAAATAGCATTTGGGTGAGTGCATCTGAGGGATCAACTCCTTGACGTGGACTTGCTGGGTCCCAATGTTTGTGCTGAGACAGTGCCGATGTCCTTCCACGGACGTGGCTCCCACGTCCCCGCCTCAGGCACACACTCGAGGATGCGAAGATGCGAGCTTCCCCAGGCCCTGCTAAGCCGCCATGTTACTGTTTCATTACAGGTAGTTACTATTTCACGTTACTATGAGAAGCAACATCCCAGGGGAGTTTTCATCTGCAATTCTCTTATGACTAAGGGTGAGCGTTTCCTTTTCATATGTTTCAGAGAAACTTATATTTCCTTTTGGTGAATGGCCCAGTCATATCCTTGGTCCATTCTTCTGTTGGGTTGTTCATCTTTTCCTCATTGATTTGTAGGAATGCTTTAAGGAAATTTTAATATGAGTTGGAAATATTTTCTCATGGTTTTATACTTTTCTTTTAAGTACTTTTGGGGGCTTTGTTTTGTGTTTCGAGTCACGAAAAAAAAATTTAATGTATTCACATTTATCTGTCTTTTATGGCTTCTGAGATTTGTGTCATATATGAAAGAACCTTCTCAAATCAGACATTATAGAAGAAATTTATGGCTCCTTTTAGTACTTTTATAGCTTCATTTTGCTCCGTTCTTTTTAAAGGCTGCATAGAGTTTCGTTGCAGGAGTATGTCGTAATTCACTTCACCGGTCACTGTTATTGGGCATTTGGGTTGTTTCTAGTCTTTTTCTATTAAATGTGATGCTGCCGTGATTCCTCTAATACATCATACCTTTGTGCACATGTGGAAGTATATCTGAGGATGAATCCTTCAAAGCAGGATTGCTAGATCAAAGGGTATGTGCATTTTAGATTGTGAAGTATGTTGCCAAATTACTTTCCCAAGAGGTTGTCCTGTGGTCCCCCTTTCTATGGTATATAAGAGTGGCTTGCCAACTCTCTTTTTCTCAAGTGGGAAACAACTTCCTTTATCTTCTTCCCCAAATATCCTCTGTGAGGTAGATGGACAGACAGCTGTGTGGGGTCTAATTCTGCACAAGTGTTAGGGATAGAGACCTCCCTCTCGGCACCCTGGCTAGCAATTACGTTTATCTTATACGGATGCCTGGGGAGCAGCCAGGCCACAGCATTCAGAGTGGCATTCTCAAAAATAGAATGCATCTGTCAAAGTTTGCAGTGTGAATTGTCTATTAGGCTGCGAGAAACCAATGCCCCTTGTCTCTTAGCTGGGTGCAGCTTTCCTCGCTGATGAGAGGGTAAAGAGGTTCATCTTCACTGTGTGTTACGAAGAGATAGAAAAGATCTGCACTTCCACATTTGCCTATTAATTAAAACTCTTCTTTATAGTGAATTATTGCTCTTATAAAAATTACAAGAGCAATCATTCTAAACACCTGACTAAAGTTTGGTCAAGCAGAGAATCTGTGTCAACCCTCAGGCCATACTTGCCCTGCCCCGGGGCTCCAAACATCCCTCCACCAGTATCTTCTCTCCTGACCCCAACCCCACAGTCCTTCAGATCCCAGCCTGACACTTCCTGACTCCCAGACCAGGTCAGGCCCCTGCACCCTCCCTCACGGCCCCATGTACTTCCTCTGGGCACCACCTGTCCCCCTGGGGATCGTTTGCTATCTTGGCCCTTATATGAGTTCCAAGTTCCCTGGGCAGCGGCTGCTGAGATGTGTCCCCAGAAGTGCTTGCCAACTGCCCAGTTGTGCTGTGCACAAAAGTTATTGCTCATTCAAAGGTTTGCTTCTACGAAGGGAGGAAATGTGGCTCCTACCTCCCTGTCCTACCCTGGCTGGTTAGCTGTTAGCACGAGAGGCTAACGCCTGTCCGCCCTCAATGCTCTGCTTTCCTTCCTTTCCCCTCCCCCTCCCCTAGTTCTTTCTCTGGAGCCAGAATCCTCCTTGTCCACCTCCAGGGCCGGCCATGTGCCTGCCTCGTGCCTGCCTGCTCATCCATCCATGAGCACCCTCACTCCGAGGCTGGGCCCTGAGTCTGTGTGACGGAGCTCAGCCCTGTGCCATGCTACCAGGACAGTTGCTGGAGCTTCCAAGCGCAGGCTTCCTGCGTAAGCAGCCTTGGGGCTTTGGCCCTCTCAGGGTTGGCAGAGTCTCCTGACACCCCAGGAGACTGCTCCAGGGGGCTTTGTCCTTACTATCAGTCAGGAAGGTGTCCCTACTCTGGACAGGAGGATTCTGGCTTTGTGATACGATTGTGGAATTGCACCTGTTTGTTAAAAGCAGGGGTCAACATGGCTGAGCCCAGGGCAGGGGGGAGGCTGGCATGCTGGAGGGAAAGGCCCCTGGACAAGAACAGTGAGCTGGCCTCAGCCAAGGGCAGGGGAGCAGAGCAGGCAGGCCATGCGCAGGGCCTACCAGGCTGGTGGGGCTGGCCTAGGCAGCTCAGGCTCTCAGCAGCCCTGCTCCATTAACAGATTCCCCCCACCCCCCACCCGGCAAAATTAATCACTCCGTCCTCAACGCTGTCATTGCAACATGTCCACACTGCCTCTGGGGCTCGTGGAACCCTGGGTTGTAGTTGTCTGGTGTGGAGTCCCTGGGGCAGCCAGGAGCTACCTGTGCCAGATTCCTCCCCACATTGGTGAGTCCTGGCATCGGCATCATGCCTGGCCACCCACCCCGCCCTCCATTCATCCAGCCGTGTTTCCTGCCTACTCTGCCATGGATGCAGCGCTGGGTGCCAGAGTACTCTGCCGGCCACTCCCTGCCTTCACGCATCCACCCAGCACACTTGCTGTATGCCAGGCACTGTGATGGGTGCTGGGACCCTAATGAGCTCTTACTGGATAAGCTAATGATATCCAACCACCAAGGCTTGTGGTGGAGAAACAGGAGCAGGCTTCAGAGCCAGGCGGGGTGGGGAGCAAGGAGGAACAGAGGGGCAGGACCAAAGGCCTCCCCAAGGAAGTGACATGGCACACGGCCCAGAGGCCTGAGGAAAATTACTCAAGGTCATTCTAGGTAGGGGAACATCAAAGCGCAGGCCTAGTATCTGTGGGCACAGTCAGCTATGCTTTTGAACCCGATCATAGGGTGTCTGGAGCGGTGGGTCAGAGCCCAAGGACTTTGTCAGAGCCAGGTCCCTGTGTGAGTGTGAGCTGACATCACTGGGGGTTGGGAGCTTCCCAACTCCTGCCACTCTCTCCAGGCCTGGGAAGGAGGGGAGAACCCGGGGGGATGCCTCTTCTAGACCACACCCACTAGTGGGACTGAAACCACACAGACCCCCCCAGATCCCAAGGAGGAGCCTCGGGCCCAGGTGGGGCTGGGGAGGCAGGAGTAGGACCTGGTCTATCCTCATTTATTCATGCAATCAACAGTTGAGTATGGAGTCCGGTCCTCTTGGAGCATCCATACCACAGCAGAGAGACAGAAGACAAAAAAGGAAAGCCTCTGGGTGTGACATGAGATCATGGTGACAGCACCATAGAGAGAGATGAGGCAGGAGGGGGGTGGTGGGGGGCCAGGCATGGGGCAGGGTGGCCCTGCCTGGGGGGAGGGCCGGTAGGGACCAGCCACATTTTTCTGCCACCAAATCCATTGTGACTTTAACAACGTGAGAAAGGAAGCTAGTCACAGCATCACCTGGGTTATCAGCACCAGTGTGATTACCCTGGGCACCCACTGGGGTGGGCCTCGTCTCCTGCCAGCCCTAGGGTGAGGGGTTTCCTCCCCCACCTCGGTCACATCTTTCAGCCCTGTTCCCCCTACTCCCACCCCCACCCAGCTGCCTGTGCTCCTGTTATTTCTCTGGTCCCAACTCACTGTTGGTTTTTACCTTGGGAAAAAACAAAATCCAAGCATGGAATTCTCTTAATACAAACCAGATGAGGAGCTGGTGAAAATGTTTTTCTCTGCATCAATCACCCGAGTCCTTGCTGTGCTGAGAATTTGGTAAGCCCTCATCGTGCTCTTACCAAGAATCCCTTCCAGGCTTTGTCTGACCAGACGCAGGGAAACAATGCCGCCTTCTGTGTGTTTCGCAAAACACCTTTTCACACGGGGTCACCCCACTTCTGCGTGAATTCAAGTGGGATTTGGGGTTCAGCTTGTCCTGCCAGTGCAGGTGGGAGAAGCTGACCCTCTGCAGTGGGATGAGCTGCAGCCCTGAGTCGGGTCCCCCTCCCTGCCAGGAGTCTGTGGGTCCCCATGGTCCCTCCTGGGCTATGTGCAGTGCATGGCTGGAGTCTCAGATGGGAAATTCTGGATCCAGAGCAGGTGGTGAGCAGGACCTGGGACCTCCTGGAAGCCCCTCCTTAAATCAGGTTTGGGAAGGCTGGAGCCCCCAGGCACCCATGAGGGGCTGGTCCTGGGAAGGGGCCCTGCAGACCCCCACCTTCCCCTCCCGAGGCAGAATGCCCTGCACCCGGGCAGGGAGTACAGCCCAGAAGCCAGTAGTGAATGGGCGTGAAGGCACTTTATAAACATTAAGCAGCCGTGACGGTGGCATCATTGTTGTCCATTTGTCCATGCAGCAAACACGTGCCTCGCTGGCCCACCCCTATGCAGAGCACTGAGGCCACACACCCAGGCCTGACTGGTGAGGGAGCAGCCTTGAAAACAGAGGGCCTGGGATCAGAATGCCACACAACAGGGCTGCAGTGGGGGTGGAGGACACTGAACAGGGGTCTGGACCCTGCCAGGGCCAGTGTGGGGAGGCCTCCTGCCTGAGGCCTCCCCTCCTCAGTAAGCCCAGAGGGAAGATGTCATTGGCACTGGGGGCAGGGAGGGAATAGTTTGAGCAAAATAAGAAGAAAGCAGGGGATGGTACCTGAGGGTCATGCCAGGTGCATGGGAACACAGAGCTGTCCCTGTGGTAGGCCTTAAAGCTGAGGCAGAGCTGGTGGGAGGAGCCCACAGGCAAGGTTGGGGTAGGTGTCGGTGCAGCAGGAGCTAGGCAGGAGCAAGAGCTGGGAGGGCCACCAGACCCTGCTGGGCCCACCCCTGCCCACCAGATGGGCATGGGCTCACGGTCCCCTTGTCGGGTGCCCAGAGGCCGTCACGGGATCCACCAACGATTTTTGCTATTTCAAAACCTCTGATGAAAATCATGCCTTGTCTCGGGATCAGCCCCCCAGGCCAGCCCAATGCTGGGTTTCTTTGGTTTCCACCAGCGTTCTCCCAGCAGCATGAGGTTGTTGCCTATCTGCAGCCATCAGAGCCTCGGACTGGCTGCTGCATGTGACTCTGATTAATAGTGATGGGAAAAGAAGTTGGCTGTTACTACAAAAACGCAACGTGGGACACATGATCTTTTTGGGGGGAAGGAAAATAATAAAAAGGGCCCTTGTGTGATTTCACCATCCAGAGGCAACGTTATTAGCATTCTTGCTGATAGCCTTCATGGTTAAGGTTTGAGGAAGTACGTGAGGGTACACACATAGAAATATGCATATGGGTACAGTATTAAATATAGGTATATATTGTGTTTAATTTTAAAAGATAGATTTAAACACACAATTTTTTTTTCATTCCTGACAATTTAAAATGATCTTTCTAAAGAGGAATTAGGGAAATTTTTGGAGGCAGTGGGCATAGAGTTGATCCTCCTTGTCCACGGGTTCTGCATCCAATATCAAAAATATTAGGGGAGAAAAAGGGATGGTTGCATCTGTACTGAACATGTACAGACTTTTTTCTTGTCATTATTCCCTAAACAATAGAGTATAACAACTATTTACATAGCATTTCCATTGTATTAGGTATAATAAGTAATGTAGAGATGATTTAAAGTATACATGAAGATGTGTGCAGGTTATATGCAAATACTGCACCATTGTATATCAGGGACTTGAGCATCTGTGGATTTTGGTATCTGCAGGGGGTCCTGGAACCAGCCCCTCATGGATACGGAGGGACAACTGTGCTTACATTACTACCTAATAAAACCAGCTTCTATAAGCTCATTTCTACTTAGCCGTTTTCGTTTTGAAAGTTCAAGTGATGGGCACAATGTAAAAATTAACAATAAGATAGGTGTCTTGGACTTGTAAAAGAGAAATCTTGGTCATAAGACATGCTTTCCTAAAAAGCATTTTAAAATGGGAATATTCAGACATTTGCCGCAGCAGGCAGGATAGTATAATGAACTCCCATGAATGGACCCCCACACCCAGCTTCAACAAATTTCAGCTCTCCCCCCAACCCCGTCCCCCTTCATCACTCTGATTTATGACTTAGTTGTCTTTCTTGTAAGTCTATAGCTGGATTTTGGGTTTTATCCAGTCAACAGTCTTTGCCTTTTTACTGACAAGTTTATGGTTGCTTGTCCCCTGCTTTTTCTACACTTCTTGGTTAATCCTTTCTTTTTATAAATAAAACTGTTATCCATATGTTCCTCAGTCAAGACAAGAACGGTGCTGCATCCTCCTGTCCCTGGATCTCTCTCCACCCAATGCCATCATGTTATTATGGACATACATCTTCTCTTTCTTTTCTGGGTCTTAGCTAATTTCGGGGGTTGTGGTGCCGAGGACAGCAGACTTTGCTTCGAAACCCAGTCAGCCTTTGATCTACATGCATCTTGGAGCATGTCCTGGGTTCATTTCTCCTCCCCTTTGAGTTCTTGAGTGTTTCCCATGTGGGTCGTCATGTGGCAGGCTTCTAGGGCCTTCTGTGTTTGAGCATGTTTTGGTCACGCCCTCACGGCCTCACACTTGGACGACAGTTGACTGGATGTAAAAATCAAGGCTCAAAGTTCAATACTCAAAACTTCAGTGCTCACTTCAGTACTCAAAACTATTACTCCCTTGTCTTCTTGCAGTCAGTGCTGCTGTTGGAAAGCAAGATGTCCATCTGCATCTTGTTCCTTTGTCATGTTCTCTGCTCCCTGGGGACTTTTAGACGTCTCTGTATCTCTGATCCTGTTCAATTCCGCTCTAATGTATTGTGGTATGGAGTTTCTCTTAATTTTATTTGGAGTTCTGTGGGCCTTTTCGGTCTGAGATCTTTCATCTTGCTTTAATTCTAGAAATCTATCTATTATTTCCCCCCAGTGTTATCATTTTCTCCTACAGGTACTATTGACAGTCTATGTAGTCAATAATAATAAAGCCTGATTTCTTATTTAATAAAATACACATTAATAGAAAATGGGGGCCCTCATGAAAGAGAGGGTTGAGAATTATTGGCATATCACAAGTCATCTTCTTTTTTTTAATAAATTAATTGTCCCTGTGAGCCTACCCTGTCCAGGCACTACGCTGGCTCTGTGTGTGGATTTTCTCTTCACCGCTCACATCAGCCCTGCATGGTAAGTCCCGCTTTGCGGATGAGGGGTCTACGGCACAGGGAGGACAAGAGCCTGTCCACTGTCCACTGCCACACAGCTGGATGTGGGCAGTGATGGGGTTTGCACTTTGGTCCTCCTGACTCCTGTCACCAGGGCTCGTTAATTGGCAGGGGGCTTGTGGGGTGGAAGGTCTCCAAATCCTTTGCTGAGCCACTTCTGTAGACGGTTGCTGAGCAGAGCTCCAGTTCCCACATGGCCCCAGATGGAGGAGCATTTGCACTTAGAACAGTGTCTCTACCCTGCAGCTCCACCAGGTCTGGGATGGGGACCGCCCTTTGGCTAGGTTCCAGCTGGTTCTAGCTCAGTTTGTGGAATCTCTAGCATTAAGCTGGTTCCCTGGTGTCCTTCTGCTGGGGCCACAGTGCTTCTCCTGCATTTATCATCCCAAGTCTACTTGCTCCTTGTCTTCACCCATCCTGTCCCTACTGGTGCACAGGTAGCCTCACAGGATACTCCAGGTTACCTTCATGTCCCTGGCCATGCTAGCCCAGGTCCCTGCCAGCCTGGCAGGGGCAGCCCAAGCAGTGGCTCAAAGGCAACCTTGATGACTACAAGTGTTCCAGCAGAGGCACAGACTGTTGCTCTTGGTTGAGCGATGCCCCATTTCCCAGGTCCTACTGGCTGGAATACCTGAGGCTACTTGCTAGGTTTAGCAGCTTCACTCCATCCAGACTGCAGCATGTGGGAGGCACAAATGCAGTGAGACTGCAAATTTAATTTTTTGAATGTGGGAGCTCCCACATCCCTCCCAAACCTTTTCTGTACCAGATGCAGCTACTCATGCAAGACACACTTGTAACTACACCCGTGTTGCATTGGGCATGTCACATGTTCTCCACCCTCTGGCCTGTAAATCTGGGGCACAGATGTCAGAGCCTTGAAGCAACCCCATGGACATGACAAGGCAGGGATTATTGACAAATACTGATTGGGCACCTACTGTGTGCCCAGCTCAGGGCTGGGCACTGGGGAGATAGTAACAAAACAAACAGCAGAACCTGCCCCCCTACCTCCCCCCAGAGCTTATATTCTCGTCAGGGAAGACAGGTGGTAAATAATGGCATGATAATGTCAGAAGGTCAGTGTGTTATGGGAAAAAATAAAGCAAATGAGAGCAATCTCAAGTGCTGGGTGGGGGTGGAGGTTGCAGTTTTAAATGACATTTGAGCAAAGGAGTGAAGGAAGTAAGGGAGTTCACCAGGTGGCCACCTGGAAGAAGAGTGTTTCATGCAATATGAACAGCAGTGCAAAGGTCCTGAGGCAGGTGGGGGTGCCTTGTGCTGTGGGAGTAGGAGTGAGGGAGGGGGGCAGCTGGTGGTGATTGGTGGGAGACAAAGTGGGTGACAACAGGCCCAGATCACCCGGTGCCTCAGACAAGAGAGGCCAGCCTATGGTCACACGGGCAGGCCATGCCTGAGACCCGAGGCCCACTTTGTGGCCCCACTCACTCTTCAGTCTCTTCCAGCCTCCCCACCCAGGGCCCAGAGCAAAGCTGGAGGCACAGCCGTAGATGGGAAAGCATTTGCCTCCTGCCCTTGTCACGTTCACTTACAGATTTGGGAAACAAAATGTGGACCCCTTTGCTCAGGGCAGAAGAGCCAGGCTGGGCAGGCCCTTCCTTGTAAGTGCTCTGGGGCACTGATTTGAGCAGGAGTCTGGGAGAGAGGAGACTGCCATGGGGTGGCAAGATGCAGCGAGTGCCCTGCCCAGGAGGTCTCAGCTCAGGGCAGTTGGAGGAAGCAATGACCCCGAACTGTCTTGGGTTCCCTGGCCAAAGGTTTTATTCTCCTTGTAAAGACCAAGCGGGGAGTGTGCTGAGCAGGAAGTCGGGAGAGGCAGCCGAGCCCTGCCCCACCATCAGGAGCCATGTGGCCTGGACGACAGACTCAGTTTCCCTATTTTCAGAATGGAGGCACTAGAGCCGGTTGGTATGGATAGTGTCAGGTCCAAACCAAGCAATCCTGCCTGGCTGGACGGCCAGACTTCCATCTCGGCTCCCCCGACCCATGCACATCAGCCACAGTGGCTTGATTTCACAGTTCATTTTGAAAAAAGAACAACACTGTGACTTTCCAGATGGGAAGTGGGAGCACCACTGAAAAAAGGCTGACCCTGCCCCTCCCCACCTCCATTCCAGCGACCAGACTCCCTCATGGCACCTGGCAGGGCCGAGGAATGGCAGCCAGTATCTCACTGGCCATCAGCCAAGCACACGCAGAGCCGTGAGAGGGGCTCCCCATGTGCCCTGGACCACAGCATCTGCATCTCCCCAGAGACCTTCAGGCCATTCCCCAGACCTCTGCATCAGCCCTAGGTCTTAGCCAGATCCCCAGACGACATGCGTACCTGTGAGATTTGAGAAGCCCTGGTCGAAAGGCTGAAAGGCTGGGGAGGGTTGAGGAGGAGCGGCCCCACGTGGGGCTCAGACCCTCCACAGCCCAAGTGTGGCTGGAGTCACGGTGTTGCACTGGGCCCCTCCAGCTCACAAAGGCGGGAGCGAAAGCTAGTTGCCAGGAAGACCAGCCTCTATGACCCTTTCTAGGACTCCTGCCCTGGAGACACCAATAAAGCCGTCCTGACACACGCCCTTTGGAAAAATGCCTGGTACTCTTCTCTGAGCACATTTTGTGCTGATGCTTATTGCTGGTCAGAGAGGTGTCCTTGTTCTCAGCCAGGCCCATCCTTGTCTCAAGCTCCATGCTTAGGAACTTTCATGCATACATTCCTCACAGGAACTCTGCAAGAAGGAAGTATAATGGCCATTTTACAGCTGTTTCTGAGGTGGGTGTGAATGACTCCCCGTCTCAGTCCCTGCTCCTTCCCGGGTACAGCCCAAAGAACTTTCAGAAGCACCTGACTGTGATCCCAAGGGTTCTGGGTGTGTGTAGAAAGCCATAGCTAAAGGCATGGGCATGGGCCCTCAAGTCAGACCATCTGGGTCAAGCCCCCAACTAAGCTCCGGAGGTGTGTGGCCCACGTGTGATATAATACCTCAGTTTCTCAGGGCCAACATGGGGATAGCAATGGCTGCTGCTGCATAGTGCTGCCAGAGCTTAGACATAAGGATGATCAAAGCATAGTGCCCAGGCATGTGGGGACTACTCAGTAAATGTCAGGGACCATAATTCTAACAATACTAGTAATATTCATGATAGGCTGGGCACGCCTGTAATCCCAACACTTTGGGCAGCCGAGGTGGGAGGATCGCTTGAGCCCAGGAATTCGAGACCAGCCTGGGCAACATAGCAAGACCTCGTCTCTAAAAAAAGAAAGAAAAAGAAAATTAGCCGGGTATGGTGGCACACGCCTATAGTCCTAGCTACTAGGGAGCTGAGGTAGAAGGATTGCTTGAGCCCAAGCATTCAAGGCTTCAGTCAGCTAAATCAGACCTCGGGCCACTGCACTCCAGCCTGGGCAACAGAGAAAGACCCTGTCTCTTAAAAAAAAAATTGATGACAAAATATAAATAAATATATTTTATATCATAAAATAAAATATAATAATGATGAAAATTATTATTATTTTGACTCCTCCATGACCCCATGAACCTATATTTATCACCAAAAACTAATGGTGCACTGTGAGTGATGCTTGCTGGGGGGGGCGGTGGCGGGGGGAGAAGCCCCTGCACAGAGAGGAAGCCTGTGGTCCTGCGTGTCAGGGCGAGCCACGCGCCGGGGTGGCCCTGCTGCTGCCCGCTGCCTTCCCTCCGCGGTGCCTCTCCCAGCCCCGGCAGAGCCAACGTGGTCCCCAAATAGGGACTCGATCTGGAAGGAGGCGCCCCGCTAACGCTGCACCCTACTCCCTCTCTCTGCCTTTCCGCCCAGTCTGGATCTGTGGGGAGTCTGGCAGTCAGCCCAGTCAGTGGAAGGGTCTCATGTGTTTGAATTCACTCCAATTTATGGAACCAATTTTAAAAGTGAGGAGAGGTGACGTCTGGACTTTGCCATGAGAGCCTGCCTCCAGAGCGGAAAAGTGAGTGAAATCTGTTGGTGTACAAAACGCACCACCTCCCGTGGGAATCGCTGCTCCTTCCTGGGGGCTGGCCGGGGACAACTGGGATGGACGCGCGCGTGTTGCCCTCGCCCTTGAGCGGGGCGGTCACCGCGCTCCAGAGGGTGCGCAGGCAGCAGCGGGTGGCTCCACGCGCGGCCCCTCCCGCCCCGCAAGACCTGTCGCTCCCCACACGTTGCTCACATTCCCTGATGTCCTCCCCGGGCTTCCTCCCATCGAAAATCGAAGTCCGATAGGGGGCAGGGACAGACGGGAGAGAGCTGCCTGATTTCTGTTTCTACTGCTCTGAGCCCCTGGCTTTGCCAGGGAAGTATTTTTATTCTTTGCAAGTGCAAACCCACCCTTCTGTAAAACTGGGGGCTTGGAAAACCAGCTGCACGAAAGCTGCACTTGTTTCAACTTTCCTCCCCTCCCCCACTTCTACTCTCTTAGGAGAGCCAGGCTTCCCCCATTTTAATTTTTGTTTGTATTTAAAAGCACCATTAAGTCAGAGATGAAACAGATTGCTCTGCCAGAAGGGAGATGAACTATTAGCTGGATTCTTTTTTTAATTATTGAAGTGAAATTCACATAACAAAATTAGCCAGTTTAATGGAGCAATGCAGTGGGATTTGGTTGTGCAAGCATCACCCCTACCTAGTTCCAAAACATTTTCAGCATCCCAAAAGGATACCCCAGACCCATTAAGCAGTTACTCTCCTTTTCCCTCTTCTCCCCAGCAACCACCAATCTGTGCTCTAGCTCTATGGATTTCCCTGTTCTGCATATTTCATATAAATGGAATCAAACATTATGTGACTGGCTTCTTTCACTTAGCATAATATTTTCAGGGCTCATCCATGTTGTAGCATATGTCTGTACTTCATCCCTTTTTATGGGTGAATAATATCCCATTGTGTGGACAGACCACACTTTATCCATTCATCAGCTGGTGGCCATTTGGGTTGTTTCTACCTTTTGGCAATTGTGAATAGTATTTCTGTGAACATCCTTGTACAAGTACTTGTTTGAACGCTTGTTTTCAAATGTTTGGGGTATATACGTAGGAGTGGAATTGCTGGGTCATATGGCAACTCTGCATTTAGCTTTTTGAGAAGCAGCTGATTCTTTTAGGTGTTATTGAACACCTAGTGTGTGTACCAGCCTGTGACAGATCCTGGCTTCACCTCACCCTCCTCAGAGCCCCAAAACTCTGTGCCTCTCTTGGGTATTTGGCTTATTCTGCTCATGCCACAGAGGTCTTTTCCTTATTAGCCTGCCAGCTTGTATAAGGCAAAACAAACCTCAGATGCAGACACCAAACCCAGCCACCTAAAAGTTGGTGCTAGAGCAGGGCTGTTTGTACCATTTGGATACAATCATTTGTGAATCATTTGGATTCTTTGCAAAGACATGGTGGATTAATTGTAGCTCAAATATAGTAACTCAAAACTGGCATTTTGCAATAACTTTGCAAATGATCACAGTGTCTAAATGGTAGTTCCTAGACCTCTGGGCTTGTTGCAGGCCTTCCACCTTGATTTGTCAGTCTGCTGACAACAGGCTAGGCAGCAACTCCTTTTTGATCTTTCTCCTCCTCTCTAGGGAGATACTAAAACTGCAGTCTCTGTACAGCTGGAAGGATTGGCAAGTTCTAGCATGAGGGTCTCCAGATATTATATGGGGGCCAGGCCACTTACCCTGGCTCAGAGTTTCAGGAAGAAATATTTAGTATGTATGTGCCCAGGTACTGCATATCCAATTCATGGAATAAGCGGGAAGTCATGTCATCGAAGTAGACAGAATCTTTACTTTTGTCTTGCATGTTCCTGCCTACTCAGGGAATGTTCTTCCTATGGCACTGATGAAAACTTAGTTATGCCCCTTGAGGTTACTAGTTACCACGAGATAACAGAACGTCCTTGCATCACTTTAAATCCAAAACGTAGTCATGATTTGTAAATTATGTTGCCTACTCCAAAATAATTGTGAACACATCATTTTCATTCAAGGTCTAAATGGGTAGAGGGTTCAAAATGTAGCATTCCTGTGAAATCCCACCTTTCATTTTAATTAGGAAGCTTTTTGCTTCTGAAAACCTCCCTTGGTTGGCACACATGGCAGGCCCTCAGGAAGTTGAAAACCTGGCCCTTCTATCAGCTGTTATGTCCATAGTCCTCGACAGCTCTGGGTCTGAGGGAGGGAATTCCCACTGGCCAGGCTCCCTTGCCTTAGGGCTGGCCTTGGGGGCACCTGTGTTTCCACCTGAGGGAGCCCTTCTTGTGTGAACAGAATGTCGGAACATGCTCAGCCTGACCCAGGCCGGATGTGGGGAGGCCTCAGGCTTTGAGGTCAGCTGCCCAGATTTGAGTCCCTTCAGCTCCATTACTTACTAAGTGTGTGACCTCAAGAAGGCCACCTCTTTGGGCTCCGTCATCTTATCTGTCAAATTAGTAATGATAACCCCACCTCCTGAGACTTGGCAGGAGACTTGATGAGACGGCACATATGCAAATACCCAGAGTACGGTAGGCACTTGGCTTGTGTCACCTGCTGGGGTTTCATGTCATTGTGTTTAAATGCAGAGGGCAGGTAGATGACAAGACCCACGTAGGTGATTTTCTAGGGAAGGGTCTCTCCCTTGAGATTCCCCACGTGATAGAGGAAGCAAAACCTGGGGAAAATCAAACCATGGGTGCTGCTAGGTAGCGCCCCTGACCGGAAGCCCACACACGTGCACGTGGTAATCGCTGGTAAACGCTAAGGTGGACATGTTCCTGTGAGCTCATGTCAGTTGGGGAGTGGAAGACACCGAGAGGTTGGCTGGTACCTCCTGGTGGTTCCCTTCCTGCCCTAAAGGTGGGGATCTCATTTCTTTTGGCAAAAGGTCAGGATTGGCCTGGAGGTATGGTCCTGATTCAGGCCTCCCCTGGGTACAGCACTTCCCCACTCTGAGCCTGGGCTTTCCTGTCTTTACAATAGGGATGAGGCCAACCTCAGAGCGTTGTGGTAAGGCTTCTCAGTGATATGGGCACACCCAGCGCGTGTCAGGCACACAGTGGGAGCTTAATGAAGGTGAGGCGAGGCTGGTCAGAGCTGAGAGAACTGGGATGCATCACAGCCCCTCTCCAGAGACGAGGACTGGCAAATCTGCAGTTACAGATGGAGGGTGGGGAGGACACCTGGCATGCTGGGACTGTAGCGTGAGGGCCCTAGCTGCCCCCAGGGCATGGGATAGAGGACAAGGGACAAGACCACAAGCTTCCCAGCTACTCCCCTAAGGAGAAAGGGATAATCTCTCCCTGAAGGTGCACATGTGTTTCCAAGCTCTGCAAGGAGGGCTGGCCAGGGGCTCACTCACTCGACAGTGAGTCCAGCTGCCCTAAACCTACTCTCACAGCCCCACCCATGTCACTGAGGCAGCAAGAAGCAGGGTGGGTCTGCCTTTCCTGTGCTTGATTCCCTAAACTTGCCCCCACACACCCTGTTCCACCAGGGCAGAGGCTCCCTGAGCCTCCAGGGCCAGCCCACAGCCCAGGCTTCCTCTACAGACGGATGTCCTCCTGGCCTGGGGCTGGGGATACAGAGGCCCTGATGGTTACAACCCAGGGTGAGACACACCAGGATGGAAGGGGGTACAGGGGACTGTGGGAGCCTCAAGACTAGGTGCCTCAGATCCGGGAGACAGGGGATGCATTTCACAAAGGGCTTGATCACTGGGACAGTCTTAGAGGGTGCACAGGCATGTTGCCAGGCAGAGCAATGAGGAAATGAAAGGGTGTGGCTGGGCGGGAAGCAGCCTGGATCGGGGCCATGCACTCAGGGATGGCAGAACGCCTTAAATGCCATCGTGAGAGCTGGGACTTGACCGTGGAAGCTGTGGTCACAGAGGGGCAACCACAAGCCAAACCCAGACTTGAAGGCATTGGGCCTCTGGGGTTTTTCTTTGGCCTGCATGGCATTTTTAAAACATGAGTCAACAATTAAAAATAAGGAATGTTTTACATAAAAATTCCAATTTCTGGCTTCTCTTGAAGAATGGAAAGATCTGGAAGCAGTCAGTTATAAGTACATAGTAGCTGCTCCCTGTTGATAGGACTGGAGTCTCCAATGTGCCAGTCTCCTGCTCCTGTTGTCTCTCCCGCCCTGAAATTGAGTGTCTTCACCATTTGGTACAGACCGACTCATGGTCACAACCAAAAAGGGGGAGAGGGGTAATTAAGGGATCTGAAGCCCTCAGAGAACAGAGCTTCCTTCTTCCAGGAAGGCTTCACACCTCTGAACCAGCCTGTGGAGTGCTCCTGCCCGATCAGGGAGCTTCCTGGGAGCTGTGGCTCAGAACCACACTGCCTCTGCCCCACCTACACCACACCTAACTCGGCTCTGACCCAGAATCTCACTCAGATGCGAATGATTGGTGAAATGTAAATCACACCTATATCCTTGCAGCAAGAAAGCAGGGAAATTTGTCGTCAGTGCTGGAAGGGAGGGTTTATACTATGGGAAAGCATCCAAATACGGAGAGGGTGATCAAAAGGTTTGGAGCAGCTGCAAATGACTCACCCACTCCCAGCTCCAGAAAGGAGGTTATGTCTGGGAGGTCACCAGGAGAGACCTAATCAAGCCACCCATCTTGCACCTGGGGTAATCCTGGAGCCAGGACTTCACACCCCCAGGAGACTCCTAAATTCCCAAACAGTGAAAGGCACGGCTCAGAGAGAAAACGACCCCCAGCCTCCCAGCAGTCCCCGAGCCCAGGCTGGTTCCTGGCAGGTAGCTGGTCAGCCAGGGCTCCAGCAGCTTCCTGCAGCTGTGCCCACCCTCTGGCCAAGTGGCTTTGCTTGGCTTTTTCGTGCCTACCTCCTGGCCTGGCCCTGCCGGCTGACTGCCCGGGCTGCCAGTCAGGACAGCTGTGTCACTATTTTGGAACTCTTTGTTCTCTGCATGGAATTCAGAGGAAGCCTCTGCCAGCTAGGAGATTGGGCTCAGCTATTTCCCAGCAGCTGATAACAGCTGGGATTAAAAGATGCAAAGCCCTGCAGCTGGCCCAGCTCTGCCTGCAATTGAGAAGCCCAGTGTGTATGTCCACACTCTTGTGCCCTGGCGTTTGTGCTGCCCCACCCTCCTGACATAGCCAACTCTGTCCTCAGAGTCACTCCCCACTAAGGATACCGCCCAAAGGGAACCATCGCCTGCCTTGAGGGCCATTGGTTCCTTGGGGACCGTTGACAGAGCTCTGAGGGCATGTGGCCAGAGCTTAATATGCCAGGTCTTCCGTAAGGCTCACGAAAACTCAAGAAGGTAGGTACCATGTTATGCCCAGTCTACATATGGGGAAACTGAGCCTCCAGGAGTGTAGGTGCTCACCTAGAGCCATGCAGCAAGCAAGTGGCAGAGCCAGGATTCAGCCCAGGTCTGTTTGGCCTCAAAGCCTCCACTCTCAGTGACTACACTTTCCTATTTGGTTTGCCGGCTCTGCAAGTGTCTCTGCCTGATAAACCCAGAAGCATCATTTCTGCCTTCTAGAAGCTTCCTTTGACACAAAGCCACCCCTAAGCTGCCCACACCAGTACCCTGGTAGGGGGAAAGGAGGGCAGGGAGCACAGTGTGACAGGCCTCTGCTAGCCTGTGACCTTGGGCAGGTCACTCCTTGTCCTTTGGGCCTTTGTGTTCTCATTTCATTTATTCAACAGATATTTATGAGCTCCTGCTGTATGCCAGGCACCAGGAAATAAGATAGACAAGATATATACCCTGTTAAGAAACTGACATTCTAGCAGGATGGGGACGTGAAATAGGCAAGTAACATGGGGTGTGACAGAGTCATTGGGGAGCCAGTCCTGGAGGGCTGTCAGCGAGCGCCTCCCTAGAGGGGTGGCATTTGAGCTGAGACCTGGATGACAAGAAGGGGCCAGCCTAGGGAGGTGGCAGGACTGACATGGGGACAGGGGGGCTGGGGTGGAAGAGCAGAGAGAAGGTCCATGTGCTTCACTGGGGTGGGGAGGATTTGAAATGAGGCTGGAAATGTAGCCAAGGGACAGATCGTTACCCGAGTGCAGGGGAAGGCTTCAGAGGGCTGACATGGGAAGGGGTGAATAATACCACACAGGGTTGCTGTGAGGACTGAGGGTTGAATAAACCGAAGGAGGCCAAATCCGACAGAGATGCAGTGCGTGCGTGGGTCGGGCCTTCATAAATGGGTGGGGCCCTTTGGTAAATGGGCAGGAGTGTCCAGACCCTTCTCCCACAGGGCGGGCAGCAGGATCAGGGTTCCAGGGGTCCCTGAGGAGCTTGCAGGGACCACCTCTCCCTTCTGAACACACTCCCTCTTGGGACCCGCCAGCCAGGGGAAGCTACACACGCCTTTGCTCCCTGGAACTTTCTACCGATGACTCCACGGTCACATGGGTCGAGAGCCCCATGGAGCGAGCTGTTGACAGCCTTTCTTTGAGACTTCCATCCTGTGGGTGGATGAGATGGCCCAGGGAGGACCTCGAGGGGGCAGGTGTGACTCAGAGTCGCTAAGGGCCTGATGAGTGTGACCTTTTTGGACTTCTGTTGACTCTTGTTCTGGCCAAGGAACAGTGGTCTCTCCTGGTGGGGGTGGGGAGGCCTGAGTGCTTCTTGGGTCTGTGGACTGGCTCCCTCCTGGCTGGCAGTGGGACCCTGGGCCTGGGTTGTTGAGGGTCTAGGGCTGGGGTGGGCTCGGGGCCAGCCTGCTTCATCTGCCAGGACACAGCTGGAACTGGGGCTCCATCCAGTCGTCTGAGAAATGGAAGCTGACTCTGGTAAATTCTGAAGTCAGACATAGCAGATTTCCATGTTGGCTGGGTCATCCACAGAAGAAATCAGATACAGTAGTTTTCAACGACTGGGAATAAGTTCATTTCACAAAATTTGGAAATTAGTTTGGCAGTGGACTTTCCTGACACTTGAAACTTGAAACTGGCCACCTGGGGGAGGGTCTTAGCCTGACAAAGGGGCTTTGAGCCACAGGAGTTGACAGCTTGCTGGCTGGGGAGACTTCGGCCTGATGGGGACTCCAAGGCTCAGTTTTCAGCGTCCTTGAGCCTTCTTCAGCCCTGTCTAGTCACCTCTCAAATCCACCCTGCCCTTCCCACCACTAAGCCCTTGCCTGGGTTAGTTAGGCCCAGCCAGCTACCCACCGCATTACCGAGATGGCTGCCCGGTGCCCCTCCCAAGCCTGGAGTGCCCTCGCAGTCCTACACATCGTCAGGCCCCACCCAGCCCAGCGCATCAGAATCCCTGGGGGTGGCCTGGTAACTGCATGCGTAACAAGTGCCCAAATGATTCTCTCCTTTGAGAACCTCTGGCCTGAAGGATGAAATAGAGATCTGTTAGACTTGGGCTTTGCAGACATTGAGGACAGTGTTTCCCAAGCTGTGGTTATGGGACCAGCAGCATCAACATCATCTGGGAATTGTTAGAATTGCAAATTCTGGAACCCCAGGAAGTCTCAGAAACTCCAGGAATGAGGCCCAGTGGTCTGTCCTGATATCCCTTCAGGTGGTACTGATGGGGGAGTTCAAGGCCTGCTACCACTCATTACAGCGCCTGTGCGCGTGCCGTTCCTCCTGCCTGGACACTCTTCCCTCTCTTTCCCCAGCCAGCTCCTGCCATCTGCCTGGCCTCGCTCAAGCATAAGTTTCTCAGGTCAGGTCATGTTCACATATCACATGCTATAGGAGGTCCCTGAACTTTTGATGGGGAGGAGCTTTGCCTATCTTCCTTAATTTTTTTTATTTTATTTTAAGAAAATATTGTAGAAGAACCTTTTATTAAATTTGGTTTTGTTTTTATATATTTTTTAGAGACAGGGTCTCGCTCTGTCGCCCAAGCTAGAGTGCAATGGCACGATCATAGCTCACTGTAACCTTGAACCCTAGGCTCAAGTGATCCTCCCACCTCAGCCTCCTGAGTGGCTGGGTCTACAGGCACATGCCACCACACCCAGTTAATTTTTTTTTAATTTTCTAGAGATGGGGGGGGTCTCACTATGTTGCCCAGGCTGGTCTTGAACTCCTGGCCTCAAGTGATCCTCCTGCCTCGGCCTCCTGAGTAGCTAGGACTGCAGGCATAAGCCACGGAGTCTGGCTCCGTGCTGTGCCTTCCTCACTCCCCTTATATCCCCAGTCGCTGGCACAGCACCTGATAAATAGAGGGGGCTCCACTGGTAACTACCACATTCCTCCAAATAACATGAATATCCTGCAACTTCTTGATTTTTCAGCTTTAGATATTATCTAGGAGAAGTCCAAGGCCTTCCTTTTATCTCAGTCCCTTGCATGAAATCTGCTATTTTCTTTCTGGAAGTTTTGGAATCTTCTCTTTAACCCCAGTGTTCTGACATTTCAAGATGAAGTACCTTATCAGGCTCTATTTTCTTTCATTGAGCTGGACTCTTACAAGACCAAATTTCTTGAATTATTTCTTTAATGACTCCCTCCAAATCTCTCTGTTCTCTCTTTCTGAAGTTTTTATTATGGGGGAGGAGTTCAGTTCCTGGGCTGATTTTCTTACCTCTTCTTTCCTACCTCCTGCATCTGTATGTCTCGTTCTGCTTTCTTGGAGACTTCCCCAACCTTTCTATCACAACTCTCTTTCTAAGAAATTTTAATCTTTGCTGGCATGTGTTTAATTTGCAAAGAATTTTGTGCAAATTGTTTTGAATATTCCTTTTCAAAAGCATCCTGGTCTTGTTTCATGGATGTAATATCCACCATTATCTCTGAGCATATTAATTCATTTTTTCCAAGTTTTCTCTTTTTGAAAAGCCTGTCTCCTGTGAGTGATTTTCTCCGTTTGTTGTGCCTCTGTCTCTCATGTTAGATTCTTCCTCATATGTCTGGCACCTTTGGCTCATTTTTCAGAGTGGAAACCTATCAATAAAAAGCTGACTCACAGCTCCAGCGACACAGATGGAGCTTCTTGACTGTGGATTCACAGGAACGTGATCTGGCTGGGTCTTTTCTCTTGGCCTCATCAAATTCCCCAAGAAAAGCCTGCCCATCTCCTGCCTGGAAGCAGAGGTCTGGCTGCCTGCTTCCTGGGAGCCACACTGAGGAAGGACAGATCTGGGGGCCTCCAATTCTATGTGTAAACTTTGACTTAATGGTACTACTTCCTCAACTGTACCCGGCATCCTGCAGTCTAGAGACTCTATTTTCCTCTATCCAGAAAATAAACCCCCCAGGCTTCTGCCCAGCTTGGGGAAAGTCAACTGTCCAGATTGAGGACCAAAAAGTAAATATTTTAGCTTCTGCGTGCCATACAGTTTTTCTCACAACTACTCATTTTGGCCATTATAGAGAGAAAGCAGCCATAGACAACACATAAATGAATGGGTATGGCTGTATCCTAGTGAAACTTTATTTATAAAAATAGCTGATAGGTCAGTTTAGTTCATAGGCCATAGTTTGAGATGCCTAGTCTAGATTCTGGTTCATCAGGTAACTGGTGTGGTGATTCCTGAGCTTTTGGGGTGTTCTGCATTGTATATTGGGATGCTCTTGAGTTTTCCCCATTGCTGGCTTAAAATTTTGGCTGTTCCACTCCTGCACAGGCAGGCAGCCCTCATTCGTCTGCTTCCCAGCGTCCTGATTGTTGCTGGTGTTTCCTTTCCTGACCTCATCTCCCTTGGATCTCAGACGTCTGGAAGTAGTAGAGGTAGCTGTATACATCAGCCTCCTATCCTTAACTGCCGGGCCTCTTTTATTTTATTTTTTTGTAATAGATCCCTTGGGTTACCCCTGTAACCATCCAGAACTAACATTGTTTGGGGCTGGTTTAAGTTGTGTATCTTTACCAAACAGTATTTCGCTGTTGTTTTTTAAAATAAATATGAGTATGTGCCCCATACAAGGAAAGACTTCTGTAAAGACTTGAACATAGGATGCCTCCTTCCTTTCCGAGGCATAGTTTTGAGGGGAAACCTTACTTTATATTCAGCCATAATGCTAACAACAACAACAGTTGCTCCATGAGAAAGTTATGAATATACCCATTTCACAGATGGGGAACCTGAGGCCCAGAGCCCTTGAGTTACCCAAGTGCACATGGATAATATGTGAGAGAGCCAGGATTTGAACCCAGACCTCTCTTTACCATCCTGCATCTGTGCTGAGCAGGCAGCCATGGCCTTTGGTTTGTTCTTTTAGAGGACAGTGGGCTGGCTGGAGTTAGAAAGGTGCCTTGGATGGGAGGAGCAGAGCCCAGGGGAGGGAGACCCGTGAGGAGGCCACCACAGCCAGGCAGAGGCAGGGGGTGTTTGACGGGGGCTAAGGAGACACGGGCAGGGCTTGTGATCCAGTGGAGACATGTGGGAGAGGGCAGCATGAAGGATGACCCCAGATGCTCCCTGTGCCAGAGGAGGAATCCCCAGCCAGACTCCAACATACGGGCTCTGCTGCCCCCCACTTTCCTGAGCCCCAGGCAAATGGGCTGCCCGACCCTGTTTAGGGGCCGCCCGGCCATCCCTCCCAGGCAGGGCAATGGTGATCCAGGATTCTTGGTTGTACCGTGCCATTCTCTCCACAGGGGCCAGAGCCTGGAACCAGACATGTACAGTCCCTGATCAGCAGGAAAGGTTGTTGTCCTCAGCCCTAGGATCCTGGGCCAAGAAAAGGGAGGTGCTGAGACACAGCAGGGCTTGCTGGGATCCTTGGAACACTTAGCTTCCCGCAGAGGGAGAGAAGCTTGGGGGTATGTGGGGTACAGGGGAACCCTCACCCACAAGCAATTGGGCCTGGGTCCCGAACACCCAGGAGGCCTTCAGAGTGGAGCAGTTGGGCCGGCAGCTGGTGCTGTCCTGAGGGCCGCCCACGGGACAGAGGCTGCACAGGACCACGTGCACTCACTGTCCATCCTCAGACTCCAGCACACAGCTCTGTTGCTTCCCAACCACCCCCACTCTCCTGAGCCCCAGTTTCCTCCTCTGCAGAGTGGAATGACAGCATAGGCCTCATAGGACTGCTACAAAGATCACTAAGACAGTGACAAATCTGAGCAGGCCCAGTCCAGAGGCTGTTTCTGACAAAATATCTGTAAGGCCTTGGAGTGGCCATTAGGTCTGCTCTGCTCCGAGCTGCTGCTCTGTGGGTCCTGGGGACAGAGAGAGGTGGGCAGGTTTTCCATCTGTGGTTTCCCATTTCCCTTTCTGTATCCAGAGTTGTTCCCAGGCCTCAGTGCCCCCTTCCTGGGCCCCCACAGCGCCTGCACGTCTGTCTCCAATCTCACTGCCCATGCTGTGTTGTGCTTGGCTGCTTGCATGTTATCCCCCAGCTCCTTGTGAGCTACTCAAGGGCAACCCCCATGTCTGGCACAGCACCTGACATGGAGTAGGTTATTAGTGCATCCTTCCTGGGTAGATGGATGGTTGAAAGGGTGAATGAACGCATATTGATAACTTAATGGATGGATGAATGGGTGAACCACTATGCAGATGGATATTTGATTGCCTGGATGAATACAGTCATTCATTTGCCCCAAAATAAGTAGTGAGAAGCTTTTCTATGGTAGGATAAATGGATGGATGAGTAAGTAATACATCACCTGATGACAATGACGCCCAATGACAAGGTGAGGGAAGGTACGTGGAAGGGGAAGGAAGAGAAAGTCTGAGGGAGGGAAAAGCAGATAGCATAACAGGTGAATAACTAAAGAGAACTGGAGCGATGTCTGTGTGGACGCATGGCCAAGGTCACACATTCGTGGTCTCTTCTGAGGTGTCAGCAGAAGAGTTGTTCCCAAGGGCCCAATGAGCCATGGCTGGGAGAGAGAATCCACGAGCACTCTCTTTCAGCCTAATTTTTTAAAAGAAATGTTCTTTCTAAATAAACTTTGAATCCACTTCCAAGTATGTTTGGAAAGAGCAATGACGGCTTTCATGAAGGGTAAGTTATAAGTGCTTCACTCGGAGCTGTGTTTCGGGACGTTCAGAAACATATGCATTCCCCAGGGCTCGTGCTAAAATGCGGAGGAGACAAGAAACATATGCTGGGTATGACGATGTCAGGCAGGCTTACTGCAAGCACATGTGCTTTACTGTCGATGGACTATTTGGCGAGTGTTCCAGAAGGAGGCCCTTCCTGAAATGGAGGTCAACGAGAATGTTCCCCTGCTCATAAATCCTTGGGAAAAAAATGGGCCTGTCTCCCACACACATGCGGCTAATTATCTGGGGTCTCAGGGCTCTCCCTGGGGAGTGGTTAAGAGAGTTTACTGGGGCTTGATCCACTCAAGTGGTTTCCAATGGCCCTGGCTAGAAAGAGCATAGCGGCTTGCCCTTGGTTCGTGAACTGGCACTTCCCACCCCCGTTGGCAGGGGGGCAGGCCCAGGTGCTAAACAATAAAGAGGAGAAAAGATCACAGGCTCTCCGTTCGCAGTGCCCAGCAAAGGTCAGACCCAGACACCAGCAGCCGACGGACACCCTGGGATCCAGAGCTTCTTTGCATGGCCATTGGTGACTGTCCACTTTGGTCCAGTTTAGCTAGATTCTGCCCGGGCCTGGGCTGCTCGAAGGACCAAGGCAAATCCAATGTGATCCCTGCTTTGTGAAGCTCATGGTCTAGCAGGGGACGGATGGGCTGACAACTCCATCCCAGTGCAGTAAGTACTGCAGCAAGTAGATATCCAGGAAGGCTAAGACATAAGTTCATGTCTTAGATGGGTCTTGTAGGATGAATAGGAGTTTTCCTGGCCAGAAATGGGAGAAAGGATGTTGGAGACGTGGGTAACGCAGCTCAGGGGGCCTGGAGTGTCCCTGCCAGGTGTTCTGGCAAAAGGTGGGCCAGGAGTGACTCACAGAGGGCAAGTAGGGGTGGGCAGAACTGGCCAGAGAGGGAAAGCTGGGCCAGACTTGCCCAGGGAGCGGTGCTCTAAGGACAGTGGAGAACCTGCGGAGGCCCAGTCTCCTAGCATGATCCGATTGGTGGTCTGGAAGGACTGCCCGAGCTATGGGTAGAGAATGAAAGGAAGGAGGCAAGAGAGGAAACGGCAGCCAGGGAGGAGGCAGTGACCCTGGACCCATGGTGCTGGACCCATGTTGGTGCTGGACATGGCGGGGGACATAGCTGGGGAATCTGGTTATTTCTCTTCCTGACTGTGTGGCTTTAAGCATGTTGCTGATCCTCTCGGTGCTGCAATTCCCCATCTGTAAAAATGGGAATAACATTAGTGCCTGCTTCATGGGGTTGTTGTGAGGGTCATGGTCAATACATCTGAAATGCCCGGGCAAAGCCAACACACGGACAGTGACGTAGAGTGGCAGCTTTGCCGCCATTCGATTCTGGAGGTGGTGGTCAGGCACCGTGGACAGGATGGGGCCAGCCACATCCCCGCTCAGCTGTTGGGTGGATTGTGATGCTGCTCACAGAGACTGGGGACTCAGAGACATTAGGGGGTGGGGGTGGGAGAGGACCTTGGTTCAGGCCATTCACTGTCCATCTCGTCTAACCCTGAGGCAGGACAGCAGGGTGGCCCAGGGCATGAGCTCCAACACAGACCCGCTGGGGCCGAACCCCAGCCTTGCCATGCGCATGCTTGGGCGGCCTCAGGTCAGGGACTTGCCCTGTCTGGGTGCAGTTTCCTCCTTGGTAGAATGAGATACGGTGGCTCCTGCCTGGGAGGGTGGCTGCGGAAATAAAATGAGCAATTTACAGGACAGTGCTCAGCACAGCACCGGGCGCTGCTCAGAAAGTGCACACTGCAGCATCTGTAGTAATAGGTGTAGTAGAAATCATCACCAGCAATTTATGAACTCGGAACTGGTGTCCCTGGGTTTTGCAAACTCACAACTTGACTGCAGCCTTCCTGAGCACACAAAAGACACCACGGCACAGTAAAAAGTGCATGAAGCTTGAAATATTTTGTAAGAAAGAAAGAAAATAGTATTTATTTTCTTTCTAGTATTTATTAAAAATTTAAAGAGAAAATTTTTAAAAATTCAAAGTGTTTCCCTGACCAGCAGCAACAGCATATCGTGGGAACTTGTTAAACATGCAGACCCTCCGGCCCTACCAACCCGAAACTGGAGGCGGGGCCAAGCACCCCAGCACTTCCCAGAGTAACCCCAGCCCTCCTGCCACACTGGGCCTTGGAAGGGAAAGGAGCTCCGTTGTCTGGGGCTGCCTGGGGGTCTCTGACCAGACGATGGCTTCTGAATAGATGGAGAGACCCCAGGCCATTGCCATTTCTTTTTCTTAAAAAAAAAGAAAAGAAAAGAAAAGAAAAGTCAAGTGGTTTGGATTTGGACACAGCTGGGTTTGAATCCCAGCTCTGCCACACACCAGCTGTGTGATTTGGGACATGTCACTTCTCTGTGAGCCTCTTTTGCTTCATCTGCAAAGTAGGGTTGCTGCCATCTGCCTGGCAGGGTCGCAAGCAGGTTAGGTGGGCAGACTAGGTGGCCCCCAGCACAGTGCACAGCACATGGAAAATCCACAAGTGGGAGCCACCTTCCCTGCTTCCTGCAGCATTCTGGCGCCCGGCTCCAGGGAGGAAGGTTTTCCAGAGAGCTCTGGAAACAGCCAAGGTGTCGGTGACATCTCCCTATTGCAGAAGCCTGAGCTCCCGCTGTATGCAGGACCTGGGGACTGCAGGATGAAGCCACTGCTCTCCGCAGTGGGCTCCCAGCTTTCTGGGCAATGCCCCCGCAGCCCCTGCCCAGGAAGCACACTTTGGCATTAGCCCAGCCCCACCCAGAGCAGAACAGGACCTGGGGAGGGGAAGAAAGGGGCTGCTTGTCTCTGGAGGCACCCAGAAATGTCTGACCAGACTGTAGCATCTGAATAGATGGGAGACAGCCCCAGGCAGTTCCCAGGGGCGCCACAGAGCAGGGCCCTTGGGGGGCTGGAGGTCAGAGTAGAGATCAGTTGCCACAGGGTAAGTGAAATATGTCTGGGTAAGTGAAATATGTCTGGGACAGATAAGAGCTCAGGACCACAGACATTCACTAAGCATCCACCGTCTGCCAAGCCCCAGAGACAGGCCAACAAGGGCCCTGCCCTCCAGGACCATAGAGCCTAGTGGGGATTGGTTGGGTCTGGGGAATCCTGGTGACTGCACACAGTTGGCTGCCTACACCCCTTCCATTGCCCCAGATCCACACCCCTGCCCACCTGTGCCTCCCCCACTCCGGCAGCATCACACGCCATCCCGTGTCCACCACTTCAGAAGAAGCCAGTTTCCAGGCACTGGGAAGGGCCCTGCAGACAGAGAGTAGTCTAGCGGGGGCATGAGTGCCCCTGAGCTGTCAGGGACAGCACGTCCTCAAGTGGACCCACTGGGGGCACAGCCCACCAAGCTATCAGCCTGTCCCCACCGGACCTTCCCATGCTACATCATGGTTCATGCCTCCATGGGTGGGTGTTCCTGGCCTATGGAACCCAGGAACAAAACTAACCCAACTCAGGGTCCCTGGTGCCTGCAGGGCCTCCAGTGGGTGTCCCTGGAATGACCACATAAGTGACAGACCTTGGGGTTGGGTGTTCAGATTCCCATTTCAAGGCCGAGGAAACTGAAGGTATGAGAAGTTAAATGTCCAGGGTTATCTCAGCTCCTCCTCACATGCCCCTGAGAAATGGTGTCGGTGAGGTGAGGGACAGAGGCTCCCAGGCTGGAAACGGCTCACTCCAGTCCTGTACCACTGGGAGCAGAATTTCCAGTACACAAATACGGATCTTTCCCCTTTGGAAAAAGGCTTTATGTCAGTAGGGATTCTGTCTCTCTTGTTCACAAAGGTTTAAATGAAAATGATCTTTTGTGCCCTTCCTCAGCAGCTCAGAAGGAACAGTCCTGCCAGGCAGGGTCCCTGATCCCAGAAACACTGAGAGGGAGGGAAGGAGGGTCAGCTTCTCCAAAGGGGCACCAGGAATGAAGAGGGATCCCAGACACAGGAAAAGGCTCTTTTCTACTAGGAAGAAAAAAACACTGCCCCTCTAACCATAGAATATGACCCAGCAATCCTGCTCCTAGATATACATTCCAGAGAGTTGAAAGCAGAGGCTCAGATACTTGCCCAACAGTGTCCATCGCAGCATTAGCAAGAAGTGGAAACAGACCAGGTGTCCACCGCCGGATGAATGGATAAACGAAATGTGGTCCATCCATGCAATGGAACACTACTCAACCAGAAAAAAGAATGAAGTGCTGACCCATGCTACAGCATGGAAGAACCTTGAAGACATTATGCTAAGTGAAAGAAGCCAGTAGAAAGGGTAAATCCTGTATGATTCCACTCGTACGAAATACCTAGATATCTAGAATAGGCAAATTCATAGACAGAAAGTAAAAGAGGTGTTACCAAGGACTGGGAGTGGGGTGGGGTGGAGTGGGAGGTTTTGCTTAATGCAGTGGTCCCCAACCTTTTTGGCACCAGGGACCATTTTCATGGAAGACAATTTTTCCCTGGACAGGGGGAGGGGGGTGTGGTGTACGGGGGGAGACGTAGCTCATGTGAGCGACGGATGGGACTGGCTGTAAATATAGATGAAGCTTCACTCACTCACCCACCGCTCACCTTCCTAAGTTTCATGGAAGACAATATTTCCACCGATGGGGTGGGGGCAGCAGAGTTCTGCAGCCTGGTCAGTGGCCCGGGGGTTGGGAACCACAGGCTTAATGGATACACGAATAACAGAGTTTCTGTTTGGGGTGATAAGAAACTTTTGGAACTGGATAGTGGTGATGGTTGTACATGTACTTCTTGTGAGTGTACTTAAGGCCACTGAACTGACAAATTTTATGTTACATATATTTTACCACCATTTAAAAAAAATTAATATTATGTGATATATACATACAATGGAATATTATTCAGCCTTAAAAAGGAAGGAAATCCTGACACATGCTACAACATGGATGGACCTTGAGGACACTAAGCTGAGTGAAATAAGCCAGTCACAAAAAGATAAATACTGCATGATTCCACTTACATGAGGTTTTTAAAGTAATCAAACTCATAGAAACAGAAAATAGAATGGTGGTTGCCAGGGGCTGGGGGAAAGAGGATGGGAGGGTATTGTATAATGAGTACAGAATTTCAGTTTTTCAAGATGAGAAAAGTTCTGGAAATGGATGGTGATGAGGGTTGTACAACAATATGAATGTGCAATATGTAAAACCACTGAACTGTACACTTAAGATGGTGAAGATGGTAAATTTTATTATATGTTATGTATTTGACCACAATTTTTAAAAAAATAATTTTAAAATTTAAAAATATAATGTAATATACCAAAAACCATTGGGTGAACTGTAAGGTATGTGAATCATATCTTAATAAAGCTGTTTAAAAGATAATGCTGCCCCAAACACAGCTGGTGCAAGGTAAGGAGCCGCAGACAGGCCACACGTGCCTGCCTGCAGGACCCCCCCGCCCCGCCAGTGTGCGGGGAGGGCAGGCCCTGCTCTGCAGCTCTGCACGTGACCTCCAGGCGGTGCTGAAGGGCAGGGAGCTGCTGCTCTAGAGGGAAAGGGGATCCGAGAAGATGGCAGAGCCACCCTCTGAGCAGCCGGGCTGCGGCAGGCAGGGGCCAGGCTACTCAGACCCAGCTTGACAGCTAACACTCTCCAACGGAAGCCTGGTCCTCAGCCCTGGCCCTGGGGGTCAAGAAAAACAAGTCGTGAATCACTCAAGGCCCACTGGGGGTGCACGTCCACAGCGCAGGGGAACTGGGCAGGGCCCGGTGGCATCACAGGCTGGGGCCTGGGAGCAGCCCCTCTGGGATCCCAGAATCTTTCCCCTCAGCCTCTGGCTCCTCTGAGGCTGTGGTCTGCAGAGCTGCACAGCTGGAGCAGCTGCCACAGACCTCAGAGGGGCCCAGCTTCAGCACCGAGAGCCCCAGGAAACCCCTCAGTCCTGGGAAAACTGGGACAGTTGGTCACACTAGTGCCCATTTGAGCTCCCCAGGGTTCCTGGGATGTGGAAGTTAAAGCACCAGGCCTGCAGGGGCTGCGTGTCCTCCCCTGGGAGAGTGCTGTTCTCCTGTTCTAAGGAGCCAAGAGTTCTGAGTCCAGGGCCTACAAGGGTCAGATCAACTTGGAACAGGTGGTACGTGCTGAGTGGCCAGCTTTTCCCTGAGTGTGCCTTCCTAAATCCATGCCCACCGCCACACTGGCCACACCTCCAGCCTCCAGCTGCCCAGCCTCACCTGCCCATTCCAGAACCTTCTGAGCAGGGCAGGGTGAGGCTTTTAGCATGCAGGTTGTGAGGAATTCTCATGAAAATCAAAGCTCACATGCATGACCTCTTAAGCTTAAAAGAAATAAAAATAAAAATTTTTTCATTCTCTGAAAACAATAAATCCTGGCCTTCATTAAGTTCAGAGGAATACATTGGCCCGTGTGTCAGTGATTAAGGCTTTGGGGTGACTGGAGATTTGAGGAATTTGGTATCTTTGGGGTGTGCTGGTTTGCATGCACTTCTCTGGGGCCTGTTTTACAACAGGAAACAGAATCGCAGGAGATGACGGGCGGCTCTGGGGAGAAGCACATTTGCACTGGCACAGATCTAGGGCCAACCAAGCCCAGAGCCACACACAGCCTGCCCACACAGCAGGGGCCGTCACCCTGAGCCCTCCACCTGCCACCGACCACACGCCAACAGCACACAGTCTGTGCCACAGACGTGCCTGCCAGCCGTGCGGGTCCCAGCGGTCCCGCCATCAGCATCGGCACCTCACTTTCTTTGTAGCCAATACCTTCCTTCTCCTGGGTACAGGCTCTTTTAGACACCTGGGTTAACCTGACACTTGAGAGCCGCTTTCTGGAGTCCCCCCATGCCTCTGCTTCTTGTCCAGGCCTGCTGGCTGGTCAGGCCCCGTCAGCCTTCCAGAGACGTTCTCATGGCCTTGAGGCCCCGCAGAAGGGCAGGGTCATGGTCTCTCGGGCATTCTGGGGGCTTTTCACTCTTCACACTGAATTGCTCAGACCTCCCTTCAGCTGCCTGAGCTGAGGGGGTGGGGACAGGGCACTGCCAAGCCTGAGAAGTGGCCTGTCACTTGGCCTCTCCAGCATGGGGCACCCACAAGCCTTACGTCTGTCAATCAGAAGGACACCTCGGGCAGTTCCTCTCCCTCTCAGTCTCTGCTGTGAGACACAGAGGGCTGGGGGCTTTCAAAAAGGAGAGCTTCTGAAAATGTGAATGCTCTGCCTCCAGACATCCCCATACATCCCCGACTGGAAGTACCGACAGGAGCCCAGCCACTCTGATCTGGAAACGCTCCCCGTCCTCGTCCCCTTTGCCCATGTTCTGGTTCCCTCCAGGTCCTTCTCTCTGTACCCTCTGGATAGGACATTCCATTTTTAGCTCTGGGGCCTAAACCACAGTCCATTTCCCTGAAAAGGAGTGACCCTGGAGGGCAGTGCTGGTGCAGGCGAGAGCCCTGTCTCCTGACCAGCTCTGAGACTCGGACAGGTCACCTTGCCTTTGGGCCTCAGTTTCCTTATCTGTAAATGGGCCCATCATCTACATTTCAAAGTTACTGGGAGGATTAAAGAATTAGCAAAAGTCCCCGGTACATGGCAGGGCTTTGCGAGTGACAGTGGGTCCTCCCCTCCCAGCTGGCTGGGCACCCTTCTACCAGGGACCCTTGGGAGATGGCCCTTGGGTCTCCAGAGAGCACGATGTGGTTGAACTTGGACAAAGCTGGTGTGCCATCAGTGTGAGTAGTGAATCTGGACTCCTTAATCCCATTTTAAATGCTTTAGTAAAGCTGCTCCTGACTCAAAGGAGAGGACCCAGCCAGAGGAAGCAGCAGCCACAGCCGGCGTTTTAGCTGGCCTGAGGAGGGCACACCCAAAGGGGGCCAGAGTCATTTGGGTCTCTAAAATTAATTAGATATTTAATTCACGGACCTCTGAGAGCCATCCCTGGGCAGCTTCTATTTTGTGTGGCTCCCTGTATATTAAAAAAGATAAATAACAAATGCCAAGTCGTGGTTACAAAAGCACGGACTGTTTTAACTGCTCACCACTAACAAGTATCTTCTCTGGCGGGAGGCAGCCGGCCAGTGTTAGCAGCATGGGCTCTCTAGCTAGACTGCATGGCTCCACTCTCTGCCAGCTGTGTGGCCGCAGAGGGTCAGTTACTCTCTTTGTGCCTCAGTTTCTTCATCTACAAAATGGAGATAAGAGTTAGCCTTCCCCATAGGTTTAATGTGAGTTATATGAGTTAATACCGTGGAATCAAGATTTGTGTCGAGCATAAAGTCCACTCAGTGAACGGTACCAAGTAACCCTTGTTTTTATTAAATACTGTCAGGGGCCACTGTGGCTGTCTAGTACTGTCAGCTTCTTTGGTCAGAACCTCGATGTCCACATCTGAGACCCTTTGTGAGTGTGAGGTTGGGCCCAGCCCCTGCTGACATGAGCCCTGTTCATTCGTTCATCAAACAGCACAAGGCCCAAGTGAGCTCACCAAGTCTGGTCCCTGGGGTAATCAGGGTCTGTCACCAGCCTGCACAACAACCCTGGTTCCAAACAAACCTGCTGGAGACTGTGGTGACACCGTAAAGCCCCAGCAGCCTGTGTCGCTGGCTTCCAGACAGCGACTGCTTCAGGACCTTCCAGCAAGCCGTGGGCTCAGCGCCGTTTGCCTCCCTGCAGTGTGGTGGATAGTGGAAGACAGGCTGTGGGGACAAACAATTTTGGAATGAACTGTATTTGCTGAGCAAGAGACCATGATTTTAATTCCCAGAGGACAACATCATCCTCAGTGCTGGCTGAGCCCAGGCTAGCTGGCCAGCCTCTCCAGCTGCAGCACCCCCTGCAGGAATGCCAAAGCCCCCAGGCCTCCCCAGTGGCACCCACCTCGACACACCTGCTCCCTCCACTCCTCCGAGGAACAGAGGGCTTTGTGAGGCCAAGCTGGAAAGCAGCAGAGAGAACTCTCCCCTATCTGGGCAGTTTTCAACTCCAAGGTTGGTCTGAGACTTACTAAACAAAATGATCTGGGGAGATGTTTTAATGATCTGGTCTGGGAAGCTCAAATCCAGGGACCTCCCCTGCCTTCTCTGCTCCAGGCACACCCCTACGATGGCCCCAGGGCCCCTGGCATTCTCGGGGAGCTCCAGGCTGAGGCTCTGAGGTGATTCGGACACCTTACCCCACTCCCCTCCCAAAGTTCTGGGAAGAAGATCAGATAAAGGAGGCTCCATGGCTTGGAGAAAGACCAGGTCTGAAGGGACACGCAAGGCTCGTGGACACATGGTGGGATGATAAAAACAGCATGGCCTTGGTCACAGTAGAAGTCACATAGAAGTTCAGGGGACAGACCCTGGAGTCACACCGACCTGGGTTCGAATCCTGGTTTTACCATTTCCTCACTCTGTGGCTTGGGGATGGCTTTGTAGCTTTGGGGACACCACTGTCCTTTCTGACTACACAGTGCCAGGCTCCTTGCACTAGACACTCACCTGTGGTGGTCAGCCATGGCTGCCAACAGCATCACCACAGTTTCCATCAGGCTCTCGTCCTTGGTAGCTAAGAACCCTGGAAGTGTTTAATTTTTTTTTTTTACTTACAATAAAATAAATATATCATAAAATTTACCATCTTAACCATTTTTAAGGGTATAGCTAATGTATTAAGCATGTTCACATTATTGTGCTACCATCACCACCATCCATCCACAGAACTCTCTCCATGTCGCAAAACTGAAACTCTGTCCCCATTAAACAATAAAGCTCCAGTCCCCTCCCCCACCCCCCAGTCCCCACAACGCCCATTCTACCTTCTGTCTCTGTGATTTGACGACTCTAGGTACAAGTGGAATCATTCAGTGTTTGTCCTTTTGTGCCTGGCTTATTTCACGTAGCGCAATGTCCCAAGGTTCATCCGTGTTGCAGCACACGTCAGAATCTCCTTCCGTTTTAAGTGTGTGTATCCCATTGTATATACGCACATTTTGTTTATTCTTTCTTCTGTCAATGGACACTGGGTGGCTTCCACCTTTTGCTGTTGTGTCTGGGAGCATTTCTTGACTTTTGTGAGTCTCAGTTCCCCCAATATACAGGGAGAGTAGAATAGAGAAAGACTAAAGCATTTTACAGAACTGTTGTATAGATTCCATTACATAAATTGCACCAAAGTCCCTGTGCTCAGGGGCTGGCAGGACAGAGAACCGGGGTCGGGGCTGAGGACTGAGTGACTAGACAGGAGCCCACGGGAAGCAGTCAGACAGCCAGAGTGAAGGGGGGACTGGCAGGCTGTGCCCTGCACAGCAGGCGGGGATAGGGTGGCCCTGATTTATGAGCAGACAGCGATAAGGCAGGCGTTGCTGGAGGGGATGTCCTCAGGGGAGGCAGGTGCCAGGAGGGCTTAGGGGAGACCACTGCTTCGAGAGCCAGCTCCTCACTGCTCAGAACTCAGAGGAAGCCTGTCGGGGTCCAGGGCCCCCCTTTGGAGTTGGTCAATGGCATGAATTCTCCACCTCAACCAGAGATGAGATTTTTATAAGTTAGAAATGGTCCCATTTTGTCTGGCCTTGAACAGAGCTTGAGAAAACCATACTCCTCCCTGGAGTGGTTTAATGTGCAGGTGGTAGTCACAGGCATCCAGGGTCATTTGGCAACAAGCTGGAGCCCTCACCGGCCAGTTTTGTGCCTGAAACCTTGGGCTTTCATTGAGAAATCCCATTCCTAGGCTGCTCAGCCTCTGCAATCTGATCCCAAGGTTTGCAGACATGCAGTGATTAGGACAGGAAAAAGCCCCAGACTTTCCAGGGGGCTGACCTTCCACTTGTCCACTCAGCATCAGGGTGTAATTGAAGGCTCAGTCAGCATCTGGACCTCACACCCTGCCTGCAAAGTTACTGAACTTACATCAAGGCCCCAGACTCTAATGATCCAGGGGCCCCTCCAGCCACTTATTTCTTGGGACCCCAAATAGGCACCCCTTTTTGCCCCCAAGCTGCCGTGTCTGCTGCCAGCTCATCTGTTTAACAGTTCTACAAGATGGGTGTAGTTCCCAACACCCCCAAAGCTTTATGGGTTGGGAGCCTACAGTTCAGAGAGGTTGAGTAACTTACTCAGAGTAAACAGCTTCCCTATCAGGTCTTTTTGCCTCCTGGTCTGGCACCCCCTTGTTGCCTATAGCCTCTGGAAGGAAGCTTTGTAGATGCCACTATGGCAGCGCCTGCTGTGAAATACAAGTGTCCCCACAGTGGCCAACCCCTGACCCAGAGCTGTGTGGGTCCCACACAGAGTTGGGGACAGTGGCCTTCTCCCAGCCCAAGCTGGTCTTCATTGCCAGACTTTCCTGCTGACATAGTTTTTCCAGCAACATCCTCGAGCAAGACCTTCCCCATCTCTGCATGAACAGGTCAATCAAGACAGACTCCCAGGTGCCTTTCTGAGTGTCTGAGTCTGTGGCGGCAGCAGGAGAAGTTCTCCTACTTGTAAAAGGAGAGAAAAGAAGAAAACCAACAAGGAGAAAACCCTGGGACAGACCACTAGGCTGGAGGTTTTACTTGTTTGGAGCCAGGTCTTAGCTGCAGCCAAGCTAGCCCCACTTTCCCCAGGGGGCCAGGCCTGGCCCAAATGCCCTGGGGCAGAGCCAGCCTGGCGGAGGGGCCGCAGCCCCAGGGGGACGGCCTTCCCAGTGGCCCAGGCTGCCTGCTGGTGGTTCAACGTGCAGGGCACAACTATCCTCAAACCTCAGGAGCCACACACTGATTGTGAAGGGCTCCCAAAGGCACCACAATATGGCCTCAGGCAGGGCTTCTCACCTGGCTTAGCTCAGAGTTCTCATCTGTCCAGGAGACACTAGCATCTTCTTCAGAGGACTGCTGGGGGAGAAGATGAGCCTGTAGGATGAGCAGGGGGAGACCTGAATCAAAAGGGACCTGGTTGATGTTCACTGGATGAGTTAGTAGTTGCTAAGCCCAGGTTGCTGCCCATGGGGGGCTCTCAGCACCTGTTTGTCTAGAAACACATGAAGGGCCGTCCTTCTTGCCCTCCCTACCTGCAGCTCCCACAGTCCAGTCCTCATGTGTGCCTGGCCTCTCTGTCTGCAAAAGCAGCAGAGTGGGAGCCCAGCAGTCAGCACAAAGCCAGCTCCGGCATGTTGCCCTCCCAGGGCCCTGCCACCTGTCTTCCTGCAGTGGGGAGAGAGGAGGGCAGAAGGCACTCCCTGTCTCATTGGCCTGTGCCCATCAAACCAGGTGGCCCTGCAACTCTTCTAAGCCCTGAATCTTGTTGGACTTGACAGTCTTTTCAGAGAATGCCAGGAAATGGTGAGGAGACCTGAGGCCTCCTTGCCTACCCATCCCTCCTTTCTTCCCTCAACAGACATCGCCTGGGCCTGCCGCATGCTGGGAGCTGGGGCCTCGGCTGCACGAGACGCAGCCTGCACACTCCAGCAAGCTGCTCTCTGCTAGGAGGGAGAATGGAGCGTGGGAGAAAGGACGGATGGTACAGAGAGAGACGGGGCGTCGGTGCGGCATTTGCCTGGTGGCGAGGAGGAAGGGGTCTAGGCTGGGGGTGGGGCAGGGCGACTCCCAGGCGGTGTCTGTCTTGGCTACCTGGGTACTGGTGGTACCTGCACGTAGGAGGTAGGTGACGAGGGACGCTTGCGGGAGGTGGGGGACATGTGGGAAACTGAGAGATGAGCTTGGTTTGGGAGTGCTGTGCCCCAGCAGAGTTGAACATCGGAGAACAAAGCTCAGGATCGAGACAGTTATGGCGGCACCGCGCCGGGCTTGGATCAGCCCTGGAGGGTGTTCCTGCGCAGCAGCCACATTCCCTGTCTTCACGTGCGCCCTTTCAGGCGGCCGTCACATCCAGCGCGCCGGGCCTGCAGCCCTGCCCAGCTCCAGGCTTCTCCTGGAAGCCCTCCCAGCTTCTCCCAAGGGCCCTGGGAGGCGGGGTGCCCCACCCGCCTGGGCAGCCGCCGCCCCACTAGCACCCTGCCCCATCGGGCCCTCCGCCTGACCGTGCCACCCAGGAGAGCCACCCTGACAGATCCATTTGTTCAGCCACCTCGGAGAAGGCAAATGCCTTCATCTGGCTTGAGCTACCCAGACTGAGAATTTTACAGCCATACCCAGTAATGACCATCAGAAAACCACGGTGCTGGTTTAGCGTCAGGTCCAGCAGAGCCTGACTTATTCTCCCACTCGCGGCCCCTTTCCTGCCGTGTCCCGCACCTCAGCCTGAGGCCCCGGGCAAGCGGCCGTGCTGAGCCAACCACGGGCCTTCTGTGGCCCTGCAGGGGCCCCGGAGCTTCCTCCTACATCTAGAGGAGCACAGTGCCGCATGCACCGGTGGCGTTTCCGCGCCTATACCCTCACTCACCCTGAACACAGATGTGCCCAGAGAGGAGAAAAGGCCACCTGAGGGTGCCGACCAGACCCCCAGACCTGGGGGATTAGTTAATAACCGGGACTTGGTCATCCCGTGTGACCAGCTCAGGAGGTTCTGAGGCACCGTCAGCCCCTCACAGGGTGCAGGGGAGGAGATCGAGGCTGGTATTTTGGCCACAACGGGCCTGAGATGTCGGTGAGACACCCACGTGGAGATGTCTGGGAGGCAATTGGCTGCGCGTGTGAGTGTCACAGACCTTGGCCGAGAGTGTGGGCCTGGAGGTGCTTCATAAGCTACAAGTGCCACACAGGTGTCAGGAGCTGTCATCTGTTATGGGGGTACTGGAATCTTGGCCTCACCAAGTCAACACAGCCCCTGGGCAATTCCAGCACAAACCCCAGACTCAGGGTCTGTATCTGGGAAGGGGGAAATGAAGGGCTATGTCACTGGCATGGATTTTTGCTCTCAAAACTCAGGGGTGTGAGAAGTAGCATGTTTTCAATTTTTAAATTTTATTTAACCACCCTCACCTCAAGCCAGTCCACGAGGCTGGCAAGAAATTCATTCTCACCTCACCCCCGGGCCTGCAGAGGTTTCAGGGTCTGATGTAGCATTGAGGGGCCCCTCCCCATCCAGGGCACCCCCTTCACAAAAGTCAGGAAGCACCTCTGACCCTGGGCTGTGTCTGCTTTTGCGCCTGGTCTCAACCCCTAGGCAGGGGGGTACAAATGGGCCTGACCACCCGCCTGGAAATGGAGAGGAGGAAAAAGGGAGACACACACACATTCTGAGTTCTCCATGAACCATCCTGCCTCAGCCCTGATTTGGGGCCAGTCTCCTTTGTCTCCTCCATGGTTGTTCTGGGAATTCTTGAGGAGTTTTGAGGTTGACTTTTGCAGGAAAGGGCAGCGCCTTGTCATATGGTCACAGCCCGTCCCTCTGTCGCCTCCAGGCCTCAGACCTCCACTTCCACGGTGCGAGCAAAGGCTTGGACCTCTGACCCAGAGCCCTCTTCTTCCTCAGTGTTGCAGTCACTCGGTCTCGGGGACTGACACGGGTGGAGGGCTAGGGGCCGAGGCGGGATGGTCTGTGTCAGACATGCAGAAAGGCTTACAATGTGCGATGGAGGATGGATACGGAAGAGAGCTTGTCTGAGCAGCTCCCGGGCAGTGGGGCAGCAGACGATGAAGGCTCCAGAACAGCAGGTGGATCACAGGGTGCCTGTCCTGACGGAACTGTAGCATGTGAGATGCCAGGACAGCATCTTCACTGTGTTGGCTTTGTCCTTTCAGTTTAGTGAGTATGAAAAAGCACTTGTCAGGGCTTTTGTAGGGTAACTCCCACCCTTACTTTTCTCCTAAGTTTCTGAAGTTTCTCAGCTGCAAACCCTTCTGCCTCAAGAGTCTCCCGGAGTGAATCTGTTTGACTGGGGAGGGCTCGAGGGTGAGCAGATGGCACGTGAGTGTGTAGGGTGAGGAACGCAGCCACCGGCACGGGGAGCCTGGGGGGACAGAGGCGAGGTGGCACAGAAGGAAGGGGTTTCTCCCACTTGTCTCCCCCGAGACCAGCCTGGCAGGCTGCTCCCAGGAAGCTGTTGCGGGTGCCGGTGGGTGGGTGGGCCGGGTAAGCCCCGTGCTGGGGGAGCCACAGCCGGAGGCTGTGCCCGAGCCCACCAGCTTCCCTTCTCAACAAATCCGTCCTTTTTTTCCTGTGTAGGGCCCCCCGGACGGCGTGGCAAGCCTGGGAGAAGAGGCGACCCTGGTGAGTCCCAGTTTGCCCAGTTCCTGGCCCAGCCCGGGAACTCACTCGGGCCTCATCCTGACACCTACTCCCCACACTCAGTCGCAGACCTCGTCCAGGCAGGGCTGCCCCTCCCTTCCAATTCCAGCCGCTGTTTCCCGAGGCCACAGTGCCAAGTGCTGCCTCTTCTTGGCTTCCTGACACCTGCAGCTCCAGGACTGCCCCTCCTGCCCTCAGCCACCCCGAATCTCACCGTCAGCCTCGGACGCTTCCATCCTAGGTCTCCCTCTCAGAAACGGCCTCCTCTGTCTGAGGCAGGAGGTGATGACCCCGCCAGCCACGCCTGTAGCTTGGGTCCTTCAACATGACACGACAGTGCTCCTGTGTGTCTCCCCCACCCCTGACTCAGCCTGTCTTTCCCTCGGCAGAGCCACTGGGAGGAGACTCCTCCGCCTTCTTTCCACACCACCTCCAGCACCTATCCCCACCGCCCTTCCCTCCTGCCGTCTTCGCTTCACCCAGAATGAACTCATGCTCACCCAGTGGGCTGCCCCTGCCCCCCGACACCAGCGACTCTTCCCCGAGAGGCATTGACCCCGTCCCTTCCACCTTGCCTTCCACACGTCCACGGCCCCTCTGACATCATCTTGGCCAAACTCACCGCTGACCCCTGATGGCAACACTGGCAGACACTTTCCTGTCTCCTTATCTCTCTTGACCCTCTCGGCCACTGCCCCTGCCCTGGGCACTCGTGGCTCGACTCGGGCCTGCGGGCCGGCGTGCCTGCGTTTCCTCCCTCACCCCGATCCCTGCTTCTGTGCCTTTTTCCTAGGCCCCCACTTACCTATTGAATGAATCTCCTTGGCCACCTTCTCTCCTCTCTCCCCGCAACCTCCCATTTCTGTGGCCTCAGCTTCCCCCATGATGCTGACAATGCCCCCTCCCTGCCTCCAGCCAGGTCCTCTCCTCTGGGAGGTTGGACATTGTCCTGCTGAAGCCAGCGTCCCCCCAGCTCACTCTCCCCCAGCTTCCAAGTCACAGGGAAGAAGCATCCAGTCACCTGCTTCCCTGTGCAGACACCCAGCGTCACCCTCAATCCCTGCCCTCCCCACACCAAGTCCCCATCAGCCTCCTCCTCAGTACATCTCGGACCCAGGCCCCCGTGTCCTCACTGCCACGGCCTCCCGCAGCCCTCACCACTCCCACCCCACGTCCCCCACCTCCAGCCTCACTGCACGTGTCCAGGGCCCTCTACCTCTGAGCCTTCACTCTGTGTCCTCCCCTGCCCAGAACGCCCCTCCCGAACTTTGACCCCAAGTTCATTACTCTTTGTCCTTCAAGTCCAGCTCAAGTATCTCCACCAAAAAGCCTTCTCTAACCCTTTTAGCTGAGGAGTACCGCCCTGCACCCAGCATAGAACAGGCACCGGGCGTGTAAACACACGGCACAGTGAATGAATGAATGGATGTCTAGCCCCTGTGCAGCTGCACAGGGAGGGCACAGTGGTGAGGCCAGTGGGACCAACCACCAAGAGGACCCCAGGCCGACTGGGCCCAAGGGAGGCGGGGGCAGGCTCTCTCTGAGCCTCAGGCTCTTCTCCCTGGAGCTGGGCACAGGTGTCCTGCCTCCTGCTCAGCGGTGTGTTTGCAGCACCGACTTCCTCACAGAGGCCTCCAGACAAACCCTTAGAGCTCACTGACAGGAAACACACTCAAGTCTCTCTTTTTGCCTTGCCCTCCAGAAGCTGAAGGCTGTTTTGTGTTCAACTGCTGGAGCTTCCTTTAGCCTGGATTTTGTGTGTAATGACCGTGCTGCACCCCACCGTACCAAATACACACTTCACTACTCAGTTCTTGTTTTCTACCCTTGGGAAAGGTTTTATTGCCTTTTATTGTAAGCTGCTGACATACTTTTTGGAAGGAGATGAGGAATACATAGTCACTTTTTTTAGGACAAAGCATAATATTATTCAGCTTACTCAAATATCTATTAGAAGAATTTTGACTCCAGTTTACAACAATCTAAAAGTCAGACAATGACCAGGCCTTCCTGGGCCCTGACACTATGCTGAGTCCTTTCACATCCTTCATCTCATGGGATCCTCAGAGCACTGCAAGATAAGAATGTTATTATCCCCATTTTGCAGATGAGGAAACTGAGGGTCCAAGGGGAGAAGTTTCTCGTCTAAGGCAGCACCTCCTCCCCCTTGGTGCCCTTTCCTTTGTGGTGTCCTGATTCTCTGCCTGTCAAAATATGGTGTGAGCTGCACAGAGTAGCTATCCTTGTCTGATTGGCCTTGGCTGGGCCTGGTGTTTATCTCTAGATAGTTTCACACACAAGCACATCCTGGCTTTGGCACCTTCCCGTGTACAAAGCAGGCCTTTTCCTGTGTACCTGGGAGAAAGGCTCTTTTTGCCTAGGAGGCCTTCCTGCCACTGCTGCAGACCTGCAGGTAGGGGGATCCCGCCTGCCTGCAGGGCAGGGGCCTCTCTAGCTCCCAATGGGAACCTGTAAAGTGCCTCTGTGGTCCTGCAGCGTGTGTATGTCTCTCTCTCATATGGAATGGATTTCCCACCTCCCCCAGCTGGTTTCTTAGCTGGAGAAGCCCAGAATTGCCCCTGCACTCTGGGTCCTCTTTCTTTCTAGGGGCCTTGGGCAGGATCCTTTCTCCTCCCAGACCTTCCTTTCCCCAAAAGTGTCCTTCGCTCTCCCCTGGCTCCCTCCGCCCTAGATGCCTCCCTCTGTCTCAGCACTTCCTGCATCTGGTTGTGGTGAGCTGGTGTGCACACTTGTCTTTCTTCTCCACCAAAGCAGGAGCTTCTCAGGGCAGGAGCTGGAATGGACCCCCAGGTACTCAGGAGATGGTCCCTAAGTGCTTATTGACAGGAAGGGGGAGAGGAGGGAGAGAGAAAGAGGGCCTGGTGGGCAAATGAAGAATAAAGAGGCAGGAAGCAGGGAAGACAAGGATGAAGCAATCACATGGTGCTTGGCCTGCGAGACAGATAGAGGTACCACATGTTCGCAGCTGCCAGCCTTAGATCAACAGTTTCAGTGCTAGGATTTTTTATCTGCCCTGGCCCCAAGAAACTTTTTTTAAAAATCCAGTGGAAGAAGCACTTCTGGAAAGGTGGACTAAGCACCTCTGAAAACCTGCTCCTTCATCAAAGCAGCAAGGACAGTGGGGAAAATTGACCTTTTCAGAACTCTGGGAATTAACAAAAGGTTTGCAACAATTCAAGAAATGTTTATTTGGGAAAAATGTCTGAATCATGCTAGAATAGTGAAGTTTGTAGTGTTTTAATTTGCTCCTCTCCCCAGTTCCATGGTGGCCTTAAAAACCAGCAGTGTCACAACCACAGTACTTGTGAAAACTAGCAGCCACTGGAGGAGGTAGAACATGTTTGAAGCTCCTCAAATGCTCACTCCCAGAGAATTATCACTATTTGACCCATCTGACAGCTCCTAGGAAAAGCACTGTACACAAAGCTTGTCTTTATTGGGCCTGATGCAGAGCTTGCTCAATAGGAAGAGCCCAATCCCCAGCATGCTTAACAAAAATAATCAGCAGCACTTGTTTAACATCTCAGCTGCCCGAAGTGATGATGCCAGCAGATGACTCAAAGAGTTACAATGAAAACCTAGGGCATGAGATGTTCAAAGGAGCTTTGAAAAGGTACAACATATTCTTGGGTATCTAGAAGGCACATGCATGTGCAGGGCTGTGTACATATTCGGGAAAAACCTGACAGAGCTCTAGTCTCTCACCTCTGGCTGAATTTGAGACTCTGCTCAAGCAGGAAATGCTGGTGAATGCAGAGTTGTAACCTGGTAGAGCATTGAAGCCACGCTGCAATACACACAAAGAGCCACCAGCACAAAGTGGAAGACTTATTGGATCAAGGCATTAAAGGAAATCTCTGTCTAAGCTGACCCTAAACTAAACAAGCAGTATTCAGAATTCAGTAGCTGCACATGACAAAAAATACACATTTTAAAGAATTAATCTGGGAAAGCCTCTAAACAAACAAATAACAACAATAAACAGCAAAAACAACAAATCCCGGAAAGGAGAAAAGTAATCTAATTTCCAGAGTAGCCACATTAGATTATGTTAAATGTCCAGCTTTTAACAAAAAATTACAAGGCATGCACAGATAAAAGAAACTGTGACAATAAAAAAGGAAGCAAACAGTCAATAGAAACTGTCTCTGACAGGACTGAGAACCCAAATATAAAACCAACCTCATACAGTCACCTGATCTTTGACAAATTCCAGAAAAACGTACACTGGGGAAAAGATTCCCTATTCAACAAATGGTGCTGGGAAAACTGGATGGCCATATGTAGAAGACTGAAAGTGGGGCCACACCTCTCACCTCTCACAAAAATCAATTCACAATGGATAACAGATCTAAACCTAAGACATGAAACCATAAGAATCCTTGAAGAAAACGTTGGAAAAACTCTTATGGACATTGGCCTAGCCAAAGAATTTATGAAGAAGACCCCCAAAGCAATCACAGCAGCAACAAAAATAAATACATGGGACCTGATCAAATTGAAAAGCTTCTGCACAGCCAAGGAAACTATCACTAGAGTGAACAGACAACCTACAGAATGGGAGAAAATATTTGCATGCTACACCTCTGATAAAGGGCTGATAACCAGAATCTATACAGAACTTAGGAAAATCAACAAGAAAAAATCAAACAACCCTATTAAAAAATGGGCAAAGGACATGAACAGAAACTTTTCCAAAGAAGACAGAATAATGGCCAGCAAACATATAAAAAAGTGCTCAACTTCTCTAATCATCAGGGAAATGCACATCAAAACCACAATGAGATATCACTTAACTCCAGTGAGATTGGCTCATATCAAAAAATCCCTAAATAACAAATGTTGGCAAGGATGTGGACAGATAGGAACACTCATACACTGCTGGTGGGACTGCATATTAGTACCACCTCTATGGAAAAGAATATGGAGATACCTCAAAGAATTAAAAGTAGAATTACCATTTGACCCAGCAATCCCACTACTGGGTATTTATCCAAAAGAAAAAAAGACATTTTATAATAAAGACATCTGCTCTCGAATGTTCATAGCAGCACAATTCACAATTGCAAAGTTGTGGAAACAACCCAGGTGCCCATCAATACACGAGTGGATTAATAAAATGTGGTATATGTATACCATGGAGTATTACTCAGCAATAAGGAACAACAGTGAATTAACACATCTGGTATTATCCTGGTTGGAGCTAGAACCCATTCTTCAAAGTGAAGTGTCACAGGATTGGAAAAACAAGCACCACTGGTACTTACCATCAAACTGGTACTAACTGATGAACACTTACATCACACAGGGCAATAACATTCATCTGAAGGTGGGCGGGCGGGAGGGGGGTGGAAGGGATGGGAAAAACTCTCACTGAATGGATGTGGGGAGCACAGTTTGGGGGATGACCACGATTGTGGCTCTGACACGGGCAGAACAGGGGCAATGTGTATGGCCAAAGTGTTGTACCCCCATGATATTCTGAAATTAAAAAAATAAATTAAAAGAAAAAAAAAAAAGAAACTGTCCCTGAGGAAGCCCAGATGTCCTTACTAAACAAAGATGCTGTATTGGCTATTACAAATATGTTCAAAGAACTAAAGGAAATCATGTCTAAAGAAATAAAGTAAAGCATGAGAATTGTGTCCCACCAAATGGAGAATATCAATAAACAGATAGAAAGTATAAAAAAGAACCAAATAGAAATTTTGGAGCTGTAAAGCACCATAACCGAAATGAAAAGTTCACTAGAGTAGCTCAACAGCAGATTTGGGCTGGCAGAAGAAACACTCAGAAAACTTGCAGATTGGTCAATTGATATTATCCAGCTTAAGGAACAGAAAGAGAAAAGAATGAATAAAAATGAACAGAGCCTCAGAGACCTGTGAGACACTGTCAAGTGTCCCAGTTTACATGTACTTGCAGTCCCGGAAGGAGAGAAGGGACAGAAATAAGCAAAGGAATATTTGAAAAGATGGCCAAATCATCTTAATTTTAAAGAAAAACATTAATCTACACATCCAAGAACTTCAACAAACTCCAAGTATGATAAATGTCTTTTTTGTTTGTTTGTTTGTTTGTAGAGACAAGGTCTTGCTTTGTTGCCCAGGCAGGTCTCAAATTCCTGGCCCCAAGGGATCCTCCCACCTCAGCCTCCCAAAGTGCTGGGATTACAGGCATGAACAACAGCACCCACCCAAGTATGACAAACTTAAAGAGATACACACCTAAGCACATCATAGTCACATTGCCAAAAGCAATTGAAAGTAGCAAGAGAAAAATGACCTATCACACAAAAGGGATACTCTAAGATTAACAGGTGATTTCTCATCAGAAAAGATGAAAGCCAAAAGGCAGTGGGATGACATATTCAAAGTGATGAAAGGGAAAAAAAACTGTCAACAAAGAAATCTATACCCAGCAAAACTATCTTTGAAAAATGAAGGAGAAATTAAGATATTTCCAAATAAACAAAAATGAAGAGAAATTATCACTAGCAGACCTGCCCTACATGAAATAGTAAAGAAAGTCCTTCAGTCTAAAATGAAAGGACACTAGACAATAATTTAAATCCACACAAAGAATTAGAGTGCCAGTAAAGGTAACTACATAGGTAAATATGAAAGATAGTATAAATGTACTTTTATTTGTAACTCTTTTCTCTATTCTGATTTAAAAGACAACTGCATAAAACAGTAATGATAAAACTGTGTTGATGGGCTTATAATGTATAAAGCAGTAATTTTATGACAACAATAGTACAAAAGAACAAGCAGTATCAAAGTGAAGTATTTAAATACATATGAAAGTAAGTTGTTATGTCCAGGCACAGTGGCTCACACCTGTAATCCTAGCACTCTGGGAGGCCAAGGTGGGAGGATTGCTTGAGGTCAGGAGTTCAAGACCAGCCTGACCACAAGTAAGACCCTGTCTCTACTAAAAATAGAAAAAAACTTAGCTGGGCCTGGTGGTGCATGCCTGTAGTCCCAGCTACTCAGGAGGCTGAGGCAGGCGGATCACTTGAGCCCAGGAGTATGAGGTTGCTGTGAGCTAGGCTGATGCCATGCCATTCTAGCCCAGGCGACAGAGTGAGATCTGTCTAAAAAAAAAAAAAGAAAGAAAGAAAGAAATAAGGAATTAAAATGTAAAATGGTAAGACATAAAAAAATATAAAAACTAAATAACAAATTGGCAGGCATAGCCTACATTGTGAGCAATTGCATTGAATGTAAATGGATTAAATGCTCCCATCAAAGAGATTGGCAGAAATGATCAAATAAATAAATAAATAAAAAGCATGATCCAAAAGGTGCTCAACATCACTAACCATTAGAAAAATGCAAATCAAAACCACAAAGAGATATCACCTCATACCCACTAGGATGGCTAATAGTAAAAAAGAAGAAGGAAGAGGAGGAGAAAAAGGAAATACAGAAAAATAATAAGTGTTAATAAAAATGTGGAGAAATTGGAACCCTACTGCACTCTTGGTGGAAATGTAAAATGGTGCAGCTGCTGTGGAAAACAGTATGGCAGTTCCTCAAAAATTTTAAAATAGAATTGTTATACAATCCAACACTACTGCTTCTGAGCATGTATCCAAAAGAACTTAAAACAGGTTTTTTGGTTTTTTTCTGATACACTCTAACTCTGTTCCCTGGGCTAGAGTGCAGTGGCATCAGCCTAGCTCACAGCAATCTCAAACTCCTGGACTCAAATGATCCTCCTGCCAAAGTCTCACGAGTAGCTGGGACTACAGGTGCACACCACCACGCCCAGCTATTTTTTTCTATTTTTAATAAAGACGGGGTTTCATGCTTGCTTAGGCTGGTTTCAAACTCTTGACCTCAAGTGACCCTCCTGCCTCGGCCTCCCAGAGTACTAGGATTACAGGTGTGAGCCACCACGCCTGGCCTGAAAACAGGGTCTTGAAAAAAATTTGTACACCCATATTTATAACAGCATTATTCACAATAGCTAAAAGGTAAAAACAACCCAAATTTCCATCAAAGGTTGAATGGATAAATGAAATAAGATATATACATACAATGCAATATTTTCAGCCTTAAAAAGAAAGGGCATTGACACATGCTACTACATGTATGAGCCATGAAGACATCATGCTAAATGAAATAAGCCAATCACAAAAAGAAAAATACTGTATGATTTCACTTAATATGAGGAAGCTAGAGTAGTCAAACTCATAGAAACAGACAGTAGAATGGTTGCTTCCAGGAACCAAGGGGAGGGGAAATGAGGAGTTGTTGTTTAATGGGTACAGAATTTCAGTTTTGCAAGATGAAAATTTTCTAAAGATTGAACTGTATGCTTAAAACTGGTTAAGATGACAAATTTTATGTCATATGGATTTTACCACAATGAAAATTTTTTTAAAAAGCATAAACCATATGCTATCTATAAGAGATGAACTGTAGATTCAAAAATGCAATGGGTTGAAAACAAAATGCTGGAAAAATACATCATGCAAACAATAACCAAAAGAGAGCTGCAGTGACTATACTAGTATTAGGCAAAATAAACTTTAAGACAAAAATTGTTACTAGAGAGAAAGAAGGACATTTTATAATGATAAATAGAACATGTAGCAATAATAAACTTATAAGCACCTAACAACAGAGCCCCAAAATACATGAAGAAAAACTGACAGAATTGAAGGGAGGAATAGACTGCTCAACAAAAATAGTTGGAGACTTCATTACCCCCACTTTCAATAATGTATAGAACAAATAGACAAAAAAAAAAAAAAAAAGCAAAGAAATAGAAGACCTGAGCAACACTATAAACCAACTAGACTTAACAGACATCTATAGACTATTCCAACCAATAACAGCAGAATACACATCTTTTCAAGAGAATATGAGACATTACCCAGTACACACAGGGATGGTGAACCTGCAGCTTTGGAGCCACAAGTGGCCTTCTCAATCCTTGAGTGCGGCCTTTTGACTGAATCCACATTTTACAGAACAAATCCTTCTAATAAAGGGACTCATTCTGTGAAGTTTGGATTTGGTCAAGGGGCCACACTTGGGGATCTGGAGGGCCACATGTGGCCTTGAGGCCACAGGTTCCCCACCCCTGGAAGCCTTAATAAATTTAAAAGGATTGAAACCTTACAAATTATGTCATTTGACCACAAAGGAGTTAAATTAGAAATCAATGACAGGAGAAAATATGGGCCGTTCACAAACATGGAGAAATTAAACATCACATTTATAAATAACCAATGACTCAAAGAATAAGTCACAAGGGAAATCAAAAAATACTTGAAACAGATGAAAATGAAAACACAACATACCAAAATATATGTAATGTTGAGTATATTTAGAGGGAAATTTATACCTGTAAGTATCTATGTTTAAAAAAAAAGAATAAAGATGTCAAGTCAGTAGCCTAAATTACCACCTTAAGAAACTAGAAAAATAAGAACAAACTTAAACCAAGGCAAGCAAAAGGAAGAAAATTATAAAATTAGAGTAGAAAGAAATGAAATAGAAATTAGAAAAAAAAAGTAGAAAAAATCAACAAAACCAACCAAAAGTTGATTCTTTGAAAAGATCAACAAAATTGACAAACATTTAAGTAGACTGAGCAATAAAAAAAGAGTGGAGTCTTGAATTACTAAAATCAGGAATAAGAAGGAATATCACTAGCAAACTTACAAAAAAGGAAGAGGATTAAAAAGGAAAATAATGAACAATTACATGCCAACAAATTAGATAACCTAGGTGAAATTGACAAATTCACAGAAACACACAAACTGCTAAAACTGACTCAAGAAAAAATAGAAAATCTGAATAGACCTATAACAAGTAGAGATTGAATCAGTGATCAAAAAACTTCCTTCAAAGAAAAACACAGAATTGGATGGCTCCACTGATGAATTCTAACAAACATTTAAAGAAGAATTAATAACAATCCTTCACAAACTCTTACAAAAAATAAAAGTGGAAGGGACACTTCCCAACTCATTCTGAGGCCAGATTTACTCTGATACCAAAACTAGACAAAGATATCACAGGAAACAAAACTACAGACAAATATCTCTGATGAATATAGACACAAAAATCTTCAACAACTCAAGCAGATGAATCCAGCAATATATCAAAGGATTATACACCAAGAGAGATTTATCCTAGAAATGCAAGTTTGGTTTAACACCCAAAATCAATATAGTACACCATATTAGTGAATGAAAGGATGAAACCACATGATCATCTCAATAAATTCAGATAAAGCATTTGACCAAATCCACAGCTTTTCATGATTTAAAAAACCCCACTCAACAAATTAAGAATAAAAGGAAACTTCCTCAAATGATAAAAGGCATCTATGAAAAACCAGCAGCTAATATCATACTTAGTGGTGAAAGACTGAATGATTTCCCCCTAAGGTCAGGAACAAGACAAGGATGTTCATTCTTGCTACTTCTATTTGATATTGTATTAAAGATTCTAGCAAGGGCAATTAGACAAGAAAGTGACATAAAAGGTATTAAGATGGGAAAAGAAGAAGTAAAACTATCTCTCTTTACAAATGGCACAATCTTGTATATAGAAAATTCTAAAGAATACACACAAAAATTATTAGAGCTAATAAATGCATTCAGCAAGGTTGCATGATACAAGATCAATATACAAAAATCAATTGTATTTTTATATACTAGTAATGAAGAATTTAAAATGAAATGAAAAAAACTGTTTCATTTACAAAAGCATAAAGAAGAATAAAATACTTAGGAATTAATTTAACAAAAGCAGTGCAAGACTAATATACTGAAATCTATAAAACATTGTTGAAAGAAATTAAAGAATACTTAAATACTGGGAAAACATCACATATTCATGGATTGCAAGACTTAACACAATGTTAAGATGGTAGTACTCCACAAATTGATCCATAGATTCAGTGCAATCCATACCAAAATCCCAGCTTGATTTTTTTTCAGAAATTGACAAACTGATCCTAAAATGCGTATGGAAATATAAGAGATCCAGAATAGCCAAAACTCTTGAAAAAAGAAAAACAAAGTTAAAGGACTCACACTTTCCAATTTTAAAACTTAACACAAAGTTACAGTAATCAAGGTAGTGTGATACTGGCATAAGGATTTAGGTCAATGGAATAGAATTGAGATACCAGAAATAAATCTTTATATTGACTGTCAATATATTTATTTATTCATTTATTTATTTATTTTTCTTTCTTTTTTTTTTTTTTAGAGACAGGATCTTGCTCTGTTGCCCAGGCTGGAGTGCAGTGGAGCAATCATAGCTCACTGTAGCCTTGAACTCCTGAGCTTAAGTGATCCTCCTGCCTCAGCCTCCCAAGTAGCTAGCACTAGAGGTGCATGCCACCATGCCCAGCTAATTTTTTTTCCATTTTTTTGTAGAGACAGGGTCTCACTATGTTGCCCAGGCTGGTCTCAAACTCCTGGTCTCAAGCAATCCTCCCACCTCAGCCTCCCAAAGTCGTGGGATTACAGGCATGAGCCACCACACCCAATTTATTTTTGATAAGCATGCCAAGATAACTCAGTGGTGCTAGGACAGCTAAATGTAAAAGAATGAAGTTGGACTCCTTCCTCACATCACACACAAAAATTAACTCAAAATGTATCATAAACCTAAATGTAAGAGGTAAAACTATAAAATCCTTACAGTAAAACATAGGAGTAAATGTTCATGGCCTTGGGTTAGACAATAGTTTCTTAGATATGACACCAAAAGCACAAGTTACAAAAGAAGAAATTGGTAAATTGGATTTTACCAAAATTAAAAATCCCTTAGAGAGATTCAGCAGATTTGAACTGTCAGAAGAAAAAATCAGAGAACTTGAAGATAGGCTGATAGAGATTATGCAATCTAAAAGACAGAGAGAAAATGACAAGAAGAAAAATCAACAGCCTCAGGGAAATGTAGGACACCTTTAAGTGACCAACATACATGCAATGGTAGTACCAGAAGGTTAGGAAAAGAGAGAAGAGCAGAAAAAAATGTTTGAGAAGATATGGATGAAAGCTTCCCAAATTTGATGAAAAATAATGATCTACATATCCAAAAGCTTAATGAACTCTAAGTAAGATAAATGCAAAGAAATACAGACCCAGATACATCATAGTAAAAATGCTGAAAGTCAAAGACAAAGAGAAAATCTTGAATACAGCAAAAGAAAAATGGCTCATCCATACAAGGGAACCTCAATAAGATTAACAGGTGACTTCCCATCAGAAACAATGGAGTCCAGAAAGCTGTGGGGTGACATGACATAGTCAAAGCGCCAAAAAAAAAAAAAAAAAAAAAACCTGTCAACCAAGAATTGTATATCCAGCAAAACTACCATTCAAAAATGAAGAATAAATAAAATTATGTAGTGGTGATAGTTGCACAATCCTGTGACTATACTAAAAATCACTAAAGTGTACACTTTTTAAAAAGTGAATTTTATGGTATATGAATTATATCTCAATAAAGTGCTTATTTTTTTTAGTTTACTTTCCACCCAGACTTCTAATCAGCACCACTGCCTGCCCTGCACAGTGTCTGAGCAAGGTAATCACCCAAGCCGACCTCCATGCCCAGGCCGGCCTGCTTGACACTGAATTCCAAAGATGCAGCCTGACAGTCCCATCATAGCCAAAATGCTGGAGGCCCATCTGAGATGTCATTTATATAGGAGCTTCTTTAAATCTGTTGTACAGTCAGGGCTAGTTCTACAACATGAACTCAAACAACAGAAAACTACTGGCTGTATTTCTCTTCTCCCTAAGATCTGAGATGCGCATGTGTGTGTGCGTGTGGGTATGCACATGCACACCAGAGACAGAGAGAATGCTGTAAATTCAGCCTGCACTTGGTTTTTGGTGCATCCTCTGTGCCAGTGCTGTACACATAGTATCTACCTCATTCAGTCCTTGTAGCAGCCCAGAAAGGCAGAGATGGTTATTCCCCATGTTTCACAGGAGCAAACTCCTAACTCATCATCCTGGCTCACTAACTCATTATTGCCTCTGGGTTTGCCAACTCCTAACCTTCATATCATCTGCCCACAAACTTGGTTTAAAAGTCCTTGTCCCACTCTGCTCCTCTGGGGAAAAGTCCCTGAGAAGCGTGGCCAAAGGTTGCTGTCCTTGTGGTGGGGGTAGATTTGGGTACCAAGAGTTGAGAGCCAGGGCAAAGAGTCTTGCCTGAGCTGGCTGAGTGGGAAAGGCAGAAGGCCAGGGGGAGCAGTGCCAGGCAGAGGGGGAGTTGGAGTCCAGGGGTAACAGAGAGGAGCAGGTGTGGGGCCGTGAGCAGGGACAATAACCTCAGCAGCTTCAGGCCGCCAAAGCCAGCCCTCATCTCCTGGTGTGTGGGCTGGGACCCTGCTAGGCTGTGGAAATACTCTTCCCAGCTTGCCTTTCAGGAAGGCCGAACACGCCCTTTGGGAATCACTGAGGAAATGATTGTCCCCAGAGGAGCTAAGCGCTCAAGGTGGCATCGTGGGTGCCCAGGCCCACTACCCACATCTGCTTACCTGTCAACACCAAGCAAACAGCCCACCCACCCAACCGAGCCCTCTCCTAACCTCAAGCTGTGAAGGGGCACAGCTCCCAGTTTGGGAAATTCTATCAGGCCACATTCATTCAGCTAAAGAGGCCCCAGAATCATTGCATTGTCTACCTCCTCAGACCCATTTTACTTACTTCCCAAGTCATCTGGCTTTTATTGAATTGTTCCCACATTCCTGACAGCAGAGTCAAGGGATCCAGCTGCTGCCTGGAACACGTGTTTGAAAGCTGTTTGCAGAGGGCTGGGCCACAGGGGCACCACCCTGTGGTCAGCTGGAGGCCTGCAGGCAGCTCCCTCCCTAAGCAGGGACGCCTGGATGGCCTGGGCCACGCCCTCCGCCCCATCCATCACTCTTGGGTGCCCAGCTTGCTGCGGGCACTTGAGTCCATCTCCACAGACCCTGTACAATGAAGTCAAGTGCAGGGGCCTTGGAAGAGGTGATGGGCTGCCAGGCAGCCCCTGCCCTTCTCACCCTTTATGCACTCAGCACATAATGATTAAGTGCTTGTGCCTGCCAGGCCCCAATCTGGGCAGCAGGGAAACAGCATGAACCCAGCAGATGTGGTCCCGGCTCACAGGGAGCTGCCTTGCTGGCGGGGATGACAGACAGTCATCAACACTCAAATAAATGAATTTAATCATCACAGATGCTATAAGTGCTTAGAAGTAAATAACAGGGAAGGATGACAGAAACCAATGAGCAAAAAGTGAGGAGATGGATGTCACAGTTGTGGAAGGCTTGTCCAAGGTGGGGACAGTGAAGCCACACCAGGCTGGCCACAGGAACATGGCAGATGTGAATGTCCTAAGACCAAAGAGGGCTGGCACCTTAGAAGACCGAGAGAAATGAGTGGAGCAGAGCGTGGTGGCCGAGGGCATCAGGGATCAGTGAGGATCAGGCCACACAGGACGGTTGTGCCAGGAGTTTGGGTTTTATTCCATGTGCCATGAGAAGCCCTGGGAAGGGGCTGAGCACTCTTTAAAGGCCCCTCTGGATGGTGGGGTTGGGTGCCCAGAAGAAGGAGTCCTGTTAGGAGGCTGTCACAGTGGTGCCGGCATGAAGTGATGGTAGCCTGGTGACATGGTGCCGGTGGGACCTGAGAGAGGTGGTGGATCAGTGTGTTTTAGAGTCTTACAGATGGGCTAGGGGTGGCCTGTCCCACCAGCGACAGGATCAGTCTCCAGAATGCTGCCATTCCCACTCTGGCCACCCCTCTGGAAACTGTGGATGGTGCCATGGGTTTAGGGTCCCACAGGGCTGCTTCTGGCCTAGACAAGTGCCCTCACTAGCTGGGTGATCTCAGATACACCACACACCCTCCTGGGACCTCCAAGGAAGCTCAGTACACGTTAGAGCTCTTTCTGCCAAAACAGTGTCTGCCCTCCTTTGTCAGGCTTGAAGTCAGCCTGCCTGGGTCCTGCCCAGGTCAGAGGAGAATGTGAGCCTGGGTGTGGAAACTTTTCTGAGCCTCAGTTTCCTCATCTGTAAAATGCACCTAGTGAGGTTGCAGCAGGGATTACGTGAGATGGTCCGGGTAACACAGACAGTGGGGCTCCCAACGCTGACAAGCACTTGGTGGGAGAGCGGTGGTTACTCTTACGGCTCCTCCTTCGTCTCCTCTGGGCTTCACCTCACACCAGGCCCCAGGGCTCTGCTGTCAGGACCCTGGGCTCTCGAGATGAAAATCCCAGTCCCAGCTTCCTCGGAGGGAGCTTGGAGGTGAGTGTGAGGAAAGGCAGCAAAAGCTGGGAGGGGCACGCAAAGATACAGAGCCCTCTCCAGCCGCTGTTGAAGCGTGTGGACTCTTCTGTCTCACTGAGCTACACGTGTGTCCAGTGATGTGAAAGAGCCCAGGGTGGAAAGTCAGCGTCCCTGCCGCCCTGTCCTTTGGCCATTCTGCTCCTCCACTCGGAGGCACCCTGATGACAACCTTCTAGCGTCCATACCTAGAGATGTTCTGTGTTTATACAAACAAAAGTCTACAGATTATTTTAGCACAAATGGCTACATATTATACACACCATTCTATAGCTTTTTAAAAACGTAGCAATGTACCTTGGAGATTGTTTCATGTCAGAACATATAGAACTTCATCTCTTTCACAGCTGCACAGTGCTCCATTTACAGATGTGCCACCCTTTATTTAATCAGCTCCGTTTGTGCTGTTTCTAATGTTTTTGCTATCTCGACAGTTCCGCAATGAATATTCTTATACACCTGTCCTTTAACATATCTCTTGACATAGCTACAGAATAAACTACTAGGAGGGGTGATTGCTGTGGCAATTGGCACATACATTTTAAATCTTAATAAGTATTGCCAAATCTCTCTCTGTAGAAAAGGTTCTGATTTATCCTCTTACCAGCCTTCCTTGCCCTTCACACAGTAGGTCGTCAAATGTTTTTCATTTTTCTAATCTGATATGATTGTAATTTTAACCTTCATTTCTTTTATTATGAATGAAGATTAGTGTTTGTAGCCACAAAAGTCAATCCTCACGCATAATTCATGTATTTAAGGGCTATTTGTATTTTCTGTTCTGTGAACTCTCTATTCATATTTTTAGACCATTTTTCTATTAGATTGCTGATGTATTGAAAGTTGATTTTTAGGAGCATTTTTATATCAAAGTATCTAGCGTTTGTGATGTGAGTTGTTTTTTTTTTCCCCAGTTTGGCTTTTCACTTTGCTTCCAGGGCTTTCTGCCTTGCAGATATTTTTTGCGTTTCTGTGATTGGATCCGACTGTTCTTTTATGGCTTCTAGTTTATGAACTATAGTTAGAAGAACCTGCCCCTCTCCAAGGTTAGAAAGGAATTTTCCCACATTTTCTTCTAGGATTTTTATGGTTTTCTTAACATGTAAATCTTTGGTCCTTGTGAAATTTATCCTGGTTTATGCTGAGGCATGGATCCGATTTCAGTTTTTCCTGAAAACTACTGGTTTGCCCACCGCACTCTGTTAATAACATGTCTCTCCCCACTGGTCCAAGGGGCTGGGGTGGGAGCGGCCAGGGAGGGAGCCAGATTGTGGGGTGGGGATCGAGATCACTGCACGGAAGGCACACTGGATTTGGGCCCTTGTCCTAGGCACAATGAGGCAGTGAGGAGGGTTATCATGATTAAATCAGCATTAACATGCCTCTGGCCCCAGAATGGAGACTGCAGTGGCCGTGGGGCCACATATTTGAAGCCATCTCTGATCCCAGGCGCACCCACCTCATTGCTAGTGGGTTTCAGCCCCTGGATCACCAGCCCTCTCTCCAACACTACTTCTGGGTGAATTCCTGTGAGTCTTGATAGCCACATAGAAGCCCCTCATACACCCTGGCCTCTGGGCCTCGTGGCCTCCACCCACCAAGGCCTCTGCCTTCTGTGGTCCTGCCTGACGCCACATCACCACCAATAGGTGCAGCATGCACAAAATCTCGATTCACACATTCCAGCCACTCCCTTAGACCCCTGATCTCACCAGCCTTCAGATCCACAGATCCAGCCCCTCAGCCCCCATAAACCCAGCCCTCCACATACTCCACCCCAGCACGCGCGGCTCACCGTGGCTAGAGAGAAGCACCCCCGGTCGTCTCGCCTAGAATTCCAGACCCCAGACCCCAGTGGCCCTTTGTGCCACCTGCTGAGGCCACGTTCCCCACACGCTCAGCCTCCTGCCGCCATCTGCCCCCGGACACCTACCCCACCCTCACCACCTGTGGCCAATGGCCTCGCCTGCCACAACATGGGAAGTGTTGGCTCAATCAGAAGAGAGCTGCCCAGAGCCCGACCTCCACAGCCACACACTGGCAGCACCATGCACCCGGCCTCCTGCCCATTTCCACTTGTGCCAGTACCTCCTCTTTGCCAGGGCCCAGCCCCTCTCTGCTCCCAAGAATGTTGCTCCAGGAATCACCCTCGTCCTGCCTGCTCAATCTTCCCTCTCTGCTGGAAGACTCCATTCTACAAACATGCTCCTGCATCTCTCATCTTAAAGAAACACCCACTCTGGACCCCGCACTCCCCCAAGCAACTGCTCTGTTCCTTTGTTCCCCTTTGGGGCAGAACTCCTCAAAAGCACCCCCGGCCACATTCTTCCAGTTACCCCTCTCTGAAACCCTCTCCAATCTGTCTTCTGCTCCCGTCTCCCCTGGGACGTGCCTCTGCATTGGAGATCCAGTGGTCAGTTCTTGATCTTCTTCCCACCTGGCCCATCAGGAGTATGATCACTGTGCACTGTGCACAGGCGGTCACGTCCTCCTCCTGGAGACACTTGCTGTACTTGGCTGCCTTCTCCTCAACTTCTAAGGATTAGGACGTCCCTGAGCACCATGTGTGCCAAGCTGAGCTCCTGCCCCTCCAGCAAACCTGCCCCACCGCGGTCCCCCACCTCTGTCGAGGACAACTCCATCCTTTCAGTTGCTCAAGCCAAAATCGGGGCATCTTCCTTGACCCACCACTCTCACGCTCCACATTCTGTCTGTGGGAAACCTTCTTGGCTCTACTGTCAGAATCAATCCAGAATTCAACCACTCCTGCCACCACCCATGACCACCCACTCCAAGCCATATTGCCTGTCCCCTGTATCACTGCAGCAGCCTCTGGACTCTCCTTCTGCCAGCCACACAGCAGGATCTTTGCCAACCTGAGCCAGGTCATGTCTCCTCTCTGCTTAAAACCCTGCAAGGGCTGAGGCAGGAGGTTCACTTGAGCCCAGGAGTTTGAGGTTGCAGTGAGCTATGCTGACACCACTGAACTCTAGCCTGGGTGAAAGAGTGAGACCTGTCAAAAAACAAAAAGAAAGAACAAAAACCCTGCAAGGGCTCCCGTCTCAGAGAAAAGATAAAGTCCCAAGAGGGGCCAACGTGGCCCTACCCATTGCCTCTCTCTGAAGCCACCTCCCACCCTTCTTCAGCCTGTTGCTGTCCCTTAAATGTACCAGCCCCCTCCTGCCCTCCGGTCATTGCGCTGGGTGTTTCCCTCTGCCTGGTACATATTTTTCCCAGGAATCTGCACAGCCACATCCTACACTTCTTTCAAGCCTTTGTTCAAATGTCATCTCAGGATGGCATCTACCCTGACTGGCCTATTGAATATTCCAGTCTGCCCCCAGCACTAACAGCTCCCCTTGCTCTGCCTGTAACACTGATCACTTTCTAGGTGATTTACTTATTTATTACACTTACTGTATCTTGTCTGTCTTTCGCTGGAAGGTAAGCTCCATCAGGACAGAGATCCTTGTTATTTTCACCAGTGTACCCCAAGTGCCTAGAACAGTGTTTGGCAGACAGCAGGTACTCAAAGAGTATCCGTGGAATGGGTGAGGAGGGAGACAGGCCAGGTGGGAAGTCACTGTGGCAGTCTAGACATGGTGGTGACACGGACTAGGGCTGTGGTGTTGGAGAGAGAGAAGCGGGTGGATTCCAGAGCAAGAGGTGATAGATGCGCTAATAGGTGGGGGAGGGAGAGCATGTCAAGGATGGCTCCGAATTTTCCAGTTCACAGAAAACTGGAAAATGGATGGAAGGTGACGTCATTCACAGAGACGAGGACCTGGGGAAGAGACGTGAGTCTGTGGGCAGAAGATCTCACATGCAGCTGTGGACTTGGTTTGAGGAGTCTTTGAATTACTCAAGGGGAAATGCCAAGGAGGCGGCTTGGAAAGGAAGCCTGGGACTCCAAGGCACAGCCTGAGCTGGAGAGAGACAGTGGGGACTCTTCTGCATGGCGTAGCCGTGAGCAGGGATGAGGTCCTTCAGGAAGACAGACATGGCAACACAGATGCACAAGAAGAGACTTGAAGAGAACAGAGCCCAGGCTTGAGCCTTGAGGAGCTCTGCGTGTAGGGTTGGCTGGGGAGACTGGGTCAGCTAGAGAGAGAAAGGCCAGGGAGGCAGGAGGAATGTGACGTGTTGTTGGGAAGCCAACGGAAGACAGTGCTCCCAGGAGGGCCCAGTCGCAGCCAGGACACTGCCGGGAGGGCGAGTGAAATGAGGAGAAGTGTCTGTTGGGTTTGTTGACTGGAGGCAGGTCGCAGAGAACATGGTGGGAGCCATCTTGGCGGGAGACAGGGAGGGGTCCAAATCAGAGTCATAGTAGGAGATGGGGGGTCAGGGACAGGGAGAGGCGACGCCTCTTTCTGGCTGTGAGGGAGAGAGCAGAGACGGGGCAGTAATAGAAGGGGGTGTGGGACCAAAGGATGGCTTTGTCATCAGAGCAATTGGAGCATGTTTCAGAGCTGTTGGGAAGGATGCACTTGAGAGGGGGAGCTTCACTATGATGGACAGAGAGGGAAAGGCAGGCAGGACTGGGCTCCAGGGAAGGTCGGGGGTAAAAGGCCTTAATTGGAGGTGGGTCAGTTCCTCTGAGTTAACCAGAGGGGCACAGATGCAGTGGCAGACACAGGTGCAGGCGCATATGACTAGCATTGGAAAGGTGATGGTGAGTCTATCCAATGGCATTTGTTTTCTTTGGAAAAGAAGAATCAAGGTCCTTGGTTGAAAGTGAGGAGTCAGCTGTGTGGGGTGTCCAAGTTGCCAACATGCTGCTCTGTGCCCTAATCTGTGTAGTCAGGTAACCACAGCCCCCCATGTCACCATTCCTAGGTATGAGTACATCAGTTTTTCAAGCCAAAAATCCTTTTCATCTCTCTCCTTCCCCTAGGTCCCTCTCCCCCACCAGGAGATTGGTCAGCAAGCCCCATCTCTCCCCACTGCCCAGCATCTCCTGACTCTACATCTCCCCATCACCACGCCAGTGCCCCCACTCACGACACCAGCACCTGCATGGAGACACCTGCAGCACATCTCTGAGTCCTCTCTTGCCCCTTCCATGCAGTGACTCCCACTGCCCTTAGGACCAAGCCCCCCAGACCATAACGTGAAACAAGACCCCGTGCTTGGCTGGCCCTACCTTCTCTGGAGCCCTCCCTCCACTTCCCCTAACTGCTCAAAGCCCATGATCTTGGCATGTCCTGAGCTTTTTGTCTCTGCAGCATTCCTCCCCATACAATTAGTTCTCTGTCCCCTGCCGGACTCAGCCTCGCCTCCCTTCCTGAGTCAGCCCAGCCTGGGTCAGGTCCCTGGTGATTCGCTTGGAGAGTCCTGTGCTTCCCCCTGTGTGATTGTTTTCTTCAGTATCTAACTGCTTAATGGACATTCTGTGAGTCGCTGGTCTTGCCACTTGTACTCACTACTGGGCCCTTACCTGCCCCCCTGGCTCCCGGCTTGTAGTTGGCAGCCCATAAATACCCACTGGCCGACTGACCGCTGAGTGCTGCCTCATGGTGCCCGCCTCATCCTCCAGAGCAAGGTTTGGGGTCTGACAGGTCAGAGAAGTTACTGGTTGGCAGCGGTGTGGCATAGGCAAAGCGCACTGGGGTGGGAGAGTTGGGAGACCCCCTTCCAGGGTGAGCTCCCCACCTAACCAACGATGTAGCCCTGGACAAGTCCCTTCTCCCTGCGCTTCAGTGTTGCCAACTGTCCAAGGGAGATGTTCATCATACCTCTCACAAAAGACTGTTGGGAAGGTCAACTGCAATAATGCATATGCAACATACTTTGCAAACTGCAAGGTAAAGCCCCTGTGAGTTTCTTGCAAGTGTTCTCCGTGAACCCTCATCCAGTGGGACAGTCTCAGTGGCAGCACCAGCCTGTGCCTCCAGACTCCCCTTCCACTTCCCGTGTGCACCTAACCCCAGGCTGGGCCTCGGCACCCCCCACGTCTGCTCAGCCACACACGTTTGCGTGCCCTTACTTGTGTTCTTCCCTCTGCCGAAAACGTTTGCTCCCCTATGTCTTTCCCCATCAACTGAAACGAACCAACCCTTGGTGAGCACCAGAACTTGTTCTTCAAGCAGGAACAAGGTCTGATTCCTACTCGAGTTGCCAGAACCCAAAATGGGTGAGCACCAAGCAGCCTCGTGAAACGAGTGCATGAGCCAACACATGTGGGAATTGTCATTGCCACCCACATGACCCCTAGCCCCTCCAAGGCAAAGGTGCTCCTTCTTCTCTGCCCTTGGCTTTGGGGCTGAAACTTATTTGCAAGGCTGTGGCAGGAAACAGCCATGACGGCATCAAAGCCTTGTGAGAAGAGGTGGCCAGGGGCTGTGCTGATGGCAGGCGAGGAACCCTCTGTCCCTTCGATGCTGACGTGGCTTCTCTGCTTGTGTTTTGCAGGTCCTCCAGTAAGTGTCCTGGACTATGCTGTCTGCTCCTGAAAGATAAGACATTTCATATTTTCTCTGTAGCACTTCCATGAAAATAATTTTTGGTTAGAGGGTTTGTTCTTAAAAAAAAATCAGTCCTAGACAGGGGCCATATTATTTTTCAATTTGTAGACGAATGCAAGCACCAACTTCCATGGGCTTGACTTGCCCTGAAACGTTCTGTGACCGTTTTCCTTCCAAGAGAGCTGGCCCACGCCTGGCTCCAGCTCACCAGAGCTTTGGCTCAGCTTGGTGGGCAGAGCTGCAAGCACCATGCCCATGGTTTGAAATGCTCTGTGGCAACTGATGTTTTTAAATGCTTTTGTCACACATATGTTGGCCGAAAGGGCTCTAGAGTGAGGCAGTTGTTCCAGGAACAAGTTGGGCTTGATCACTAGGCCCTGGGTCCGTTTTTCTTCTTTGCCAGAATATGGATGCGATAGCTGAGACCTGGCGAGCACAGCTGGCCGGTGAGGGCTATGCGATGGAGCGGGGAAGTGTCCACGCATTTGCAAAGGGTGTGAGGGGAAGCCCTGGGCAGCTCCCGTGATCTTACCTGGGCCAGCCAGAGGCAGCTTTGGGTGCAGGGGATTCGAGTGGCCCTGGAAGTCCCATTCATTCTCCAGGGCACAGGATGCGTCTGCCTTTGATTCATTTTGGCAGTTTTTCAGAGCCCAATAAATCCTGACGAATCCATTCAAGAAGCACATTGACAGTTGGCCTGAGCCAAAATCAACCTTCTCAAGGAATTCCTTTCAGATGAGCCATTTTATTTTTGACTTCCACTTACCATGATTCATTTCCCGATCAGTACCTTCCGGAATCTGGGCTGCTTGATGCATGTAGCCCCACACTGAGCCAAAAAGCAAGCCAACAAAAATGTGTAGATTTATTGGCCACAGCAGTGTCTCGCGGCTAAGCTATTCCTGGCTGTCCCTTGGAGACTAGCTTGCGTGAACTTGCTGAAGTACATAACGCAGAGGGCTACGGAGAGATTTTTTTTTAACTTGACTGTTAAACCATTAGCAGTATTAAACAAATGCAGACACGCTCAAGCTGCAACCTGAAATGGGTGTTAAGGGGGAGAAGTGTGGAGCAGGGGCTGGGCACTCACTGCTCCCAACAGGCCTGACTCGCGCTAGGGGCCCAGAAGCATCCAGTAGCAATAAATGTCCCCATAGCTTCAGCTTCTAAGGCTCTTACTCAGTTCACCCCATCCCAGTGACAACTGGGAAGAAAAGAGGACCTTCTCCAGGCCCCTGTGCAGGCCCAACTTAAGGAACATTTCAGTTCCTGGTCCGATCCTGTGGCTGTGCCTCTGCCCCCCAGAGCCCTGTGTCCCCACATGGTATTCGCCTGTGCCCTGGCAACGTGGGGAGGACAGCACGGGTGTGTGCCCCGGGGCCCTCCAGCCTGGCCCTGTGAGGCAGGAAAAGGGAGCTCTGTCCCCCAGACCCGCCGGCCCTTGTGTTCTCCCGCTAAAGAGCAAGTTACCAAACGACGCGGAACGTGGGGGGTACCCGGGCCCTGACTGAGTTCTAAGTGTTGCCATATGGTTTTCTGCCGAAAGTCTGATTATTAATGACGTATTAATTACCACAGGGGCAATCAGGACGAGATGGCTACCCGGTAATTTGTCATTTATTTTTTGCTCTCTCTGCCCTTTCCTCTGAAGCCAAAACTCTTCCCCTGAGCCTTGATTCCACCCTGTCTGAGCTCCTGCTTCCTCTGCTCCCTGGCTGTGGGCTTTCTGGAGTGCTTAGCTGAGCTCCCTGAAGACAAAGGCTGCGCAGGCCCCCAGGGTTGCCCCCGAGGCAGAGCAAAGAGGCTTCGAGACCAACACTGCCACTTCCCGACTGTGGTCGCCGAGCAGAGGGCCGGCCCGTGGCTGTGGTGGGCCGGCTGGAGAGGCTGGTCCTCGTCCCCGTGGGCTGGGGCTCCCGTCCCAGCCACCGTGTGTCACATCACCACTCAGGAGCAGGAGCACGGCTGGCTCCAGCCTGGCCTCTGTGGTGTCATCCCTTCGCAGATCTTTTCCCATTTAACCAAAATTAGCTCACACTTGGGGTAGACATCCTCAGCCCAGGCCGAGCGAGCACCACGTCAGCATCAAGACGTGATGTGGCTGTGCCATGGCCAGTCCTGTGGGGAGGCTGAGGGCCGTGCCCCCAGCATCTGGAAGTCCTGGGGTATAAGAAAGAGCAGGGGTGAGCCCAGCGGAAGGAGAACTTGGCGTGTGAGGGGCAGATATGTTCTGTGCTTCCAGGGCAGGACGATGCAGGGAGGGAAGTGCTGGGTCATTGGCCTTCCCAATGCCCAGACGCGCTCCCGGGAGGCTGAGGGGAGGAGTCTAGCCCTGGGCATCTGGGAGGCCTGGGCGTGGATCCCACACTGCTGCCTCCTGGCTGGTGGCCCTGGGGAAGGCGCTCACCCTCTCTGAGCTTCAGTCTCCTGCTCTGTGAATGGGGTGAGGAAGGCCTCCCCCACAGCATCAGAGTTAGGATTAAACAAGGCTGAGGAGGTGATGGCTGCACAAAAAGCACAAAACGTGTCCCGAGCCCGCCCTCTGGGACTTGGGGGGCACACACCTCATGCAGCCCCCCGGCAGTGGGCAGCAGGCAGCCTGGCCTCTGAGACCAGTAACATTGGCTCCGCGAGACGTAGAAATGAATGTGAAACCAGCCATGGCCGCCTTCATCCCTGGGAGCGCACTGGGTCAGGGCCCCTCCAGGTGTCCCCAGTCCCACATCCCGATGAGGGAGGACTCGGGCTCCCGATTCCTGGATAGGGAAGCCAGGAGCTTGGGACATCTGCAGTCTTGGGGGACTACCAGCCCTCACTGGAATAGTTCTGGCTCAAGCCTGGGACTGTTGGCTTTAGCAGCTCGGGAGAACTGGAAACTTTCTAACAGAGCCGCTCCTGGCATGGCCTCGTGTTAACTTTCACCCTCTGGGTTACTCTTTTCTGTATCTTCTCAGGTCCAGAGGGGAGTGGGTGGTGACTGGGTGAGCAGCTTTCTCCCCTATTCCCCATTTCTGTGTCCTCAGTGACCCAGGAGTCCATTCTCCCGGGTGACTGCAGGGGCTCATTTTTGGCCGCCTGCCCGGCCACCAGGAACCTGCCTCCACAGAGACCTCTTCTTCCTCCCAGGCCCGGGTGGGGCAGGGCAGCGCTGTGGGGGACGGGCAGGAGGCTGGGTGTGGGGTGTGGCGTTAGGTAGCTGGAGTTGATCCTCACCTTTGTCACTCACTCACCATGCAGCCTCAGGACAGCCCCCTGACTAAGAGCACCCATGACACCTGGCATCAGGGCAAACCGTGGTTGCTCCTGCAGGGTGTTGCAGGACTGTTGGGGATTAAACGTGAAGTTTGGCGTGTGTGAGATGTTCAGCCCAGTCACATCTGAGCCTGGCGCGGGGAAGGGCTCCGTGAGGGCCAGGGTGGGGAACGGGGGGTTGTCCATCAGGCACGGAGCTAGGAGCTCTCCAGGAAGGAATCGGGTTAGGGTCCAGCGAGCCTTCCCACTTCCTGTGTATAGGCAGCTCTGGAAGCCAGTGCCCTGGTCCTACAAACAGCTCCCCTGGTCACTGGGAAGCCCTGAGCAGTCTGGGCCCGGTGAGGGGTGAGGGGACCCTATCAAAATCTCTGGGAAGCTCGTGTCCCAGCCCATGACTGCCATCTTCCTAAGGTCAGCCAGCCCCTGCTTACACGCAGACCCCAGCCTCTGCACAGATGTGGGCGTCTTCCCTGGCTGGGCTGGCCCGCTGCTGGGCTCAGGGTGTTCATGTCACCTGCACCAGGAGCAAGCCACCCACCCAGCAGGCTTCCCCAGCAGGGGAAAGCAGGCCCATGCAGGGAGGAGAAGGACTTCTACAGGCTCCTGGGATCCATGTGTTTTGAGCTTAAATTCCCATCTCTTGGCCTGTGGAGGACAGGAGAGCTCTGCCTGGCTCTCAGCCTGGGGTGTGTTTGCAGACAGCTCCATGTGGCTATCCCAGAGGTTAGGGCGACTGCCTAGTGCTGAGGGGTCTGGGCCACCCAAGAGACACCTCATGTGTGGAGGATCACCATGGGCTTCGAGTCAGTCAACTGTGTGGACTGGTCAGGCTACTTGACATCTAGGACCTGGGATCACACCTACCAAGTCGGGAATTAAATGAGGTGCCACACACAGAGCTGCCCCCGTCGACTCCGAGATGTGGCAGTCTCTCCATCAATATCACTGTCTTTCCTCATTGCTGAAAGCCTCGAGAGAAGCAAAGACAGGTTTAAGAAATCATTCCAATCTACTCAGCATACATTTGCAATATTTGGAAAGGAAAACAACTTTGAGAATGGTCAGTTTTAGAAAAGGGGGTTTTTCCTGCAGCTTAGTAAACTTCAAGACCAGCCTCGGGGAGGATTGTTTTTCTCTTTGTGCCAGAACCTTATCACTTCCTAAGGAAGAAAGAGCAAGAAGAGGGCCGATGTGGCGGAGACTGTGTCTATGTCAGCTGCATGTTCTGGATTAACTCAGGCTGTCCCTCAGCTAAACCAGGTCCATATGTGGACCCGACAGGAGTGGCTGGAGGACACGGGGCACAGGGCCACCCTCCTCTGTGGAGCAGGCTGTGGACTCAAGGTAGTCAGAGCTGACGAGGGCTCTGGGGTCACCTTGTCCGTGCCCCCCTTGGACAGAGGCCAGCCTGTCCTCTCTGCTCCCAAGGGTTCCTTAACAGCACTCTTCTGATGACAGCAAAAGCATGTTTATTGTAAAACAGTCATACAATAGAGAAAAGCACAAAGAAGAAAAAGGCAATCATCCGTAATTCTACCACCCATAGATAAGACCTCTCAATATTTTGGTGGTGGTTCTTCTACTATTTTTATATACAAATTTGTTTTAATATTTATTGTTATAAAAATGGGATTACTTTGGACATACTTTTTTGCAGCCTATTTTTTTCACTTACTTTATTGTGAGACTTTTCCACATTGCTAAAAACCCTTATAGAATGTAATGGCTACATAGAATTTGATCATATTTTATATATATAATTTATTTAACAAGTCTCCAAGTTATATTATTTATATTGACAATTTTGCACCTGTGTAGTCAACATCCTGGGAAGAAGTGTAGGCTTTTTCCGTGATTATCTCCTTAAAATAAATCTCTAGATGTCGAATTGCTGCACCAAAGGGTTTGCACATGTGTAAGGCGTTTGATGTGTATTGCCGAATTGCCCTCCAGGAGGCTGTACTTATTTACATTCCCACCAACAGTGAATGAATGTTGCATGTTTCTCCAAACCCTGGCCGACTGTGGATATTATCATACCTTTAAATCTATGCCAATCTAAGTCTAAAAATATGTGCGTATATATGTATATTTTTTAAATTTATGGTGTATTTTAATTAGAAATACAGTCTTAAGAGATTAAACTAGTTTGATAGGGCGGTTTATGTAATCCTAACTGCCACCTGGTGGTAGGGGTTGGAATTGTAGGCACAGAGTTTAAAAAAGAAATCGCCAAACGAGAGCTTTCAGATCCCAGTGGGTCCAGGGACAGCAGACATCATGGAATCAGAAGCCCAGGAGTAATTATGAGCTCAGAACATTGTGAATCAAAGGTTGGACCTATAGAGGAACCCTGGACGTGGCACTCTTGCATTTTTGGGTAGTAATTAGCATTTATTTTGATAAAGTTATTTTGTCATCTCATAAAATAGAAGGCTTGGCTCTGTTCAACAAATCTGGATGGTGTCCTGCCCTGTGCTGGGCACTTGGGTGGCACAAAGATGGGTCAGGCCCAGTTGCAGTCTTTGGAGAGCCACGTGGGAGGGGGACTTTGCCATGGGAGAGGAATGAATAATCAGGAATTAAATGTGATCTTCCTGGAGGTATCTTATTTATCACAACCCCTTTTTTCCTCTCTAAATTGTGGCTTCTGTCTAAGACGAAAAGATTTGCCTCTCACCCAGGGCTTAATCTTGCCTATATGTTGACTTTTACACAGAAAACATTAGATTTTCTCATCATCTCCTATTTACAACATCAAAATTTTCGCTTTTCCTCTTCTTTGGTATTTTGATTTTCTTAACTCTTAACATTGAGCTTTAGTGCCTTTCTGGTTTATTGTACACACTCAGATGGCAATCAAAACATTTCTTGGATATAGTGGAATGTACCTAAAAGAGAATAAAGCAGGGTTGTGGTGAGAGTGCTAGCTGGTTGGATGAATGGGTATAATTTGGATTAAATTGTCAGAAGTCTTGGGGAAAGTGACATTTGAACTGAGACTTAAATGATGAAAAAGGTGCAGAGATCTTGGAGGAGATGTGTTCCCATCAGAGGAAAAAGCAGGTGCACAGGTCATGAAGTTAGAGTAAGCTCTGTGTGTTCAGATATATGCAGGTCTAATGTGGCAGGAGTGAGTGAGCAAGGGACAGGGAAATGGTTGAAGGTGAAGCCAAAGAGGTCTCCTGGGGCTGCACCAAGTGAACCTTGTAGGACACAGGGAGAGGCTGGTGTGGGGGAGGTGAGTGGAGCATGGTTGTGTGCTTATAGAAACCACTTGCCCCCAGAGACAGACTAGCAAGGGGTCTGAGATTCCCCCTCCCGATGCTTCCTTTGGAACAGAGAAGAAAGGACTGTCACCTTTCATGCCCCACAGCCCTTCCAACATGCCATGGAAGCAAGTGCAAGTATTGAGTGCTGGCTGGGTGCACATTCACACATGCTATCTCACCATGGGAGGCCAATGGTCTTGGCCCTACTTGAAAGATGAGAAATCTGAGCTCAGAGGGTGACAGGACTCGGCTGAGACACACCGCCTGCCTGCATGCCAGTGCTCAGATTAGCACCCAGGCTGCAGGATCTCGCTCCATCACACCAGCCAGCCAGCCCAGCAGGGAGCTGGTTGCAGCAGGGAGGCTGGGGCTTGACCACTGCATGTTGGTGGGAGGGTCCTTCTCCTCTTACCACCCAAACAGATCCTTAGAGTGAATGTTCGGTTTCTCCTGCTCATCCCTATTTTTATCCAGCCCTGGAGCTCCCGTCCTAATACCGCATTCCACCCCCATTAGCAAATTGTTAAGACATTTTTCTGCTTTCCAAACAAAAACAAAAACCCAACTCTAATTTAAATAAAGGCCATTTCTCCATTTCACCTTCTCTCCCCTTCCTCATTCGTACCTCTGTGTCATTGCCATTATTAGAAATTAGGAAGAGAAACGCCCCTTCATGAAGAAGTGTCCAGTTCCCTCACTGGCCAGGTGCTGTCCTTGTTGAGGATCAGCTGAACAGAGCAGGGCACAGCCAGGGGGACCGCCACCCGGGACTAGTATGGGCACAGCTCTGCCTGCCCCTAGGCGAATCTGTGCTTCTGTGTCCACATTTGCAAAGTGTGAGGCTTGGCCTGAATGAAAACATTAGGAGCCAGATGGGTGCAGCACTTTACAGTGTCAAAGGGCATCCCACCCCTATGCATTATGGTTCATACCTGTTCTGTAGATGGAGAAACTGAAGCGGAGAGTGGCCAGACCTCACGGTGGCAAGCACATGAGGTGGATTCCACCCCTGAGGACTCCCCAAGGCCCTGCCATCCCTCACTGTCTGCCATTCTACGTTGCTGACCTCTGGCATCACCTCAATTCTCCCACCTGTGGGTGGCGCCAGTTCCAAAGGCCTGTGCTAATTCAGGCAAATCACTAGGCCTCTGCAGGTCTCATGCTCCTCATGCACAAAATAGAGTTCAAGGTCTCTATCTCACGCACATGTTATTCAAGGGAAGGAGATAAGGTCTGTAACGCCCTTGGAACCACATGTCCCACTCAGTAGGTACTCGTAAGTCCCCACTGATTTGTCTCTGTGCTGCTTATGCTGCTTTCTGGGCCTGGGCACCTGTCACCCACTCATCCTGCCCACTGTCCCCCAGTTGAGCATGAAAATCTCCCACACAGCGATCCTTACAGGACAGTGAATAGAGCTATAACACATACAGACAGGGCTTTGGGCCCCATGCAGGAAGGAGTGACTAACTCTGCCTGGGAACAGGGGAGGCCCCAGAGAAGAGGGACATTTGAGGTGTGTCTGGAGGGATGAGTAGGAGTTCGGCAGAAGGACAAGGTGGGAAGGCATTCTGTGCAGCATAAGCACAGGCACTGTGAGTGCTGCATGGAGGCATGTGGGGCAGGAGGCGAGATGTGGTCCCATGTGCCAGGGACCATGAATCTGAGGGGTGTGCAGGAAAGGAGGGAAGGTGATGCCGACTGGCCCAGAGAGTGAATGAAGAGCACCCCTCGCCCACCCAGCACAAGAGTTCGGAGGCCACGGAAGCCCCGAAATGACTTAGACAGATCTGTACATTGAAAAGTCTTCCCTGGCTACAGGGCGGAGACTGGAGTAAGGGGGTCCAGGTAGGAGATAGTTGCAATAATTTGCTGATGAAGGCTGAGTCAAGAATTGAGAAATGAGAGCTGGCGGGAGTTGCAGACCAGAAGCAGAGCCACCCACACCGGCACCTACCAGGCCCCGGAGCACCATGCCAGGTCCCATCTGGCTAAATCCTGGGAGTCGTGGGAGCAGGGGCTGCATCTTGCCTCCAGCATCAGTCCTGGGAGCATCGACAGCCAAGCCTGGGGGCAGCACAAGCTCTGGGCCGAATGTGGTCTGTAAGACAGGGCCTCAGCCTGGGACCAATTTTGAAATGAATAACTCAGTTGGACTGTTTGGAATTAATCAAATGAACAAAAAGGCCCACAGAGCACCACACATTCATATGCTTTCTTGCACTCTCATAGTTCAAAACAGCTTTGATAATAAAAATGTAATTAGTTAAATCATTCATCTGTAATATCCCAAATGTTGGAGATTTCAACATCCTCCATCTCATTTTCATCTGACCCCTACGGTGCTGCCCCCAGCCCCCCAGATTCCAGTGGAGCAGGGACAGGATGAAAGCAGACGTTCCTCATCCCCATAATGGCCCCCAGATTGGAACCTCAGGAAGGCACAGCCAGGCCGCGGGAAAGGGCCACCACGCTGGCCTTTCTCCCCAGGGCTCTTAGCCAGTACACGGCAGGTGCTTCTTGAGTCTGGCCCCTCATCTTGGTCCAGCACTGTGTCCCCATTGTCCCCATGAGTGTCCCATATGGGCAGCCAAGGGACAGGAGGCAGCCACACCCAGTCAGGGAAGCCTGAGCTGCTGCTCCTGTCCTCGGTTCCCAGATGCCTCCTTTGCCCTCTGCAGCTCTTTGTATCCTCCTGGCAGTGGCCCAGGTGCCTCCTGTCCACATCCAGCTCCAGGAGATCACTCAGCAGGGGGTTGGGCCTGCCCTTTGCTGGTTTGCCTGTGATGACAGCATGTTTGCAGAGTGGCTGCTGTCTGGAACCTCTTCCCACCTCCCCAGGCAGCAGAGCACCCCTGCAGCATCCTCACCTTGTTTTATGGAAGAACATGCTCAAACTGCACATGTTCAAGGCCAAGGTCACTGAGCCAAGCTCAGGTGTTCACAGTAAACAGAATTGAGAAAAAGCAGTTATTTGGGTATGAAGCTCCTCCAGCCAGTTCCTCCTGAAATCAGGGACTGGCCCCGTGTCCAGCCTGTGCAGTGGAGAGAGAATGGGCTCTGGGGCTCCACAGACTGGGTGACCTCAGACACATCCCCAACCCCTCTGAGCCTCAGCTCCTTCAGCCGTTGGGGAAGCCAGATAGATGGACCCCATGAGAGCCCCAGTGCTGTGCACACAGACTGGGTTCAGGGACAGTTCCTGCTGCCAGGATGGTTACTGACCCCAGCAGGGGGAGCCTGTGAGGCTGAAGGCCCCTTTTGGGCCAGCGCCCTCACCGTCCTCACCACCTGGTGTCCTGGCTGACCTCTTAGGCTGGGGCCTAAGGGCAGGAGTCAGGGCTGGAGTCAGCCTTCGGCAGGTTGGGAGTGCCCTCTAGTGCTCCCAGGCTGGCCGCCACAGCCTGTGGGAAATTGAACATGCATTCAGAGAATCATTCCCTCGACAGTGGGCTAATTCAACAAATATTTTCTGTGTTCTCACTATGTATGGGACACTTTGGCATTTTGGATACAGTAGCAAGAAATGCATCCTGGGGTCCCTAGCCCCTTGGAGCCTGTGGTTGAGTGGGAGAGAGAATCAAAACCCAGGCAGATTCCAGCCTCACTATGCACCGTGGTCGGGGCCGGGAAGGCACAGGTTGCTGTGAGCGCCTGTAACCCAGGCCTAGACTGATGCGGGTCGGGGCGCAGACCTGAGGAAGGGAGAAGTGAGTTGAGGTCAGAAGGCCAAGTATGTGCTGGTAAGTGGGGAGCTTCATGGTGAACATCCAGACAGAGGGTACCCCTGAGATGGTCTGGGCTGGTAAAGATGTGGGGGAGGGGGAGGCTGGTAGCCCTGGAGCATCCAGCCTTGTCAAGGAGTTGGCTGCCACCTGTCCCCTCTAGGGTTCTACGCCAGGTGGGTGGACAGAGAGGGGTCTATAGCCCCACCCAGCCGAGCCAATACACCTCCCCTGGGCTGAAGCCTGAAGCCCCTTCTTCCCAGCCACGTGGAGGTTCTGGGCACAACTGAGCCAGGCACCACAGGTGGAGAGTCTAACCTGGGCTTAAACAAAAACTGCAAACCCACCGGCCTGCCCAGGAAGCAGTGAGTTTCCCATCACTGGAGGTGTGCAAGCCAAGGCTGCATACCCACTTATCAGGAAGGGCATCTGGGGAGAGATTGGCCTCAATGGTCATTGCCCATACCAAGGGTAGGTCGTTGCACTTATAGGGCCTCCCTTTGGCCTACTCAAATCCAAACAGTGGGACTGGATGGCACAAGCCCAGCTTCAAGGAACTTAAAAGATTCATAGACATCCCTCAGAGACAGGCCCATGGTGGGCACTGGGGCCTTGGGGACGGTCCCTGTGGGAGGAGAGGCAGCAGGATAACAGATCAACGAGTCAGTAACTGAGAAACTGTTACTAGCGGAGTTGAGGGAGCTTCTCAGAGGAGGTGCCACGTGAGTCTGGAAGGAGGTGCTTGGGAGGCAGAGGTCCTCCTGGAATGCCAGGCCAAGGGGCGTGGCTTTGCCCTGAGGGCAGTAGGTAAGGGTATGCCAGGTGCTGCTGACGCCAGAGGAGGGGTGGTCAGGCAGGAAGCACACAGATTTCCAACACAAGGTTCAGGCTTGTGTCCCAGGCCAATCTGGCCATGCCTGGTCTCTCCAAGCCTCAGTTCCTCATTTGTAAAATGGGGACGATAAGGGCGCCTGCCTGACAGGGCTGTGGTCAGGGTCGGCAATGGCCGGATAAGACGGCAAGGGTCTGTATCCCTTTAGCTCCACTCCGTCTCCTGGGTTCACCTGGCCCAGCACAGTACAGGGACTCTCACTCAACCCACCTTCCTCTGGTGCCCACCGTGTGCCAAGCTCTGGGGGAGCCGTTCCATCCAAACCACATTCGCTTTCCAGAGGAGGAAACAGGCCCCAGGGAAGTTAAGCAGCTCACTCCAAGGCATACAGGGTGGGGACATCGTCACCAGGATGTCCCCTGCCCCTCTGCTGTGCAGGAAGGAGGGGCATGTGGGCAGGAGGCAGGGAGGCTGGTGGAGGCTGGCCCAGGAGGGAAGCCAAGTGCTGGGCAGGAGAGTGGGAGGACTGGAGAGGCAGACGAGAGCTGGAATTGCAGGCTCGCAAGCGCATCCATGCCCTGCAGGGGCCGGCCAGCTGAGGAACTAGTTGAGGCTGGCTGTTGCGGGAGCTCAGAGAGAACGGCGGGGCCTGGGGTGAACTGGGGGGCACCTGCCCCATCTAAACGGGGTGCTTCAGTTCAGCCCATGTAGGGTGATCATTACCATATCTTCCAATATTTCAAGAGAAGCTAGAAATCCAAATTTAACTCAAAATCTTTGGATTCTTAAAGGTTCTGACCCATTCTTTACTGGTGGGTGACAATTGTCCAGCCTCTGTTGTCTGTGTGTGGAAACAAACGGGGGCCCACCTGCAGCCCAGGGCGCAGCTATCAGGGAGGCTGGCGAGGAGGCAAGCAAGTGCCCCCCCCCAAGGGCAAGAGGGCAGAGCAGGGCTTGGCCTGGGCGTGGCCCAGGGCTGTGGGGTCCCTGCGGGCGGGCGGGTGGGCAGGCAGAGGCCCATAGCCTCGGTCTTTGCCGTGAGGCTGTCTCAGCCACTGGGGACCTGGTAAGGCAGGTCTCAGCGGCACCTCCTGAGCCATGCTGTCCGGGCCGGCTGCCCTAAGCACCCCACTGAGCTGTGTCTCAGTCACGCGCCTCCCTTCAGACTGACTCCATGACAGAGTTCGAGCCCCTCCGGTCAGCTGCTACTCCCTACCCTAGATCTCCACCTCATCCAAGTCTGGCACCAAGATGAGCTGCCAGTGGGTGCCCCAGCCTGTCTGCTACTTCCAGTGCCTTCCCTGTGCCTGAGCTGGGGACACCGGCCAGAGGTGGCTCAGAAAGACACAGCCTGACCCCCTGGCCCCGTTCCCCATCCTCCCACACCCTTTATTCCCTTTTACTCCCCTCCACCCAACTAGGAACAGTTCTTCCTGATACCTGACAGGGTAATCACGTCTCTCCCCACTAAACATCAGGAACGGGCAAATGTGTAATTTCAGCAGGTATTTTGGGATCGGTTCAAAGGTATAGTGCTGCAAACACCACCTCTTCTAGCCAAGATGTGCAATGTGGACATATGTGTAATTGCTTCCAGTGCACACAGTCTATTCCCTGAGCATGCCCTCTCCACAAAATAGAAACCAGCAGGTTTCATGGCCTCACAGCACTGTAGACCTGAAAGGGACCCAGGAGATTTTTTAGGCTAAGAGTTACAAACTCAGATGCTCCCACAGAGCTGGCAGGTCACCTCACAGGGGCAGCGGGCCCGGTGTGAGGCTATGGGGAAGGGCAGAGCCTGTGGCCCTGGGGCGGTTATCGCCAGGCAGGAACATGGACCAGGAGCTGCAAGATCACCCAAGTTTTCGAGAAAAGTCTGAACTCTGGATGTTTACGTAAAAGGTCACAATTTTTAAATGTTGTAACTAATTCAGTTGGTTTGGGGTGGTGGGTTTTTTTTTTTAACTGCACAGACCAAATAAAACCTGGCTCCAGGCTGGGTGCAGTGGCTCATGCCTGTAATCCTAGCACTCTGGGAGGCTGAAGTGGGAGGATCACTTGAGCTCAGCAGTTGGAGACCAACCTCAGCAAGAGTGAGACCCAGTCTCTACCAAAAAAAAATAGAAAAAATTAGCCAGGCCCAGTGGCACACGCCTGTAGTCCCAGCTACTCGGGAGGCTGAGGAAAGAGAACTGCTTGAGTCCAAGAGTTTGAGGTTGCAGTGAGCTAGGCTGACGCTGTGGCACTCTAGACTAGGCAACAGAGCAAGACTCTGTCTCAAAAAGAAAAAAATAACCTAGCTCCGGGAAAGACATTGCCCAAGCCCAGCCCTTCACTTTACAGACAAGGAGACCGGAGGGAGGCGGCCTGCAGCACATGGCCCTGGTGCAGGCTGTTGGGATTCCCACAGCTTGCTGTGAGTGGGGGTGCAATAGGTGACTGCAGAGCCCACTCTGCAAAGTACCCCAGATCCTGGGAAGAAGTTCTCTGGGAGGAATTCTGTGCCACCATCAGGGCACGAGCAGTATCTGTGCTGGACCTAAGCATTGGGGCCCTTTCTTCCCTTTCCCTGGAGCAAAGAATTCAAGTCCGGGAAATTGCTAAGCCTGGGACAGCCTTGCTGCAGCCCACGTGTGTGCAAACAGCCTGGGCTGGAAATCAGAACCATATGGTGCTGACCTGCCCTGCAGGGACTGCCCACCCACCCCTTGCCCTCTGGCCAGCCCTAATGAGGGCTGAGAGGAGGCACAGAGAACCCTCACACAGGAATGCACTTCCCAGGCTGGGACCTCAGGCCCCAGCAGTCTTGTAATTTGACGAATTGTCAACATCTGGGGCATAATTACTAGGCCCTACACTGATAATCCTGGTAAGCCCCTCATGCAGGGGCCCCATCCCAGTGCATTTCAAGGGCTCCATTCCATGACAGGAGCCATCAGCATTAATTACAACCAGAAAGCTAGACAGTCACCCAGCTCTGGCCGATTTGAGCATTTACTTATGTCTGCATCTAAACACGGCCAGTTTATTGATTTAGTTCAGTTCAACAGTTGCTGGAGCTGACCCTGGGGAGGGCCGGGCCACCATCAAGAGGACTGACGCAACTGACAGGGAGGCACAGGGCCAGCCCTGGACCCCTCCCTGGCCAGGAATCAAGGGGTGGGCACCTGCTGTCGCTGGCTGATGAGCACTGAGAAGCTCCCGGGATGGAGCCACCATATGCTGCACCCCAAACTTATTTCACCAAGAAACCTCCCCTCTTTGCCACAGTTGTTGATATTTCTCAGAAGACTCTCTGGAACCCTGCTTAGGAAACGCTCCACAGGGGGAGGGAGGGAGGGAGCAAACCCCCAAGGTAACAGGTGGCAGCAAACAGCACAGCCCTGCACCCGACTGCCAGCCCCTCAGAAGGCCACATTAAGTGACATTAAGGTCACTCCCAGCACTGTCCCCCAGGGCCAATGCAGACCCCAGTTCTGTGTGGGCTTGTGTTTAGGGCCTCGTGTCTTGGGTTGGTCTGGGAGAGGTAGGAACAAGGAGACTGACCTGGGACTCAACTTAAACTTGTCATTTGAGAGGAGAATGGCATGACCTGCATTTTACAGTTGAGGAAACTAAGGCCCTGGGACTCCCTGGTCCCTGAGCGAGGCAAGGGACTGAGCTAGCTCTGGGGGGAGGTGTGCCTGTCCAGTGTCCTTGGCCACTGGCCACCTGGCCTGCTACTCACATGCAGCCTGGGGCTTTGTTTGCTCCTCATACAAACGTCCTGGAGCCCAGCTGATCTCCATCGGGAAAGAGTGATTTAAAGAAGAATCGAGGCTTTTAAACATCTGTGGGGTTTCGTGGAGGGCAGGCATTGAAGGCATTGAAAACCTCTGGTGCATTCCACAGCTTTGATCAGGCAGGGGAGGGAGCTGGTGGGGATTGGGCGTCTCTAGGCATGGCACTGTGGCATCTTTGGAGCTGGGACTCAGAGCAGGGATTTGAACCCAGGCCTGTCAAGGCCCAAGACCTGCCTCTGTGAGCTGCCAGTACCTCTGCCCAAGCTACCTTCCTTCCTACTCCTCCTGTGGGAGATGCAGTGAAAGGGGCAGGGGGCAGCTGATGGCAGCATGCCGTTGTCTGGGGCAGAGGAGGGCTGCCTTGAGAGGAGAGACCCCCACCCCAGCAGCACCACCAAGAGCTGCGCCTAGTGTGGAGCTCTGCCCTACCAGACTGCCCTGTTGCTCAGAATGGCTTGTCATTGGCTCAGACACTTGGCCTGGACTCTGCCCTGCCCTGCCTGGACCAGCCTGACCACAGCCCCCTGCCTTGTGTTTGTTCTTGGCTCCCTTCAGACCAGCCCCTGGCCCTTCCTTGAGGTGTGTGTCCTCCTGTCAAGCGCACCCAGAGCCAGTCTCAGCCTGTGGAAACATCCAGTTTGTCTTAATAACACAAATTTTTGACTTATCCATGGTTTCACAAAAATTGCTCTAAAAAAAAATTTGAAAAATAATCACAAGCCAGAACGTGTGTTTGCAAGACTAAGGATGTACTTTCACCATAAAAATAAAACAAGAAGTATCAAAGTGAAATGTCAGAGGTGTCAACTGTCAAACTTAGTACTTAAGGAAACTGGACATTTCATACTTAACACATTGACTGCCACACTAGAAAAAAATTTTTTCCTTGGAACCATGGTGTTTTATTATGAAAATAGAATAAAAACTTCAAAAACAAAATGATCCTTCTAATTTAATGAAAAATTTGTTATTTTTTATCGTTTTCTGTGCATGAATTGTATGCAACTTGAAAACTAGTTCGCACAGCTGCCAAGATGAAGAGACATGTGAGTTACATGTGCTTCACGAGGCCCCAGGCTCAAAACTAGCATGAGTTAAATACAACTCATATGGCAGTTAATGTGTTAATAACCTAATATTATTAGATGATCCTCACAACTCACATCTCAATTGCTTTGCTAAGACCCAGCCAGGCCCTGAGTCCATTGAAGGGCATGGGGGTGCCCACTGAGGCTGGGAGACCTGTCCTCTTAGAGGTCCACAAAGCAGAATAATGGCCCAGACAAGGCCTGCAGGAAAGAAGCCTGTTTCGCAGGGTGTAACCCAGTGTTTTCAAACTTACTTGGCCACAGAACCCCTCTCTCCAGGAGAGCCTGTTGACACCCTGCTGGACAGTGTGCTATGGGGCACGAGTTTGGGAAAGGCAGTATGTAGGTAATTGTGGGCAGGGTCCATCCTAGGGCCCTCAGCCCAGAGGGCAGGCCAGCCTCCCCCAGGACAGGGGCAGAGGTCAGAACCATGTCCCCATGCCAGGCAGGTCCATCTGACTCTTCCTTCTTCTGCCCACCTGGAGGTCCCTCCTCAGTGGCTCCTGGTGACCACGCTCTACCCAGCAGCCTCTCCAAGCATCAGGCGCTTACCCAGACAGAGAACTCAGGGATCTGGGGACGACTTTCTTGCCCAGGTGTCATCAGGGATGTGGGTCAGGTCCATCCCCAAGGCCGGGCCCCATACCGTCTGCTCTGTCCATATTTACACACAGAGTTTCATCTGCTTGGCATCAGCTCCATGCTCTCATTCCCAGGGAATTGGATTTGACTTTCCTTCAGCCCTACGGTGGGTATTTCCAAGAGCACTGGGCATACTGCACCCTCTGCCTTTACTTGGAACCTATCAACTTTATTTACTTTTTTAAAACTCTGAGTCCTGAAAGCCAAGAGCTCTGTGATCCCCAGTATAGGCAGAGCCCTTGGTGGGAAAATTGGTTTTCCATCACTTATCAGTCTTCTCACATATCAGAAAGAGACCTTGGGGACCAAGGCTGTACCATCAGGGACACTCTTGGAGCTGGCAGAGGGCAGCATCCAGCCCGGGAGGCAGGAGGCCTGCGGTCACTGTAAGGAAGGGACAGACAGGGTCTGGCCATCAGGATACTTCCAGAGCTGGCCAAAGCACTGAGATGCTCCCTCATCCTGGGCTCCCTTCTGTAGACATTCAGAAGAACTGAGCACCTGTAGACATCCCTGGCATGGGGCTGGGAGACCCAGCGATGCACCAGCACAGGCCTAGCCTGGGAGGGGACAAACCAGGACACCTGCCCCAGGGAGAGGCGTGCCCAGGCCTGGGGCAGGGGGCTGTGGGCACCAGGTCAAGGAGGTCTGGGCATCATCCTTCAGGGGTGAGGCTCCACAGAAGGCCTCAAGCAGGAGAGCAGTGCAGTCAGATTTGCATTCTAGAAAGTTCTTCAGGGCAGTGTATGGGAGAGACTGCAGCTATCAGTCCAGGGAAGGGCCATGGGGATGATGCCTGGGTGGTTTAGTTGCAGGGCCCACTTGATACGCCCGTCTCCTCCTGCCGGCTCCTGGCTGTCCTGATCCCAGGATACACACAACCAAGGCCTCCTGCCCTCAGCGGTCCACTAACTTCCTTCTGCATATCAAGAAGGGCTTTATTTCATTCTAAGATGTACCTTCTGTACTTTAATCTCTTTTTAACTTTGGTTTGCATTATGATTTTTTTAATCCGTGCAGATGTATGGGGTGGGATTTGCCCTGTGTTTGGGCTCAGCTCAGCAGGACCCCTGGGTGCACAAGGGCCTGGGCACAGAGTCTGCAGGGATGGCCACACTGGAAGAGGCAGCCAGAGGCTGGGGGGGGCAGGGAGGATTCAGCAGAAGCATGCAGGGCCAGCCTAGAGCAGGAGGGAGTGGCCAGGAAGGCAGGCAAGGCCTCAGCAGGGAACTGGAAGGCAGAGAGGATGGAGACCTGCAGCCTTAGGCCTGGGCTTCAGCCCCTGCCCATAATCAGCTGCATGGTCCTAGGCAAGGTCTCCCCTTTTTGGGCCTCAGTTTCCTCCTCTGTAAGATGAGGGTGCTACCCCCTACCTTACAGGGTTGCCCTGTGATTAAGACTGAGTGTGGGGGCCACGAGGAGCTCCCAGAAGAGACCCCGGATGGGGCTGGGCCTGGGGGCGGGGGGCAAGGTGGGGACACCCAGCAGGACATGGCCCTGAGGAGGCCATCAGAGCCTGAGGGTGGCAGGTGGACTGCTGAGGGCAGGCAGTCTTGTGTATGTGCATCCTGGAAGCAGGACACAGGAGCTGGCAGGAGGAGACACGCAGCTAGTGCAGCTCCTGGGGAGACTCATGGCAAGGACCGGAACTGCGCTTGTGACAGGGGCTGAGGCCCCCACCAGGAGCCTCTGGAGCCTGAACCCCCAAGACTTTAGCATGGCCCCACTCCCCCTCACCTGGGGCCGCAGCTGCCCCCAGGCCATCGCTCTGATGTCCAAACCTTCAGCCGACCATGAGGCTGGTGGCCAGAAACACTTAAACACCAATTTTGAGAATTACCCTGGTTTCCTGCCGCCAATAAGGCCCTGGCCGTAAGCCCTCCACAAAGTGGCTGCTCTCACGTCATCTGGGAAATTGGCAGGTGGGCTGTCGCCGCTCAGGGAAGTCTGGAGGCCAAGCCAGGGAAACAGCAGTTTACCTCCTGACTCGGCAGGTGGGTCACCAACTCCCAGCTATGTCCAGAGCTGTGGAATGAGAGACCAGCTGTGCTGGAGGCCAGGAAAGGCTTCCCAGAGCAGGGGACTGTCCCCAAGGAAAAGTCATTCTCACCAGGCAGAGAAGGCAGGGAAGAGCATTCCAAGCAGAGGGAACAGCCCAAGCTAAGGCAGGAAGATGGGAAAGAAGCCAGAGAGCTCAGGGAGTGATGGGGATGCAGAGTGACCAAATGGCAGGAACTGGCCCTAGCCACAAAGAATCGCGATACTGGGCTAGGGAGTCTGTCCTCAGCCAGTGGAAGCCCAGAGGGGCAGGGACAAACCCATGTGAAGGCTGTGAGAGCAGCCACAGTTGGGGGGTGATGAGAGATGCTGGGGCCTAAACTGCCCTAATCCCAGCCCCCTGTAGGGTGCCTCCTCCTGCCTTTGCCAGGCTGTCTCTGCCTGCACTGCCCTCCCCACACACTTGTTAGATCCAAATCCCCAACTGCCACTGTCCCGAGGTAGCTCTCCCTAGTATTCTAGTGCCCCAGAATGCACTCTCCCAGCTCTGAACGGGCAGAACCCTTTATCTGTGCTGCCTTCCCCCTTTCCACATTGAATTGTATGTATTTGCACGCTATCTTTCTTGCTGTATTTCCCTGGTTTGACTTAGCACGAATTTTCTGGGTGCATACTCCATGCCAGGCCTCATCCAAGCACTGGAGACACAGGGGATCAGACCCTTTCCTGACCCTACCAAGAAAGGGTTGTGTAGACCACACATTAACAACATATCATGTGCCACAGTTAGAATATATGTGCTGGAAACAGGGACAGATGGCCTGGCTCTGGGAAGTAGAGAAGCCTGGGGGGCTTCATGGAAGAGGAGGTAACTGAGCTGAAGACGTACAAAGGAGGGGAGGGTGTGCCTGGTGGGTGGGCAGTGTGTGCTGGAAATGTGGAGCTTTGTGCAGCATTGCTGGGGTCAAGAGTGAAGTGTATGTGGGGATGAGGGGACAGTTATGGGGAGGAGGACAAGGCCAGCAGAGACCAGGTTGGACTCTTCTCCACCCCATCGCGGGCTGCGGTGCAGTGGTTGCTGACCCTCTACAGACTCCATGGGGGCCCTGGAGGTCCCTGAGATGCCAAGCCCATGGCAATGCAGGAAGCTCAATGAGCCTTCAAGTCTCTTCCAGCTACAAATGACAGAAACTCAATTCAAGCTGGCTTAAGGGAACAAAAGAACTATTAGCTCATGAACTGAAGTGTGCAGGAGCAGCTGCAGCTTCCAGCCCTCAGCCCTGTCTTTCTCTCTGTCTCTCAGCTCTGCCTTCCTCTCTGTTGGCTTTTTCTCAAGCCACGTGGGGGCTCTGGGAGTTGCAGGCTGAGCCCCATCAGGAGAAAAGACCCTTCTCTCCCCTAAAGCACCACCATCCAAAGTCCCAGGCAAGGCGCTCACAGCTCAGCTGGGGTCCCAGGCTCATCCCTGCTGCCGGCACCCTGGCGGAGGGAATACCGTCACCTGCCCAATGCCAGCACCCACCAAACCCCATGGGTTGAGATGGGGTTGTCTTTAAAGAAGAACTGGGGTTCTGTTGTCAGAGGAGGGGATTCTGGGCAGCAGATGCCTTTCCCCCACCCCGGCCCCAGTCCACATGGAATGTACCCAGATCACTGGGCTCAGAACAGGCTTTGTTTTCTTGTCACTGACCTGGGTTATAAGACACAGAGGAAGTGCCATTCCCACGTGTAACCTTTTCTCTCTCTCTCTCTTGTTTTCCAGGGACCCCTGGGTCTGGATGGCAAGCCCGTAAGTGATGACAAGGCAATTCTAGGTGGTCCTGGGATGGGACTGCCACTGTGGGGTGGGGAGTGACCGTGGGGCACCAGAGGGAAGGGGCCCTGAACCTGGTTCAGCACAGAGAGAAGCCGTTTGGGTGCCAGACTTGAGTTCAAATCCAGCTCCACCACCTGCTGACTATACCCCCATGAGGAGGCCTCTCCACCTCCCAAACCTCAGGCTTCTTGTCTGTGAAAAGGGTGTGTTAACCCCTCCCTGACAGGGATATTGTAGGGTTATGGGGAACCATGGGCAGCACAGTCCCTGCTGTCCAGTCAGCCCTCACAGCATGTGAGCCCCTCCCAGCAGGCTCCAGGCACAGAGTATCTCTGGATGTATTCTCAAGACTTCCATGGTGGGCATCGGGCTTTCTCAACACCTGGGCCAGGAGCCTATAGTCCATGGGCATCCTCAGCAGATGAACAAAATGCACAGGGAGACATGAGCAAAAGTAAATGAATAATTGGATGTGGATGGATGGATGGATGGATGGATAAGTGGGTGGTTGGATGGATGGGTGGATGGGTGGGTGGATGGGTGAATGGATGGGTAGATGGATGGGTGGATGAGTGGGTGGATGGATGGATAGGTGGATGGGTGGGTGGGTGGATGAGTGGATGGGTGAGTGAACTGACAGATGGACAGAGAGATGGGTGGATGGATTGGTGGGTAGATGAGTAGGTGGGTGGATGGGTGGATGGATAGATGGATGACTCATCCATGCAAGGACTGATGGATGGAGCCCAGACTCCAAGAGGCTACCACCCTTAAAAAGAAAAGAACATTTCTGGAAACAGGATCTCTGTCCACTGCCTGCCTTGCAGATTCTGGATAGACAGCTCAGGGGCAGTGGTCTCCTCACTGGCAGCAGGCATAGGTGGGTGCTGAGCAATGAGGGGCTGTGATCTCTGGGAGGAGGGACCAGTGCATGTGCCCCTTTCCCTGCTGACGAAATGCCAGTGGGCCCTTGCTGGTGGCCCCAAATCCCCCACCTCCTTCGTGCTGAAGACTGAGCTGTGGTGCTTCCTTGGAGCCAGCAAGGGCAGCTCTCATTAAGGGCTGATGGCTTGTGTGCAATTTTCCACTCAGCTCTCCACAGCTCTGCTCAGCATCACAGCCCCTCAGAGCCATAGGGAAGCCAGAAGGGGAGCCAGCCAAGGCCTCCTCCTTAGGCCTGTTCTTTCTCCACTTTCCTTCTCCAGGGACTTCCAGGCCCTAAAGGGGAAAAGGTAAGTGATGCTGGGGGCTGTCCAGATATGGGAGGCCGACGAAGGACGCCAAAAACCTGCCTCCAAACCCCAGTTCCAGAGTGTGACTTTGGGCACATCACAGCCCCTCCTAGAGCCTCAGTTTCCCCATCTATAAAGCGGGGCTAGCAGTGCCTACCTCCTAAAATGGTTACAAGGCTTAACATTTCACAATGTAACATGCCTGAGGGTTAAGTCTGAGTTCTCCTGGCACCAGAGCATAAGTTACAAAACTCAAACGCACAGTCTGTCCAGAATGATGAGTTTCCAAAGCAATTAATCATGAAGAGGGGGTGCCAGAAGGGCCTGGGGAATTGAACAATGACTATTAATGGTATTCTCTGTGGGGAGGATACTCCTCAGGAAAACAGATGGCAGAGAGCTATCTTTGCAGCCCCTTGTGAGAAAGGCTTCCCTAGCATTTGGCACTAAAAGTCACACACAGCCCCCCGGAGGGTGAGGATCTCCGAGTGCCTTAAAAGGGAACAGGAGACCTGTGTGTCTCACTGTGAGATCAGGGGAGGGAGTGGCCAGGACACACCAAGGTGTGCTTCCAAGGAAGGGCTGGGCCACATCCACAGTGGGGATCCGCAGTGGGGAAGTGAGAACTGCAAACAGTGGGTCCTGCTGTGAAGTGACAGCCTAGCTTTAGAGCAGGGCAGGGTTCCAGTCCATCAGCAGGGCTGAGGAAGCTGCAGGAAGGCACAGGATTTGGCGTTCAGGGCCTCAGCTTTGCCTTCTGGGCCCATCACCAACTGTGTGGCTTTGGACAAGTTGCCTGGCTCTGTGGGCCTCAGTTTCCCCATATGTAAATTAAAACCATCCTCACAGAGCCATGGGGAGGATCACATGAGGTCACGGTCTTAATGTTCGCTGATAATGAGAGACTAGCACATTGGTAGGTGTCCTGATTACCCTCTGGTGACGTCCCGCTGGCTCTGACTGATGCCACCAAGGCACAGAAACGATTCAAGCAGGGGCTTTGAAGCCAGAGAGGGATTGGTATCTTGGTATGTATTGCTGCATAATGCACTGCCCAAAACTTCGTAGCATAAAACAATGAATCATTATCATCCCTCCAAGAGGACAGGTGGGAGCAGCTGTCTCTGCTCCGCGATGCCTGGGGGCTGGCCATGGATAAGGGAACACCAGGTTCAAGCCCCGGATCCGCGAGCTGCGTGGCCTTGGGCGGGTTACTTGGCCTCTCCACATCTCAGTTTCCTCATTGGAAATGGAGATAAAAATAGAGCCTGCCTGTTATTTGTGTTAAAATTAAGTCAGACCACATATGTGGAGCACTGAGCACAGAGTAACTGTAGGCAATGTGAAGAAATAATGAAAGTAGTGGTGATATATCTCCCTGTTTTTTGTTCCTAGGGTGTACCAGGCGACTTTGGCCCCCGGGTAAGAACTGAGCAGAATCTCCCCCACCCACCCACACCACACAGTTTTCTGCAACAATAAGGCACACCTAGCATTTCCTCTAGGTCCTATCCCTCTAGAGCTCATCACAGAGTCATGTGAGGCAGCCCGTCCTCCCCACGCATGGCCACTGTGTGGGAGCCCCCAGGGACCCCCTGCACAGATGAAGAGTGTCTGGCAGATGTCCAGGTCCCAAGCTTATCATCGTGGATGCCGGACAGTGGAGCTGGCTCTGTCCCAGATCCAAAACTGACTGTCCCGAGGGCAGGTGACAGCCCAGGAAGAGGGAAATCTCTGGGGCTCAGCTCTGCCACTTACCAGCCAAATGGCCTTGAACAATTCACTTTGCCCTCTGAGACTCTGTTTCTACAATTGTGCCATAGTTGTTGTGAAGATTCATTGCATCACACAAGCCAGCAACCTGCACCTGGCATGGGGACAGCAGATCAGTCTCCTCCCAGCCAACCTTGCCCCTCAGTGTCCCCTGGGCCCAGGGACTCAGAAGCTACTTGCGCTGAACCTGGGGTCTCCTAAACAGAAGCTTAAGCGGAGTGGAGCCCGAATGTCAGTGTGGGCCTCCTGAGGTGGGCCCCACAAAGTGGGTCTTGGCAGAGGGTCACTTGAGTGGCTGGCCATAGACAGACAGGTGCCCTCGCCATTTCCAGCACAGCCCAGGCAGGAGGCTACAGAAGCACTGACCACAGAGGTTGAGAGGGGGCATCAGCTGTCTGGAGAAAAGCCAGAAAGCAGTGGACACCTGGATGTTTGTGAGCAGGTTGTGGGGTGGAAACTGTAGCTGGTGGGCGGGTCACCTATGGCAAGCACCTGCAAAGCTGGAGGTGGAAGTGGACGGAGGATAAGAGAGCTACTGGTCCCAGAGGGGGGCACTAGTGCAGGGGATGGGAAGGAAGTGGAGGCGGAACGCTGCTCTCCAGTAGGCCTGGAGCTGTGTGGTCAGGCTGGGCTGGGTCCCTGCCCCACCTTAGTGGCCCTGAGCAAGGAAGGCGCTAGGCAGGCCGAGCCCCGGCAGAGCTGCTCCCTGCTGGGCCTCTGCCCACTTAAAGCCGGTGAGGTCAGGTTGCTCTGCCGTCAAAGAAAGCGCGCTCCTGCTGAGTTTTGGCTACTGAGAAAAATCCTTTTGCTTGCTGTCGGGTGGATGTATGGAAGCTGCTCTTCCAAACGGGGATGTCCTTCACCAGGCCCACGGGCCATGGAAGAGCAGATTTCCTCCCAAGCCCCTCACCCTCCACCCTGTCATTCCAATGTTCCAGGCATCTGTGAGACAGCTTCCCCCTGCAAAAAAAAGAAAAGTTTAGTGGCTTAAAACTACAATGTGTCATTTTCTCTCATGGTCCCTGGGCTGGCTAGGGTCTCTCAGGGGGTGGAGAAATAGGCCCCAGCTCTCGAGGGAGAGTGGCAAGGTTGCCATGCAGGACAGCCTGTGGGACAGGAGCTGGTGTAGGGACCATCTTTGGAGAAGGTGCCAGTGCACCCAGTTGCCAAACTGCCTCTTTCTGGGCTGGGTTTAGTGGGTCTGCCTCCAGGTCAAAAGCCTTATGGTTTTTGAAATCACCCTCCTACCTTTCTGACCACACAACCTGTTTGCTGACTAGATGGTTTTCCCACGGCTCAATCCAGGCTTTATAAATAGAGATCGTCATGCATACAATCTCCACATCCTCAGAGCTTCCATTGATTTTTTTAATTGGAAAAATAAACAAATGATGTATTAAGTGCAGTTTGCTAGAGAGGGGAGCTCTTTCAGATCATGGCATCCATGGATGGAAAAAAAAGTGTCTAAAAGGGACCACCTGCCTGGACGGTCAGAGGAGGCTCAGCCTTTCCTAGCTCTGTAACCTTAAGTAAATGTTCACCCTCTCTGACCCCCCCAGCCAGACAATAACCGTGTCCTGGCCAGCTCCTCACATAGATATAGATAGAATAGTAGAATAAGGTAATCTTCAGGATGTCCTTGCTTGCTCAGTGCTGGGTCCACAAAAGGCTTCTTCCTTTCTTGATTACAAGAAGTTTGGGAGCTACCGGCACCATGACCTTGGCATGCCCCATTGCTGTGCCCTGTGCCGGTACTGGGTGGGCTCTGCTAGGGCAGCAGGAAGGTGCCACTCACACTGTGGGCTTCCCTCCTCGAAGGTTGGGCCAAGAGGTGAGGGCTCTGACTGCCTGAGGTCTGACCTGGTACTAACACTGACTCCAACAGTTGGGGATTTACTGTTGCATGAGACTGTGTGGCCCTTCATCACTTTTTTAAAAATTTTTATTTTGAGATAATTGTAGATTCACATGCATTGGTAATATGTAATATCCCATACACCCTTCATCCAGCTTCCCCCAATGATGACATCTTGCATCACTATAGTTCAATCTCACAACCAGGAAACTGACATTGATAAGATCCACCAACCTTATTCGGTTTCCCCAGTTTTATACACACACTCACTTATGTGTGTGTTTAGTTTTATGTGATTTTACCACACTTGTATATTCGTTTAACCACCACATAAAGATCTAAAATCACGTCTGTCCCCCACATTCCAAACTTCTGGAAACTGTTAAATTGTTCTCCATCTCTATAATTTTGCCATTTCAAGAGTATTATGTAGGTGCAATCGGACGGCACTAACCCTTTGAGATGGGCTTTTTTTACCCAGCATGATTCCTTGAGATGCATGCACATTGTTGCCTGTGTCAGTGGCTTGTTCCTTTTCCGTTTGTCGCTGCATAGTGTTCCATGGTATGGCTGTACCACAGCTGACTAACCGTTTACCTGCTGAAGGACATTTGGACTGTTTCCAGGTCAGAGCTGTTACTAATAAAGCTCTATGAACATGCATGTGCAGGTTTATGTAGGAACCTAAGTCTTCGTTTCTCTGGGATAAATGCCCAAGAGTGCACTTCCATCACTTTTAATGAAGCAGGCATTGACCACCCAGGAAGGTCTTTCAGGAGACACTCAGTCCCCTTTCTGGAAAAGCAGGGGGCTGGGTGGGCATGCATGCTTTCTCCCACACCCAGCGTGCATCAGCTCTCACGTAAACACCGTGTCTGGGTTTCAGGCGCTGGAGAGTCGGCACATTCCTTGGAGTGTAAAAGGTCCTGTTGGGCCTCTAACGCCAAGGTATAGAGACCTGTCCCTTCATGCAGCCGCCAAGAAATGACAAGAAGCCCAATAACAAAGCCCTTCCCTTTGAGCCCAGCCCAGGGCTGGGAAAGGGGCAGGCATAGGAGCTGCCCAGCTGAGGGAGGCTCTCTGGAGGCTGGAACCCCTTCCTCCACCCTCAGAGTCATGCCAAGCCCCATCTTTTTCAGGGAGACCAAGGGCAAGATGGAGCTGCTGGACCTCCAGGGCCCCCTGGACCCCCTGGGGCCCGGGGCCCTCCTGGCGACACTGGGAAAGATGGCCCCCGTGGAGCACAAGGCCCAGCGGTAAGAGAGGGCATGGGGCTGGCCCACCCAGGACCTGTTCTGTACTGACCAAAACCCCAAAGCCTCATCCCACAGCCAACCCCAACCCCAGCCCTATCCCTAGTGCAGACCCAACACAACCTTAACCCCAGTCCAGATACAAAACCTGGGCCCAATCTTAACTCCAACCCAGCCCCAGCCCCAGCCTCAACCCCAGTTCAGATCCTGTCCCTGACCCAGACTTAAACCCATCCCTAGCTCCAGCCCAGACCCTTACCCCAGTCAGACTTTAAATCTAACACTAACGGGGTCCCTAACCCCAATCAAGACCTTGGCCCCAAACTCATTCCCAAATCCTGACCCACATCCCCAATTCAAACAATTAACCAGACCCTAACCCTGACCCCTGCAGACTGTGACCCTGAGTCCAAACCCAACTCTAACCGCAAATAGACCAGAGACCTAACCCTGACCTGGTTGCTGCCGCAGTCTCCATCCTGACCCAACCAGACCCTGAGACCCTGCACGGCCTTCTCTCCACAGGTCTTTACCAACCTTCTTCCTCTCTCTGGCCCTCCCTAGTCCTCCCCAGTGCTAACGAGTTCTCCAAGGGCCCTAATGCAATCCTGGAGGCCAGACGGCACTCTACCACCCTCTCCCTTCCCCAGGAACGCCAGCCTGCCCTCCCTGCAGTGCAGAGCCCACACCCCCACCAAACAGGCAGCCACTCAGTTGGCTCATCTTTGTCACGCTGCCTGAGCCTAGCTTTCTCATCTGTGAGGGTTTGGTGAGGATGACTTGAGATAATGTACTCAGAGCCCCAGCTGGGGTCTGGCATGAGGTTTGGGCTCGGTCAAATGTGACATCCTGCACCCCTCATTGCTGTCCTCTCAGGGCCCCAGAGGAGAGCCTGGACAAGACGGCGAGATGGTCAGTATCCAGGGCATTTCGGATGCCTGGGCTGACAGGCCTGCGGTTCCCAGACCCGGAAGCCCCTTTCCCACACACCCCGACACCAGGATTGTACATGTGTGCATGTGTGCATGCATGTGGCCATACGTGTGTGCAGACCTGTGCTCCTGCTTTTGGATGGGCAAGGCGCCCAGCCTGGGCAGAGTCCCAGAAGGCCCACATTCCTGTATGAGAGCCTGCGGTCCACCCGTCACCACTGAGCCCTAGTGCAGAAACCGTCTGAGGCATGCAGTGTCGGGCCTGTAGTAGGTGGCACAGCCCCAATCTTAGTGACAGCCCTGCCTCCTCCTCTCTGGGACTTGGTGTGAGAAAGACAGGTGCAGGAGCAGCCTCCTGTATGATATCTGACACCTTCCCCTCTCCTGTTCCAGGGCCCCAAGGGACCCCAAGGGCCCAAGGTGAGTGTACCTCACTCCCAGATCCCCAGCCTGCAGGGTGGGCTCCTGCACCAATACCTCCCCCTGCATTAAAGCCCAGGAAGTAGGGCCAGGAAATCAAATTCTGTGACTATGGGCAAGTCACTGCATGTCTCTGGGCCTCAGTTTACTCATCTATTAAATGGGGGCATGATAAACCTTTCCTGCCTTCTTCACGTTAAGTTGTGAGGATTGAATCATAAAACACATTAGCTTTTTGGTTTTAATAGACTTTATTTTTAGAACACTTTTTTTTGTTTTTTGGGGTTTGTTTTTTTTTTTGAGACAGAGTCTCACTCTGTCACCCAGGCTGGAGTGCAGTGGCATGATCATAGCTCACTGCGGCCTCGAACTCCCTGGGCTCAAGTGATCCTCCTGCCTCAGCCTCTCAAGTAGCCGGGACTACAGGTGTGCACAACCACACCCAGCTAATTTTTAAATTTTTTGTAGAGATGGGATCTCACTGTGTTCCCCAGGTTGGTCTCAAACATCTGGCCTCAAGCGATCCTCCTGCCTTGGCCTCTCAAAGTGCTGGAAGTACAGGCGTGAGCCACCATGCCCGGCCTAGAACAGTTTTTGATTCACAACAAAATTGAATGGGAAGTACAGGGAGTCCCCAAATCACCCCTGTCCCCACACATGCAGGCCTCCCCCACTGTCTATGTCCCCCACCAGAGTGGTGCATTTTTACAACTGATGAACCTGCACTGGCACATCATCATCACCCAAAGTCCACAGTTTACATTAGGGGTCACTCTGGTGCTGTCCATTCCAAGAGTTTGGACAAATGTATTAATATATTGATAAGTATCTACCATTATAGTATCATAAGTATTTTCACTGCCCTAAAAATTCTTTGTGCTCCACCTATTCCTCCCTTCCTTCCCCCAACCCTTGGCAACCACTGATTTTTTCGCTGTCTCCATAGTTTTGCCTTTTCCAGAATGTCGTACAACTGGAATCATACTGGACATAGCCTTTTCAGACAGGTTTCTTCCACTTAGTAATATGCACTTATGTTCCTCCACATCTTCTCATGGCTTAATAGCTCATTTCTTTTTAGAGTTGAATGATGTTCCATCGTCTGGATGGACCACAGTGTGTTTATCCACTCACCCGCTGGTGGTCATCTTGTTTGCTTCCAAGATTTGGCAGTTATGGAAAAGGCTGTCAACATCCCTGTACAGGTGTCCGTGTGGACATATGCTTTCCACCACATTAGCTTTTATCGTCCTCTCCCCATGTCAGACTCTCTTTTCTCCCGTTCTTGGGCAGTGCCTGGGTGGAAAGGAAGGCCGTGGTCCTCCCTGCCTGAGGAGGAGAGGATGGAAGAGAGCTCCCTCAATGCATGCCTGCTGCGAGCCAGGGCTTGCAGTGTGCTCTCTGGTGTCCTCGCAACACCCCCTGAGGCTAGGGAGCTACTTCCCCACTGTCAGAAGCAGTGACTTGCCTGGGGTCATTGAGCTTGGGGTGACCAGCTCAGGAGTGGAATCCAAGACCGTTGGCCCACCACCCGTGAACACCTCTCTGAGAGGTCCAGGGGTCTCTGGGCCGGCCCTGGGCACGGACATCGGTGCCACTTCTACCAGAGGGACAGGAGGCCTGTGTCCAGGCCACGCTCCTATGGCTCTGACCTCTCTCTCGCACCCCATTGCCTCCCCCTCAGGGCGAGCCCGGTGTGCCTGGAAAGAAGGTGAGGGGCCCCAAAGAGGAGGTGGCTGGGGAGAAGGGTAGGGCTGGGGTGGGGTGGAGATGGGAGACCCCCACAGGGAAGGCAGTCTTCCCTCCACCAGACCCAACCCTCACAGTGGGTGGCTGCCCTGGCCTAGGTCTCAGTGAAGCCAAAGCTCACTCACTCGTTCCTTCCCTTCCTCAAGCACATCAAACTCATGCCCACTGCAGGGCCTGGGACAGTGGTCCTCAAAGTGTGGTCCTGGTACCAGCAGAATCAGCATCACCTGGGGCTTATTAGGAATGTACATTCTGGGGCCACCCCAGACCCAGTGAATCAGAGACTCTGAGGCCGGGCCCAGGTCTGTTTAACACATTAACTGCCATGTGAGTTGTATTTAACTCATGCCAGTTTTGAGCCCAGGGCCTCGTGAAGCATATGTAACTCACATGCGTCTTCACCTTGGGAGCCACGTGAACTATTTTTAAAGTTGCATATAACTCATGCAGAGAAAACAATAAAAAATAACAATTTTTTCACTAAATTAGAAAGGATCATTTTGTTTTCGAAGTTTTTATTCTATTTTGGCAATAAAACACCATGGCCCCAAGGAAAAAATTTTTTTTCTAGTGTGGCAGTCAATGTGCTAACCAGCCCCTGAGTGACACTGATGTGAGCTCAAGCTTGGGAGCCGCTGAGTGAGAGTGATCTTCCCCCATGTCCCTCCCGGCTGTGCCTCCACTCCTCGACATGGTGCCTTGTGTTTGTTTGAATATCTCTTCTCCCTCCGCCTCCTCTGACTCTGTCTAAGCAGGGATCTCTCTGCCGGGCCTGCAGGGGGTGCTCACAAAGTATTTGTTGAATGAATGAATTCACTGTCATTCACCTTCCATTCTCTCTGCAAATGCCTGCTGAGGCTTGATCTGGGCTGGTGCTGGGCTGGTGGGGACAGCGGACAGAGATGGATCTGACTGCCCCCCCGCCCTCAAGGGGTGAGACGGACAGCTGCCGCACCCAGTGTGCCCAGTGCTGCGGCCAGGAGGGGACTGGTGTGCTGGGGTCCAGAGGAGGGAGGGGCCGACTGACCACCAGAGCGTCTGGCCAGCGTGCCTCAGCGGTTCTCTCCACAGGGGGATGACGGGATACCAAGCCAGCCAGGGCTCCCTGGACCTCCAGGGCCCAAGGTGGGTGTCTGCCCCTCCCCTGGCAGCCCCTTGCCTGCCACCTCCCACAGTTTTCGTCTGCCTGGTGAAGCCCTGTCCTGACCCCTTCACACCCTGGGGCGTGGGCTAATGCCCAGGGCAGGCTGGAGAGAGGCAGCAGCAGGGCCCTGGGCCCCACTTGCCAGGAGCCCTGGCACCTCATCCAGTCCATTTCCCTCCCTCACTCCCTCAAGTCTTCTTGGTTCCCATCTCAGGGGACCCCACTCTGTGCCCTGTCCCCAAGCCAGAAACTGGCGGTCATCCTCGAGCCTTGCTCCCCCAACCCCTCACAACAGCTGCTAAATCTTGGCCAGCTGGCCTCCAAATTGCCTCTTGAACCCCTGAGCTGCCCCAAGTGTGTACCAGGATCCAGACTGGCAAGTGGTGGCTGTGGTCCTGTGTCCCTGAGCTGGGGAGAGCCGTGGGGCCCATCCCCCGTCCACAGGTGGGCTCAGGCAAGTTCACCAGGAGGCCCACTCACCAGGCCCCACAGCCCTAGCACCCCCCAGCTTGCCCCCAACCCTGCGCTTGCTCTCACTGCCAATGTTCCTATTTCAGGGCGAGCCAGGGAGTGTGGGGCCCCGAGGAGAGAATGGCATGGACGGTGCCCCAGGACCAAAGGTGACTTTAGAGTGCACTGCCCCCAGTGCCTGCAGGCCCCATTCATACAGTTGCCCAGTCGGGAGGAGGTGATGTGGTTTCACCTCTAATTTGCCCTTTTAAGTGGGGAGTCCCAGGAGGGCCTGGGACGAGGGTTCTCCTTGGACTTGCAATCAGAGGCTGGCCTGGGGGTGGGTGGCAGTGCATGTGAGTGAGTGACAAGGGCTCCACTGGGGCCCAGCTTTGTGGCCAGCTTACCACGTAGCCTTGGGCTCCCAGGCCTCAGTGTCCCCATCTCTGTACAATGTGGGGTCAGAGAAGGGTCCTGGCCCTGGAGTTCTACTCTCGTACATAAGGCCATTAGGGCTCCAGCCTTGTGGGAAGAGGGGCCTGGAGGCGCGGCAGGCCCTTGGACTTCACATCTGCACCCCTGCTGCAACTGTGTGTGTCCACAGGGGGAGCCCGGCCACCAAGGCATGGACGGAGCCACGGGGCTCCGGGTAAGCAGCTGCCCTCAGCCAGGCCACGCTGATAGAATCCAAGGGTCACAGTGGCTTCAGAAGCCCCTGTCCCCACAGAGACCCCAGAGAAGCAGTGGAGCTACAGGAACTAGGAGTCTTTTTAAATTTTTTAAATAATTTATTAGTGATTTTTTAAAATTTCATAATACTTGCTTTTGGTAAAATACTCAAATATAGATGTGTAAAAATAAGAGTCCCAACTTCTTATTAAATAAGAGCTTTCTCCCTCCCCAAGTGAGTACATGCCCTTCTAAATTCTTTTCTTTGCACACTCAAACATAGGGCTTTGGTTTGTCGTATGGCATGACCCTGCCACAGTGGGCCGGGTCTTTCCTTTTCCTGCCCCACATGGAAGTTCTTCCCTGCCACCAGGAGCACAGCCACCCCAGCCAGCCCCAGATCCTTTGTGACCAGCCCCTATCAAATCACCTTTACGTTGACATCTGGGACCCTGTCCCCAGCTCTGTCACCAGGCTGGCTTCAAACTCCAAAAAATGGATCTGAGCCCCCAGCTTGGTTGTGTGGGTGGCCAGGGGACTGGATTAGGCAGTGAACATGGGAGCCTTGACCATGGAGCAGCTGGTAAATGAGGCCCAGTCCTGTGTCTCTCTGCCCTTTGCAAGGGGCTGGCTCCAGGCCTGAACCAAAGTGCTCACCACCCTTCACTGTTCTCCCGGCAGTGACCAGCCTGGGCGGGAAGTGAGATTCAAAAGAAAGGCTGGGCCAGTGGCGGTGCGTGTGTGTGCAGGTGTGTGCACGTGTGAGTGTGGGCATGCTTGTCAACATTTAAAAATCTGAATAACTTCACATCAAAATCAGTCTTTCCATTTTCCCTTGAGAACTCAGGGGTCGGGCCCCAGTGGGCCTGAACACCTGCATGAAGGCAGATCACGGCCACCCTCAGACCAGGCAGGGGCATGTTCCTTAGTTGCCCGTCCTCCACCTGCCCCTACCCTCACACGCCGGGATCCCGCCAGCTTGCATCTGACAGCTGGCACACACTGGGCACAGTGTGGGCCCGAGTGACAAGGCTCTTCCATTTACCTCAATCTCTGGATGTGATGCAGAGACAGCTACTGCTTCACCACCCACATAGCTCTTCCCTGAAATTCTCATGCTTCTTCCTGCCTCAGGGTCCCCCAGGCCTCAAGGGTGAGCAAGGAGACACAGTGGTGATCGACTACGATGGCAGGATCTTGGATGCCTTCAAGGTAGTGTTCCCAGGAAGCACCCTAGATGTTCATTCTCTTAAAGAATAATCACTCACTTTGTGTATTAATCCTGTACTTCTTTACACAAGAGACCAGGAGTAGCTTAGCAAAAAGACCCCAACTTGTCCAGGTGTGGTGGCTCACACCTATAATTCGAGCACTTTGAGAGGCCAAGGCAGGAGGATTGCTTGAGGCCAAGAGTTTGAGACCAGCTTGAGCAAGAGCAAGACCCTGTCTCTACAAAAAAATAGAAAAATTAGCCAGGCGTGGTGGTGAGTGCCTATAGTTTCAGCTACTCGGGAGACTAAGGCAGGAGGATCGCTGGAGCCCAGGAGTTTGAGGTTGCAGTGAGCTATGATGATGCCACTGCACTCTAGCCTGAGCAATAGAGCGAGACACATCTCAAAAAAAAAAAAAGACCCCAACTTCATTAGGTGCCTGATATGGAAATCAGTGCTATGTTGAGACCCACACGATGCTGAGAGACCTGCTGTGAATGTGGCTCATGTGGCCCTGAGCTCCCCAGAGGCCAAGGCAAAAAGGGAAGCTCCCCACTCAAGGGCAGGAGGCAGAGCATTTCCTGGTGTCTAGTCCCAGCAATGTCTCCTACCTTCCCCGGGAACACTGGCTGGAGGGCTAGGTCTTCTAACAGCTGCTGTGGGGGAGGATGAGAGTGGCAAGGACTGGCCCAGGAGCCTTGGGAGATGTGTGGCCTCTGAGCCCTGCCCAGTCACTGGCAAACTTGGGACCCACGACCAGTGGAGAGAGAGGTTAGGTACCAGCTGCTCACAGGTACCCCAGAAGGTTCCCATGAGGTTGGGGAGGGACCCGACTGGGCGTTGGCACCTGACCCCACAGGAGCTTCAATTCTAGTTGTCTCCCACAGGCCTCAGGGAAGTACAAGTTGACAGTAACTGTGGCCCACCCCAGGCCTGCATGTTGTGTGGTGTGGCGTGATGTGGCCCCAAGGGCATGCACGTGCATGATGTGTCCCAGCCAGCAAGCCATGTGGGAGAAGCTCTACGAGTGCAAGGAGTCAGGAGGTGGACTCTGGATGCCACCTGGGATGATGACTCGATTTGATGGGCAGTGGGCAGCCACAGTCAGTTCTTGAGCAGGGGGATGATGCTAAAAAATAAAAACATATTGGGGGAAGCTGGCTGGGGAATGGTGTGGAAGGAATGAAAGTAGATGTAGGGGAGAGCTGGTGCCCCCAGGCAGGGAGGCACTGGGCCTGGTCCTAGAGGAAGGTGGGTAGGATGGAGGACATGGGGGAAGACCAGAGATATCTCAGTGGAGACACCAACAAGAAGGGAGCAGCCGGCGGGGGGATGCTAGAGCTTGTTAGGAGGAGCCGACAGCCCGAGAGGCTGAGTAGAGGGTGGTGATGAGCTGTGGTGGGCAGGCAGGCTGTGGGAAGGACAGGTCAGGACAGGAGCTTGGGAGTGGGGGAAGACCTAGAAAGGCTGAAGACCCCACACCCCACCCGTGAGACTGAGGAACTCCCAGGACCAGCAGATAGCAGGCGACAGAACCAGATGGTCAGAGAGCTCACAGGACAGGCAGAGAAGGCAGTGCCAGGCTGCCATTGGGGATGCGATTTTGGCCTAGCCTTGAACACCAGCAGAGGATTTTAGCTTGCTTCAAGAGGCAATAGGGAGCCATTGCAGGATCTTGAGCAGGGGAGTGCTGTGAAGAAATCTATATTTGGGGCAGACTGGCTCTGAGGGCAGAGGGACTCTGGGGCCTCTGTGGCAGTGGACACTGTGGTATCTTGTCCATTGCCAGATGCTGCTTCCCTGGCCTTCCCCAAGACTTGGGGGCCAAATCTAGCCATGTGCAGTGTGGCCTGACCTGACTAGGGGAGAAGCGGGCTCCAAGGACCCTTGACCCTGCTGCAGCTCAGCTGGACAGGGACTTGGCCCATTGGGGAGGGGAGGGACAGGCAGTGAAGGGAGGCCCTGCCAAACCACTGACTGGCTTGACTTTCACACACAGGGTCCTCCTGGGCCACAGGGGCCCCCAGGGCCGCCAGGGATCCCTGGAGCCAAGGTCAGTGCAGATGCACCTTCGCGGTTCCCAAGACTTGTCTCCAGGGCCCACCTCCCCCCTCCTCCCTGCACGTGCCCTTCCTCTTCCCTCCTGGGGTCCTGGCCTGGCCTTCCGGGGCTCACAGAAAGGGGCCCTGCTCTTCGTAACCAAGCTGGGTGCCTTTGTTCTGGGCCCTACCTACTCTGGGAGGCTTCCCTGGGAACCTCATTCACATGTTTAAACTGACATCACAGCAGTCCCACAGGTATGCATGGCCAGTCCTGTGGCTTGTACCCATTTGTCCACAGCCATTCGTTTGTCCCAGGAGAAAGAGCCTAAGATTTGAAGTCAGGCAGGTCTGGGCCTAGCACTGCTGCTCCTGGGCTCAGTGGCCTGGAGCAAGTCACTTAACCCTCCGAGCCTCAGCTTCCCAGTCTGTGCCATACCAGCCTCCAGACTCCAGCCGCAGGCTACACCTGCCCATCGGGAGCCGAGGAAATGAAAGAGAGGATGTGGCAGGCACCTGACCTGATGCTTGGCACCCAGGGGCACCTTCCTGGACGTGCAACTGCAGGGACCCCACCCAGGCGTGGTACGGGTCAGAGAGGCATCCTGGCCCAGCCCTCAGGCCACCAACCCCTCTCACTGTCTGTTCCCTTCCAGGGTGAGCTTGGTCTGCCTGGTGCCCCAGGAATCGACGGAGAGAAGGTCTCTGGGCCCCTCATTTCCTTGGTGATGCTGGTGCCTGGGGTCGGGCTCTGTGTGTGTGTGTGTGTGTGTGTGTGTGTGCCCATGCACGTGTGCGCTCATGCATGTGCATGGTCAGAGTTAGAGAGAGGCCGCCGGGTGAGAGAGGCCACGCGATATAGTGGCAAAAAGCATGGACTCTGGAGCCAGGCTGCCCGGGTGCAGTTCCTGTCTGCCTCCAGGCCTGGGGCAAGTTGCTCACTCTGAGGCAGGTTCCTCGTGTGCAGGTGAGGGGTGTTAGGGCTGTTATGAGGGTTGAATAACTGTGTATGTAAAACACTTAGAGCAGTGCCCGGCACGGGGTAGCACAGAGTCCACAAATGTCAGCTAATAGTATTACTGCCATTGTTGGTATTATTGTAACTATACGTGTGTGTACACATGTTTAATCCTACACAGATGCGAGGGTATAGGTGGAGGTCACTTGCTATTTGAGGGTGTGGCTTTCCTGGGTCCCCAGTGTGTGGCACGTCTTGGATGTTACGTGATTGGTCGAGTGGAGGGGTGCAGTGGCTGGAAGGGTATGTGGGGTTGGGAGGTCCCACCACAGGCTCCTAAACTGTGAGCACAGAGTTGACCCTACGAGTGTCCCCAAGGTGGCAGCCCCAGGCCCACGTGCCCTGCCTCCTCCTCCCCCACACCCCTGCTCCAAGCACCTGCACCCCAGCGTGCAGGGAGGCAGGAGTGGGGTCCCCTCCCTGTCTCTATCCAGCCACCCCCCAACATTCTGCTGAGGGTCCCAGCCACCTGGGCTGGAGGTAGGGACCCACAAAGAGGAAGTGGGGGTCTGGCCTGGACTCAGCTCTGGGGACCCGCTGGGGTGGGAGAGGGCAGATAACTGCCAAGCCCCACTGATCTCTTGTTCTTGTGGCTTTCAGGGTCCCAGAGGACCAAAAGGAGACCCAGGAGAGCCTGGGCCAACTGGACTCAAAGGGGAAGCAGGCGAGATGGGCTTGTCCGGCCTCCCGGTATGTGGTGGGGCTAGGCCACACCTTACCTGGCCCACGTGGCAGTCCCGAGGTGAATGTGTGCCCACCATGGGTGGCTGCTGCGTTCTCAGCGTCCAGCCCAGGGGCACTCTAGGCTTCCGGACAACGCTGCCCTGACTCTGCCTGAGCCTCCACTTCTTCACCTGCAAAAGGACCTTCCCCTACCTCAGGGGAGGTACAGCCCAGCAAAAGCGCGTTGGCAGGATGGTTGTATTAATACTACGTGCTCTGCCCTGAGCTGCCCGAGTTTGCATCCAGCCCTATCTTGACTAATTCTGGAACCCTGGACAAGCAATCTAACCTCCTTGGCCAGGGGTCCTCACCTCTAAAGGGGGGGATGATAATTTCTCACCCCCATGAGGGAATGTGTGGACAGGGCTGAAAGTGGTGGCTGGCATGCAATAGATACCCACTGTTGTCATCATTGTCATTTTTACTGTTGCTCTTGTGGCTAGACTGGAAGTGCCACCAGGTGTCCCGCAGCCACTGGGAGCCATCACGTCCCAACCATTGTCCGTCCCTGAGGATTACTCATTGAGAGGTGGCACTGCTGTGTGAAGCGGGGTCTTTGCTACAGAGCCCCTGGTTGTCCCCTATGCCACAGTAAAGCAATCTTTTCGGATATCCACGTGCTCTCTGAACATCCACTCTGCTCACCACCCGGGGTGTGTTACGCTGATTTAGGGCACATTTTTTTAAGCTGTAAAGGCCAGCTTATCACTGCTATGTGGAAGTTGTGTGGGAAAGTGAAGGGGAGATCACTGAGCACCATGAGTGTGACTTTAGTGCTGGACAGAAAGGGCTCACAGGCTGTCCTGTCCTGCAGGGCGCAGACGGCCCCAAGGGGGAGAAGGGAGAGTCGGCATCCGACAGCCTACAGGAGAGCCTGGTAAGGGGTGCTGAGGGTCAGGGCTTCCCCCAAGCACCCAGCCCAGGTCTAGTGGGGGCTCGAGCCTTGGGACAGAAAGGCCACCTGGCCTGACCAAGCCCAGGGCAGTGGGGGACAGTAGCAAGAAAGCCTCAGGCTGTGTCCCCCACCCGAGGCCCATCCGAGAACCCAAAGGCCAGCACGGGGCCCCTCACCAGCCTGGGCCCTCCTGGGGGCAGGGAGGAGGCTCGCCCAGGGGTGCAGGGCCCGGCACCCTGGGAGCGTTCAGCCAGTGCGTGATGAGCGTGAGAGTGTGGGTGGGTGAGGGATGATGGGGCAGTGGATGACTAACCCATCTCTGACCCTTCCTAGGCCCAGATCATAGTGGAGCCGGGGCCCCCTGGCCCCCCTGGGCCCCCAGGCCCCACGGTAAGGATGGCTTGGCTTGAAGCAGTCAGGATACCAAGGGGGTGGGGCGCCCAGGCCCCGGAACCGTGACCCAGGGGAGGACAGGCATCCTCATAGGGGGAGCCGGGCATGTCCAACAAAGAGGGCAGAGCCCAGGTCAGGGTCACCGTGGCCAGCGAATGGCCTGAAGCCTTTGTGGCCGCTGCAGTAGGGCCCCATCCCTGAGGTCTGGACCCAGCTGGACAACCCTTCTGATCTGTTTTCTCCTCCCTCCTCCAGGGCCTTCAGGGAATTCAGGGTCCCAAGGTAAGTGGGTAAAACCCCCCTACCTGCCTCAGACTCACAGCCTGGGCAGCATCGAAACCCTTGCTGATGGGCCAAGTGAGGGGCCCACACCGAGCCCCAGACCCAGCCCCAGGTCTTCCCGGTGCCTGAACATTCTGAATCTCGGGAGTGTAACGTCCCTGACGTCCTCGGCTGGCGCTGCCCCCCAACTTGGGGCTCCGTTCTTTCACTTTTCCCCCTGCCTGGGGCCCAGTCTGTCTTCCCCCCTCCTCCTCCCCGGTCCACCTCCCACAGTGTCCACCTCCTCGCCTTCTCCACCTGTCTCTGCATCTCTCCCCCACCGGCCCCCACGCACATCTGTCTCTCAACTGCCCACAGACTAAACATGAAGTCCTGAGTTGGTGTGTATTACATCATGTCGTGTTCTCTGCTCTTAAATTAAAACCGCGAGCGTGGCCTGCCTGTGTGCTCTGCCCCGGGGAGGCAGACACAGAAGGGGAGGCCATCTGGCCTTGCTCCTCGGCACGCCCAGCGTTACCCTGGGGAGGAGCACATCTCTTTTTCCCAGCTCAGAGGCCAGATGGGGGGACTCAGAGTCATGTGATGGGGCCGAGCATGTGGCCCACCAGATGCGCTGCTTCCGGTTCTGCTTCTCCCAAGGCCTCCCCAGATTGTGTTTAGACGAGGCAGCTGTTATCAGGGACGGGTCCAAGGCTGGGGCTTAGAAACGTGATTGGTACTCGGCCCTGCCACCTCCCTTCCCAGCTGTGTGGCTGGGGTGACCCCTGCCCCTCCCTGCACCTCCTTCCCTCCTCTGTGGGACAGGGTGACCGCAGCCACCTTCCGTGATTGCTGAGGGAGCCAGAGTGTGGGGAAAGGTGAAATGCACATGCCCGTGGCTCATTCCGATTATCCTGGAGGCAGCTAGGCCAGGCCTGCGGAGCCTGGATCTGTCCCCCTACCATACACAGCCAGCCCCCACACATGCCCCAAGCCTGCCTGTCCTGCTGTCTGTCTGACCTCTTCCCCCTGACTGATTTCCCCCTTTGCTTCCAGGGTTTAGATGGAGCCAAGGGAGAGAAGGGCGCGTCGGGCGACAGAGGCCCCAGCGGCCTGCCTGTGAGTGTCCCTGCCTTGTTTGTCCCTGGAGGATCACTCCTGTAATTGGCATGCCTCTTGACACAGTCCTTTTCCATCAGGGACCAGTTGGCCCACCGGGCCTTATTGGACTGCCAGGAACCAAAGGAGAGAAGGTAACCACCTTACTTGGACTCCTCCCCGACTATGGCCACGTGTCCACAGTGTCACTCAGCCCTGGGTGCTCAACCCTGTACCTCGCAGGGTCCCTGCGCCTCATAGGGACAGAGTTCAGGCTCTGCGGATGCCATATCTGCCCTATCCTCTGTGCCTGCATGGTTGGTGGGTCTCCCTGCCCCCATGTCTGTGGCCAACCCACAGGGCTGAACTTCCCAGCAGCTGTGTTCCCAGCCCCTCTCACCCCTCTGTGTCTCTCCTCAGGGCAGACCCGGGGAGCCAGGACTAGACGTAAGTGTCTCATTGTTCCCTTTGAGTGTTCTGGTCCCTCCTGTGTGTATCTTCTGCCCTTACACAGTAACCTGATCTGGCTAGCTCAACTGTGACCCCCTTTCCCAGGGCTGGGACTGCAACTGACTCATTCCTCCTGTGTCCTCAGTGCCAAGTCCAGTGCACAGCCCAGAGTTGGTGCTTTATGGAAGGATGAATGGATTGTTGATGGATGGATTGATGGCTGGATGGATGCATAATGAATGGATGGTGGATAGATGGATAATGGATAGGTGGACAGATGGATGGATGAGTGGATGATGGATGGATGGATGGATGAAGGGATGATGAATGGATGGTGCACTGTAGCAAGGAGGTGGGAGAACAGTGAGGAGCCTGTTGCAGTATCTTGGTGACACATGATAAGGATTTAGCTAGGGCAGTATTGTGAGAAGGAGAAGGGAAGTATTAGCCTGGTGTTGAATGTATCAAGTCTCTTGGTAGCATAGGTAGAAAACATAGTTTACACTGGCCTAAAATGACTTATAACTGAAAAGTCCAGAGGTCGAATACATGGATCTCTTGTCCCTGCTTTCCCTGTGTGGGAATCTTTCCCAAGCTCCATATGGTGGTGAGGTAAAGCCAGCAGCTCCAGACCGGCATCCTCCCAGGCCCAAACCCAGAAGAAAGAACATTTGCTTCACTCTAGCGTTCTAGAGAGAGTCTCACGGGGTCTTATTGGCCCCAGTTAGGTGGACACTGAACCAGCTTTAGGCCATGGGAATGCAAGGCCTGATCACATGCTCAGCCCTGGAGGTGGACCCAGTAGATTGTGAGAAGGGAGGTGGCTCCCAGGAAAATCAGTAGCTATGGCGAGGGCATAGTGACCAGATGCAGGGCTGCAAGGGCTCTGGCACCCACCCTAGACTTTAAAAGGAGAATGTTGTCTTGGAGAGAAACTGTGGACAAGGAAAGGAAGAACCTGGGTTTCTGACAGGGAGGGCTGTGCTCCGTTGACAAGAAGGAACAGGAGGAGATGACAAGCCTGAATCCAGTTCAGGCTCTGACGCAGTCGGGAGGGGAGCTTGAGAGATGCCCTGCGTCCATGAGCATGGCCATAGTTGTCTTCCAGGAGGCCCGGAACTCCGAGTGGCATCTCAAAGCCATGCCCACCTGCTCTACCTGGCTAACCCTGGGACCCTCCTCAACTCCACCAGGCCCAGCTGAAATGGGGACCCCCCCTCTGGTCAGAAGCTTCCTTGGAACCCCCACCTCTGGGTAGAACAGCCCTTCTCTGCCACCCTGCCACCCGTTTCATACCTCTGTCACTGAGCATCGACTGTCATCAGCAGCACTGTTGCCTGCCCTGTTAGCCATGAGAGAGGGAACATGTCAAATCCCTTTCTCTGTCCCCAGTGTCCAGCCCAGTTCCTAGTGGATGCTTAGTCATATTGGTTGGATGGATGGACAGACAGATGAATGGATAGATGTGTGTACAGAAATTGAGCCAAGGGCAAAGAACAAGAGATCACCATTTCTCACTCTGTCGAAGATGGTGACATAACTTCCACGGGTTTCTGGAGTCTCTGTGCCCAGCCACGCCCAGGCCAGTGTGGCTGCATCTGACTGTGATGTGAGACAAAGCCCCTTGCCAGCAGCTCTGCCTGAGGGCTCCCATCCAGACGCCAACAATGGTCTACTGTGGAGGAAGCAGAGCTGGTGTCCTAAGTGCATGCTTTTCTCTACATCAGCCTAGTACCCAGCACGTTGTGTCACGTAACAGTTGGGGCCAGGCCAGCTGTGCCCCGAAAATGCATGGAGGAAGGAGGAGGGGTGGATGGGAGAGGAGCAGAGACACACAGGTAACAGAGGGGAAAACCTCCAACTTCTAGCTCTTGATTTAAAGTGAGACATGGGAAAAAAAAAAAAAAAAACCCTCCAACTTCATGTTCAGCCTCAACCTTGAATCCTTTTGTCAGGGTTTCCCTGGACCCAGAGGAGAGAAAGGTGACCGAAGCGAGCGTGGAGAGAAGGTGGGGGAAAGGGGACAGGAGGAGGGGGCAAGCGGGAGCGGGAGCCCAGGACAAGCAGGCAGAGAGAAGCCGGGTGGGTGGTGGTGGGGGAGGCTTGAGTGGGCATTGAAGTGCTGGAGGGTCCTGAGCCTGGAAGCCATGGCCACACCACCATCTCCCCTCCTGTGCAGGGAGAGCGAGGGGTCCCCGGCCGGAAAGGAGTGAAGGGCCAGAAGGGCGAACCGGGACCGCCGGGCCTGGACCAGCCATGTCCCGTGGTACGTGTCGGAGCAGGATGGCAGCCCCACCCCAGGTCTTTCCAGCCTCTGTCCAGGGTCAGACCAACATCTTCCCTGTCCTCAGAGCTCAGTTGCAAGTCCCAGAGGCCCCGCTGTCCCCACGCCAGCACGCCCACACTGCCAGAGCCATCATCCCAGGTCCTCTGGCTCTGGGCCTGACCCCCCGCCATAGGCATGGCTCAGGGGACACAGCCCCTCTGTAGGAGAGGCTGGCCAGGGGCATTGTCACTGCCCCTCGTTACTGGGCTCAGGGCAGGCCTGGCTTGAGTGAGGACCCTTCGTGAGCCACCTTGGGTGGGGTGTGGAGAGGGGCTAGGTTAGGTTCGGAGCTGCCTTTCCCTGGAGTGATCAGTAATGTCAGGGGGCTGGGAGGGTGCTAGGCCCTGGGGAGGGAAGCCCAGTTGCCACAGGCAAGCTGCTGGGTGCAGGGACAGTGAATGCCCAGCCTGTCACCCTCTCCTCCCAGGCCCATGGTCTGCATCAAACTCCCTCTGGGCTTGAGGCCAGGCGGGGCTGAAACTCAGCTTCCCCACCAAGGGTGTGTCCCTCCTCTTCCTTCCTGCTTCCCAGAAGAGCCTTTCTCTGGTCTGGGGCAGCCCCAGGGTCTTCCCCAACCCCCCCATCCCCCTCCCATCCCATCTGTCCTCTCCCAGGGGCCCTAACTAGCCCACCAGAGCCAGTACCTGGAACAACCAAACTTCAGTTCCTTTTTCTAGAAGGCAGGGAGGGTTTACATGTCATGCTCTTCTGGTGGAGCTCAGAAAAGAGAAAAAACAAAACAGCTGAGTTTCCATACTAAAACTGGCTAGATGTCCATATCCAGCCACCCCAGCCAGGAGTATGGGAAGAGGGGCCTCCAGCTGTGATATGTGCAAGCCACCCTCACCCTCTGGCTGCAAATGAGTCACATTAGCCGGCTGTTCCTCAGTTTCCTCATCCACGCAGTGCAGTGGGAACCCCTCCCTCCAGAGGTTTTGAGAAGTAAACAAGAAAAAGGCATGGAAAGCAGTGTGGTCAGCCCACAGAAAGGGCCTGGGGCAGCAGGCAGGTTAGCCCAGCCCCACAGCTCCAGGCTCTGGGCCAGGACCTCCCTCCAAGTCAGTAAGCCCTTGTCTCCCTTGAAACAGGAGAATCCTACATGCAGAGGCCAGCGAGGGGCACTGGGCTGGCGCAGTCCAGCAAGGGGCACGGGGCCCTGCCCTGCGGTAGGCATCTGGCCTGCTGTGTGCTGTGTGCTGTGGGGCCTTCTGGGCAGCCAGGGCCTCTGCTCTGCCCCTGCCCTCCCTACCCCTGGCCTTCCTCCCCATTCTGTCCTCCTCCCCACCTTCCCTTTGGTTCCCAGCCTGTGCCCCGGCATACCCATGGGAATGTCCTAGGGGTATGACCCGTGTGTCTGGGGGCCATGGCTGTGCTTTGGAACAGCATGAAGTGTTTTCTGCCCCAGGGTCCCCCAAGGACCCAGGCTGATGGGTCAGTCTTTGTCCCTCTCCAGTTTCCCCACCCCCCCAGCTGCCTGCAGAAGCCTGCCCCCTGCTTGTGTTTGACTGCTTGAGTGGTCCTGGCCATGCTGCCAGACAGCCCCACCCCATGCCCCGTTTCCACCCTGACAACCTAAGCCTGCCCTGTCCTCTGCTCAGATCCCATCACAGGCGCCAGGACAGGTGGATGCGGGATGCACCTCCTGGGCTTAAAACATTCTAGGAGGCATTCCTGCCCAAAGCCTGAAAGCTCTCAGGCCAGGGTGAGGGGTCAGAGACACTGTCACTGCTGCCAGGCAGGAGGCCACATAGCCCTCGGCAGGGCCCAGGGCCCCCTCCTGGCCAGCACGTGTCTGGCACAACACCCATTCTTCCCTAGTGCCCTCTGCTTCTGCCCACTGCACAGGGGTCCCAACAAAGCACAGTAGGAGCATGCTCAGGACAAGTATAGTGAGGGACCATCATGTCCTGAGACCCTGCTGCCCAGGTGGACAGAGGAGGCGTCCTAGCCCTGCCTCAGTGGTGTCCAGCAGCCTCACATGGCAGCTGCCTGGACTGCATCTCCCTACAGACCAGGGGAAGGGTGTGCGGTGTGTAGAGAGTTGGCCAGACCCCAGTCCCTATCACTGAAACCTTTTTCTTTCCAGGGCCCCGATGGGCTGCCCGTGCCTGGCTGCTGGCATAAGGTACCTTGCAGGGAAGAGTCTCTGGGGCAGGCTCAGGGGAGTGGAGGGAGGATGGAGGGATGGGAGTGCTCACTCAGAATTCTGGGCATCTGCAGCTCCCTCCCTGCACAGCGCCCGAATAGCCAGGCTTCCCCGTCATGTGGTCCTGGGTGACTGTGCGTAACCCACCTGTTGGTCACATGGAGCTCGGTTGACGCCTGGCCCAGCCAGTGCAAAGCCATCAGCTCCTCCTGGGACTTGGTCCAAACTGCCCCGCTGAGAGGGAGTGGTGGTAGAGAAGAGAGAGGGAGGAGAGGCGGAAGCTGCACGTGTTCCTGAGGAAATGGGCAGGACGGGGTTTGCTGGAGCAGGGTGGCCGGGATGGGAGCAGGGCCACAGGGGTCTCTTGGGCCCCTCGTCACCTTCAGTCTCTCCTCCTTTTCCAGTGACCCCCAGACCCAGCTCACACCTGTACAGATCTGTGTGGACAGTTTTAACTTTTGTAAAAACAAAACAATAATATATTGATCTTTTTTCATGGGATGTGCCACCTGTGGCCTTTTAACATCTGAGAGTGTGCCCACCCAGCCCCGAATCACCAGCACGTGAAGCTGCAGGAAAGTGGGGACAGGCCGATCTGGGGGGAGCTTGCACCTGAGGGGCACCTGCGGGACTTGGCTTTCCCAGGAAGGAGACAAAGAGCAAGCACCTGCTCGGGCGAGGCTGGAGAGGTGCTGGGTTGAGCCTTCAGCCACCTGATTAGTGGAGACACTCGCAGCTGTGGCGCTGCCCTGCAAGAGCTGCCTCCTGAAGACCCCGGGACACACCCCAGCCAAGAAGGCCCAGGGCTTGGACTGCAGCTGCAGCTGGACCCAGCCACAGCCAGCTGCCCACACCCTCAGGGCGCCCTGGACAAGACTCCCACTGAGCACGTGCTGCTGAGCAGTTAGTAGAAAGCACCCCAGAGGGTCTGGTTCCCCCCAAGTTCAGTAGGCCTCGGGAAGCCAGCCGCCGTGAGAACACATGTCCTCTGGCCAGGAGTAGTCGCCAAGCTCTGTGACTGCCGTGATGTGGACCCAGCTGCAGGGAGCGCAGTGGTCCCCAATTGCCAGGGACAGAGGGTCCCAGGCTGGACTGGCTGCCACTTCCTGTCTTCATGTCCACATCACCCAGAGCAGAGACAGGAAGGGACTTTGCCTGGCCTGACCAGGCAGGCCTCCAGCTCAGAGTTTGGGTCTTGCTGGCCCCAAGTCTCCCATCTAGAACTCTGGCTAACCTGCCAAAAATGGTCCTCCTGGCAAGTTGTGCAGACAAAGCGAACCTCAGGGCTGGTTCCCAGCTGGCCTGAGCAGGGGGGCTGTGACCAGAGCTGCCTATGCTCTGACAAGAGGTTTTTCCACCTCTAACAAGTGTTCCCAGCGACCAGCTCTGTCCTAGCCACTTGCCTCCCATTTCTGTGTAGATGGATATTGTTGCGTTAATAAACCACAAGTGTGTGTCTGGGTGTACCTGTCCTGTGCACTGCCCCTGGGGCACCTCTGGCTGAGGGTTCACCCTGGCCATTGCTGAGTAGGGAGGGAAAAGGGGACTCTCCCTGGGTCAGAGCCATCCCAGAAATCAGAGGAGGTAGTTCAGGATCAAGGCAAAGACAGGATTTGGAGTTAGGAAGATGCAGACTCAAGGCCTGGTCCTGCCACCATAGCAGCACTTCATGTCACTGAGTCCCCGTGTGTTCTTCTGTGATGTTTACCAGACTGCTGTGTAACAAATCACCCCAAAACTTGTCACCTAAAAACAATGATCATTTCTGTTTCTTACAGTTCTGGGGGTTAATGGGCTTAAGTGCTCCCACATCTGGTGGTTGACGCTGGCTGTAGCTGGGGCCTCAGATGGCCAGACCACCTACCTTGGTCTCTTCATATGGCCTGGGCTTCCTCACAGCATGGTGGCTGGATTCCAAGGGCGAATGTCCCAGGCAGACCAGGTACAAGCTGTGGCATCTTTTATGGCCAAGCCTAAGAAGTCATATGGTGTCACTTTCTGCCAGATTAGCGGGGAGAGAGATAGACCCTACCTCTCAATGGGAAAAGGATCAACATCATATTTTAAGGAGAAAATGTGGAGTAGATCTTGCTGCAGCCATCTTAGAAAATGCAACCTGCCCCCTCACTGTGAAATGGGATGACAATAATTACCCCTCAGACTGTGGTTCAGTGAGGGTCAACTGCATGAAATACATGAACAACCCAGGACAGGTCAGGCACCCAGAAACGCCCATGATTCTGATTTTTCTCTCTCCTCCTGGCTCCAAGACCAAGCAAGGGCCACAGTCGTGCAAAGCATTTCCACACTCCCATCACAGCTGGCCCTTAGAACCCTAAGAGAGGGACCCCTTTCACAGATGCTAAAACCAAGCACATCCAGGGTGGTGTAGGCAAGAAAGGGCTGGCAACGATGGTGTCTCTGACAGTAACTGAGCATTGCACTTATTGTGTCTCAGTCTCCAAGGACTGAGGCCTAAGAAGGGCCAAGGTATGGCTAGTACCCCCAGACCTCTGCTACACGGCCCCCTTGCTGAGCAGAAGAGGCTCAGCCACATACTGGCTAAGGAGGGAGGAACATGTCAAGCCCCATCTCTGTCTCGCTAAGGAGCTAGCAGTAAGTGGCAGGCCATGCTGCTTAGCCAGTCACCTGGGTCACCAGGGAAGTCAGTTGTAGAAAAAGGAAGAGAAACACAGACTGTGATGACTGGTGGAGATCACTGCATGTCAACACCTCGTGTAGATTGCCAGCATAACCTCACAAATCTATGTACTCTACAGTCTGCAATTCCCTCCTCCCTCCACCCAGGAACCTTACTTGATCCCCTCACCAGCCCTGTGAAGAATGGGGCCTATGTGATAGGTGTCACTATTTCCATTTTACATATGGGAAAACTGAAGCTCAGAGGGCTGCACAGCCAGGATGTAGTGTGTAGTGGTAGGCTTGGGACTGGACCCAGGCTCTTGGATGTCCTCTAATCTGTCTTTCCAAAATTTTTGGCAGGGTATGGAATCTGATAGGCAGCCCCATGATGCTGAGTGACTGGCAGACAGATCCTCGGGGGGCGGGGGGGTGGGGGAGGGAATGCAGCCATGTGTCCCTCCTACCCCAGTCATCTGAGAGGGTCCCTGTCCTGCTCCTTTGGACAAGACAGGGCGTTCTTGGCCCATTGCTGCCCCCCTGTGGCGTCATACCTTATATCCTCAGGCCGGCAAACTTTTCAACTGCAAACTTCAAAATTTAGAGCCTGCTGAGTCCTCAAAGAGCCTAGGGTGAGGACAGAGAGACAAAGAGGAGTCAATGATTTGCTCAAGGTCCCAGCTGGCACACTGGGGAGTGCCCTGCCTCACAGCTGAGCCCCAAGGACTGGGGGACCTCAGGTCTCCAGCCAAGAAGGGCAGCTTAGCCTCAAACTACCCCCTTCCAGAAGAGAGAAACTGAGCCCTGCTGTGTGCTATGACAGTTAGACTAGTCACAAGGACAACTATCCCCTTTTACAAATAAGTCTGTGGCCTGACAAAAGTAGGCTTACCCAGGTCTCCTTCCTCCTGGTCTATAGGAGATCATTGGAAATGCACAGGACACTTCTGGTTGTCACAATGATTGGGGGACACTCCTGGCACTCAGTGGATGGAGTGAGGGATATCAAACATCTGGAATACATAGGACAGTCCTACCCAATGATGAATCAGCTCAAAAACAATGCCAGTGCCACCCCCACTGAGAAACACTATGCCCAGGGTTCAAATCTTGGCTCAGCCCTTCCATCCACACAGCCCCCCCTCAACCCCCTTGGCCTCCAGTATTGCCTTCAGGGCAGGCAGGAGGCAATGGACAGAGGAGTGCTTAACATGGGGCCCAGGCAGGAAGGTGTGGGCTTTTCTGAGCAGGAGGAAGGCAAGGCCTCTTGGTGTTATACTGCCACCTGCTATAGATACTCTTAGCCCAGGAAATGGCCCAGCCTTGTCTGACTTCCAACTGTATTGCCTCTTGACCCTGGATGTCCCTGGAGCAGGTAAGATGTTAGCTGGGCCCAGCTACAGCCTTCTCACCCTCTACCCCAAGGCAGGAAAAATCCCTGAGCCAACATGAATTCCCTGAGCTGCCCTGGGCCACACACCTGTGGCTGGAGTTTGGGTTGCAAGACAGGGCTGAGGATGGGCCCCAAACAGGACTCTCAGACTCCCCTCTACACACACACACACACACACGTTATGTTACATTAAAAGCTGGAACTGCAGAGCATAGAAGCACCATGGGTCTCTCCACCAAAGAAGAGAAGCCAACACACTGAGAAAGCAGGTGACCACCGTCCCACTCACACACACAGGGTCTATAGGACCTTGATGCTCAGAAAAGAAGTACAGGCCACAAGCAACTAACCTCCCCGTTAATTCGGGAGGAATGTTTTCAATAATCATCTAAAAGGTTCAATTCGGCTTTACAATTGAAATTCCATTCAGTTCGGGAAGATGAAAAAGTTCTATTGCATGGATGGTGGTGATGGTTGCACAACAATGTATTTTTGCCACTGAATTGTATCTTTAAAAATGGCTAAAATGGTAAATTCTGTTATATATATTTTACCACAATAAATAAAAGTAAGAAATTCCAAATGTCCTTTAATACATGCCTTAAGCATTTTCCAATTTTATTGGGAAGAAGAAACCAGAATGAGGGAATGCCACAGAGGACTGGGAATCATGACAAGGTAGACAGAAAAGGAGGGACAAGCAGGAGCCTCCCCTCCCCACACCTGCACAGGCTGCAGCCCCAGGCCCTTGCTCTAGTGTCCATCAGGGCAGAAAGTCCCAGTGTCCCACCCCAGGAGGGGTATCTCCCTGATATCCCAGCTCCCAGCCCTTTGGAGGCCTTTTCTTCTCACTCCCTGGGCTGGAAGTCAAAGAGACACCAGTTGGAGTCCAGCCTCTGCAGCAGACTTGCTGTGTCTGACGCCAAAGCCCTTTCCCTTTCTGGGCTTCAGTGTCCTGGACATGTACAACAGGGCTCAGGAGGCTTCCCAACACTCTTCCTGCCTAAACATTGCATGATTCTCTTAATTGATATATCTCATGTTTACTCTGCCTGGATTCTAGCAGAAACCTTGGTGTCCTGAAGGTCGAGCCCACGGCGATCTCCTTGGCCAGCCCCAGCAGTGGTCCTGTGCTTCTTCCCATTCAGCGGGCTGGGAAGACCACAGGTCCTGCCCACGCACAGCAATCGCTTCTCCTGCTCTGACGCCCCTGCTGTGTACCGGGCCCTGGGCTGGGCGCCAGTCACACGCTCCTACTTCACCTTTAAGGTGCATCCCATTTTATGCACGGGGAAGGTGACTCCAAGACTCAGCCTGGCTCGGGCAAGGCCTGCGGAGCTCAGAAACGCGCTTGGGTGCCGGGGGCAGCGCGAGGTCACCGGGGACCCTTCCCTGGAAGGAAAACCAGAGCGGCCTGGAGGGTGAGGCCGGGGTGCGTCCTGGCACGAACGCCGGGGTAGCACTCGGCAGGGCGAGCACAAACCCAGCTCCTGCGCGCGACTGCCAGATTGCGGCTCGGAAGCTGGGAGACCGCCAGGCTCGTTTGCCAAATGAATAAATGAACGACAGCAAAACGGGCCAAGTGGGGGCGGGCCCGAGGGCGAGCTGGCGGCCAAAGTCGCGATCGGGCCGGGGCGGGGCCTTGAGGCCGGGCCCGCGCGGCGGCGTCTCCGCGGCGCGAGGCGGCTCCCTGGCGGCCGGCGCCATGGCCGCGGAACGCCGCGGGAAGGCAGACACCCTTGCCCTGCGGCGGCGGCTTCTCAGGTACCCGGGCGGCGGCGGCGGCGGCGGCGGCGCGGGGAGGTGCGCGCACGGCGCACGCGCGTCCGACGCGGAGCCCGGGGAGCCCCGGCTGGGCCCGGCCGCGGCTCCACGGGCCCCGGCGGCTGGCGGCGCGCGGCGCGGCCTCCCCTGCAGCGCCGACTCTCGCCGCCCCTCGGCCCGCGAGTCCACCTCGCCCGCGCCGCGGCCCGGGCCTGGCAGCCTCGCTTGGCTGCCTTGGCCCGCGGGAGAAGGCCTTTGCCCTGGCGCCTGGGAGGGCTGTGGCCTGTCAGCAGGACCTGGGCCTGGCTTGAGAGTGACCCGGGAAGGGGCTGAAAGTTCAGATGAGGGTTGGGGGTGGGGGAGTCACCGCAGCCTTAGAGAAAGTCTCCACTTGACCCATGAGAGGGGCACTGGGGGGACATGGGGACGGGTGGAGCAGCCTCCCGCGAAAGCTCAGGGCGGGCACCCAGCAGGGGCAGCAAGACCGCTTAGCTGGCCAGGAGCGCTTAGGGCTGAGAGCCAGCCCCCTAATGTGGGTGCCCTGCATCCCAGCACAGAAACACGGCCTTCCAGAGCCTTCGTGGGTCTGGGACCCACCTTTTCCCAGGATACAAGGGACTGATGTGGGCACGTGCCGAATGAGCAAGGCCACAGAGGCATGAAATGACTTAAGAAACAATCTGAAGTTTCAGCAACTTCTTACCACTTCCGTTTCCTCCTTTGCGGCCACATAGGGAGACTGGAGGCAGGGAAGCAGCACCTTGCCCTTCAAGCTTTTGTCCCTTCCACAAACTGGGAAGGGGTGGGGAGGCCTGTGATGGGTGGAATTCTCCCTCCCGGTTTTCAGACATGGCTGTCCATTCCTTGACTGTCCCCACAGCTCTTCCTGCAGACTCTTTTTCCCTGAGGATCCTGTTAAGATCATCCGGGGCCATGGGCAATACATGTATGATGAACAGGGGGCAGAGTACCTCGACTGTGTCAACAATGTGGCTCATGGTCAGTATCACGGGTAGGAGAGGAAGCCAAGGCTGTGAACCTGTCCCAGGGTGACCCTGAGGTTGCAGAGAAGTGTGGAGAAGCTTGGTTGAGCTGAGGCACCATCCGTGTGCAGAGGAGGCCCAGTCTTTGTGATGTAGCTGTAGAAGTCTCCAAGCCGGAGCTGTGCTAAACCAGGAAGAAGTCAGAGATCTAGGTCTATGGGACCAGTTCCACTCAGGACTGATGACGAGCTCAGAGGGTGGCAAACAGCCCAGCTATGACCAGCAACACAGCATGTTGGCGGTGTCATGGCAGGGCTTCAGCCCTACTGACCATCTCAGGTGCTGGGCAAGGAAACTGAAGTAGGAACTCAGTCATGCGGACGGGGCTGCCAGAGCTGATGGAAGGAAAGGGAGGCCATGACTCAGCAGAGGTTCAAAGCAGGGGCTCTAGTCCGAGATAGCTTGGGCTCAGATCCCTGCCTTCCACCTAGTGACTTTGTGGTCTTGGGCAAGTTACTTAATTCTCTGTGCCTCAGTTTGTTCATCTGTAAAATAGACATGATAATACTAGGTACCAACCTCAAGGTGTTTTGGAGAATTAAGTGTGTTAATTCATGTAACTTGCTTTGAATGTGCCTGGCACATAGTGAGGTCTCAATCCGTGTTCCCTGTTATCTTTATCCTTGACCTCTGGCACTCAAGATGACCTCCAACCCCCACTGGCGGGTGAAGTCAAACCCATTGATAGTCACCTCCCACCCCCTGCCTTTGTCAAGCAGAAGGCCTCAAAAGGCCTCCTTAATGACATGTGGTTTCTGCCAGAGAATCTTTTCCTTCTGCCAGAATCTCAGGGACTCCTTCCTAGATCTCCCTTTCCAGAACTGGCATTTCTCTCTCCCCACTCTGTCTTGAGACTCCCCTTGCTACCTCTCTCTCCTTCCCTGTGTCTCCTGGCAGGGTTTACAGCCTGGGGCTGGGGGAGGCCTGGTGGGACTGGCTGAGCAGAGTGGCCATGTGATGGAGGTGGCCCTCTTCCAGTTGGGCACTGCCACCCTGTCGTGGTCCAAGCAGCACATGAACAGAACCAGGTGCTCAACACCAACAGCCGATACCTGCACGACAACATCGTGGATTACGCTCAGAGGCTGTCAGAGACCCTGCCAGAGAAGCTCTGTGTGTTTTATTTCCTGAATTCTGGGTAAGTGGACTGACGCCAGCCCCCAGCAAGAGGTTGAGACTACGAAGAAGAGAGTTTATGCAAACATGGGCCCAGCGTAGTGTAGCCGGCCAAGTGTGGACTTCAGGAAGAGGCAGCCCTCATGGCACCAGGATCCTGCATGTCCCAGCTGTGGGCCCTGGTGCTTTTTCTGTCGGATCCAGTTTCCTTGTCTCTTAGCAAAGGATGCCATTCCCTCCCTTCCAGGATCATTGTTGGGGCTTAACGAGGTAATACGTTCCTTTATTTCTGCCTTATGGATACAGTCAGAATTCCTGCCGTCAGGTTGCTCAGTAAGGAGCAAAAACATCAAGAGATTTTTCAAAGAAATACAGAATCACAAAGAGGGGCTATTGTCTGGAGGAAAGTACAGGGTACAGTGAGGCCTAGAGATACTGGGGGCACCTGATCTGTTCTGGGAGCATCAGGGAAGCCTTCTCTGAAGAAATGATGTTAAGCTAAGAGCTGACTAGGAGATAACTAGGAGAGGAAGAAGGAAAGGTGCTGCCAGCTCCATCGGATGTACTCTTGTCAAGGTTGGTCACCACAAGGAACAGCCTGTGCAAAGGCCCTATAGCAGGAAGGGCCATGGTACCCTGGCTCACTTGAACTGAAAGAAGGCTGGCAAGGGAGAGGGGAGGATGTGAGCTAACACTGGGGAGGGGGGCAGAACCCATCACCCAGGGCCTTATCTCCAAGTGAGGAAGCTGTCTTTATCCTAAGAGCGCTGGGACGCCATTGGAGGGCTTTAATCATGGAAGTGATGCGGGCAGGGGGAGGGCAAGAATAGACACTGTTAGTTGCCAGTTCAGCGGCCAGGTAAAAGGTAATGGTAGCTCACACTGGGAGTAGCAGCAGAAACAAATGGGCAGATGATCACAGCATATCTGGGAGGGAACATTCCAACAAATCACAGGTGGTGGCATTTAGATTATAGTCAAAATTGTTACTCTCATTGCTGTTGGCGTAGTACATTCATTAATCCCCCAAATAATTTCTAGGAAGTAGAATTTACCATCTTCATTTTATAGATAAGGAAACAACAGTTCAAAGGGAGGAACTGGCTTGCCCAAGGTCACCCACCTAGGATATGGTGGGGCCAGAACTGTAACTTCACTGGGGACAGCAGGGAGCTGGGCCGAGGAGCCGGTGCTTCCTTAGCAGTGGAGGAAGGGACGTTCTTGCTGGCTGACTCCACCACATTTATCCTGTGTGGATTCCAGTGACTTCCATGTTGTCAAACCTAGGAATCTCTTTGCTATCTTGTCTTACTGTGTCTCTCAGCAGTAACTGACAGAGTGAGCACTCTCTGGAAATGCTTTCTCCTCTTGCTCCCAGGGCACGTGCCGTCCTGGATCTCTGCAGCTGCTCTGGCCACTCCTCTGAGTCTCCTTTGCCCATTCCTCCTCCTCTGTTCCTCGGGGCTGGTCCTGGGCCATTTTTCTCTCTGAGCCCTCTCCTTATGTGATCTCATCCCTTCCCTTGGTATTGTTAAACACCATATGTTGGTGACTCCCAAATTTATGTGTCAAGCCCAGATGCTTCCCGTATGTTCCAGACTCAAGGTTCTAAGTGTCCTTGTGGCATCTGATAAACATCTCCAACTTCACGTGTCCAAAAAACAAGCAAGAGCTGATGGTCTCCCACCAACACCCAGTGTGGGACCAGGGCATTGTTCTCCCTGACATTCCCGGGCACCTACCCTGGAGCTGCCCAAGAAGACCATCCACCTCCCACCCCCCCACCCATCCTGCCTCAGTAAGGTCATCACCGTCTACATCTCTGCTCAAGGCAGAAGCCACACACACCCACACAGTCCCGCATCAGTCCTGCCTCGTGGGTCTCCAGGATGTCTCTTAACTCCACCCACCTCTCTTTGTCTCCGTGGCACCACCTGCTGTCACCTGGCGTCCTCCTCTCAGGTCTTCCCATTCCGCTTTCATTCCCTTCTACTTGGTTAGACACAGCCACAGGCTCCCTCCTAAAATGGGAGCTGAGTCCTTTCTCAGACTGACACTCTCCAGTAGCATCACAGGGCACTGAGAAGAAAAGCTGGGCCCCTTCCCAGCCCTGTGAGTGGCCCCTGCGTGTCCCCACTTCCTGCCCTGTTCTCCTTGGGCTCTGGCCTCACTTGTCTTCTCTTGGTTTCTGGAGCACGCTGAGCTCTTCTCCTCCACGGGGCCTTTGTGCGCACTGCTCCCTCTGCCTGGAAACTTCTCCCTCAGGGCTCAGTGCTGGTGTTAGCTCCTCGTAGAGGCCTTCCCTGACCCTGTATGTTGGTCTGCTAGGGCCACCATAACAAAATACACAGACTGGGTGGCTTAAACAACAGAAATTTATTTTCTCACAGTTCTGGAGGCTCAAAGTCCAAGGTCAAGGTGTCAGCAGGTTCGGTTTCTTTTAAGGCCTCCTCTCCTTGGCTCACAGATGCCGCCTTCTTGCTGCGTCTTCACGTGGCCTTTCTTCCATGTGCACATGCCCCTGCTGTTCCTTTGTGTGTCCAGGTTTCCCTGTGGATGAAGGCCCACCCAATGACCTTGTTTTAACTTAATCACCTCTTTAAAGGCCTTATCTCCAAATACAGTCACACACACAGGCCATTCTGAGGTACTGGGGGTTAGGGCTTCAACATAAGTTTTGGGGAAACAAAATTCAGTCCTAACACCCCCCTGCCTAACCTCCTCTGGTTCTTCTCCCTTGGCACCGTGTATGTATCCATTGTCACACTTATCAAAATGATCAGTCTTTCTTTGTTTTTTGGCTTTCATGACACATACTAGAATGTAAGTTTCAGGAGGGCCAGGGCCTGTCTGTTTTACCTGCTGTTTTTGCCCCCAGCTCCTAGCACATAGGAGGCATTTGCTATTTACTGAGTGAATAAGCAAATGATTATCTGAGTGATGTCTGAGAATCTTCTTGCCTCTGGAAGGGCTCCTGCCCTCAGGGTGTCTCTGTGGGAAGCTCCTGGACACCTGTCTGAGCTGTGCCCACCTTCTTGGTCATAGGTCAGAAGCCAACGACCTGGCCCTGAGGCTGGCTCGCCGGTACACGGGACATCAGGATGTGGTGGTGTTAGACCAGTAAGTACGACTCACAGCCCTGCCACTTCCAGAAGCCTAGGCCACAGGCTTACTGGGGACCAGTGAGGCGGCCTTGCAGGAGTGTTGCTGACTCCAAGGCCCATGCTCTTTCCCAGCCCACGGACTCGGGGGCTGTGTCAGAAGAGTTGGCCTCCCCCATGCCTTCGGAGGTGGGTCAGTAGTCAGGGCCAGGCCAGGGTGTGTGTGCTACCTGGGCCTGAGCCCACCTCCCATCCTCCCCAGTGCTTACCACGGTCATCTGAGCTCCCTGATTGACATCAGTCCCTACAAATTCCGCGACCTGGATGGCCAGAAGGAGTGGGTCCATGTGGTATGCACTGCCCAAGTCGGCAACAGGTCGGTGCCCGCCCCCAAGCCTGGATGACATGGTGCTGTTGGTCCCCACAGGCACCTCTCCCAGACACCTACCGAGGCCCCTACCGGGAGGACCACCCCAATCCAGCTGTGGCCTATGCCAATGAGGTGAAACACGTGGTCAGCAGTGCACAGGAGAAGGGCAGGAAGGTAACCATATCCGTACCTGTCCAGTTCAGCAAAGAGTGAATGTCACCTCCATTGTCACTTCCAGTGTGCCAGATGCTGGGAACCCAGAGAGAAAGCAGACCAAGGCCCTGACCTCTAGGACTCGAGTAGGGAGTTGGAGTGGAAGGGAGTAAAGTGCTCAGCAGAGGGTTGTAGTACACCAGCGAGAGCCCGGGCAGAGATACGCTGTGGGCCTTTCATAGGCAACCAGGGCCCAGGCGGACTGGTGTGGGTGTGGGTGTGGAGGAGGTGCCACCTGACCGTGGCAGTGAAGAGTAGGGTTGGCCACTCCCAGGAGGTGGGGAGTGGCAGAGGAAAGCCATCCTGAACAGATGGTCTGCACAGAGGTGAGGAACCACGTGAGTGTGTGGCCAGGCCGAGGGGTCGGGAGACGAGCCTGGAGTAGGCAGGACCCGTAGGACCCAGTGCTGTGATGAGCAGCTGGCTCTGCCCTGGAGGCCATGGGAACCACTGCAGGTCTTAAGCCCCAGTGGCAGGGCTGGGCTGCTGTCTCACTGCGGGCTGTGTGGATGATGGATTTGAACAGGGCAGCCTGAGGGCAGGTGACAATGAGGAGGCTGTTAGGCCCCAAGTGAGCCATGGAGAGGGAGGCCTACTGGGGCAGTGTGGTGGAGGGGCAGAGATAGGAGAGGTGCGTCACCCACGATAACAGTAAACAGAGGCTGTTAGCGACTGGCGGAGGGCTCTCTGGAGGGCTTCACTGACGGAGTGGTAGAGCCAAACACAGGGTGTATGACGAGGAAGGGCAGGCTGTGGGGCTGGAAAGGCTGGCAGACCCGACCAGGGAAGCCAGGCCTATGTGTTTCAGAGGCTCTGGAGCCACTTCCATAAAACCTAAAAAGAAAATTTCTCTGGTCACAACAGGGGTAGGGGACCAGTTTCCCATCCCATCAGCCCTTCCCTTGCCCTAGCAGTGGCTTCCGAAGCAGCTCTAAGGCAGAACACACTTGGGAAGTTATTGCAGTAAGCAAAAGGTGTCACTGGAGGGTTTTAAACAGAACAGAGGTGTCACCCTGGTTGCCCCGCGGCAGATGGGCTGGAAGAGGTGTCCAGACAGAAGGCATCTGCAGGAGGCAAGACATGCAGGTCTGCCGGGAGACAGGTGTATCCAGGCAGAGGGGAAGGATTGGGTTCAGAGAAGTGGGCTCTGCTGACTTGATGGGATGCAGGAGGGAGGGGCATGGTGCTGGTCACCAGAGAGGGGACAGGGAAGGAATAGGTTTATGGCAAAGAAATCAGTGAATTTAGTTTGGAGCATGCCAAGTAAGTACAAGCAGTCTAGAGGCATCCAGGTGGTAAGAGTTGGTTTGAGGCCTGAAAGAAAACTGAGTCACAAATCCTCAGATGTGACATGGAGCCCAAAGTAGGGGCACAGCAATGATGATGACTTGTCCTGCTTGACCAGCTCCAAGCCAGCACTAGCTTGGTGCGCCAAGCTGGTCACCCCGCACCTCTGTGGTAATGTTCCCGACGTCCATCTCATCCACAGATCGCAGCCTTCTTTGCCGAGTCTCTGCCCAGTGTGGGAGGGCAGATCATCCCCCCTGCTGGCTACTTCTCCCAAGTGGCAGAGTGAGTAGGTAGTCTGCCCTAGGGAGGGCAGGGCTGTAATGGGGTTTCCCAACCTCTCTTCCAATCCAAATCCCAACTCAGCCTGGCCTGCTAGCCAGAATTTTGAGACAAAACCCTTAAAGAAATAATGGCCCAGAGAAGGCCAGCCATTTGCCCAAGACCCCCCACCTTACTGCTGGCAGAGCCAGGATTCAAAGCCCCAAGACCTCATGACTCCTGGTCCAATCTCCCTCCCCACAGACCCCCGTCAGCCATCTGTCCTCTGCCACAGGCACATCCACAGGGCCGGAGGGGTCTTTGTCGCAGACGAAATCCAGGTTGGCTTTGGCCGAGTAGGCAAGCACTTCTGGGCCTTCCAGCTGCAGGGGGAAGACTTTGTCCCTGACATTGTTACCATGGGCAAGTCCATTGGCAACGGCCATCCTATTGCCTGTGTGGCCACAACCCAGCCTGTGGCAAGGGCATTTGAAGCCACCGGTGTCGAGTACTTCAACACGGTGAGTGAAGGCTCCAGAATAAGGGAGCAACATAGGTTCTGATGGGCCCAGGAGATCAGCCCGTCCTTAGTCAGCAAAGGCCCCAGGACCGGCACTGTGGCCAGCGTAAAGACCCAAGATGCTGTCCTTGGAGAGGTTACAGCCAGGTCAATAAAAAAACATAAAACATCTTTAAAAATTACTGTCAATCCAAAAGCTGTCACAAAAGACCACATCTTACAAAATATACAGAAAGAATACAAGAGTCCTCCTTCCAGCAGAAGCTGCCAGTGTGTGCCAGGCCCCGTATCAGGTACTAGGACTCTGGAGCTGATTAAGATACCTCAGGAGCTTGGTCTGTTTGTGTAATAAACATGTCAGGATTTGGTAAGATGGATAGAGAAGGCAGAGAAGGTCATTAAAGGTGAGGGAAGTGACACTTTGGCTGGTGCTTTTCAGCAAACCGTCACTCTTTGCCCAGGTGACACATACACAGAGCCCCAGGCTCACAAACACATGGTCACGATAGCGTGGAGGACGATTTAGTGGAAGTAGTGTGTTCACGGTTCTGGGAGAGCATGAGGAACACCCCAGGCGGGAGGTGGGTGAGGCAGTGCGAGACAGGCATTGCGGGCTTCATGTAGAAGGTGAGACCAGAGATGAGTGGAAGGGTGAGCAGGAATTAGCCATGTGAAGAGGAAGGAGTGTGTTGTGTCTGGTGAGAGACAAATGACCCAGTGGAGTATGATCCTGAACTTTTGTTTATTTCTTTGTTTTACTTGACCCTCAAGTGTACATAATTGGATTAAATATAATACTTGGTAATGAAAGACTCCCATCAACTGGCTCTGCATAGCCTCTTCCAGTTAATCAGTCAATTAACTTTTATGAATGTTGTAAGCACCCGTGAAGCCATCATCGCAAATAAAAGTTTGGACCTTGATAGTAACCTGCATCTATCCATATGTGTGCCCCACCCCTCTCTCACTGCCTCCCTCACCCAGGTCACCATCACTCTGAATCCCATGTGCATTATTTATTTCAGTTGTGTTTTGAATTTATATGAAGTCTATCATGCTGTATGTATTCTTTGGGGATTTATTTTTTTTCACCTAACATTATATTACTGAGAATCATTCATATTGCTTGTCACTGAAGTCCATTTACTTTGACTGCCTTGTAATATTCCATTATGTAAACGTCCCACAGTTTACTCATCCACTCCTGTTGATGTGCTTTGAGGTTGTTCCATATTTTCTGCAATTATGAACAGTGCTGCTATGAACAATTTTTATAAGTCACTGTTGTACATGTGGAAGAGTTTTTCTTAGGACTGTACCTAAGAGTACAGTTGCTGGCTCATATGGTGTGTGTTCACCCTTAATTTTAAGAGGTAATAACATCTGTGTTCCAAAATAGTTCACAAATTAACACCCCTCATCAGCAATGTGTATGCTCTTCAACACCTTTTGATTTTTGTCAGTCAAGTGGAATATAAAATAGTAGCTCATATGGCCTTGATATGCTGTTCCCTGGTTTCACATTATGCGAATCATCTCTTCATGTGTTTATTAGCCATGTTTCCTCGTCTGTGAAATGCCTGTTTGTATCTTTTGCCCATTTTTCAATTGAGTTACAAGTGCTTTTCTTATTTATTTGTGAGAGTTTTGTCTGTGTGTGTTGTTTATATGCATATTACCGACACATACATATCTATATATTCTTGATACTAATCCTTTTTTGCACAAGTTGTGTATATTGTGAATATGTCCATCCAGTTTATAACGTGTCTTTTCACTCCCTTTACATATTTGTGATGAACCAAAATTTTAAATGTTAACGTCGTCGACTCTATCATTCTTTTATGGACAATGTTTTCACATATTGTTTAAGATCTCTCTCCCTACTCCAAGGTATAAAATATATTCATCTATATTTTTGACACATAGGTCCTTAATCCATCTGGAGTTGATTTTTGTATATGGTGTGAATCAGGAATCCAGTTTCATCCTTTCTACATATAATACCAAGTTTTTCTCAAAATTTTTTTCAGCTCCCTTTATTCTCCACTGATCGGACATGCCACCTATGTTATATAACCGAAGTTCATACATAAGTGGGTCTGTCTGGGGCTGTTATTTCTACTCTTTTGGTTAATTTGTCTATCTGTCCCTATAACATATTCCTTTACTACTAGAGCTTCATAACAGGTTCTGTTATCTGGTAGAAAAAGTCCTTTTTCACCTGTTTTTCTTGTTCAAAAGAGTTCTGACTATTCCTGCCCCTTTTCTCTTTCATTTAAATTTTAGAGTCATCTTTAAACATTTTATGAAAAACCGTGTTGGGATTTTGATAGGGAAATTGCTTGTTCTATAAATCATTTGAGGAGAATTGATTTATTTACAATACTGAATCTTCCTATCCATGAATGTGGTATATCTCTCCATGTTTTATAATTTTTCCTATAAAAATCATGCACATGATTACATTTATTCCTAGATATTTGATATTCTCTATTGTAAATGTGCTTTCTTCACATGTCTATTGTTTGCTGCTATGTATAAAATATGGACTTTTGTATATTAATCTTATATCCATCTCCTTGCTAAACTCTTCTGTTATTTCTGATAATTTATAGGCAGATTTGTTTTGGTTGTTTTTGTCTATACAGGCATATCATCTCCAAATAATGGCAGCTGTTTTGTTACACTGGATGAGTGATACTTCCAGTACAGAGCTGAATACAAGTGGTAACAGTGGACATACTTGTCTAGTTTATGGGAATGCTGATAATATTTGTCATTTAGGATGATGTTTATTCTACGTTTTTACTAGATATTCTTTATCAGGTTAAGAAAATTTCCTTCTATTTCTAATGTGCTAAGATATTTTAGTATGAATAGGAGTTGAATTTTATCCTGTTCTTTTTATGCATCTATTGAAGCCTTGTAGAATGAGTTGGGAAGTATTTTTTCTTTTCCTTTTACATAAAATTGGGATGATCTGTCCTTTGAAAGTTTGTTAAAAATTCACCTCTAAAGCCATGTGGCCCTTGTGTTTTCTTTGTGGGAAGATATTTTATTGCTGCTTCAATTTCTTTAAAAGTTATGTTTTAGTCAGTTTGGGCTGCTATAACAAAATACCATAGATTATAAACAACAGATTTATTTCTCACAGTTCAGGAGGCTGCAAATCTAAGATCAGAGTGCCAGCATGGTCAGGTTCTTGTGGGAGTCCTCTTCTGGGTTGCAGACTGCCAGCTTCTCACTGTACCCTGGAAAGGTGGAAAGGGTGAGAGAGCTCTCTGGGGTCCCTTTTATAAAGGCCTAATTCCATTCATGAAGGCTCTACTCACATGACCTAACAACTTCCTAAAGGCCCTGCCTCTTAATACCATCACTTTGGAGATCAGGATTTCAACATATCAGTTTTGGGGGCACACAAACATTCAATCCATTACAAGTTATATAGGAGTCTTAAAGTTTTCATTATATTTCTCTGCCTCTTTCTGTCATCTTCTTCTGGGACTCCATTTGCATACGTTGGTATGCTTGATTGTGTCCACAGGTCTCTAAAGCTCTTTTCTTTTTTGTTTTTTTGGGGTATTTTTGGAGACAGAATTTTGCTGTGTTGCCCAGGCTGGAGTGTAAGCATGATTATTGCACACTGCAGCCTTAAACTCTTGGGTTCAAGGGATCCTCCCACCCCAGTCTCCCAAGTAGCTGGGACTGTAGGTGGAAGCCACCACAGCCAGCTTATTCATTTTTCTTCAGTCTCCTTCTGGTCTTCAGACTGGACAATCTCAACTGATATACCTTGAAGTTTGCTGATTCTTTCATCTGCCAGCTCAAATCTGCTGTTGAGCCTCTCTGGTGAATTTCTCATTTCAGTTATTGTGCTTTTCAATTCCAGGTTTTCTGTTTGGTTCTTTTAAATAATTTCTCTCTCCTTATCATTAGTCTCTATTTTGGTGAGACATCATTTTCGTGATTCACTTTAATTTTTTAGATATAGTTTCCTTTAGTTCTTTTAACATGTTTATAACATCTGATTTAAAGTCTTTGTCCAAGAAGGTCAATGTCTAGTCCTCCTCCAGGACAGATCTCATTGGTTGCTTTTTTCCCCTGTATATGGGCCATGCTTCTTTCTTTGGGTGTTTTATAATTTTCTGTTGAAAACTGGACATTTTAAATAACATAATGTGTTCGGAAGTCATATATTCTCCTCCCTCCCCATGACTTGTTGTTGCTTTTTTTGTTGTTTGTTTAGTGCCATTTCTGAACTAATTCTGTAAAGTCTGTGTTCTTTGTCATGTGTGGCTACTCTAGTCTCTACTTGGTTAGCTTAGTGGTCATCTAATGATTGGACAGAGAGCTCCTTAATTACCTTGAACCAGTAACTCCCTCAGCCAGGAGTTTATAACTCACCTTAGCCTTTACTTCCTCATTCTGCAGAGCCTCAAGAGAACCAATAGTGACAGCTCAGGGCTTTTCGGGTCTTTTCTGAGTGCACACAGGACTGAGTGTGAGCATGTGCATAGGAACGGCCTTCTAGACTCCCAGGAATATATCAGAGCCTTTCAAAGCCCCTTGTAGACATCTCATAGTGACAGAAAGTAGGTCAGTGGTTGCCTGGGGCCAGTAGTAGGGTGGGTGCACAAGGAACTGTGGAGAGTGATGGAAACACTCTGTAGTTTCATTGCGAGGGAGGTTCCACAAGTATATATATTTGTCACATCACACTGAACTTTACACTTTAAATATATACAATTTGGGGTTGGGATCTTTTTTGCTCAGACCTTACAGGGATGAATAACATATACAGTTTATTATATGTAAATTATACCTCAATAAAGTTGATTTTTTTTTCTTTTTTTAACTTCACATTGGATTTGTCTAAGAGCCATAAAGTTGATTTTTTTTAAAAAGATGTAGTTTAGAAACAAACAAACAAAACCTGATCTGCAGGAGACACCTGCTCCTGATCCTCTAAAACACAGGTCCTGATACAGATGCCTACAGGATGGGGGGAGGGAAATGAGGGAAGCTCGGGTGTCTGTAGGGAGCAGGCCAGGTTTGGTTTAATTCACAAATACAGATTTGTGTGTGTGAAGTCTTTCATTTTAAATTGTTAGCACCTAATTCATAACTTTAAAATAATGCCATATAAACCAAACAACATGAGTCCACGGGCCCGACGTGGCTCCCAGGCTCCTAAAATCTGCCCTGGCAGTGCCATGAACTCATACCACACGGAGTGGCTTCCCTGGGGGGTTCTGGCATGCTGCTCCTGACCCTCCTTGAAGGAGGAGATGGGAACTGGTCCATTGCTATGGGTCTGGGCCCAGCCAGTGGGATGGGGCCCCGAAGCCTTTCTCGGCAAAGACTAGCTCTGCAGGAATGCACGGTACACCCTCTCCTCAGATTCTGCATCTTCTTGGGGCTCCTACTGCACCCCTGGGGATATCTGACCTGGGTTACAGTCACATGAGCACCTGGAAAGCCAGGACAGCCCATGGGGACCCCAAGAGAACCCCATTTACTGCCAATGATGAGGAGCCCAAGGGGTTCTGGCCCTGTGCTCTTGACACTGCCCTTGGAGTATGTGTGGCAGTTCTGCTGCCCTGTTCCTCCCTGGGGCTTGGCCCACTTGCTCTGTTGGGTGTCTGACATGTCCTTTGTCCCTGGCTCAGTTTGGGGGAAGCCCGGTGTCCTGCGCCGTGGGGCTGGCCGTCCTGGACGTTTTAGAGAAGGAGCAGCTCCAGGCTCATGCCGCCCATGTGGGCAGCTTCCTGATGGAGCTCCTCCGGCAGCAAAAAGCCAAACATCCCATCATCGGGGACATCAGGTGAGGCTCTGGGGGCAGTAGTCACCGCCTACCTGCCATGTATCATTTTCTTCTCTCACCTCTAACAACCTGGAATGGTGGGAATTTTTGTGTCCACTTTCCAGAGAAGGAACTGAAATACTGAGAGGTGCTTTTGCCCAAAATTGTACTTCTAGGGAGGGGAAAAGCCAGGATACAACCTGAGCTCTGACCCCCAACCTCTTTCCTCTGTCCACACCAAGGACCCCTCCATATCCCAGTTACTTCTTGAAACTATTTTCACCACTCTCCAGGGGTTCCTCCTGCTCTCACCCTCCCCAGGAGGCACAGGGCAGAGCCCTGGTGGGCTTTCCAAAGGAGGGGTTGGCCAAGGCAGCAGAGGGTGAGAGCAGGGACCATGGTCCTCAGGCCTGGCCCCCTGAGATGTCACCTTCCCCACCAGGGGTATTGGGCTCTTCATTGGTGTGGATCTGATCAAAGATGAGGCCACAAGGATGCCAGCAACGGAAGAGGCTGACTACTTGGTATCCAGGTATTTTTTCTTGAAACAAGTTGCCTTCTAGAGTAGGAGACACCACAGGTGCCTCTTTGAAAGCCTGGACCCTGAATGGGAAGGAACCTCCCTCCCACCTCCCCATCTGTCTTCCCCCTCTTTCCGTGCACTCTGAGCCAGACTTGACTGAAGGAGGGCAGCATCTGGGCCTGGAGCAGGGGTGGCTGATCAGCGGTTGTGGCGGTTCCATACACAGTGCCTGGCCACAAAGGCTTCAGATGAGGTACAGGCTGTTCCCAGCCCAGAGCGGCCTCCTCTGCTGAGAGTGCCAAAGCTAGCGGGTGCCCAATACCACCTTTCACAGGCTGAGGGCTGGAGAAGGGAAGCAGCTTCGGAGTCACACCCGGGAGCTGTGGCAGCACCAGATTCGGGGTTCCTATCCCCAGAGCCACCAGTTGGGATGGGCAGGACTCCTGTTCCTGGTGTGGGTGGAGGGTGTCTGGATGAATCAGCGTCTCATTAGGACTCCTTCTAGTTTATTATTCCCTCTACCTACATTCCCCATGCCTACCTCCTCCCTCACCACAGAAACCCCTTCTGGTGTTTGACATTGTGTCCTTATTCAAATTGTGAAACAGCATTATTTTGTGTTTTTAATTCACATAAAACAGTATTGATGCAAACCTCCCTCTGCACCATGTTTGAGACTGGCCCATCCTCAGGGGCCAGCTGGTCCCTGCCTTCTCTCTGCTGGTTAGTGACATGCACCAGCTCACCCACCCTTCGCAGGGAGCCTCAGGGATTCTGGACGGTGAGATGACATGAAGGAGCCAGACCCAGGCTAAGCCTCATCCCTCACCTCACAGCACTCGCGCTTGTTGCTGCAGTTCAGGGAGGAAACGGAACTTGGGGCAGGTGTTTCACCTGCAGTCCCCGTTATGTGACAGAGCTGGATTTGGCCCCAGGGCTGTCTGACTCCTAAGTCCAAGCTTTTCAGGCATGGTCATGGTCAGTGTTGTCAGTGCTGGAAAGACTGAGGACAATCCCCCACCCTGATAAGAAACAAGTGAATAAATAAAAGGAGCAGGAGTAGGAGCCAGAGAACGTACACAGCCACGGCAGACTCCTCTCAGTGTTTGGAGTACCGCACTTGACTGAAGGAGGGCAGCATCTGGTTAAAAGTGTAAATGTGGAATACTAAAAATGATTTAGGTACAAATGATAATGTTAAAGAAGGTAAAGTCATCTTCCTAAAAAGAACTGGAAGTCATAAATGAACAGTCCTCTGGGATTGCAAGATAACCTGCGGGCAGGGGTGTGGAAGGTACTGAAGCCAGTGAGGCCTACAAAGGGTTCATTATCCTATTGTTTGCAATGTGGACATTTTCCATATAAAGGAAACAATACACATCACATCAACCATATGTAAAAATGGGAAATGCAAGCGACTCTTGTTGCAGTGTAGTGTGGCCCTCTGGCCATTCTTGGCTTGCTTAAAGGGGCTCCAGGGACATGTGAGAGGAGGTACCTCTTCTGGGGGGCAGCAGGCTCAGGGCCAGGTGCAGTGCACCCCAGGTGGGGCCACTGGCACTGGGCCACAGGATGAGCAAGACTTCGGCAGGGGTGGCTGGTGCAGTGTCCCGGCAGGAGCTGGCCCGTGGAGGGCTCTGAGGGCAGTATGGCTGGAGCCCCAGGACAAAGGCCAAGGCCAGGCTGAGGGGAGGCCCTGAGGGCCATGTGAAGGGGTGTCCTGTCTTCATAGGTTGAAGGAGAACTACATTTTGCTGAGCACAGATGGCCCTGGGAGGAATGTCCTGAAGTTTAAGCCCCCAATGTGCTTCAGCCTGGACAATGCTCAACACGTGGTGGCAAAGCTGGATGCCATTCTGACTGGTGAGCTGAGAGCATGAGGAACAGCTGGCCATGTCTCTAGAACCTCCCAGCATGTACCAGGTAGGGGGTGAGAGCCCAACAGCTGGGGCAGGGAATCCTGGCTGGTGCAGGGAACAGTAAGTATAAGTGGAGCATGCCCTGCCTGGCCTGTACCTTTTCTATTCCTGAACCATCACCCAGGCTGCCTGGGCAGGCAGCACACAGCATGGGACCCGGGACAAGGGCAGCCGAGACCCCATTACTTGTGCTTACAGCCACCCTGGAATACAGGTTGGCAGGAGCTTCACTCTATACTTGGGGCTAGGGCCACCCTTTGGCTGCTCAGTGACTGAGACAAGATTTGCACCAGCAAGGACTGCTTGAATGCAAAATGAAATTCCTCCCCATGTTCCTAATCACATAGGACGGTCAGTCAGACCAGGGTCTCCCCTGAACCCACCTTTAAGGGAATCTCTTAATTACCAAACTGGACATGGCTGTGTGCAGAGCTCAGTGAGACCCCAAATAGACAAAATTGTATCATGGCAGGGACCAGATTTCCCTCCCACCTCTAGATACTCCACTGCCACCCACAGGTGGGCTTAACCCCAGGGCTCTAGAGCTGAGAGAGGCCCAATCCCTGCCAGATACCATTAGAGGTGGGGGGAGCAAAGGCTGGCCACACAGCAAGCTAGGGTTCCTGGACAGGGCCCGCAAGTCCTGGGAGAAGGGAGGGCTGACTCTGTGCTCTCAGGAAATTGTTTGTGGGTGAAGAAGGGTAGGGGTGGGACTGAAGGCAGCAGACGTCTTCAGCAGAGAAAGGTGATCCTTTATGGTCTTTTCCAGACATGGAAGAGAAAGTGAGAAGCTGTGAGACGCTGAGGCTCCAGCCCTGAGCCAGCCCTGCTCAGTCACGTGTCCTCCAGGTGAGTGGGCCTTGCTTCTTGCTCCAAGACCCAGAGCCGATTCCTTAACCATCAGCAGCCTCAGCAAGCTCAACCTTTTTTCTTCAAGACCATGTCCCCTTCCCAAAAGTTAGCTTCAGCTAACACTGGGAGGCTGCGGCTACCCAGACTGTTGTCTACTCACCCCACCAAAACGCTCAAGCTTGCACATGCTACCAGAAGCAGCCATTTCCTCCCTCACTCAACTCCTCCTAGGGGCGAGAATAAACAAAACTTGTGAGGCTGTGTCCACTTGGAGCCACCAGGCTTGAAGTGCTCAAATTCAGCCAGTTAATATCCCCTGCCAGAGCAGGCTTGCATGTGCCAGCCAGGAGGGGGCACTGCCATGTCCCTACTCAGCTGGCCCCTGACATTGCCCTAGTCTGAGTTCACACTGTCCTTGTTGGAGAGACAAAAAAACCTTTTTTATTGGTCAGTCCACATAGTTGGGTATTCCAAGGTGTCCCAGAGGCACCCTGCGCTGAGGGAAGCATGCCTGCTGGGCGCAGCAGCCCTCACCGTGCCATCTTCACCCCCAACAGCTGCCTTTTAGGAGCCATTCAAGGGGGCTTACATCCTGGGCAGGGCGGTCATTGAAGGCTACTTGAGGACGTGGAGCGTGTGGTTATGCCTGACAGGAACACTAAGTGGTAGCTCAAAAGATCAGTGGCCAGGTCCTTCTATCCAAGCTGCACCCCCACCACAGGGCCTGCAGCTGAAGAAGGCCCCAGTCCCAGGTCACCTGGCACCCCCCACTCTGGGCAAGAGGTCTCACACAGCAGATCCCACACTCACCCAGCCTTGGGGGTTTTTTAATTTTTATTTCAAAAGCTTGGATAGCTTCAATATCCAGGTCGTGGCAAAATCAGGACACGTGTAAAATACCTTACAATACATTAGATTCCCAAAAGGTACCAAAAAGTACAGTAAAATTAACACTTCCATTACAGGAAATGTATGACACAAATAATATAAAATTAAAAGGTGAAAAAAAGGTGACACTGGTTTCCTAAGATACAGTTTTCTCTTTACAACCAGGGTCCACAGGCCCAGGCTGCAGAGCGGCAGCAGAAAGCAGACCCTCCAATCTGGTTCTGTCTGGGTGACCTGGTAATAACATCAGCCCATAATGCCACTCTGGCCTCTGAGACACCACACACTGCCTAAAACAACTAGAGCTCTGGAAATAGTAAACAGGAGAGTGATTTCCAGGGGGCAAATTTTAAATAAGATGCACATGGGACAGGCCATAGAAAGTTTGCCAAGTTAAATTTGGTACATAATTGTGTTCACTCCATATCCAAACAAAGCCATGTGCGGTCAGTCGGTCGGTCGCTCGCTCGCTCCTGCCGCTGCCTCAGTATGGCTTGTAGTTATTCTGATGGCCACCACGTCGCTGGCTCTTGCCGTAGTTTGTGCTACCCTGACCTAGGGACAAAAACAATGGTAGCAGCTAGTACTTACTGAGCATTCACCCTGTGCCAGGCGCTTGACATGCATCTTCACAGTATCCTCGACTGCCCTGGTCCGGCAGGGATTACCTTCCCCACCTTACTAAGGCCCACAAGCTAGAGCTCAAAACCAGGTAGCTCCAGTGGCTGAGCCAGGCCTGTCTGACTCCAAAGCCCCTGCTGCCAGTGGCTCCTGTACTCTCTGTCCTGCCTCCCCTGGGTGGGTAAGCAAATGGGGCCTCCCTCTCTCCTACTTACTGTAGTCGTAGCCGGGGCCGTAGCCGTAATAGCCATAGGGCGAGTAGTCGTAGCCGCCATAGCTGGGCCCGTAGCCCTGCTGGTAGCCGTAGCCCTGGTTCCAGTAGTTGCCGTAGCCCTGATTCCAACTCTGACTCTGACCTGTGGGGGGAGCAGGGCACAGGGGCCCATGGACCATTTAGCACACGCAGGAGCTAGGATAGAGGAAATCCTGCCCTTTGGGTGGCGGGGTTACTATGGCAACTCAGGCAGAAACCAGGGACTGCTGTTCTGATGTAGAGGGCCCTGGGCCCAAGCCCTGCATCTGAGAGACCCAAGCAGAGGATCAGAGGCCAGGATGCTAACTCCACTCAGAGCAAAAAAGGCAGCTCACTTACTTAAATCACCCTCTGGTCAACCGTCCACCCTCCCTGGCAGCTTGGCCTTTAAAAAGATGCAGTTCAGGCTTTGGAGTCAGAGGGGCCTGGGATGGAAGGAGGTAAGCGCCTGGCACAGCTCTGCCCTATCTTTCTGCCCACTGCCCACAGGTGTGCCAGACTCAGAGGATACCACAGAGCCAAGACACCCTATCACGTTCCCTGCCCAGAGTGCACTGCAAATGCTCCCTTCTTGCCTTGGGCCCCCAAGCCACATGAGTGAGAAGAACAGGGCTCTTCCATTCCAAGGGGCAGCAGCGCAGCCTCAAGCACGCAGCCTTGACCCAGGAGAACCATGCCTACTCCTGCCTGCCCAGCCCTGCTGCACAGCACCAGAGGGAGCCCCAAAACAGGCATGGAAGGCTCCATGCAGGCAGGGAAACGGGACCCATCTTCATCCAGGTTCCACTCACCTCCACCGCCGCCACTGCCGCGGTTCCCCCGGTTGCGGTTTCCACGGCCCCCAGAGCCATACTGCTGCTGCTGATAGACCTCTTTGGGCTGGGCCACCTTGATTTCACACTAAAAGCCGAGAGGACAGCGGGTCAGGCCAGTGAGGCAGGCCTGTGGGGCAAGCTCAGGACAGGGACTGTGCATGAAGACATGCACTACAACAGTCAGACAGTAGATAAGGTCCATTTGCTCAAGAATAAACATGCTGGGGTGAGAGACCACATTTGCGCTAGCTCTTAGAATCACAACTAAAACCAAGGGCCTTTCTTATGAGAACATTTCGAGGGGATGTGCTGGGGATGGATGACCTCAGCCCCAGAGCAGCTCTGTGTCTGAGAGAGGGGCAACTGGGCCAACTTTGGCCCAGGGGAGCAGAAGACAGGCTGGTAGCTGATACCAGCTTGGTCCTACTGGGCAAAAGGGTCAGACAAAACTGCCCAGAAGAGGGGCCTTACGTAAGGTGGTTTTTCATGTTTTTCTTTTTTTTACAGAAACTCATCTCATGCAAATACTCGATTGAGAAGGCGACCGACCCTGACCTCCATCTTGCAGATAAGCTCTGAGGCTCAGGGTGCCTGAGGCTACCCATGCGCCTTCCTCCAACCACTGGTCTGTTGTTGTGACAGGCCAGATGTCTACATATCCCCAAGTCCCAAAGAGTCAATTTCCTTTTTGCCCAAAAATCTGCCCACTGAGGGTAGGGTGGGATTGGGGACTTAAGTGCTCCTGCTTAAATAAATCACAACACTATGCTTTTAAGTCCCCTGATACACACTCCCATTAAATATAGCACATTTTACACACTGTGTCCCATACGAGCATACGCCTTTAATTAGCCCTACCAAATTACCCCTACCAAGTAATACAATCTGATGTTTTCTATCCTACTGAATTAAAAACACAAACACAACCAACTAAATATACTTACTTCTAAGACTCACTATCAGCAGCTTCACTTAAACCCTGCCTCAGACACTCTTCCCATCATTTCACATTATTGCACATGAAGAAAAAGGCTTCTTTGTATCACTGTCCACTGGAGTAACAACTAATGCCTCACTTAACTGCCCCTAAATTTTGTTACACTTAAGGGCCTAATCCTAATCCAATCTTTCCAAACGCTCAACCTGGATGGAGGCTTCCAGGAGCCCCACCCTACCTGTCCTACCTTATCTGGCTGCCAACTCCTGCTCAGACAGTGTTGCCACACCCAGCCACAGCAGGCCACACCCTCAACTCCAACTGCCAACTTAAAGCCTAAACTACCTTCTCCCTGAGCAGAGTCCAGGGAAGAGCTACACTTCTCACTGCATATGACGCTACTCATTTGAAAGCAGAACTGGCCCTGGATTTAAGCTGGCCAGGACCCTGGAAGCTCTTTGGGAAGGATCTTGGCCTGAAGCTAAGGTTGACTAAGCAGTGCCCAAGGGGCTGGAAATGGACAAAAATGTGGTTGTAGAAAGACACAGCAAAGCCCTGGAGCAAGAAAAACCTTCACCATAGAGAGAAATCAGTGAGTTGCAGAAGTTCTAGAATCTCCTGAGACCTTAACTGCAGGCTTAATACACCCTAGACTCTATGATCTAGAACAGTCACCTCCAGCTTTAAATCAGGAACCAAAGAGGCCACAGAGCATGCTCTAGTCACAGAAGCCACCTGTGTCCCCTCACATCCTGTGTATTTGCTTACTAGCAGTCCCCTCAGCCTGGGAGCTCTTTGAAAGACAGGAACACTGTACAGGGCAACATATACTGCAGAGAAACAGTAAGGTCCGACTGACCTGGAGAGCTCTCACTCCAGGTGGACCAGCCCCTAACCCACACCTGCAAGGGCCAGCTCTCCAAGCAGCAGGAGGCCAAGTACACAGAGCTGGGGACCTTACCTTGCTCCCACTGATAGTATGGAACTTTTTTTCCAGAACCTTCTTCACAGGTTCTTCTTCTTTAAAGGTGATAAACACAAAACCTCGTCTCTTGTTCAACTTTGGATCCATTGGAAGCTCAATGGCCTCGATCTGCAAAAAGCATAGGCAAACCTCAGGACCACTACCCCCCAACCCCAGGGCATACAAGAAACTCACAGAAAAAAAAAGACCTATTGAAGGCCAGAAAGGGTAAAAAAGAAGCCCTGCTGAAGGCTCCAGCCAGCCGAGACTACCAAGTACCAGGAAGAAGGCAGCCTCTGGGCAGCTGGTGAGCCACTCCCAGAGCCACACACTCACCTCCCCAAACTCTCCAAAGTACTCCCTGATCTTTTCCTCGGTAGCTTCAGGATTCAGACCTCCCACAAAGATTTTCTTCACTGGATCCTTCTTCATAGCCATGGCCTTTTTAGGATCAATGACACGGCCATCCAACCTGTGTTCCTTCTGGTCTAGGACCTGTTCCAGCAGAAGGGGGACAAGTTCTAACTCAGCAGCATGACCCAGACAAGGCCCTTCTCTTTGAGCCGTGAGACACCAAAGACTCCAGCACAAGTACACAAATGCATTTCATCCTCTCAAATATCTACCCCAGCTTGACTTCCCAACCCCATTTTCTTCAAACATCAAGTGCAGCTGGTTTACCTCAACACCTACAAATCAGTCCTTACCCCTGAGTCTTTGCCCTTGCTGTGTGCCCTTCCTCCTGCCAAAGCAGTTCCAGCCTAAGGCCCATCCATCTCCAGAAGCAAAGCAGCAGAGATTCGGAACCCAGGCTGGAGACAGCTGTTGGGGATGGAACCCTCACTCCACCCCCTTCCTAACTATGTGATCTCTTCTACTTTTCTGGGCCTTAGGTTTTTGGTTTTCCTGTAAAATGGGGCTAAATGCCTATCTAATAGGAATCTGAGATTCTTTTCTAATCTTCACAATAATATTTAATACAGTGCCCAGAATAGGCACATAAAAAGGTAATAAATGTCAACTATGACCTTCCTGAACCACCCCAGCACATACTCTCACTCCCAACTTGATCTGTATTTTTATCTCCTCAAAAACAGGAACGTAAGTTCCTAACCTGTCTGCTTTTCTTCCCAAAGCAATCACACACAGACCACACAAACTAATCATGCTGTAGACAAGGTGTCCTATTATAATTCCAATCCTATCCACTAAGACTGCTGAGGTACAATACCCAGCTTACCTTCTCCACACTGGCTGAATCTTTGAAGAGGATAAACCCAAACCCTCTTGACCGTCCAGTGTTGGGATCCATTTTTATTGTACAGTCAACGACCTCTCCAAATTTAGTAAAATAGTCTTTTAAGTCTTTTTTGCTGGTATCCCAACTCAGGCCACCGACAAACATTTTCCTGAAATGATAGGAGGAGACACATGGCAACAAGTCTTAATATAAGCTGTGATTTCAGGAAGGACTGGCCCTGGCAAAGCTTTCACTGAAAGGTACTATCCTTGTAGACGACGTCTACAACCACCCTTAAAGTCTGCATCTTTGAAGGACGTTAAATCTCCACTACCCCCTAAACTCAACCTGGACCCTAACAAAGCATAACAAGACTGTGCAGCCCCAGGCTGTGAGAGAGAAAGGACAACCTCGCCAAGGGTACGAGCCCGACTGCTCACAACTGGGAATTCATGCGTGCTACAACCACGTATCAAAAGGCCAGCGTCTTCCCCGCCTCCAGAGAACTCGTTTCAAGAACTCTGGGCTTCCTGGGGCCGAGACCGCCCTGAGTTCAGACCCTGGCTCCGCCCTCGACAGGAGGCGGGAGACCTGGGCCCGACGCGCGCCAACTCCGCCCACGCAGCCCCGGCGCAGCCACAGACTCGCTGGGCCCCGGGTCCGAGCGCTCCCCCTCTTCCGGGCCGCCCGCCCCTGCGCCTGCCTCGGCCCTGGCCCTGCCAAAGCGCGCTGGCGGCCCCGGGGCGGCGCCAAAGTCGACCCAACAAACTCCTGCAAACTCCAGAGCGAGCGGCGGCGCACCAGCCGGCCGGCGAGCGCGGCGGGGACCGGTCTGCCGGCCGCCCGAAGGCCGCGGCCGGGCCGCCGCCCCTCCCCCCGCCGCGTGGCGCCAACAAAAGGCGGCCCCGAACAAAGGCGGCGCCCCCGTCCGCTGGCTGCCGCACCTACCCCGCGTCCTCCTCGTTCTTGCTGGCGTTGATCTGGTCACCCTCGGCGCCGTTCTGATTCCCGCTCGGGGGCGCCGCAGTCCCGCCTCCAGCCCCCGCCGCGGCCCCGGTGCCAGCCCCAGCCGGCGACTCGCCTTCGGGGGCGGCCTCGTGTCCGTTCTCGGTGGCGCCCGTCGTCTCCATGGGCTGCTCCTCACCCGCTTCCGACATGCTAGGCCGAGGCGCGGCGGCTCCTGCAACGGGCGGCCACACGCGGCGACAGCGCGTCAGGACGGCGCGGCTCCCGCCGGAGCTCCCGCCCGCCGCCCGCCGCCCGGCCGCTCACCTCGCTGCCGATGACGCCGCGGGGCCCGCTCGTCCCCACCCGCCGGGGAAGGCGCCGCGGGCTCGGCCGCGCTCGAGCTCGCGCTGCTGGGGCCTCGCCTCCGTCCGCCGACGGAGCCGCTCCCACCGCGATCCCGCCTCCTTGGCCGCCGCCGCACAAAACCCACCGACCCTGAGAGCAGCTCCGACCCGCGCGGTGCCGCCGCCTGACAATGCCGACTCGTGGCGCTCTTTATAATGCCGGGGCCGGGGGGGGGGTCACCTCGCAACAAAGCGCATGCTCATTGGCTGCGCCAGCCCATCACTCAGCCTTGGGCCGGCGTCCCATTGGCCGCGACGGCGCGCGCGCTCTAGATCCGGGCGGGCTTTGTCCTCATTTTAGAACCCGCGCGAGTCAGGGCCCTCCGGAGGGTTCCCGAGGCCAGGCCGGGTGATGTGTCCTACGCGGCCGGCAGCCCGCTCCCAGGGGCGGGCGGGGCCTAACTGGACTCTCCGCTCTCTGAGGCAGTAGCCTCTCGCCCTCGTGCACCCCATCCCAGCATTGGCAGCCTGGGCCTCCCCATTTCCCAAAAGAGGAAACTGGACCCGAGAAAAGTCTCGCAGCCCAAGGTCTCCCGCCTTGAAGTGGCAGAACCCGGGCTTCCGATATTGGGCGAGTGGGGTCCTCTAAGGCCCTCAGCACAGGTCGGAGTGATTGGAACGGAAGCCACCCTCCTCCTTAACCTTGCTGCACTCAAAGACTCGCGCTCCCGCCCTTTGGGTCGCCTGCCCCAGAGACCGTGGGTGGGGTCTGCCTGGTGTCTGGTGCCAGCGGTGTTCCCCAATCTTAGGTCGCTTGGCACCACCTTGAAGATTAACGTCGTATTTATACTTTCGTTTACGCAAAATTTTTCCTTTGAATGAATGAATTTATTTTTGTTGAAATTTATTTTTAACCAAAATATACCACTCGTGTAATCATGAGATTTTTGGAGAGTTTGGCAGGGAGGGTGGCTAGTTCTCTTCGTAATCCACAAAAATACAAAACCCCTTTACAAAAAAAAAAAAAAAAAAAAAACTCCTTCATATTATCTCCTAGACCACCAAACTTGAAAGGCCTGGGTAATCCCGTGATTCCTTTTAATCATATGGGTGGCAACCCCCAAACGGAGGAGGATTACAACTTCAGAAGCCTGAGCATTGCCAAACAGCAGCACAAAACAAAACTAGCTAACGTTTTTCACTGGATTCGTACAGCCAGGCCCAGCGTGGCGGCCGGAGTTCTATTTTCTCTTCTTGTGTCCTAACAACCCCACAGAAGGTGGTAACATCACCAATTTTAAATGAGAAAACCGAAGCCCAGAGCAGTCGCCCAAGGCTACACAATGGACTCCATCTGGCCAATGGAGTTGTCCTGAGGATGAAAAATGTGAGTTTCACGTTTTGAAAAAATATTGACTTCAGACTTTTCTAGAAAAATCTGAAGATTTAGCCACATTGCACTGCATTTCCCCCAAGGCAACAGTCAACTACAGCTGGGGTACCCATGCCCAGCTGAGCAAGTGCCCTCTGGCTCACCCCAAGGCCCACAAACGTCTTCACACTTTCAGGCCAGACTCCATAACTGGAAGTCACATTATCTCCACACAACCATAGTCATGTCACTGAAATCTGGCAGTAAGGCTTTCGGGGAAGTGTCTAACAAACTGCCCAACCCCACCTCCACCCTAGCCCTTGCCAACCCTCAGAAATGAGGGCCACGGCTGTGGCTGGCAGGAGATGATGGGCACAGCTCCCTAAGCAGTGAAGATAATTCAGGAAATTAAGTTCAAAGTCAAATAGTATAAGTGCAGCTCCAGGACATTCTTGAGGACATATTCACTTAATCTTCCACATGGTTTCCTTTAGCACAACTCAGAAACACTTTCAATGATATGTAAAGTCTGAGGATAACATTTGGACATTGCTTCATGGTTTGCAATATGCATTCACCAACATTGCTTTATTGGAGCTTCAATTTGTGCAGATATGTATATTTTATACACAAGAACACTGAAATCACACGGCTAAAATGTGGCCACAGAGCCAGCACTTTCAACTCCACATTGGGGATTATTTCCAGGGCTCCTGGCTACTGTGAGACAAGGTGTCTCTGAGTTTCTGAGTTCCTTGATCTAAATTAGATCTCCTATGGGATTAAATTATTCTGAGAAAATACTTTATAAACTATGATGAACTGCACACAGGTTGGGGGCGGTCTCAGCACAGAATGCCTTTATATTGCATCCAAAAGTGTTTCTGCCAGAGGCAGAGCACCAGGCTGTTTGGAAACAATAGGAAGTCCCTTTGACATTAGGATCTTGTTATTGGGTCCCAGTTACAGACCCTGAGTAGAGGGCATCTTCCATGACAGTGAGGTTCTCAAGTCAGCAAGGAGCTCAGCTACTCCCGAAAACCCCTTAAGAGGCCCATAGAGTACAGCACCCTGGCTTTGGGGATCAGGCTATCTAGGAATATATGATAGAACGTGTATTATCTCCAGTCTAGAAGACGACATATACACAATGCGTTTTGATAGTTTTTTAATTACATGAATTACATAAAATAATTTTTCTCATGTTCTTTTTTTTTTTTGGCTGAGCCTGCAAGGTGGAAGTTGCACAAGTTAACATATTGTGCCTCTGCTTCCCACCTTCCACACCAGCCACTTCCCACACTCCACCAGACCAGCTCCAGCTCCCCTGCTTCAGGGATGAGTGACTCTCGACTCTCACTCTAGCCAGAGGAATCTTTCTAAAATGCAAGTCTGATCTTGTCACTACCTCTGTGTGAAAGCCCTGGCTGACTTCCCAGTGCTCTGAGGATGAAGTCCTAGCCCTGACTTCGAGTGAGAGAGACAGTCGGGGCTCCCAGAGATCCATGCCCGCCCCTGCCAGCTTCCCTTGCTGTGTGGTGTGTGAGTGGAAGGGTCACTTCCAGGCTTGGGCTGTTGAGACTGGGAGCCTCCCCAGACCTCCCTTCCCCTGGAGACCATGTGTTGTGCATGGCAGAGCTACCTTATGGAAAAGAGCTCTTCAACCCATGTCAGACTTGACACGAGCTAGAAATGAACCAGTACTGTGCCCAGTGCAGAGATTTGGGGGTTTTTTCTCTAACTGCAGCCTAGTCTAGCCTGACCATTCCCGATATGAGCCATCCCAGCCGAATGTCATTGCCACTCTCTGCTCGAGCTGTGCTGAATTTCTTTTATTTCCTGGAACTCATCAGCACCCTCCTGCCTCTGGGCCTTTGCAACCTGCTATTCCCTCTACCTGTTCCCTCTTCCCCAAATTTCACCTGCCTACTTACACATCTGTTGTGGGTTGAATTGTGTCCCCCTGAAAGCTATGTACAAGTCCTAACTCCTGGTACCTCTGCTGTAACCTGATTTGAACATAGAGTCTTTGCAGATGTAATCAAGTTAAGATGAGGTTATACTGAAGTAGGGTAGGCTCTTATCCAATATGACTGCTGTCCTTATAAGAAGAGGGGAAAAAACAGAGACAGGGACACACAGAGAAAATGCCACATAATGACAGAGGCAGAGATTGGAGTGATGCATCTACAAGCTAAGGAACATCAGGGATCGCCAGCATCACGGGAAGCTTGGGGAGAGGCAAGGAAGGATTCGCCCTAGAGCCTTCAGGGGAAGCATGGCCCTGCCAACACTTTGCTTTTGGACTTCTGGCCTCCGGAACTATGAGAAAATAAAATTCGGTTGTTGCAAGCCACTCCATTTGTGGTACTTGATTACAGCAGCCCTAGCAAACTAATACAACATCCGGCAGACTTCTGCCTTCTCCAGGAAGTGTTCCTTCATGCCCCAAGGAAGGGCCACTCTCAGAGCAAGACCACACAGCATTGAAGCTGACTGTGAACTCCATGAGGTGCAGCACCAGGTCTGTCTCCTTCACCCTAACTCATCCAGTGGGCATGCCAATGCCTGTAGGATGAATAAAAGATCTCTTCCCCTAGGGTTACAAACCAGTCCCTTCCAGACTAAAGCTGACTCGTGGACATGCCTGCTTGCCCTACACAGTATTTTGATTGTTTAAAAAGAATTACTTGCCAACATTTACAAATTATGACATTTCTACAAAATGTTATGTTTCCAGATACTTTTGGAAAATTGTTAGATGAAGTCACACTGGGCAAAGTCTCATGTATCCACAATCAGCAGGAGCTGAGTCACACTGCCCCCCAGCAGATGAGACAGGTACTGTTCAGCTAACCCCAGCCCCCACCACGTTCTAACGTCTTCCCAGACCCCCTAAACTTGTTGTCATCAACTGGAAGCATCTGAGATATCAATCCCTAAGCAGACCTCCGTGAAGTTCAGCTTCTTTGTCTTTAAAACAGGATGCTAACACCTGTCTCTCAGTAGTCCTTCAGGGATCAAAGAGAATGGCCACCAAGGGTTCAGCACAACGCCTGGTATAAACAAGAGCTGCTCTTACCACTAACAACAGTAATCACAATAGAAGCATCCAAGGGAAGGTTCCTTTGTCTACTGAACTCCCCAACATGTCTCAAATAGAATCTTCAAAACAGATGAGTAAGATCTGAAGAGACTCACCCCACACTCTGCTTGAGACTCAGAGGCAGCCTCTGCCCACCAGAGGCCAATCAGAAGTGGCTAGAACATCATTCTGGAACCAGACCTCAGTGGAATATGTGATTCACATGTGAAACCCTAATCTTCCCAGTTTCCTCAGGAATTCTCAAGGCTGCATACAGTGGGCACAGCACGCACAGAGGCCCTGCCTGATTTCACGCCACAATCCCCTGCATAGCTTTTAAAACTTCAGACTCCCAGGCCCCTGGGGCTGGACTCTCACTTTCATAAAAGCATTCTGGGCACCAGGCATTGGGACAGGGAGAGATTTTAGGACCCACTACTGCAGACTGGGGAGGGGAAGGCCTCAGTTTCTGATTCTGCAACAATTCATCTATTCACTCATTTGTTCACTCAGTTGAATTGCTGGGGCTTCAATTGCCAACAACATGCCCATGACCCCCAGGACAGACCTGTTTTCTCAACTCTAAACCCTTATGCACAACTATGCCTCAACATCTCTACTGAGTTGTCTGCAAGGCACCTCAATCTCTGCATGCACAAAAGTGAACATGTGATGTTCCCCCGAATCCAGACCCTCTGCAGGGGCTCTTGGCCACAGAGAATGCCTCTCCCATCTAGCCACCCGTGCAAGCCAGGAACACAGTGAGTCAGCCTTGACACCCTGCCCTCCCTCACCTCTCCCATATCCAACCTGCCACCTAGGCCTGAAGTGCCTTTATTACTCTGTCACCTGCACTCAGGTTTGTGCACTATAGGAATATTAGTCAGGGTATGCTACACTGTGGTACAAAATAGATCTAAACCTGTAATCCCACAGCAAAATGGAAGAGTGTTGCCTGCAGATTAACAGTCCCGGGTGGGTGTTCAGGCCACAGAAGGAGCTCTCCTCCACGATGTCTCTCCAGGACTCAGGCCCCTTCCGTCCTGTGGCTCCGCCACCCCGTGGGCCTTGTCACATACACGTAGCTGGCAGAAGGGAAACGAGGGAGCCAGGAGGAGAAAGTTAGGAATTTTTATGGCCCAGGCCTAAAACCAGCACACATCGCTTCTGCTCTCATTCTATTAGCGACAACTCTGTCCTAGGGCCTTGTCTGCCTGCAAGGGACACTGAGAAATGAGACCAGCAGAGAAGGGAAGACAAGGAAGGCGAGGGCAGACTGGGTGCACGGTCCTCACCACAGTAGACCTTCGGTAAGTGTGTGCTGATAACAATGAAGAGACAGCTGAGGAAAGCTTTCACTCAGTCAGGTGGCCTCCATGGACCTTCACCAAGCACCTGTCCTGCATAACTCACTGGTCTACGTCCTCGGAGGCCACCCCTGCCCCAGAGCTGAGCCTGCTTGCCACGCGGTGCCATCTCAGGGAAGCACGGGGACTCAGAACCAAGCCAGACATGCAGGTGGGGCAGGACGAGGCTTCCCTGAGGAGGAGAGGCCGGGGCTGTGTCATGAGGACGGAGCAAGGGTTGTCCAGGCAGAAGAGACCGACTGGGCACAGGAGAAAACACACACTGCTGGAGAGCTGCAGGCCACCCCACCTGACAGGGAGGAGCTGAGACTGGGTGGTTGGGCAGGGGCTTTATGTGCCACCACAAAGGGTTCAGATTTATCACGCGGGAATACTGCTCTGGCAGTGGCCCAGGGCGGGGGATGGGAAGGAGGGGACAATGGGACATCCAGGAGGGTGAGTTGGCAGAATGTTCTGTCATGTGTGGTTACGACCGACTCCATGCATGAGGCAGGATGGGCAGTGAGGCTAGAGAGTTGGACCAGAACCACCCAGTGAAGGGCCTTGAATGCTGGGTTGGCCAGGATGACAGCGGGAAACACTGCCTCTCTCAAGGAGAAAACTGTGCCATCCCAGCTGACATCCCCCTTGCTTCCTGACTATGCCTGCCACTGGTGGCATGATCTGTTTCGTCCATTTCTTCTAGTGCATTAGTCCCTAGTGGCTAGAAAAGGATCAAGGGATGATCCATTTCAAAGATCAAGTCCAAAGCCCTCCTTAACAGAGAAGAAAACCAAAGGTTGGCAAAGTACGTGCAGAGGGGCATCGGCCTCCAGCCTTCCCATGCCGCGTCTTCTCAGCTCCTCCAAGCACAGGCTTCTGGGTCTAATCATACCTAAGAGAAAGAGACAGGAGGCACCTGAGGTTTTCATCTTCCCACCCAAAGGCTGAGTCTGAAAGACCACAAAGATGTGGACACAGAAACTCCACCTTTCTCCTACCAGCCCAGAAACAGGAAGCCACAGGCAGGTACCATGCCCTCGGCACCTCCCACCTCCCTCCTCCCCGCACAACAGGGGGAAGGCAAGCTGGCTCCGGGTGGGGACAGCAAGCACCAGAGGAACCCCAGCTCTGGCTGTTCCCAGCACAAGGCCAGACCAGGCAGGGCTCCCCGGGCAGGGGAGAGGAGGTGGGGGAATGGGGGTTGCTGAGGACTGAGACACAGCCTCTAGTTAACAAGGAGTAACAGCCAGAAGCCTTCTCCTGCTCTGAAAAGAAAGGATTCTTGGATTCTTGGGTTTAACATTCTGTTTCCACATTCTGCCAATGAACTGCTGGAACCACTTCTCTAAGCAGGAGGCAGGATCCAGGCTTAGAACGGAAAGCAAATACATACTGTCTCCGGGTCCAGGTGGGTGAGAGATGGCAACTCCTCAGGGCAGGGTCTCCCATTCACACTCACTCACCTGGCTCACTGCTCGCCAGCCTCTTGCTTCTTGCTCCACAGCCTCTGCAGGCTACCCCCAAACAGCTCGATCCTCCTACTCCCCCAAGCCCCACCACCCCCTCCAGCCCACCCCTGAGGAGGCCTCCTTGGGGTATGTGTGTGCCCTCCCTCCCCCTGCCCTTCCACCTCCCCTTAATGAAATCCTGCTGTCCCCAGATGGCCCCACACTCCACTCCTGAACCACAGGCCACCCTCCTCTCACATTTCCCAACACAAATTGGGGGGTCATCTCGCTCTGGGCACTCCAGCCTCACTTCTAGAGCAGCACTGTACAACAGAGATATGATGCAAACCACAAGTGCAAACACACGTATAATTAAAAATTTTTTAATAGTCACATTAAAAACCTATGACAATTAGTAAGAAGGTGCTATGGTTTGGATGTGGTTTGTCCCCACCAAAACTCATGTTGAAACTTAATTGCTAATGTAACTAACAGTGTTGAGAGGGGATGGGACCTTCCAAGGGTATTTGGGTCAGGAGGGACCCGCTCTCACAGGGAGTAATGCAGTCTCCTGGGAGTGAGTTCTCTCTCTGAGCACTTATTAGTTACCTCCAGGGCAGGTTGTTATAAACGGAGGTTGCCTCTCATGTTTTGCCCTTTTTTCCAGGCACGTGGTTCCTCTTCTGTTTCTCTGCCATGTTTGATGTAGCCTGAGGCCCTCACCAGAAGCCACCAGATACAGCCGCCCAATCTTGAACTTACCAGCCTACAGAACTGTGAGCTAAATAAACCTCTTTTCTTCATAAATTACTCAGTCTCACGTATTGTTACAGCAACAGAAAGCAGGCTAAGACAAAAGGTAAAAAGAAATGGGTGAAATTAATTTTAATAATATATTTTATTTAGTTTAATACATCCAAAATATTATCATTTTTTTAAAAAATTTTTTGTAGAGATGGGGTCTTGCCCTTTACACACACAGGCTGGTCTTGAACTCCTGGCCTTAAGCAATTCTCCTGCATTGCCCTCCTAAAATGCTGGGATTACAGGAGTGAGCCACTGTGCTTGGCCTTAAAATATTATCATTTTGATGTGCAATCAACACAAAAAATTATTAGGATATTTTACTTGTTTTTTTTGGACTGCCTTCAAAATCCAGGGTGTATTTTACACTTATAGCACATCTCATTCATTCGTGTCCAGCGTCCCACTCACGTCTCCACTCCACACCACCTCCCCCTGCAGCATCTGCCTCCCAAACCTCCCCCATGCCTCCAACATTCTCAGCAGTCTGTGCCTCCACTGCACTCCACTCCACTAACAGAGCCCCATGTTAGTGACTTCTCACCACTCTGGCTGCACAAACCCCCACCTGCTGGGAACAGCCTCCCACCTCCCCCACTAACTCCTACTTCCTCCCAAGATCACAGCACTTCCAGCAGGTGGTCTGGGCATGTGCACTGCTCCCGGTCTGCCAGGGTTTGCCAGGTGGGGACCGATGCCTGAGCCTGGGCCTGGATCAGCCCTTTACACACACAGGGTTCCCAACAAATAGCTTCTGAATGGCCTGGTAAGGCCATGGGCCAAATTTCCAGGACCATGCCCCACTCCATCCCCCAGTGACAAAAACCACCTCAATTCCGGCAGGTAATCCTGCCTAGGCTGTCTCCACAGGTCCTCTTGGGGGCGAATCTCTGCCCAACCCCCATGGACCTGCTGGCTTCTGCCATTCTGGACCCGCTCCAGTTATCACCCCATGCGGCCAAGCTTGGCCTGGTTGCAGGTTTATGATGCTAGGCTGGTTAGGTTCTAGTGCCCACCCACTGTTCTTTGTCCTGCAAATAAACCTTTTCTCCTGGGGAAGTGTCCCTTCTAAAATGGACCCTCTTTTTGGCTGCCAGACCAGAACTACTTCCAGCAATGAAGAATGATGTCCAAGAATTGGTTTTCCACAATGGTTTGTCCCCAGTTAATGTTCCTCCATTTTGCCAAAGAGGTGAGAACTGGCCTCCCGCTGGTGGGCCAGTGGTGTAGAGCCCTGACCTAGGGTGGAAGCAGCTTGGATGCCACAGTCACCAGACTATCCTTCTACATTCTAGCCATTACTTAGTGGTTTTTTCCCCACATTTTTATTGAGACATAATTTACATACAAAATTCACTCAAGGTGTACAATTCAATGGTTTAGCATATTCATAGAATTGGACAGCCATCACTATGTAGGTTTAGAACATTTGCATCACATAAAAAGAAATCCTTTACCCATTAGCAGTCATTCCCCATCTCCACCCTTCCCCTCCCCAGCCTGAAGCAACCATTGATCTATTTTGTCTCTATAGATTTGCCTGTTCTGGAAATTTTTTTTTTTTTTGAGACAGAGTCTCACTCTGTTGTCCAGGCTAGAGTGCTGTGGCGTCAGCCTAGCTCACAGCAACCTCAAACTGCTGGGCTCAAGCAATCCTCCTGTCTCAGCCTCCCGAGTAGCTAGGACTACAGGCACACACCACCACGCCCGGCCAATTTTTTCTATTTTCAGTAGAGACAGGGGTCTGGCTCTTGCTCAGGCTGGTCTCGGACTCCTGAGCTCAAGCAATCCTCCTGCCTCGGCCTCCCAGAGCGCTAGGATTACAGGCGTGAGCCACCACACCTGGCCCAATTCTGGAAATTTTATATAAATGGGATTATACAATATGTGGCCCTTTGTGACTGGCTTCTTTCACTAAGCATAATGTTTTCAAGGTTGGGTGGGGAGCCTGCAGCCTTAGAGCCACATGTGGCCTTCTGGATCTTTGAGTGCAGCCTTTTCACTGAATCCAAATTTTATAGAACAAATCCTTTTAATAAAGGGATTTGTTCTGTGAAGTTTGGATTTGGTCGAGGAGCTGCACTTGGGGATCTGGAAAGCCACATGTGGCCTTGAGGCTGCAGGTTCCCCACCCCTTAGAGGATGACCCTTGAGCGTGTTGGGGCACACCCCAGGGCTCAGTCCTTTGTCCTCTTTTAGCCTCCATCTAAACTCAGTCCTTGGGTGACCTCATCCAGTTTCCTGGCATGAAATACCACCTGTATACAAATGATTCCCAAATCTCTCCCTCTAGTCCTGCCCTTTTCCCACAGCTCCACAAATGGTCTTCTCCATTTTCTGACAGATAACTCCAAAAACTCTTGGAATTTCTGGGGAGGTAAGTGTCTTTTGTATGTTAATGATTGACTGAAAGCTGACAGCCCCTAGGTAGCTTCAGGATGAGTGCTGGTCTCAGGAAAGACCCAGGCAGGTTTGGAGGGTTGGGACTTTCAGCCCCACCCCCAACCTCTAGGCAGGGGAGAGGGGCTGCAGGTGAAGTTGATTATCAATGGCCAATTTAATTAATCATGCCTGTGCAATGAAGCCTCCATAAAAACCCGAAAGAAGGCTGGGTGTGGTGGCTTACACCTGTAATCCCAGCACATTTGGAAGGCCAAGGGGCAAGGATCGCCTGAGGCCAGGCGTTCAAGACCAGCCTGGGCAACAGAGTGAGACTCTGTCTCTTAAAAAAAAAAAAAAAAAGATATAAAGGAAGAAAGGCCCTAAAACCTAGGAATAGAAAGGCTATTCTATTTTTTTTTTTTTTGCAGTGACTTCCTCCACTGAAAGAAAGGTTATTCTAAGAGGACCTGGGTATATACTTAACAAGAAAGATGGAGAAAATATTAAACGCTGAGGAAGATCTGAGCAAACGGAAAGATCTATTGCATTCCTGAGTGGAAGACTCTTGAAGCAGAAGGCTATGTGGGAAGCAGGTCTCATTGGTTTCTTCTGGTTGGAAAAATGGGTAACTAAAACAGGGACAGAAGGGACACCATCATCGTCATCCAAATCAGAGGTCTGTGAGCCTGTTTTTATAAATACAATTTTATTGAAACACACCCCCCATTTGTTTACATGTTGTCTATGGCTGCTGTGAACTAAAATGAAGTCTTAAGCCCCCCCAGCTGATTGAATGGGCCCCCTCTTGGCCAAGGGGACCTCAGAAATACCCTAAAGCTGAGTTGCTGGCCAAGAGAAGGGAGGTCAGACTGGCCTCACTATGCCGCCCCCCCCTTCTCGGAGATATCCTTTGTAACTCATTAACAGGCCTAAGGCTCTGCAAGACAAACCTTGAACCACACCTGCAGGTCCTCAATTTACTTAACAGATCACTTGAGTCTTGGTATATGTCCTGTGGCTTGTCTCTGATTAGCAGACTTCCTTTTCTTAACTTAAAACATTCCAAGCCTTTGGGCAAAGCTTCATTTCTTTAACCAATTACAAATCAAAGTATCTTTAAACCCACCCCTGGAAGTACCCCCCCCATTTGTTTATGACTTTAGGTGTAATTCCTGTCTCCCTGAAATGTATAAGACCAAACTGTAACCCAACCAGGGTGAGACCACTTGCTCAAGCCTTCTTGGACATGGCTCTGGGCCATGGTCCTCAAACCTGGCTCAGAATAAACCTCTTTAAGTTATTTTACAGAGTTTGGCTTCTTTTCCATTGACACTGCTTTCGTGCTACAGCAGAGCTAAATAGTTGCAACAGAGGCCATATAGCCCACAGAACCTAAAATAGTTAATGTCTGGCCCTTAACAGAAAAACATCTGCTGACCCCTGACCTAAATCAAGTAGACTGACACCCAGGCCCATTGCCTATCAAGCCCCAAACATCCTCAACCCAGTTTCTCCCCAGTCCCCTTCACTCTAGCCTGGCTGGTCTCTGTCCCTCATGAAGAAAGAGAAAAATCAATGCCTCATCACATGCAGGAAAGGAAGGCGTAGACCAACGGAGCAGCACCAGGTTTCTGTTCCTTAGCAGGATGTGGGGCTGTGGACAAGGGGCACAGGAGTAGGAAGGGGAAGACCCACTGCTCTGTGCAGGTTCCTCCTCTCTACATCTCCAGCTGGAAGCCAGGAGTGAACATGTGCCGGACTAATGAATGAATGGGGGCCCTGGGTTCTCCTCCCACCTCTGAGCCTGACTTGCTCCCTGGTCTGGGCCAGCCTCATCATTCCCCCTGTAACAGGAGAAGGGGGAAAAGATGGGCCCTAAAGATGCTTCCAGTTCTCACATTCTAGGGGTAGGACCATGACCTCCCTGCCCCCTCCAAAGGCAGAGCAAGAGACCAGCTGTCAATTGAGCACAGTCATAAAAAGTGCGCAAAAACAGACCTGTAAGGCAGAGCCGGCCACACCTGGCTGCTGGTAATTCCACACAGCTCCACAAGGTGGGAGTACAGGCAAGGGAAAGGAGGCCAGAGTGGGCTAAAAAGGCTCACTGGACAGACCCCTGGCCACCCCCCCGCCCCCGCCCAGGGGTGGAGGCTGCATGGGAGCTCGGGCAGTGCCAATGCCACCTGCTTTCCCGGCCCATCGCACTCAGGGAATCGACTCCGGGTAAGCTTAGCAGCGGGAGGCAGGGACCCTTCTGCAGTGACTCCCAGGTCACATCGCCAGCCTAGGTCTCCCCCAGTTCCAGCTATGACCACGGTGGCCGGCATTATTAAGCACTTACTGTACACACACTTGATCCTCCCAATAGCCTGATGAGGCACGAACCATTATTGTTCCCTCCAAGTCCCCCTGGACCTCTTTTCTCTGCCAGTCTGCCCTGCCCTGGCCCTCTACCTTCATTGTCAATACAGCAAATGTATCCCGAAATCCGGTGTATTCATTTCCTATTGCTGCTGTAACAAATGCCCACTTAGTGGCTGAGAACAACACCCGCTTATTATCTCACAGGTCTGGGGAGCAGAGGTCCAGGGTGGCATGGCTAAGTTCTCTGCTTGGGATTCTACACGGCTCAAAGTTTCACCTGCTATGATCTCGTCTGGCACTCAGGATCCTCTTCCAAGCCCACTTCTCTTGCTGGCAGGACTCAGTTCCTCATGGCTGTAGGACTGGGGTCCGTGCTTCCATCAGCCAAGCCGCCCTCAGCCCCTGTAGCTTTGGCCCTTGCACGTGACCCCACCATCCTCCAGCAGCAATTAAATCCTTCTTGCACTTCGAATCTCCATGGCTTCCCCTCTACTCTCTGCTTATAGGGGCTCCTGTGACTCCACTGGGCTAACCGAGACAACCCAGGCAGTCTCTTCATCTTACAGTCCACTGTGCCGAATCACATGGCACACTCACAGGAGTGGCATCCCGGCATCCCCACGGGCTCCAGGGATGAGGGTGGGCCACCTTTGGGGGGCTATTTTAGAAATTCTGCCTACCCCACCTGCCTCCTTTTCCCGCTGCCACACCCCATATCTCAAAGTCCTTTCACGTCCTGTGTGTTGCTCACACTGATTCCCTGAGCCTCACAGCTGCCACCCCAGACAAGACCATGCTCACGGCTCACCTGGGCCTCTACCGTGGCTCTGCTGCTGGCATCCTTCTCCCTCTACCCCAGGCGTACTGCCCACCCCTGTGTTTCCCCCACCATAGCCTAAATGATCTTCCAAAACCTCAAAGCTAACCATGCTACTGCCCAGCTGGAAATCCTGCAGTGGCTCTCCCATAGACTCAGGAGACAAACAGAACCCCATAAAGTTCACTTGCTCAAATGTTTTGTGAGCATTGACTTCCCACCAGGTGCCGAGATCCCCTAAGACAGTCTCTGCCCTCCTAGAGCGTTCTGCCCTGTAGGATGGGGGACCTGACAATGAGGGTGGCTGCAGGAAGCCCTAAGGGTGGCTGTCCCAGTGGGCCCTGCCACCTGTCACAGCAGCCCTGCCCAAGTTCCCTCCTTACCTCCAGGTCTTCCCAGCAGCCTCCTCCTCTGCCCCTCTCTATCCAACAGATCTCCTGGGAAGCAGGTTTTCCCAGATCCCTTCCTAGCTTCCAATTCTATGTTCCTGCAGCTCCTGACACTTTCCCATCATGGACACAACACCAAATTCCATATGGAACCCCTTGGGGGCAAGGGCTCTCTCTCTCTAGCTCACCAGTGCACCATCCAATGCCTAGTACAGTGTTGGGCACATATTAGGTGCTCGGGAAATTGTTCTGAGTGAACGGAAAGTCCAATACAGGAGGGTGCAGATTCTTTCACCAACACTGAAGAAACTGCTGGCAGCACAAGCTCCAGTCACTCAGTGTTCCAGCCTGTGGGTGCCCATACCAGCACCCTCTCCCCTGGCCTTGGCTGTAAATTGCATCTAGGGCCCCAAGATGTTGCTGCCTGAGAATCAGCTATTTAAGGAATGGAGCTAGCTCCATGGCACAAAGTCTGGCAGGAATGCCAATGTTAGTTCCAAGAGGCCTAGGAAAAAGGAAGACGTTTTCTGGGCATAAGAACAAAAATTGCGGCCATCAAGAACTTGCTCAAGAATTCTGTTAAGCAGTGGGAGGCAGTGTGGTGCTATGGAGGGGGGCAGGTTTTTGTACACGCATGTACACACGCACCCCTCAACAAAACCCCACCAACCTTTACCAAAACAGCAAAGAAAATGGGAGGGAGAGTGTCCAACATAGGAAACATTTCCCTGATTCTGGGGGCCATGCAAAGCCAGTGGAAGAGGGTAACAGACGGAACGGGGGAGAGCCCTGCAGCCCAGGAGAGGCTGCAAGGGGACTGCAGGGGAGATCCAGCCTGCCTGGCCCCCCAGGGACCAAGAGTTAGAACTGAAACAGCCACTGCACTCGGCATCCACACTACCTCCTCCTCCTCTTCAAGAAAGCCCCAGACAAAAACTCCATCTGGGAAAAGCTCAGGCTTTTGGGTGGTGGCCCAGAGTGAAGCCGTCCTTGCCTGCAATTGGGGATCTGCGACTGAGTGGCTGCCCCTGGCCCCAACAAAAGCCTACAGTTGACATCCCTCCTGCAGCCACTTCCACACAGAGCACCAATCCGAACTGCCACAGCATCCCATCTGTAAAATGTCTGGATTAGGTGGTCCCTAGGGTCTCTTTTGCTTCTAAAAGTCCAGTCCTCCTTTCTAATTTTATCCCTGCCAGAAATCAGAGTCACACACCACTGCCCACTCCGGGTCACCTCACCAGCTGGGAAGGTGGAGGTAGAGTCCTGAGCCTTCCATTAGAAACTGCCTGGCCACACAAGCCACTCTAGGCCCAGCCCTCAGCCCTGTCACTCCTGAAACCCATTCATCGATTGCCCACAGGCTGTCTCCCCCGAGAGATATGCTGGAGTCCTGACCCCTGCTACCTGTGATGTGACCTTATTTGGAAGTAGGATCTTTGCAGATGAAATCAAGTTAAGATGAGGTTACTAGGGTAGGCTCTAATCCAATGGACTGGTGTCCTTATAAGAAGAGGAAAACAGCATGTGAAGACAGAGGCACACAGGAAGAACACCATGTGGTGAAGAAGGCAGATATTGATGTGTCTACAAGCCAAGGAACACAAAGAATTGCTGGCGACACCAGAAGCTAAGAAAGGCATGGAACACATTCTCCTCTAGAGCCTTCAGAGACAGCAGGGCCCTGCTGACACCTAGATTTCGGACTTTGGTCCTCTGGAACTGTGAGAGGATACCTTTCTTTTGTTGTAAGCCACCCAGTTTCTGGCACTTGGTTACAGCAGCCCCAGGAAACCAACACCTGCAGGCTGCTTGTGGAACAGATGAATACATCTCTCCTCCCCACCCCTGCAGCTATCACCATGAGGGACAGGGGAGCAGTCCCACTCCTTATGTCGGGGCAGGAGCACAAATGGTGCCCCTTCCCCGCTTCCATCCTCCTGCCCCCCTCTGTTCTGTACAGAGAGGGACCCGAGTGCCCATGTGTGGACACCCCCAGCCAACATCCATGCTCTGTGCTTGGCCACCCTTCAGATCTATGGGGACAGTTCTCCCTCTGAACAATAGGTGGGGGGGGTGTTGCTGGGCAGGCCCTGCTGGTAGACTCAGGGCTCAGAGGGCAGGGAATTCCTGTGTCTGGAGTACAGTGGTGGTGAGGGACTCATGCTCCAGGTTGTCTTACAGATTCCTCACCCCTTGGGGAAGAGCCCAGGCAGAACCTACCCCAGGGGAAGGGGAGAGTGGGCTTCTAAAGCTCAGGCCCAGGATCTAAGGGTGGCATGAAAGGGATCCAGGCACATCCAGCAAGAGCCTAACAGCAGCCTGGGGGCTTTCCTGGCAGGATCTCATTCAATCCTCATCCCATTTTAAAGGTGGAAAAACTGAAGCACCATAAACTTAAACAATTTGTCCAGGGTTAAAAAGCCGATAAACTGTTTTTCACCAACCTGATGCTTTTTAAAAAATAAAAAAAAAATTTTTTTTAAAGACGCTGATTAACTGTGTATCTGGGCTTCAAAATCCTGGTCTTTCTGACTCCCAGACCCTTCCTCTCTCTACATATCATGCTTCTAAACCCTAGCTTTGGTTTAAATTTATAAACTGCCAATGCCCTATTTAGATAATAAAAATAATTTTTAAAAACAAACAAACAGGGCGGGGCTCAGTGGCTCAGGCCTGTAATTGTTACCAAAAGCTCTGGCACTTGCCCCTGAGGCCGCACCAGAAGAAGGAAGACAGGTGGTTTGAGGAGGAGAGATTTATTAATTTACCGGCAAATGAGGAGGATGGAAACTACTGTCTGAAAGATGCCATCCTCCTCCCAACAAGCAGAAATACAGAGCTTTTAAAGGGAGGCCATTCAGCTCCAGGCAATTGCTGTTCAACTACAGTCCAAGATTTTGATCAGTCCCATCTCAAGGAAGACAATCCCGTGACCTCCACCTACCTGGGAGGCCCACCCAGACCTCTAGGACCTCACCTGCCTGTTCAGGGCCTGCCGGCAGTTCCCTGGAGCCATCTCCTGTAGCACAAAGAACAAAAGACATTACCCTGCCCCTCCCAACCACTGGCCTGAGGCAGGGAAGCAGGTTTTATTTTATTTATTTATTTATTTTCTGCATGCAGGGAAGGCAGGAAGCAGGTTTTAGTTCTCAAAAAGCAGTGGAGGATGTTTTAAAGAGACAGAAAATATTGTTGCCGTTTTTTTCAGGCCATTCCCTCTGTAACATATTCCCCTCACTTTGGGAGGCTGAGGCAGGAGGATCCCTTGAGGCTAGGAGTTTGAGACCAGCCTGGGCAATATATTGAGACCCTACCTCTACAAAAAAATTTTTTTTAAATTAGGCAGGCATGGTAGTGCGCATCTGTAGTCTCAGCTACTTCAGAAGCTGATGCAGGAGGATGGCATGAGCCCAGGAGTTCGAGTGAGCTATGATCAGGCCACTGCACTCTAGCCTCAGAGACAGAGTGAGACCCTGTCTCAAAAAACAAAACAATAAAACACTACAGCCATCCAAGTAGTTTATTACCAGAGAAACAATAGAGAAAGTGGGAATACGCCCAAATACATATTAGAATTTAGTATACAACAAAGACATTTTAAATGAGTGGATGGAAAGAGGAATAATTCAATAAATGGCACCAGGACAATGGCTACTCACCTGGAAAAAAGTCAAGCTGGAAGCCTGCCTTGCTCCTATGTATCAAATTAAACCTGATGGATCAAATATTTTCATATTCACACTGAAACAATAAAAATAGTAGAAGAAAATGTAGGTAAATATTTATATCATCATGGGATAAAGACATTCTTTTTAAGCATGACATAAAACTCAGAAGCCATAGAGCAAAAGGTTGATACATTTAATCACCTAAACACTGACTTTGATTTCACGGCCAAAAGACAAATGACAAAGTGTTTAAAAAAATTTCATGTAGCCAGCTATATTTACCATACATATATCAAGCAGGGAAAAAATTTCGTTAAAGAGCAAAATGCTTTTCTAAAGAGAGAAGAGACAACCCTATAGAAAAATTGTACAAAAATTAGAACAGGTAGTTCATAGAAAAAGAAACACAAATGACCTACAAAAATATGAAATATTCAAACCCCCTTAGAATAAATTAAAATAAGATACCATCTCCAGATAGCGCCTTCTAAAAAGAGAAAATAAAATAAAATAAAACACCATTTCTACCTATTGGATTGTTACTGCCACCATTGCAAAAAAAAAAAAGGTTGCTAAAACCCAAAACCCAGTCTTGGCAACAGTTTGAGAGACACTATTAGAACAATTGTAAATTGCATCTCTTACATTTCCTTAGAGGACAATTTGACAATACTACATATATCAAGTTATAAATGTTGGGGAATTTATCACATGGATATACTCACAAAAGTACCAACGATATTGCACAATATTCATTGCAACCTTTTTTTAAGTAGTGAAAACACTAAAAACAAATGAAGGTCCAGAAATAGGGACTGGTTACATAAATTATGGAAATCCATATAACACAATACTAGTGAGGCATTGAAAGAACGAGATTTATCTCTCTGTGTGGAAATAGGAAAAGTTACCAAGATATATTAATAAGTGGAAATAAATTGCCAGAAGAATATATTATATTATTGTATAATGTATTGTATTATTGTACAATAATTGTATAATGTATGTTATATTATTATAATATTGTATAAAGTATTATATAATGTATATTACATTATTGTATGTGTTATATAATATTGTACAATATAATGTATAGTGTATATTATTGTATAATTATTATGCATATATTATACAATAATTATATTATTGTATAATAATATATTGTATACTATTATATAATGTATATTGTATATATAATATACTGTAGTTATATGACAGTACTTATCAGTACTATATAGTATATAACTTGTATTATTATATAATATACATGTATAATGTATATTTATATATATTTGCATATGCACACAAAAAACTTAATAGTGGATACCTCTGGAGAGTCTAAATGTGGGATTAGAGGGGAAGGATGTTTAACTTTTCACTTTACACTGTTTTGTACTATCTGAATTTTCTTTTTTTTTTTGGAGACAGAGTCTCACTCTGTTGCCCTGGCTAGAGTGCAGTGGCATCATCACAGCTCACTGCAACCTCAAACTCCTGGGCTCAAGCGATCCTCCTGCCTCAGCCTCCTGAGTAGTTGGGACGACAGGCATACACCAACATGTCTGGCTAATTTTTCTATTTTTTGTAGAGACGGGATCTTACTCTTGCTCAGGCTGGTCTCCAACTCTGAGCTCATGCGATCCTCCCGCCTCGGCCTCCCAAAGTGCTAGGATTACAGACGTGAGCCACCGCACCTAGCTATCTGAAAATTTTTTAACATTATTATCTTTACAATAATAAATCTTTTTCCCCCCAAACCAATAGACAATATGGGATACAATAACAAATCTTAAATTCCAAAGCCAAAATCTGGACCCTGAAGAAACCCATCTTTCTGAAGTGCCAAGCTGACTTTTCCAAGCTCTCAGCTTTCCACAGTAACATGTGTTCCAAGCAGTCGTGTCTGAGGATGTTTCCATGCTCCAGGACCCCATCTGACCACCCCCTCTCTCCTCAGGCCCTGCCTGGAATCCCTCTGTAAAAGGGCCTCAGCATTCATTTCTGGGGAGACACTAACCGTCAGTAAGGAAACCAGACTGGGATATGAGTCTCCATCGGTCATCTTTACTAATACCTGACATAACTAGCCTACAAAAGAATTAAAATAGATTTTAAATCTATTTTAAAAATTGCATAAACTATATATAGCTTTTTTCTCTTCTACTTGACTTCAGCTCCTAGAGTAAGCATCTAGCTTGATAAATACAAAGTCAATTAAACCACTACACACCAATAGAATTGCCAACATCCAAAGCACTGACAATGCCAAATGCTGGTGAGGATGTGGAGCAACAGGAGCTCTCACTCATTGCTGGTGGGAATGCAAAATGGTGCAGCCACTTTGGAAGACAGTTGGCGGTTTCTTAACTAAACATAATCATATCATAGACCTAGCAGTCACCTCCTTGGTATTTACCTAAAGAAGTTGAAAACTTATATCCACACAAAAACCTGCACATAGATGTTTATAGACATCTTACTTATAATTGCCAAAATTTGAAGGTAACCAAGATGTCCTTCAGTAGGTGAATGGGTATATAAACTGTGGTATATCCAGAAAACAAAATATTATTTAGTTTTAAATAAAAGAAGTAAAGAAGCCAGTCTGATAAGTAAAAGAAGCCAGTCTGATAAGGCTACAAACTGCATAATTCCAACTAGATGACATTCTGGAAAAGGCAAAACTGTGGAGACAATAAAAAGATCAGTGGTTGCCAAGGGTTAGGGGGAGGGAGGGATTTTTTTAGGGCCATGAAACTACTCTGTATGATACTATAATGGTGGATACATGTCATTTATAAATTTATTCAAACCCACAGAATGTACAACACCAAGAGTGAACCCTAACTATAGACCTTGAGTGATAAGGATGTGACCATGTAGGTTGATCAATTGTAACAAAGGTACCGTCTGGTGGAGGATGTGGGTAATGGAGGAGGCTGGGAGGGGGACAGGGGGGATATGGGACATCTCTGTACCTTCCACTAAATTTTGCTATGAACATAAAATTCCTCTAAAAAATAAAGTCTATTTTTAAAAAGTCAACTAAAAAAGTCATCCTCTATTTAAAAATGGGCAAAGGATCTGAATAAACATTTCTCCAAAGAAGATACACAAATGGCTCATACATAAAAAGATCTACATTATTAGCCATCAGAGAAATGCAAATCAAAACCATAATGAGATACTATTTCTCACCCACTAGAATTACTATAGTGAAAAATTCAGATCAGAAGTGTCGATGAGAATGTGGAGAAATTGGGAATGCTTGTATACTGCTGCTAGGAATGTAAAATGGTGCAGCCACCTTGGAAAACAGCCTGGCAGTTCCCCAAAAAGTTAAATATAGAGTTAAAATTTGACCCAGCAATTCTAGTTCTAGGTGTATACCCAAGAGAACGGAAAACATATGTCCACACAAACACTTATACTTGAATGTTCATAGCAACATTACTCATAACAGCCAAAAGGTGGAAACAACCCAATCCACGAACTGAAGAATGGATGAAATGTGGCATATCCATACAATGGGATATGATTTAACAATGAAGTACTGATACCTGCTACAACATGGATGGACCTTGAAAACATTATTTCTAAGTGAAAGAAGGCATTCACAGAAGACTACATATTATGTGATTCCATTTCTATGAAATGTCCAAAATAGGGAAATCTATAGAGACAGAAAGTAGATTAGTGGTTGCTTAGAGTTCAGGAAAGATGAGGGTGTCAGAGGGTGACAGCTAAAGGGTACACTGTTTCTTTTTGAAGCGGTAAAAATGTGCTAAAATGGATTGTGGTGATGGTTGCAGAATTCAGTGAATATACTAAAAGCCATTCAGTTGTGCACTTTACATGGATTAACTGTATGGTATGTAAATTATATCTCGATTTTAAAAAAATTCTCCCCAATTTTTTAAAAGGTTTGGCCTTAGCCCATCTAGGTCTAACTCTCTCACGTTATAGATGAAACATGGAAACCCAGAAAGATTAAAATGACTTGCCCAAAGTCACTTGTCATTTAGAGCCCTGGACTAGGTAGGGCTCACTAGCCATTATGCTCTCAGTCCCTCTACACTGCTTCTAGTAAGCACAAGTGGCCATTCCAACATCACCGATAGAGTCACATAAAATACCTCTGAGTGAGTCTGTCTTTAGAAATACACAGTGTGGTTTTCTTTCTCTCTTTCTTTCTTTTTTTTTTTTTTTTTTTGAGACAGGATCTCTCTCTGTTGCCCAGGGTTAGAGTAGAGTCATCATAGCTCACTGCAACCTCAAACTCCAGGGCTCAAGCGATCCTCCTGCCTTAGCTTCCTGAGTAGCTGGGAGTATAGGTACGTGCCACCATGCCTGGCTAATTTTTAAAATTTTTTTGTAGAGATGGGGTCTCCCTATGTTCCCCAGGCTGATCTCAAACTCCCGCCTCAAGCAATCCTCTTGCCTCAGCCTCCCAAAGTGCTGGGATTATAGGCATGAGCCATTGTGCCAGGTCCACACTGTGGTTTTCTGAGGACATGTTTATTCTTGGCACTTCATTGTCATATGGCTCAAAAAGCTGACACTTGTGACCTAGCCATGCTGAGCTTCCTACACTTTCATTATCAATCTATGTTTCATCTCCTTTGAGCTAAAGTCAAATGCCAAATCACAAGGTATGGGCAAAATCTGGGCTTGGAAACAAGAAGACCTGGGTTCAAATCCAGCTTTGTGGGAGCTGTACCAAACTATTCACCTTTATGAGTCTCAGTAAATTGTGAATAGGAAAGGGTTTTTTTTTTTTTTTTGGTAAGCATTGAATGAGAAATTATATGTAATATGCTTGATACATAAATGTTAACTTTCTTCTTCCTTCCATATAAGAACTGAAGGGCCTTCACAACTGACGCCCTCAGTGAGGTCAGTCAAGCACATCTGTTTAAGTTTACTTGAATTGGGTTTTGTGGGAATGAAATTCTCCACCACTCTGCTGGACAGAGAATTCATCATGCCCTGTGCACATATATGGCAGCACTTCTCCCCTTTGTGACCCTGGCACATTTTCATTTACCTACAAGACTGGAAGACCACTCTGAAACAGTAACAGTAAAACCACCCTGCAGAGGTCTGCCAGCTGTGTGCTCAGAGGAGGCCACAGGGCTGCTCTCACAGGCCTTACATGTCACTCGGGAAGAACTTCCCAAGGAGGGCCAGAACTGCTGCTGCAGGACCAAAGAGGAAAGAGAAGGATGGGGAGAGTTTGGGGTGGAAAATGGTAGAGCAAAGTTGTCAGCAGTAAAGCAAAAGCTGACAGTAACCATTGGTCTTAAAGCTCAGGAAGGGGCCATCTTTTCTCAAGAAATTTCAAAACGAAAACCTTAAAGGGCCATTTTTTGTTATATTGTACACACACAAACTTTTTTTTTTTTTTTTTTGAGAGAGGGTCTCACTCTGTTGCCCAGGCTAGAGTGCAGTGGTGTCATCACAGCTCACTGCAACCTCAAACTCCTGGGCTCAAGCAATCCTCTTACCTCAGCCTCTCAAGTGGCTGGGACTGCAGGCACACACCACCACACCCAGATAATTTTTCTATTTTTTGTAGAGACAGGGTGTCCCTCTTGTTCAGGCTGGTATCAAATGCCTGGCCTCAAGCAATCCTCCCACCTCAGCCTCCCAAAGTGCTAGGATTACAGGCGTGAGCCACCGCCCCAGCCCCACCTCGATATTTGTTTTGTTTTCTTTTTTTTCGTTTCTTAGCACACACAGAATCCTGGAAGATATTTGTTTTTAATTAATGACTTTGCACTTTGTTCCAGGGTTAAAAGGTCAGTTTTTTTTTTTTAAGATATGGGTTTTTTAAAGATATGTTTCTCAGGCTGGAGTGCAGTGGCACAATCATAGCTCACTGCAACCTCCAATTCCTGGGCTCAAGTGATCCTCCTGCCTCAGCCTCCCTAGTAGCTGGGACTACAGGAGCGCACTACAACACCCAGCTAACTTTTTACATTTTTTGTAGTGACAGGGTCTCGCTATGTTTCCCTGGCTGGTCTTGAACTCCTGGCCTCAAGTGATCTTCTTGCCTGGGTCTCCCAAAGTGTTGGGATTACAGGCTTGAGCCACTGCCCCTGGCAATTTTTAAATTGGTTTAACTGACCTGTGTTGCCACAGCCACTAGAACATTTCTAAATTTCCACTTACTGGCCTGTGCTACTGCCACAAAAATGGTGGGCCTGCCAGTGCATAACCAAAGGCAATTCATTTATAGCAATTATCTTATTAATATCCACCCAGAGTTCCAAAACATAGTGGAAAAGACAAGTCAGAGATATCAAGATCCACCAGAATCTAGGCCTGCTCACCCCCCACCCACTCCCCAACATTGCTGTCCATTACTCTTCTGTAGATACATCCAAACTGGCTGCCTACTCAGAGCTCTCCCCTCTCCCAACCCCAAAATCTCAGCCCCAAAAGCCTTTCTCTTCCAGTGTTCATGGCTGCTCAAGTTGTCTTCCCCTCAACCCCAGCTGGCTGTCTCAGGGATGCCTTCTGTGTAATGTCAAGCAGGGGTAAGGACTATGAAAAGGCCGGTGGAGAGCACTTTGGGAGGCGGAGGTTGGAGGATTGCTTGAGGCCAGGAGTTTGAGACCAGCCTGGACAACATAGTGAGACTCCATATAAAAAAAAAAAAAGAGCTATGAGCAAAATGAAAAGATTATAGGACCCTGGTGGGAGGTCAGAGGGGAGTGGAATTTTAGATAAAGTGGTCAAGGGAACATCTCTCATGGGAAACATTTGAGCAGATCCCTGTGGGAAGAGAGGGAGCGAGCCATGGGCTATTTGGAGAAAAGCAGTGTAGACTGGGGGACTGAATGAGTGGGCTTACTCCTTGTGTTGTATCTTTCATAACTCGCAGCAGGGTCCAGGAAAGAGAACAAAGTATGAAAAATTATGCAATGACTAAAGAAACCTTTAGCAGTGTCAGACTTTACCTTAACCTTCAACACCTAGGGCACACTACCCAGGACCAGCTCAGGCCCCAGAGGTCTGACCAGGGTCCTCATTGCCCATCGGAGGGATGAGATTCTAAGGCGGTTTGGGATCACACTGAGCACAGACCTCCCCTTCTTCCACCCGGGTCGCAGACCCCACCCTTTAGACAAGGAACCGCTCTATACCGGTATTACCTCCTCCTCCGGCCCCCAGTGCCCTAGACGCTCAACTCAGACCAGCAGAGGCTGGTGTCCTGTTCCCTCCCCGCCCCCCAGACCCCGCCTCTCTCCGGGCCCCGCCCCTAGCCCGCTCCGCCCGGTCTCCCAGTCCGGGAGCGGCCCCGCCCCTGCTCTATACTTAAGGAGCGGAGCGCCGACGATTGGCCTGAAAGTCGGAGACCTCGTTTCCTAATTGGTCGTGATGTGCGGCAGTTTCTTAGAGCGCTGATGACCCGGAAGTAGCTCCCGAAGCGGCCGCCGCGTGGGTTCACCTCCTGGGGGCTCGGCTGTGGCGACGGCTGCAATGACCAAGATAAAGGCAGATCCGGACGGGCCGGAGGTGCCGGCGGAGGCGTGCTGCGGGGAGCGCACTTACCACGAGCTGCTGGTTAACCTGAACCCCATCGCGCAGCCACTGGCCTCTCGCCGCCTCACGCGGAAGCTCTACAAATGCATCAAGAAAGGTGCGGCGGGCTCCGGCTGCCGGGGAGGGGGCGTGGGTGGCGGGGCGAGGCCCGGATTGACTCTTCTGTCGTCGTAGCCGTAAAGCAGAAGCAGATTCGGCGCGGGGTGAAGGAGGTTCAGAAATTTGTCAACAAAGGCGAGAAAGGGTAAGAACCCTCCTACCTCCGGATTTTGCATTTCACAGTAACGAAGGAGTCTCTGCTATTTAGTAGGAGCTCGGTAAAAGTCAGGTTGACTCTGACCCAGGCCCATATACAGAAGATGAGTAAGCAACCGGTAAAATCCCTTCACTACAGACACCGGCACGTCACCAGCTCAAAGTCAGTTCCCGAGGGAAGCGGATTGCGTAAGCCAACGCACTTAGGGTAGATTCTAGCTTCATTCATTCAGCGAACATTTATTGAGAGTCTATTCTTTTCCGGGCACTGTGTCATGCCAAGACAGGAACATTGATCTCTTTCTCTCTTTCTCTTTCACACACACACACACACACACACAAATAATTACAAGTTGTGATAGTTAGCTACGAAGGTGCAGTGGTAATGACTTCATTCCCCCACTTCTTTCCTTAATGGCATTTATCAGAATCTGAGGCTTATTTACATTTTTATTCCGTGTATCACCCACTCAGGCTCCTTGAGAACTTGGCTTCTCACTGCTGCATCCCCAGAAGTGTCTGGTCATACTGTAGATGTTCGAGATAAATAATTTTGGGGGGATCTGATGCTCAGTGGAGTCTGACCTAGTTAGGGGGTGCATCAGGGAAAGTCTCCCTGAGCAGTCTCATTGGAGCTGAGATCTGAAGACAGAGGGATTAATTAGTAAGGGGGTGGGGGGAATCCTGCCAGAAGAGTGGGTGGGCCCCAGGGCAGGAGAGAGGGTAGTGGTGGGCAGAGGAGCTACCTTCCCATGGGGCCTTGTAAGTCATGGCAAGTTTAGTTATTGTACTCAGAGCTTTGGGGAGCCATTGAGGGTTAAAGCCAGGAAGTGACATAATTATGTTTAAAACTTTAAGATTTTTTTTGGCAATTGAAGGATTAGAGAGGCAAGAGTGATTTGAGAAAATTCAGATGGGAGGACTCTGTGGTACAGAAGAGGTGACAGTGGAGTTGAGAGGATCAGATTTGGAGAATGAGGTATGCATGACTTCTAGCCTCTGGCATGCCTAGCCGAATGGACAGAGGGCCCATCCTGAGGTTGTGAACAGTGGAGGAGGACCAGGTTTGTGTGGCAAGATCTCACAAGTTTGGTTTTAGACTAGTTTTTGAGGTGCCTTGGAGACAAACGAGCCCCTGCCCCCGCAGAGCTGGCCGATAGGCAGATGGCTATATGGGTTTGGAGCTTGGAAGAGAAGTCCCGGCTGGAGAGCAGATTTGGGAGCTGTCAGCACGTATGTGGCACTTGACACCATGGGGGTCAGCCCAGAAGAAGGTGCTGAGGGGGAGGGCAGCCCAGGATCAGCTGTGAGAGCACCAACAGTTAAAAGCTACTCAGAGGAATAGGAGCCTGCGGAGGGGAGCGGTGAGGCTAGAGGAGCACTAGGAGTGAGGAAGCAGTACTTTGACCAAAGGTTATTCCTGTCTTCAGGCTGGTGAGGCCCTACCCCAGAACCCTGACACCTTGCCAGCTAGGAGCCCACGCTGAGGATTCTCTGGCAGGCTTTCACTGGTTCCTTGTCACTCTTGGGACAGAGCCTACACTTCTTAGCCTGGCACTCAAAGCCCTTGGATGTGTCCCCTGCCAATCTCACCAGCTTTGTTGTCTGTCCCCCTCCCTATCTTGGATTCCAGAGCCATCCCAGACTCCTGACAGCCAGTCCCTCTAAGGGCTGCCTGACAAGACATTCAACACTTAGCTTTCGGCTCGTGTCAACTCCTGGTTGAAGCCTTTTTTGACTCTCCCAGGAGAGCTAAGCTCTTACTCCTTGGCACCCCTCATCCCTCATCTGTCCCAGCACTATACCACTTGTCACATTTGGTGGCATTTACATGTTGTCAAGAAATAGAGATCACATCCCCAGAAGAATGCACTCCATCAAACACAGTTTTGCACCCTCTTCAGAGGTTGGCAGACCCACATTAATAACTGGGCTCCTTGAGGGTGGGAGCATCTTATTCAAGGCCCGGCCCAGAGGTGGTACTTACAGCTGGAAGAGGGAAGGAGCGAGCTAGGAATGACAGTGGTGCATCTCATTTCAGGATCATGGTTTTGGCAGGAGACACATTGCCCATTGAGGTATACTGCCATCTCCCAGTCATGTGTGAAGACCGGAATTTGCCCTATGTCTACATCCCCTCTAAGACGGTAAGGAGCACATGGCCCCAACCTTGGTCAGCACTGGGGAGGGGTCTGGGATACGGTCTGCAAGAGCAGACCAGTGGGAAAGAACATAAGTGCCAGAGTTAAGACAGGCCTGGATATATTCTTGGCTCCACTACTTCCCAGTTGTGGGACTGTATAGAAGTTACCTCTCTACAATTTGGCTTCCTTCTTGTAAAATGGGAATCCCCTCCTCTGTGGACGATGAGAATGAAAATAGAAGCTGTATGTGAACATGCTTTGTAAACTAAGATGCTTCATTTGTGTTAGTCCTGTTAGGTGGGTTCATGCTCACAGGGACCTGTAGCTGTCCTTACCTTTATGTAGCAGGGGCCAGGCCTGGGTCGCAGGGAGTGGGGGATGGCAGGGCCTGGAGACCATAGGCCCTGCCTACGGGGACAGCCTCAGCTTTCACAGTTGCCATGTGGAAATGTAGACCCAGTGTTGCTGGACCACAGCTTGAAAGTTTGCTTGAGTTTAAATGATAGCAACTAATTCAAAGTGTTTTAAAATAAAACGTGGACCCAAGAGAACATGGCTGTGGGCCAGATTAGGCTGATGGGTCATCTGTTTGTGACACCCTGGCACACAGGTTGTGTGGCCCTTTTCCCCAGACAGCCCTTCTTTCCCCTTCTCTGTAGGACCTGGGTGCAGCTGCGGGCTCTAAGCGCCCCACCTGCGTGATAATGGTCAAGCCCCACGAGGAATACCAGGAGGCCTATGATGAGTGTCTGGAGGAGGTGCGAGCCCTGCCCCCACCCCTGTGAGGGAGTTGGGCAGCACCCCAGGCACCTGCTTCTGAAGCTGCTGGGCTGGCGGCAGGCCAACTGACTGCCCTCCTGCTGCCCACATGGGCAGCTTCTTCGTGGCTCCCCGAGGCACGTCTTCTTCCCATGCAGCTCCAGCAGCTCTTTGATGAAGGTAACACCAGCATCTTTGCCATCCGTGCTGTTTCCTGTTGAGCTTAAGTGAACACAGTTCCAAGAATGTAGAGTGGGGAAGTAAATGCTAAGTCTAAAATGTGGTGAATCTGTGGGTGTTTTTTTAAGCAGCCCCTGCTGGTAGGGCCAAGGAGGTGGCAGCAGGAAGCAGGGAAGCAGGCTTCCTCATTGGGAGAACCTGAAGGTCTGTGAAGGACTGTGAGCGTTCAGTGCTAATGCTCTGCCACCCAGGGCCGTGCTTGGGCTCAAGCTGAGAACCAATTCTGCTGCTCACCCCAGGGCTTTCAACTCCCCCTTTGGGGGTAGGTGGGGGCTGTGAGATAAGGCAGCAGGGTCCAGACCACCTTCATGGAAACCTGCAGCCCTCAGGTCAGGGACACCTCCGTTCCTTTCTTTCTTCCCCCAGGAGCCTTAAATGCCACTGGAGCAAGTATCTTATGGAAGCAGCTTACACACCCACACAGTAAATTTTAAAGAGGAACATGAAGCTAAATATGAGCCCCCAGGCCATCTCTCTTACCTAATGACCCTGGTAACCCAGCCCCTTCAAACATTTTAGACTTGGCGTCTCTTCCTATTGTCAAAGGCCCCAAACAAGGCTTAGGACGCATAGCAACGAAGTAGTTTTCCCCCCAGTCAGATGCAAGTTAAGTTCTTTCTGCCTGGGTATTGTTGGCCAGCCACATTCTTACCTGCAGCCACTGCCAGGCCATGCCCAGTACCTGTGTGCAGTAGATGTGTAGTAATGATTTGTCAGTGAGGCTAATGGCTGGCTATGAGAAGTGAGGAGAAGGGCAGTGAATATATTTGCTCAACATTATAAAACAATGGCATTCAGTTTTAACTTCGGCTATTTACAGTGGGAAATGGATACATACAGTTGGGGCTGTACAGGGGGAAGAGGTGCGCCACAGCTGGACACCCTTGGGCTGAGGGGCAAGAGTGGATAAGCATTGGCATGGCAATAAGAGACATGGCTGAGGGCAGGGGTGGAAAGATGTCTGCTGCTGAAGGCCAAGTCCTTTGCTACTCTGTCGGTTGCTACTAAGTCAAGGGCAAATAAAAACAGGAAGAGAGAGAGCAGGAGCATAGAGGCCAGCATCTCCCTTTCCTTACAGCCAAGGAGCCAGCTCCAGGCTGGTTCATCTCCTTCCTCAGGCTCTGCCACGGTAGCACTCCTCAGCCAGGTGCTCTGAAATAAACCAGAGTCCACTGGAGCCACCCACCCTACTGAGACAGACCAAGGCTCATGGGTGAAAATCCCCTTTTAACAAAGTTCCAGGCAGGAATCAGAATATGATGCGTTTCCCATCTGCTGGGTTCTGCTCCATGGGACAGTAGGGACACTTCAGCCTGCAAAGGGAGGAGAACCAAGAACATCTCAGGGCTGGCAGTAGGAGAGCCCAGCCGAGATGGCACAGAGCATAGGAAACTTACTTTCCTCCGTTAATGAGCTTGTTCAGTGCGTCTCTGGAAATAACATGGCCGCAGATGAGCTTGATGGGAGGGTTGGAATCCGATGTCTGCTGGCGGAGGATGGGGCAAGCAAACACCGAGTGGTACCAGCACTTCATGCCTAGTTCGATCTCAATCTGGGAGGCCAGCAAAGGAGTCAGTTCTACTTCGTGTCATGGTTGTCCTCCCCAGTGCCTTTGGCTTACACTTCCCCCTGCCAGTCCTTACCGGTAATTCGTCCTTGTGACTCCAGACCCCAGTGCACTGCCTCTGCTCGATCACAGCTTTGATGTTCATCAGCACAGGCAGTGCCACACATCCAGAGGCAAAACTGCAGAACAAAGAACAGGGGCTCAGATCACAGCACGGGACTTGAGATGGGGTTCTACAGTGGCATAAGGTCAAATCGGTCCTCGAAAATTCCTCAGAGTGTTCATAAGGTGCCACATACATATGTCCAACTCTAGAGAGTCATTCTAGCGTACTCCCAAATTTGAGAACTTACGGAAAAGAGAAAAGGAAGCTCCAGGGGCAGATATTTGCTCATCCAAATTACCGAAAAGTCCTTGGTGTGACTGGGAGAGAGTGACCAGTTCTAAAGGGCTCCGGCCCACCTGTAGGATCCACCCTGCTCTGTTGTCATAATATACCTCTATAACAGTGGCTATCAACTACAACACGTAAAAATGGGGGGACGGCTGGGCGTGGTGGCTCATGTCTGTAATCCCAGCACTTCGGGAGGCTGAGGTAGGAGCAACAGAGTGAGACCTTGTCTCAAAAAAAAAAAAATGAGGGGAAGGTCACTTCTCATGATGATTGCATGGGGGTAGGGAGCTTACTGGCTGGAACCTTGGATGCTAAATACCCTGCAATGCACAGGGCAGTCCCGCACAACAGAATCGTCTGTCTGAAGTGCCAATGGTGTTCTTGCTGGGAAATACTGTTCTATAAATTGGTAACAAATTAGGTAAGATTGGAGTTAGTCCACCATATTGGGGTGGAATGTGAGACTCCATAACCAGTCTAAGTAAAATGCACTGTGACAAGTGTCCACTGCAGTGGAGTGGCTCTGGGGTCAGGTCCAAGTGCCCTTTATTCCCTGAGGTCCTAGGCAAGTGATTTCACATCTTAAACCTCCCTTTTCTCTTCTGTAAAATAAGGTTAACAGTACCTCTGACTCTCAGGGGTGCTGTGAAGTTGTGAGAGACTATTCCTGTGAGGGAGATGGCCAATAGTAGCACTAAATACATGGTACTCAGCCACCATGTCTCCCCTGAAGGGAACTGGTATTTGAGAGATGAGCCCGGGAGGAAGATGGACTGCAGAGGGGCAGGGGTTAGTTGGGAAGGTCTTGCAGGGATGTGGGGTGACATACAGGAGAGGCAGGGACCTCATTCAAGAGACCTTACAAAATGGCAACCATGGCCCTGTCCCTGAGTGCATTGCGACCTTGGTCCACAACTATTCCTAATCTGTTCCTTTAACTGTAGAAACAGGTGGTACTTCTTCTCTTGAAGAATAACTAACAAAGCCAGTTTAGGTCTGTGAAAGCACTGGGCACTGTTCACTGTGGGCCTTGGCAACATGTTGTTTCTCTACCCTCCCACCTGTGCCACCTTCACAGGGCTGGGTAGTACCTGACGCTGAGGGGGGACTCCACAGAAAGCCCCAGCAGGGAACATGCATCCCGGGTAAAGGTCTCACAGATCTCTGCCCAGTGGCTGTTGTCCAGGAGGTGGCAGTAGGGTGATTTCTCTAAGCCCAGCCGCAAGTACACCAGACTGCCCATCATCACCTGGATCTCTACAAGGCAAGCAGGGCAGCAGCTCAGGGGGTGCAGGGGCTCTGGGTCCATCCCCTAAGGGAGTGGGAGGACTGCAAAGCACAGTACTGTGAGCCAGGCTGAGCCCCGCGGCTCCCAGGCCCCTGGCCAGATGGCGCAGGGATTGAAATGCTCTCAGGCAAAACTGATTATGTCTAAAATCCAGTGGGGAGGTGGAGTCTCCAGGCTGCTTCTGAAGGACAAGGATAGGCACTACCAACACAGAACTGGATGGGAAGGTGAGTCTTTTTCTGTTTTCTTTGCATCCCTCCAACCGCATCAAGGAGCAAGTAAGACTCAGGTGGGTGCTAATGTCTCTCTATTCTCTTGCACTAGCTAATCTTCCCATCAGAGCAGATCCCAGGTTCAGAGCTTTCAGGAGGCAGCAGTATCTAGTTAAACCTTAACACTGCTTGGTTTTCATATTTATTTTTAAATAAAATTAATAACAGGAAACAATATGGGTTACTACTAGTGAACATCTTGAGGGTGAGACTCAAATTGCAGGTCTGGAAAACCTAGTGTGAAGGAAGAGGGCTATGGAAGGATGCTCCAGAGGAGGTGCTCAGGTGAGTCTTAAAATGAGCAGGGCTCTCCCAGGTGGGGGAGGCATATGTGAGGCAGAGCAGTATGAGGGGGAATGGCATGACATGTCTGAGCATGGTGTGGCACACAGCAGGTGCTGGGGACCCACAGTGGTCTGAGATGGAGCTAAAAATGTATGGCAGAGATTAAAGAGGAAGAGCCTTGAATTTGGTGGCACTTGGGACACAATGTGGGATCACAGAGGTTTTCAGCTTGGGGAAAGGCATCAGAGTAACAGCCCCGCGAGGGCACAGAGACTGGCAACCTGATGTAACCCGTCACATGCAGACATCTATCGGGCCAACCAGCACCACCCCGGGCACCCTGGGCACTCACCCCGCTGGTGCAGCCGAGCAAAGGGCTGAAAGTGCCGGGCATAGCTGAGAGCCTCCAGCTGCTTCTCGGGGCCACCTGCCAGGAGGCGGATGAAGTGCAGTCGGTGCAGCTTGAACTCCAGGGAGCTGTTGAGTTCCAGCAGGCGCTGCCTGTGGGAGACAGCCCATCTGGGAAGAAAAGGGCCAGTTTAGTGTGGAGCTGGTGGGGGCTGGGGAGGGGCACTGGCAGAGCCAGGACCTGAAGAGGAGGGCCCCAAAGCCTGTATGGGGCCCTTGGGTCAAGGCTGTAGGCATGTCAAGGGAACTGAAGACCACAGACAAGCCCTGTGCACTGGGAGGTGAGAGCAGAGCTCTGCTGGCCCACCTAAGGGCCTGCTTACTCCAACGCAGGCCCTAGGTCTTGCTCATGGAGAGCTTCCAGGATTCGATTCAGCTCCAGGAAAGGCTGCTTGAAATCCAGGTCCACATTCAGTGTTGATTCCTGTAAAGAAAGAGAGATCTCACCACTAGAAGACAGTGTTTCTAAAATTCTGTTATGCACATAATAAGACCTCACCCACCAAAGACAGGCTGGAGAGTGGCAGGCTTTGCATAAGGCCCTGTGGTCTCCTGCCAGCCACTTGGCCCATCATACTCCCATCTCCGTTCCCCAGAGTGCAGACTGCAAACACCACCCCACCACAGCACTGGAGACAGTCCTCAGGCTCCGCGTTGAGTGGCACAGTGAGAAAATTATTCCTTTTCAGTTCTCCTAATTACATTAGGGAAAGTCTCCTTTACTTTTACTGCGAGTGTGTCTTTAATACCTAACAAGTGCTACTTTTCACTAGACAATCTCCCTTTTTCGTAAAGGGATATCAGGCCTCAGCTCAGAACCCTGGCCGGCAACCACCTCTAACTAGAAACGAGTAACTTCACTTTTCATCATACATGTTTTTAGAGCTACCTTTTATTTATGGCAGGGGCACTGATTTCCTTTCTGAAATAAATTTATTTAAAGAATGGCAGGGACTTAATATTAAAAAACTATCAGGTAAAAAGCAGAGCAGGCAGGTCCTCTCACGCCCTCCCTGCCTGGCCCATACCTGGCACAGCTCCTCGGCAACACTGAGCATGCCCTGCTGGTACAGGTGTTCCACGATGGCCATCTGCAGGATCTGCTGCTGCTTCTCCCGTGAGTCCCACACCGCGTCGGAGACTACACCACAAATCTCAGAGTCAAAGTTCTGGCAAGGAGGAGAGACAGGGCCCTGTGACATGGGCACTCTCACTTGCGCTCTGCCTGAGTCCTCATACATACTAGCTCCAAGGTAGTCCCACTCCCAGGCTTGGGTTCGTCCACATGCTCACCCTATCAATGGCTTTGCCTACTCGGGACACGCTACTGTGAATGTCCTTGTGGTCCGAAGCCAGTTTCTGCACAGTGTCTTTGATCTTCCGGCAGCACTGTGACATCACCAGGGAGAGGGTGGCTGAGAGAGGGGTCCCCTGGAGGGCTGCGGAGAAACAGTGGAATGAGTCAGGACACAGAGAACCTACTTCAGCAGCAGACCTGTGTCTGCTTCCTCTATTCTGAATGCCAGTCCAGCAGCCCAGGAGGAAGCCCTAGCTTCTATTCTGGGTCCTGCCACTTTTTAACTGCATGATTTGGAATTGGTCAAGTGGGACAAGCCATTTTACCTCTTGGAGCCTTCATTTCCTCATCTGTAAAATTGTCAGTTGCTATGAAATGAAGATGATTTGGCACTTAGTGTGGATAAGTACTTTATTTTACCTCATGTACTGTATCATACATAGAATTCTGTGTGTGTAACTGTCCAGTTACCATATGACCCAGCAATTCCACTCCTAGGTATATACCCAAGAGAAATGAAAACACATGTCCACACAAAAACTTGTATGTGAATATTCATAGTAGCATTATTCTTAATAGCCAAAAGGTAGAAACAACTCAAATATCTATCAACTAATGGATAAACAAAATGTGGTACATCCATACAATGGAATATTATTCAGCCGTAGAATGGAATGAAGTACTGATTCATTTATCATGGGTGAACCATAAGAACATGTAATGAAAGGAGCCAGACACAAAAGGCCATGTATTGTGTCATTCCATTTACATGCAGTTTCCAGAATAAGCAAATCTATAGAGACAGAAAAGAGATTAGTGATTGTCAGGGGCTGGGAAAGAGAGGAATGAAAGACTGTTGATGGGTTGGGTTTCTTTTGGGGGTGATGGAAATGTTCTGAAATTAGGTAGTGGTGATGATTCTACAATTCTGTAAATATACTAAAAACCACTGAATTGTACTTTAAAAGGGTGAGCTTAATGGAATGTGAATTACAGCACAATTTAAGAAAAATCATAGGAACTAGGGGTTCCCTCTGGTCAAATCCAAAGACTATAACCTATTCAATAAAATAAAAATTGAGTACCTGCCTGGGTAGCCCAGCCCAGTAGAGCATGAGACTCTTAATTTGATAAACAGCAGAACATTTATATAGTCTCAAATTATTAATTAATTACAAAGAAAAAATTGGAACTTTCCGTGGAGGAATCTAGCAGATGCCATCTTAACCAAGCCATCAAAGTGAACATCACCAATAATGTAATAAACCAACATCTTGTGTCTCCCGGTGTGATGTACTGAGAAACCGATCACTTCGGAAGTACTCCTGCCAAACATACAAAACCTGAGTCATGAGAAAACATCAGACAAATCCAAATTGAGAGATGTTATGCAAAATAATTGGCCTTAATACTTCAAAAACGTCAATATCATGAAAGATGAAGGCAGAGGAAATGTCCCAGATTAAAAAAACTAAAGATTAGATATGAGAAACTAAATGCAGTGTGTGATCTTGTATTGCATACTGGGCTGCAAAATAAAGTACTTTATGAAAATTCCTAGGACAATGGCAAAATTTAAATGTGAATTTATAGTTGTTAGGTGATATTATATCAATATTTCATTCCTTGGTTTTAACAATTACATATACTGTATTTACATAAGAGAATGCCTTGATCTTAGGGAATGCACACTGAAGGCTCAGGGGCAAAGGGGTACATTATTTGCAACTTATTTTCAAATGGTTAAGAAGTAATAACAACATGCAAGAGAATGATAAAGCAAATATAGCAATATATTAGCAAATGGGTAAATCTGGGTGAGGTTTTTTGGTTTTTTATATATGTACATTTTTGAGACAGGGTTTCATCCTGTTGCCCAGGCTGGAGTGCAGTGGCATTATCATAGGTCACTGCAACTTCAAACTCCTGGGCTCAAGCAATACTCCTCCCTCAGCCTCCTTAGTAGTTGGGACTATGGGCGAGTGCCACCGTGCCTGGCTAATTTTTCAATTTTTTGTAGAGACAGGGTCTCCCTATGTTGCTCAGGCTGGTCTTGAGCTCCTGGCCTCAAGTGATCCTCCCACCTCCGTCTCCGTCTCCCTAAGTTAATAATTTCTGTTGGGCTTTCTGAAATAGCTTAGAGACTGCCATTAATCCCCTTCAAGGAGGCCTAGAGAGGCATGTACCAACATCCTAACAATCACTCTTCTGGAACCCTCTCACCAAGTAGCCTTGGGTCTCCCATGTCGACAGGGAGGCTGGTGTGGGGCTGTTCATGGGGGTGCACACCCACCTGCGCTGGCCAGCTCAGCCCGTAGCTGGCCTACATAGTGCAGCAGCTCCTCCAGGCTCTGCTCACAGTGCTGCCCATAGGTCAGGAACTTCTGCAGGACCTTGTCCAGCTCTCTCTCCACGCATGCACACTGCTCCATGGTGGTCTCAACCTGGGGAGGGTCAGCTGGGTTAGGCCCCATCTGGGCCAGGGTTGCACAGTGGGGAGGGTACGTGGACCACAGTCTCTCTCACCATTCCCATGTCATACGCCAACGGTCAGAAATTCCCTGCTTAACCTAACATAGCTGTGCACAACCTCCCATCTTCCCCAGCTGGGGAGCGTAGTAGAAGATGCAGGCTGGTATGAGGGTAGGGGTTTTTTTGAATCATGGTAAGAAAACTACTTTGTTTTCAACTCTTTTCATGCTATTATCCTTGGTCATCTCCCTTTTTAATCAGAAGGGAGAGCAGGCCTCGCAGAGCCCACAACAGGCAATACTGACTAGAAATCCATACACTGCACCTGGTCATATTTCATGTATTTTCATATATTCATTACAGCCACATTCTCTTACGGTTAGTGGAATTGCTTTTCCATGTACTATAGTGAAATATGCCGTGAAGGCAGTCCATGAATGGCTGATATTTGGAAACTCAGCTTAACTGCCAACCATGCTGACCTGACGGGCCTTGCCCACCACTCCAGCCTCAGCCTACCGCACTGCCCACCTGTGGATGGCACCTTGTGTCTAGCCAGCCCAAACCCTTGGTCTCTTACAGCTCCGTGCCCTGGTACATGCTGCTTCCTCACCCTGGGCTGCTCTTCATCACCCCTCACCTCCCCGACTACTCCCGAAGCTGGCCCATCCCTTCCCAGGTAGCTCAGATGTTGTCTCCTTCAGCTGTCCCTGGCCTGCTCCCACCTAGCTCCCTCTCCTCTCACTTTGCACCCTCTGATGCCAGTTTTGATCACTGGGTAATGATCTGTCTGAGGGCCTGCCTCGCCCACCAGACTAGAACCTCTCTTGTTGTTACACAAACTTCCCTCCTCATTATACCATTGAAAGAAAGGGCACTGCCCCCTCCATTTCAGAGCAGCCTTTGATGCCAAACGCATGGACAATCCTCAAAATGCTGGTGAGAGTTGATTTCCCTCCCCATCCTTCCATCCATGGGATTTGAAAAGAAAGGGCTGTCACATGTCCTTCTAAAACATTCACATCTAGCCCATTGTGTATTCTCTCAAAGAAAGGTATGGAGTAACACTATAGAGAACCTTGTGTCCAAGGTGACCATCGGGATCCTCCTCACTTCACCACTCTCTTCCCCATTCCCACCAGCACTGTCAGTCCTGGCCTCACCATCTTGGCCCATCTGTACCACCTGTAGCCACTGTCCACCGACCAGAGAGGGGACAAGTGACAGGGAAATGGCACCCAGGGCCTTGGGATGTTTATGCCCTCTTTCCTTTGGCTGATGCAGTCACACTGGAATCTGTAATCATGGAGTCCAGAAGATATGCTGCCCCCACCCCCTGCCATGAACAAACACCCTATAACTGGATATGACCCATTATGGGCAAAATATAACAGGGACTTCTGTCTGAAATATTATTACTATTATTAATAGCTAACATTTCATAGGGACTTACTATGTGCCAGGCGCTGTTCTAATGACTTTGCAAGTGTTAACTCATTTACTTGATTCTCACAAAAACACTATGAGGTAGGTACAATAATTAGACCCACTTTGCAGATAAGAAAATGACACAGAAAGATTAAATAAGTTGCCCAAGGGCATGCAGCTGGGAAATAGAGGAGCTGGGAACTGAAGCCAGGCAGTCTGGCTCTAAGCTCCAGAGCCCATCTCTCAAGCACTTGGCATTACAGGAACTCTCAGGACCAGCTTAGCAGGCCACTGTTTCATCAGGAAAGCCAAGCAGCAAATATCCATGTTGGAATGAGTGTACAGCAACCACTGATGATGACAAGGAGGAGGAAATGAACCATGGAGCCTGTGAGAACGATCAACTGGGGAAGAGAGCAAGACAAAAGAATGTTTGCTAACAGTGTCTGGAAACCAGAATCTCAATTTACCAAAAATAAACGTGGCTCAAGAAAGGTCAGGACCTCACCAAGATAAAACAGTCTGGCCCTGTCAGACACCAACAGATACCAGGATTATCAAAGGGAAACTCGAATCAGCATCTTTAAATTGTATTTAAAAAGCTGAGGAAGGAAACGGATGTGATTTTCATCCCAGCATCATTTGTTGTGGCAGGGAGTTGGAAACAATCTAGGGGCCTCATCACTAGAGGAGTTATTATGTCAAGTAAGTAAACTGTGGGGGATGCATCTATGGGAACCTATGTAGTATTTAGAAACTATGTTCCAGATATATCCACAGCAATATCACTAAGATCCCAAAACATGGTACTGAGGAGGAAAAAAAGAAATAAAATGAGATCTAGGTAGAATACTATTTATATAAATTAAAAAGATATGCATACAACCAAGGCAAATAAAAGCTATATACCAAACACATCAGAGTGGTTTCCTATGGTGAGGAAAGAAGGGAGGAATGGAGATAAAAATACATAACTAAGTACAAAGGAGAAAAAGGCCCTGCACGGACCAATTAAACGTATTATGCACTGAGGAGTGTGATTAACTCAATAAAATATTTAAAGATAAAATAAATGAGCTGGGAAAACAACTATTTGCGGGCATTCCATCCAAAAAGCCCAGGAGGCTAATTCAGGCAAGCCACTATGCCTGAACCACAGTGGATAACCTTCACCAGGTGCAAGGGTGTGTGAATGTGTTTGTGTTTGATAAACTACATGATTAATACAAGTGCTAATGACTGGACTTGCATGTGCACTGGTCATAAGCCTTCCTCCCCAAGGTCTCACATGTACAGAAATTATCCACCAGGGTGATTTCTCCAAAACACACATAAGATCCTATTACCCCTTTGCTCAACACTGCCAAGGGCTGACATACAAGCCCTTTGCAATTATACATTCGCTTCCTTTGCACAAGTTGTTCCTATTTCTAGAGTGCCCTCTGCTCTTCTTTGCATGGAGAACATAAGCTGTAGTTTAATCATCAGCTCCCTGTGAAGCCCTCAATGAAAACTCCCTGCTTCCTTTTCTGCTTCACAAACCTGTCAAGGGTGCCCATATCACACACATCTGAGTCCTCACTACTGCGGCACAGTAACTGCTGCCCCCCCTTGGTCTGTGAGCTGCTCCAGGACTGGAGTCTAGTCTCATCCTCTCTCTCCCCTCAGTGCCCAGGCCAGGGCCTGGTCCAAGGTGGGTGCTCAGTATGCATTTGCTGGTTAAACAGTGCATCTATTTCCTAACCTTTGGCCTAGAGGGCTTGAGCTCAAATGGGGGTGGAAGTGGGGTTGGCGATGGGGAAAAAGAGTCACGAGCGAAATACTAAAATCCCTACCAAGCCGTGCATGGAGATTTTGTCCCCAGTCTTAGCATCTTGAAACAAGAGGGCTCCCTGGGCAGGGAGAAGGGAAATTCGTGCAAATCATGGAAAAGTCCCCTTTGCCTGACACAGAATTGGACAGCCTCCACTGACCTAATTCTTACACTTTTGCAGCCCCCACCTCTGTCCCTTCTCCACCCTACATATCACTCCTCTGCTTAACACCAATAGATTTCCATTGTACTTAGAACAAACTCCATGCTCCTTTCTATGGCCTGCAGGCTGTATGTGAGCTAACCCCCAACTATCTCTCCAACCTCATCTCCTACCACTCGCCCCCTCAATTGCCATACTCCGACCACATTAGCCTTTTTTCTGTTCCTTGATTACATACAGTTTATTTCTGCTTCAGGGCCTTTGCACTGGCTGTTCCCTCTGCCTGGAACACTCTTTCCCCCATACCTTCCCATGGCTGGCTGCTTATTCGGGTCTTAGTGCAGATGTCATCTCTTCAGAGATGCTCTCCTAGACCATAGTATCTGCTGCTGACGCCTCTGCCCCACCTTACATAGTTACCCTATCATGTTGCCCTGTTCCTTTTCTTCATTATACACGTCTACCTAAAGTTTCTAATCTTTCTTTTTTCATTAACCAAAACCAGAGGGAGGAAAAAGTCCATCGTTTTCCCTGGACAGCAGCCCCTACTGGGAGTTTCATCTGCATTAACGTGCAAATGACTGGCAAACTCCTCCTCATCCTTCAAAAGACCCTGTTCAAATGCCCTGCCCGGCCCCCGGTCCGCAGCTGGTTACCTCCGACCCAGGCGGGTCGCACTAGGACAGGACGTCTGAGTTCGAGCGACTCCCTCAGCTGAGGCGGCGTTTCGAGGGCTGGGCCCGGGTCCTGTGAGTCCGTGGGACTCCAGCTCCCGGCCCGGGGCCGACAACTGCGAAGAGAACAGCCCAAGGACAGACTGATGCCGGGGCTTAGTCGGGCTGTGGGTGGCCGCCGCGTCCCGCCCTCCGCCCGCACCTCCCGGCCCAGAGCCCTCCCGCCTCACCCAGTCCTGCAGCCCCCAGCCCCGACTTCCGGCGCCGCTGTCATCGGAACCGGAAGCCACGGCGGTTGCACCATGGATCCGGACTCGCCCACTCGCGGTTTCGCGGAGGGGTGGCCGTCCCACGAGCCCGTCGGGCGCCGAGCCTTCCTCCTCCCGCGTGTGGCAAGAGTGGAGTCGCCCACAGAAGCAGGGCGGTGGCCGAGGAAGCCACGCCTCCCACTGTCGGGGGCTGCGCCCGGGCCGCCTGGGCCCCCGAGCCGGGTCTCGAGCCTTCCGGTCGGCTGGAAGCCATCGGCCCGAACCGCTCGCTCGCCGGCGGTCCGGGGTTCTCCACTGGGAGGAGGCGGCCCCGCCACCTGGCTGTCCTGCCCGGGCGCGCCTACCTCCCAGCGCCGCGGCTCCCGGCTCAGAAGTCCCAAACCCCAGATGATTATGCTGCCCTCGCTCGCCGCCCCGGTTCCAAGTAGAGACAACACGGAACAGCACTATGCATGTAAGGGGACTGACAGGCTTTTCCTGCGATGGCTTCGCGATGCTCTTTTGAAATATCAAATGACCATCCTTGCTGGTCCCCTAAACGCGTAGTTAGTCTGCCCACTGGGTATTCCACAGGAGAGTTAGATTTTTGCTGGGGGATACATAGCCCCTCCCCTGCCGCCCTCCGTTGGCCGCTCTTCTTGGAAGCAAGGACAAGGGATTAGGGGGTTGCACGTTTGCCCTAAGGAGGAAGGGTGAGGGCTAGAAAGGAGAGAGGAGGCGGTGAGCCCAAACCCCTCCACAGGCCTCAGACTAGGACTAGAAACAGCCCAAGCCACTTCCCGCTCCCTTTTCGGGGCGATCTCATTCCAGGCCACCCTCCCCTGGAACCCTCCACGCCTCCCCTTCTCCCCCCCCCACGCCCCCGCCCTTGCACAATCTTTTTTGTTTTCTTTATAGCACTTGCACAATCCAGCTTTGTTTTCTTTATAGCACTTCACTTGCAATTATCTTGTGTGTTTATTTGTGGATTCTGTCTTCTAGCCCCTAACCCCGCCACCACCACTTTTAGGACAAAAGCTCACTGCTGTATCCCCTACACCACGTATTTGGAAACACAGCGGGTACTCGGAGATACTGAGGTAGCCGGTATCTTCCACTTACAGTCGGGAAAACCGCGGCTCAAAAACCTTATGAAATACGGTAGGGAAGGGGGCGGTCCACCGTGGGACCTTGAGCCCGCGGGGGCATCGGGAAAGAGCAACCCTGGGACGACAGCCCGGGCACGGGGAGCGAGGGTGGCCCAGACCCGACGCGGAAGAGTTGAAGGAACCTTGCCTGGGGCCAAGGGGCTCAGGCCCCTCGCAGCCGACTGGACCTCATGGGCCTTGGCGAACGCCCCGGGGCTTCCCCACAGCCTCTCCGGGAGCCCTGGCCTGCCTCACAGCTGAGCTGGGTGTGAGCGAAGCTGGGCTTCAAGAACTCACGCATCCAGAGGCTTTTAACCTTTGTCCTTGTTTTCCCCAATATGTGGCTATCCTTGTACCTCAGTATTGTTGCTTTCGGATATGCACCAAGTTTTATTACATAGTTGATTTTGTCAGTCTTTCTTCATTGGGATTGTTTTTTGTTGGGGGGGGAATTGCTTCAAAGCAGAGAAATTTAGCTGTTCTCCATTAGTTCAATGATAATCTATTTAACTTTTTGCCAGTATAAGGGAGTTTTAAACGTTCCTTCTATTCTCTGAAGTTTCCATAATTTGGGTCTCAAATAAACTTGGCAGTAGACAGATTGAAAGGAGAAAAGACATACAAATTTATTATCAGGCATGTGCATAGGAGTACCACAAAATGAGACTCAAATAGGGCCAGATGATTGACGTTTACAAAGCATTTAAGCTACGGAAAGAAATAAGGGCTGGGGCTTCTGCGGGAGGTGGAAACAGGTTCTGGGAGTTTGAGGGGAGGAAGTGCCTGGGGAACAAAGGCTGCCTTATACAGATAAAGTCTCTCAGATAGCAGCCCTCCGAAGAATAGATAGTATCTCCTTTAGTCTCTTTTCCTGTGAGTTAATCTTCCCTGTTTTGAGATTATAGGGAGGGGGCTGGAGACAATTGCATATTCCTCCTGCAGGAACCTCCCTTAGTCAGATAAAGGAACTGCAAAGAAAGCTCCTCCCTGCCCTTTGGGAGGGCCAGAGGGGTTGCTTGATTCTCCTTCAAAACACTCAGCAAGCCAAAGTGCCATACTGTAGGGTATCATTTTCTGAGCCTCAACACTAATTTCCTAGGATTTGATTTTAAACATCCATTTTATTTTGACAGGGGTGCTGCAAAGTATGACCTATTTTTTCCCCAAAATTTTTGTCCAGTTGTCCCAGCAGCTCTTGTTAAACAATCCTTCCTTACCCTATTGTTTTGAGACCCTTTATTGTATAAGATCTTCCACAGAATAGAATCTATTTCCACGGAGGTGTAGATTTATTTTTACACCATTGTCAAATTGTTTTTCCTGCTACTTTTTAATAAGTTCTAATATTATGTATTAGAGCAAAGGGACTAAACACCACTCACGAAAAGGAAAAAAAGAAAAACACCACAAGAAAGGAGATCAGTGGTTGCCAGGGGCTGGGGAAGAAGGGTTGACTATGGAGGGGTACAGGGGGCTCTGGAACTATTGTCTATCTTGATTATAGGGTTATAGAACTCTGCATTTGTCAAAATTCTAAAAACTGTACCCTAAAATGCGTGAATTTTCCTGTATGTAAAATTACACCTTAAAAATAGGGCAAGAACAGGTACACATAGCACACTATATAAATCTTTAAAACAAACAAAACCCCAAAAGTAAAAATAACAGTTCTTGCACAGAGAGAACAACCCTCTAGGGTCAAGTGTTCCCCCAAAAATACAAGCTTCCTTGCCTCCCAGAGCCAGTCTGAAAGGCTGAGCTAGAAGACAGACCATCCTGCTAGCTGCTGGGGATGAGGGCAGCGGTGGGTAATGCACCCACTGCCTGCCCTCCTCTACAGAACCTGGGAGCACCAGGGCTCGGCCCAGGAGAGCCAGAGCTGCCCTCTCTGCCTCCCTGACCAGGCCCAGAACCTGCTCAGACACCGACATCTTTCTCCCACCCTCCAGGTGCCTCTGAAAGTCCCCTACCTCCTCTCCCTGTTCCTGTCCCTCCTAGCAAGACCACCTACATAATTTGCAGGGCCCAGAGCAAAATGAAAATGTGAGGCCCTTTGTTTAAACAGTCTCAAGAAGCTCAAGATGGCAATAGCAGAGCATCATACCAAGCCTAGGGCCCTTCTGAGCATGGGGCCCTGCACAGTTCACACACACAAAAAACTGGTCCTGGTTCTGGCCTTCCCCTTGGCTGCATCAGGGACAGTTCCAGGCTGTCCAGGAACTGCCCTGCCTCCCTCACCCCCTTCCAGGCAAGACCCCTCCCTGGGACCTGCCCACTTGCCTGTGTCCAAACCCAAGCCCAGGCCCATCTTGGTATGTCTTCATCCCAGCTACTCCTGGCAAAATCCCTCCAATCTTTGTGAAAGCCATCCTGGCCTTCCCCTCCCCCACTCCACCATGTGCAGCGAGTGAGCCAGCTCTCCTCTGAACTCCTGTGGCCCTCAACCTCACCTCTCTTATGACATACATCACTTTTGGTTTTATTGCAAGAAACATCCTTCTTTTTCTTTTCTGAACCCAATATGGAGGCCTAAGCCCCCACCCACCAGGGTGGTGGGTTATCTGAATTGTCATTGTGGGGTCTGTACTCTCTTTGGAGAAAAGCCCCCTAATCTCAGAGAAATTTACTCTCAGGCTCCCAGATAGGCCCCTTCTGCCCTCCCTGTGCTCTGCTGATGTGCTCATCACCATGGAGGCCCCTCTGTCGTGCCCAGATCTGTATGTCTGAGCTCTCTGGATTTTCCTCTGTTCCCTTCATCTCCTGCCTGGCCCTGGTCACTCTCTGGAATGGTCTTCTTTACCATAGATGCCTCTTACCTCCCTCTCCCACCCACAGGTAAGCCCCAAGGGCTGTGGCCACCCTGGCTTCCTCACCTGAGAACCATACCTGGCCCTGAGGAAGGCCCTTAGTACATCACTGTGGAATGAATGGCAATTGGCTCTGGAGCCCTGTGCTTGGCACAGACCTCACATGGACCAGGTGCCCACCCCAACCCCCATCAAATTCATTCTAGTCAGGGGAGGGGTCTGGTCACTCTTGACTCCACATCCCCACAGTGCCTTCTGGGGCTGCGGCCTGAGGCCTGAACAGGTTTGGGGATGAAAACAGAAGACACTGCCCTGCCCTGGCAACGCCCACAGCCCAAAGGAGCTGGCAAACCAACAATTACAGCAGCATGGAAAGCGCTGTTGGAGAAAGGGGGCTCTGGGCACAGGGGGTAGGGGGTGATTTCAGGGAAGGCTTCCCCAAGGAGGCAAGATCTGAGCACGCTGAGGGCTCTGCCTGGACGATGAGAGCCCAGAGGGCCAGGAGGGGCCGCTGAGGCCAGAAGGGGGCACCACTGTCAGTGACCCTGGAGGCCAGTGTCAGAAGCCTCAAGTGACAGGCAAAGGGGCCCAGAGAGCTGCTAGACGGTATGACACTATCTGAGCAGAGAACAGGAGGCACCAAAGGCAGGGAGCCCACCACATTTCTGAACAGAACTGGCTGCCAGGGCCTGTTCTGCTGGGGGAGTGGGCTGAAGGGGATGGCTGAGCCTGAGGGCAGGAGGGAGGGGCTGTCCTGAAGCAGTAGCCACTACACTGACACCTGTGATGCTGGCCCCAGAGCCACCCAGCCGGCTTGGGGACCCGAGAACTGGTTTGCCCAGCATGGATGAGTTAACAGGGATCCAGTTCCCTCTGAGACGCCCCAGGTTCAGCGCTCTCATGCCCTCCCCCTACATCTGGGCCTGGCCTTGGTTTCTGGCACAGCTGCCAAGTTTTGGTACCACCCACCCACTCCTGGCTGGCTGTACTGGCCGGCACATCTCCCTAATTGCTGGGTGGGGAACCGGTCTGCAGAGCTGGTATACTGAGGTGGGCCCAGCCACTGGGGGGCCCATGGGTCAGACTAGCTCCTGGCTATGGCAAGGACATGACCCAGGCTTCAGGCCAGCACCCAGCTCCATGGGGCCCTCTGGAGAAGCCACTGGCCAGGGGTCTGTCTGGGTCACAGGCTCCACCCAGCCTGCCCAGGGCTAAGAGGGACTGGGGCTGGCAGGAAGGGACGGGATAGAGGGAGGGGCCAGGAAGCAGCCTGCCAGACCAACCCGGGAGCTGGTTTCTGGAGGTCAGTGCTCCAAACACACCCCCTAGGACACACCCACCACCCACAAGCACATCTCTACACATACCTGCCACTTACAGGGCCATAAACACACCATCCCCACAGCAGACAGCTCACACGCCCCACTCTCTTTCCTAAAAACGTAGGGCCCCTCAGCTCATAACCGGCCATCCACATCCTAGCACATTGACGCCACTCCACAGTCAGGACCCACCGGCTAGGCCTGAGAAGCTGTCAGGCATGGCCCTGGACAACAGGACAGCCAAAGGGAGCAACCTGGGGTTCTCCACAGACAACTTCTCAGAGGTTCCCTGAGCTGCCCTATTAGGGAAGGGATTAGATGGCAGAGGTCTGTGTGCCGGCTCCCCTGGGGCAGGAAGCACATCTAATTCAACTTGTGCCCCCATACCTACAAGGTCCCAACACAGCACCTGCCAGACAGTAAGCACTCAATGCATAGCAGCCAGTCCAATGATGGATCCATAAGGTGAGCTTTACCTCATATGGAGGGGGAGACACCACTTGCACAGCCACACTGGGTCTGTGCTCTAGGCCACCAACCCAGGAGGGGAGCAAAGGCCTACAGGAGAAGCCAGACCTCTGAGAGGCCAGGGGTGGGTGTGGCTTTTAGAGAAGCTGGGATAAACCTTAGCTGAGAGCAGGGATCAGAAATGACTGCAGTCCTGGAGCCTGTTACAGGACAGAGGCAGGGTACTTCCTCCTGAGAGAGGGCTTTCCAGAATACAAATCAATCATATTTCATCCCTGCTTAAAAATATCCCACAGCCCCACTGCCTATGGGGAAATGTTCCCATTCCTTGCTGTGGTAAAGGCCTTTACCAAGTGCCCACAAGCTTCCCACCTCTTCTCCTGCACCTTCCTTTGGCCCCCCACCCCTATGGAGGGAGGGGCACACCACAGCCAGACAGAAAGATGGAGGTGGGTTCTGGGAGGGGAGGGCTGAGGCCTTTGGATGCTCCAGCCAAGGCTAACTTAGACTGGCCCCAATCCCAGCAGGGACCTAGGCACCCGGGGCCCAGACTTCCCACCAAGAGAATGTTTCATTTTCTCAAAGTGCCTTGGTTGACTTGCCCTTTTATTTTTCTGGAGCTCCCTGGTATTGTTCCTTCTGAAAAATCCACTGGTGCTAAAGAAAGGAATCTCAGCCCACACAGCCGCTAAGGAACTGCGTGGTGCTGGGGCAAGGAGTGCATCCCTCCACCCCAACACGCATGCCCAGCAGATGTGAAGACAGGTGCAGATAACACCCTCCCACTGACCATGACCATGGGATGAGCTACAGCCCTGGTCAATGCCCCAACCCCATCCATAAGCCTCTGGACTCAGGCCAGGGACAGGCTCAATGTATCCCCTGGGGCCTCCTTGTAAAAAACATGGTTCTATTCTAAGGGAGACCAATGTTCCCATCCCAGCCTCCCTCCCTCACGCCTTCCCTTCTGCATTACTGGGCTCCAGACTCCCCAGCCTCCTGCCCTGGGCCACACCCACTCCAGGGAACAGGGCTGGGCCCTGCCTGGGTGCTCTTCTACCAGGAGGGCCTTGCCCTGGCTCCTGCTGCAGGCACCCTGCCCAGCCCACGGCCCCACTGGATCCCTCCTCTCCGCGGGCCTCCCCAGCCCTGGGCTGGCCTCTGCAGATTCTGCCCTAGACCAGTGTAAGGGAGGGCTGAGCCGGCGTCTCAGGGCACCTCCTGACAGTGTTTCTGCTGTCAGCTTGCTCCACTGGCCTCAGATCTTCGAGGACTCGAGCCGAGGACTCCAGGGCGTGGGGGGCTCCCTCAGTGCCCGCAGTTCCTGCTCCAGTGCCTGGTTGCGGCGGTACATGTCCATGTAGCCCCCCTGGATCTCCCGCTGGTAGCGCAGCACACGCTCCTTCTCCTCCTGCCAAGTCCGCCGCTCCTGCTCGAAGCGCAGTGCCTGCTCCTGGCCCCGGAGCCGCTCTTGCAGCAGCTCAGCTCGCAGCTGCTCAGCACCATCTCTGGCCTCACTGCCTCCTGCCTCCCCCAGCAGCCCCCTGCTCTTACAATCATCGGTCTCACAGCTGCCTGGGGCCTCCTCCCGAGGGGCCTGCTCCTGCAGGCTGTGCACAGCCTCGCGCAGCCGGGCCAGCTCTGCGTCCTGAGCCTGGGCTTGTGCCCGGCTGCCCCGAAGTTGCGTCTTCAGACTGAAGATTTCGGCCAGCTTCTGGGCCAGCTCTGCTTGGGCTTCCCGCAGCTGCTGCTTCAAGAGGCTAATCTCTGCTGTCTTCTGGCACACCTGGAGTGGGGACACGAGCAAACCAGGGTGAGGGGAGCTGGTCGTGGGGGCAGGCAGAGGATGGGGCCACAGCAACGGGGACGGGAGGGCTTCTGAGCCCCCAGTCATCTCTTACCTCCCATCGGGCTTCCTCCTCTGGTCGTGTGCTGGGATCAGCCTCTGGGAGGGTGCCAGGGAGCCGAGGCTCGGGGGCCAGGCCCTGCTGAGCCCGCAGTTCCTTGCGTAGGCGCCGCTGCTCCTGCTGGGCCATGAACAGCTGCAGCTGGAGGTTGCGCTCGCTGCGCTCAGCCTTCTGGGCCACTTCGTGTAGCCGCTCCACATACAGGCGCTTCAGCTCAGACAGCCATAGCCGTTGGCGCTCCTCAAGCACCTGCCAAAGGAAAGAGGTACCCAATAGGGCCAGCGCAGCCGCGCCTGGGTATCCGCACGTGGCCCTGCCCCCACTCCCACAGCTAACATCCTCTGCCCCTAAACCACAGGGCCAGGGCCCAGCGCCCAGCCACACAGATGTCCTAACCTGGATGCCCTTCAGAGGTAAAGTGTCCCCAACACATGGCCCTCCAAGGGAGCCTCTCTCCCTCCTTTCCACACAACTCCCAGGCAAGGACCACCAGGGACATGATATCCTCTCCACGTGGGATATGGGGGAAAGAAAGCGAGACATCTCCCTCTTTCTTACACCCTTGTGTCCAGAGCCATGTGGGTGAGCTAGCTGGAGCCCCTGTCTGGCCTGTACCCCAATGCCAAGGCACAGAACAGGACTACAGGGCAGGGGCTCGCTCACCTGTGTGAAGGGGTTGGAGCCATCCTCATCACCAAGGCCCCTCTTCAGCTCCTCACAGGTCTCGGGCAGCACAGCCACCACCTCCTCGGTTGTAGGGCAGGAGAACTCATAGGGGGGCGGTGGCTCGGGCAGGCAGCTCAGCATAGCCAGTGGCCCAGCCTCCTTGGGGCTTCTCGAGGCCCGGTCCAGGGAGCCACCAAGGTGGTTAATGTGGCCCAGGGAGGAGCTGAAGGTGCTGGGGCCAGTGCCAGGGCTGCGGCCAAAACTACCCCCACTGGAGGAGTCAGACAGACTGGGCTCGGGCTCGGGGCCGCCCTCGTCCAGGCTGAGGGCATGCAGCAGCTGCGCCCGGGCCTGGCTGGCCCGGGGCCCTGGGCTCAGGGGCGGGTGGCAGGCCAGTGTGTGCAGGCTGCCATTGCTGCGCCACAGCTTCTGGCCCTTATGGGCCACTAGGCTCTGCATAGACAGGACACCTTTCCCATTGCCCGCTGCAGGCTTGAACACCGATGGGCGAATGCGGCACTGCCAGGAAGAGAGGGCAGGTGTGAGGCCCTGGGGGGATCCCTTCTGAAAACATGGGTGCAGACCACTAGGAGGCAGTGACCAAGTCTCAGGCCAGCCCTTAGCAGGACTTTCAAATCTCAGCCCACCCTGTCCCCACTCCACCCCTGCATCAGGGTCTCAGGGAGGCCCACCCTCCCCATGCCATGTAAAGGGTGTGGGCAGAGGCATACCTTGTCGAAGCGACCCCGCTCAGGCAGAGAAGTCTTACTGAAGTCACCAGCCCAAGGATGTTCCCGGTAGTAGGTGGCATAGTCAGCAGGCTCGTTCCGAGGGGCCCGCTTGGTGGTCTTGCCATCCTTTCTGGGGAGGTGCAGATAGCTGAGCAGTTCACGCTGGCCCAAGCCCTTCCGGAGGAGCCCATCAGGCTGGCGGGAGGCCCGGGACCCAGCAAGTGCTGCCCGTAGCTCTTCAGAGGAGAAGTCCTGCCGTTCCAACAGGCTGCCCACGCTGCCCATGGCAATGTCAGCAGGGACTGGGGCTGTGGCCATGAAGTTTCAACAGGGCACAGGCAGCTGCTTCTGGGAATTGGGAGGCTCCATTAGGGGCAGGTGGGCACTGGCTGCCCAACTCCCCCGTTACCCTACAGCCAGGTGCTTGCTCTTTGTAGCTCCCACACCTGACCCAGGAGAGGCAGATGTAGGCCCTGGAGAGAATTCCAGGACATGATTCCTAGACTGCCAAGAGAAAGGGGTACAGGATCCAAAGCCACCTGCCCCTCTATCACTCTGTTGGACTGAGTAAGTCTAAGGAAAAGCAATGGTGTTCTAGCTGGGGGCCTATGTGTGATTTGGAGGTAGGGGGCATCCCTGCAGCTACAGGACAGGGGCTCTCCTCCCAGGACTGGGCCAGCAAATGGCTAGGGAAGATGGACTCAGGCTATCCGACCCTGACCTTGCCTACTTTCCGGCTGGGTTCCCCATATTTGTGGGGGGGAGATAACCCATTCAGAAGCTCTTCCTACAAAGGGACAGAGCTCCCCAAGGGAAACATCTGGCACGGATGGGGTGAGGGACTACAGGGGAAGGGACACAAACAGGAAGGGCCAAGGGGAGGAAGGATGGCGTGAACAATGGCCACAGTTTCCGGAACAGGTGTTTGAGTCTGGGAAATAGTTGGGGGGCATAGGGAGGGGGTAGGTGGACCTCTGCCAGCCCTCACATACACTGTTTCTCCAAAGCCCACCACCAGGCAGGGTGGGTCCCAAATCCTGACTCTGGCAGAGCCAATCGGTGTGTGACCTCGGCCAAGCCATTAAACTCAGCGAGCCTTGGCTTCCTCAGGCTTCCTCACGGGGACAAAGGTGATGATAACACTTATCACTCAGGGATGCTGGGAGGATGGGTAAGATAATATGACGAAGCACCCAGTCCGGGCCTGGCCCACTGCCAGGGTCAACACAGGCTGCCTGAAGCCGAGCTTAGTCAGACACACAAACACCACCGAGTGACCAGGCTGATGGACCAGCTCCCACCTGTGCTGGGCCGCACACTCTGGAGGGTGGGGCTGGCACCTAGTCCCCATGGACCTGGTGCACAGCCCAGTGCCCAGCACATAGTAGGTGCTCAGGAAGGTCCTGCCGAGTGAACGAATGCCATGTCTTCCACCTCCCACCCACAAGCATCTGTTCCCATTCTGGAACAGAAGCCCAGCAGACAGGCTGCAGCTGAGTCCCTACCACCCACCAATATGCTTCCGGGACACCCACTCCCACCCCAAACAATGGTCGTTAGGAGGCTCCATCTTCCTCCACCATTTCCAGGTTTTGTGTTTGTGGAAGACAAAGCCTGGGGGTGGGGGAGGGCAGGCCTTGTCCCTACCCCCTTGGCCCTAAACCTCACCCTGGGCAAAAATAACCTTTTCAGCCTCCCCTCCTAACCCTGAGATGGGGGCCAGTTTGAGTTTGTATACCCCACTCCCCTAGCCCCGTGTGAACAGGCGTCACGGGCTGCACAGGTTCAGGGACTCATCCAGGTAAGGAATCATAGAAGCTGGGCCCCTATGGCCATGCAGCCCTGCATAGCGGTCTCACAGAGTCCTATGACATCGTAACTGTCCCTTTTTAAAGTTAAGGTCACAGAACTGGTCAGGGCGAGCATGCCTGGGATCCCAGCACCACAGCTGCCCAATGTCAGCGGGGGAGGGGAGGCCAGGAGGTCACCACCACAGCCAAAAGAATTGGAATTGAATATCCCGCCTCTCCACCTGAACCTCCTCAGCATGGTGAGCACACCTCAGAGAGACACCGCTCTGTCCAAGAGCACACTGAACTCCCATCACTACTTGTTGGGGAGGAGACTGCAGAGACCTGGTTTCCAGTCTGCCCTCACACTCTCTCTGCCAAACCCCTCTTTGCCATGCCTCAGCTTCCACATCTCTGAGATGGGAAAGGCTCTGCCTGCCCTGCCTTCCTCACAGGAGTAGACAATGCAGGTGCAAGGGCTTGTGAACTGTAAGCCCTGTGTGGCCATGGGGGCGGGGATGTCAGCAGCAGTGCCAAAAACGCCCAGGTCACCCCAAACACACACCGCCCCAGCTTCAGCTTCCCCCAGGCAGATGCTCACTTCCTGTCTCAGGGAGAGATAACCAAAACCCCATATTCCCCTCAAAGCGTCTCAGATCTGGGGGAGAGTCCCTGAACTAGAGGTGGCCATGGGCCATAACAGTGCATACCACCACACACACAACACAGTGTTACCTGTCAGTTCCACCCAGCAGCACTGAGACACGGTGGACAGTCATGTCCAACAGCAGACACAGTCATGTAGTCATGCACTAGGTCACCCACACAGCACTGAGCACACTCCAGGACACACAGACATAACACAGGAGTGCCCCAGCATGAAGACCCAGAGGTCCCCCCCAGCCCCCAGGATAGATACAGGCCTGTGCATGCCTGTGTGTGGGGAGTGTGGCACTGGCTATCACAAACAGCTAGGGAGCTTGATGAAGGGGGAACGGTGGGCCCCTTCCCTTTCTTTCCTGAAGCCCCCACCCTGCCCCCTCTGCCTTTCCGTGGTAACTTCTCTGGCTGTATTGTCAGCTGGCCCAGGAGTGTGGGGGGGGGTCCTCAGCTTTCAGGAGGCTCCTTCCTACCCAGATCTCAGTCTGGGGATAGTCCCTTTTAGTAAAGGGGTCCATCCCACCTCCACCCCCTCCCCCAACACACACATTCCTTCCTTCCTGTTGCTTGGAAGCCCAGGGACTGCCTGGTCAGGCCAGGGCAGCTGTGCAGGCTGGGCTGGAGAGGATTTGGGGGGGAGGAGGGAGGGAAGGAGGGCAGCAAGTGCCTTGCAGCCTCACTGATGGGTCAGAGCAAAAAGCTGAGGCTTCCTCCAAGTGCCTGGGCATCCCTGCCCAGAGCTGAAACCCCCCACCACCCAGCTGGCTAGGTTTGGGCTGGGCCACTCAAGCCACATTCTCCACAGGTCCCAGTTGGCCCCAACAGGGTCCCTTCACTCCTGCTCTCCCCTCCCCCACCATGCCCAAGATTAGCAGTAGACTGAAAGCACAGGAGGAGCACCTCTCTTTTTTTGGGGGCGGGGGGAAGAGTGTTGCTCTGTTGCCCTGGGTAGAGTGCAGTGGCATCATTGTAGCTCACTGCAACCTCAAACTCTTGGGCTCAAGCGGTCCTCTTGCTTCAGCCTCCCTAGTAGTTGAGACTACAGGCATGCCCCATGACACCTGGCTAATTATTCTATTTTTACTACAGATAGGGTCTTGCTCTTGCTCAGGCTGGTCTCGAACTCCTGAGCTCAAGTGATCCTCCCGCCTCGGCCTCCCAGAGTGCTAGGATTACAGGCATGAGCCACCTCACCCAGCCAGGAGCATCTCTTTTGGACCAACCCTTGGGTGCAGGTGTGAAAACAGGCTGCCCTCGCCATGAAGCAAAGAAAGAGAGCACACACAGAGGGCATCCCAGTGCCTGTTAGTGGGCGCCCTGTTAGTAGTGTGCCATCCTCACAACACACACAGGTGGTAAGCTTTGTCATCTCCCACTTCAGAAGAGGAAACTGAGGACCAGGAAGTGAAGTAATGTGCCTAAGGTCATGTTCAGCTGCGTGGGAGAAAATACACAGGCTCTCCGGGTTTACAAATCTCCCCTGACCCCACTTTGCATCTCCTCTGGGGTGGGACACCCAGCCCCCACACAGCTGGGCTCCTCAGCTTGGCCTGGCGCTAGGGGAGGGTCCTGCCACCTGCTGGGGATCAGCTCTGCTGGGGGGGGCGTGTCTGCAGCTGCCCCTGAGGAATGGGACTGGAATGTTCTAGTTCCAGAAGCGGGGGCAGTGGGGAAGGGGGCCCACAGAGGGGCTGGGAGAGGCTGGCATACCGTACCCACACAGCGACACTTGAGGAGGCAGTGTTCTTAGTATCACTATACAGTCACTCACAGTTGCACAGCACTCTACAGTTTTTCCCAGCCCTCCCTTTTCATTAATCTCATTTCATCTCCACAAGAGCCTAGTGGGGCTAACAGGACAATTACCCTCACTCCATTTTACAGACAGGGAAACTGAAGCCTAGAAAGAGGAAGTGAATTATCCAAGATCCCACAATGAGGAGCAATCTCATCTCCCTGGGCAAGGTCCTCCCTACTGCACCAGGCTGTCCCAGCCAGGGGTCACAGGTTCCCGTCCACGGGCACACATTTCTGTGTTAAGAATGTCTGCCCAGCCCTTCACACGTTTCTCCCAAGGTCATCTGCAACCAGGCTGGTTTGGACTGCAGTCCTCTCAGCCTAGAATCCCTCCTGCCTGACCCCCAGGTCAGGAAGAGAGAGAGGAAGCGGGCACTGTAAGCCCCCATGCTAGCTCCAGCTCCAGAGGCGGTGGTGGTGGTGGTGGTGGCGGCGGTGGCGGGAGCAGGCTGGCCGCATGCATTCACAGTCTCGCACATACACACCCACACACGACCAGTTGGTGGAGCAGCCCTGCCTGGGAGGGCCCTGGGAGGAGGCTGATCGCCTGGCCCAGGACGGCTGCCTGCCTCTGCTCCCAGGCCAATCTGTTCCTACGTGGTTCGGAGGTGTGTAGGGGTACGCTTGGTGGGAGCCAACAAGTCCCAGTCTCCTTTCTGGATACAACCAGGGCCCTGATTTCGGCCTGTCCCCAGGCCAGCCCTCACTTTGGCCAAAGGCTGTGGCCAGAACAGGAACCGGTGCTCCGGCCGCCAAGACCTAGGAATGTCCCCTATCCTCAGGTCCGCAGCTGCAGCCCGGACGAGCAGGGGGTTGGGGGAGGAAAGAGGTAGCGGAGGGCGAGAGAGGACAGGCGGGAGGTCTCATGGGGAAGGCGGAGGGGCAGACGAGATTGGCATCCCGACGGAATTGCCCCCGGGTAGGCAGGATGGAGGCGAGGGCACCCCGAAACTGCGGGAGGTCCTCGAGCTACCTGGGGGGCGGGGTGGGGGGGCGCGTCTCCTCCTGGCCCCTCCCTGGGGCCAGCTGGGAGCGCTGAGCAGGGGGGCGGAGGCCGGGGTTAGACTCCCCCGCCAAGGACGCCTGCCCCACCCAGCCGTGGCGTAGGGGTCCCGCGCGCTGCTTCAAGCAAAGCGCATCTGCAGGGGTTGCGGAGAGGAGAGTAACCTGCCGCATGTCCCTCTAGCAGAGCGTCGAGGTCGGTAACCGATCCTGCGCCTCGGTGTCCAGGAGCAGGGGCACCTGGGCGCACGCCGCACCCTGACACCCCTGCCCATTTCTCAGACCGGAGCCTGGGTCAGCGGGGGCTGTGGCTTGGCCAAGAACGCCGGAAAGAGACCTCGGCGACCCGCCCCACCCTCCGAGTCCAGCCCCCGATCCCCGGCCCCCCTCGCTCCCCACTTACCATGCCGGCGCCGCGCTTGCCGGCCCGCCGCGCCGCACCCCTAGCGCGCTGCAGTTCCCTCGCGCGGATTTGAACCCTCCTGCAAGGCGCCGGTTCCGGCCGAGACTGCGAGCCGGGTCGGAGCGGCCGTGCGACAGGCGCCGGGAAAACGCGGGCGGGCGGGCGCCGGAGCCGGATTGGCGAGGGTGGGACGCGCTCGGCGGCGCTCTCTCGCCTGCCCCAAAGGCGGAGGGAAAACCCGGCCTGACTCACCGGCGCGCGTCGAGCACAGAGCCCGGCCCGGCCCCCGGATGTGGGGGGCGGGGCCGGGGGCACCCCCGCCCACCCGCGAGCCAACCTGAGCTCTGCCCGCGCTCGGGGCGCGCAGCCAAGTCCCGACCCGCAGAGGCACCGCGGGGCCCAGGCGCCCGAGCCCCCTCCGGCTGCGCCCCGCGCCGCTGCCGCCCTGTGCGCGCCCGCTCGTACCCGGCCGGTCTGCGGCCCCTAGCGCGGCCGATCCCCACAGAGGGCGCACAGCACGCCGCCGCCGCCGCCTCCTCTTCCGCCCTCGCCCGCCTCTTTCCAGAACTGAACAGCTTCGGAAGGGGCGCGTTGGGCTCACCAGCTCTCTGATCTCGTCGTCTCCTCTCAGGTAAGTACCATTTCCCCCTTTTGAGGCTGAGCCAAAGTAGTACTTCGAGAAGTGAAGAGATTTTACCTGATGTCTCTGGCTAGTTAGCAACTGAGTTGGGCGCTAAGGTTGTTTTTTGTTTTTTGCGGCCAGAGCCTTCTGGGGCAGCAAATTCAGGTGCCTTCAGGGGCCAGAAAAATAACGTAAATGAGTCAAATGGCCTGGGTGTAAGACAGTAGGAAGAGGTGGAAACAGACCGAGAGAGATGAACGCCTAAAGGTATTCACATTCAAAAACTAAAACATCATTTCTTCCTCAAAAAGTTAAAACATAGAATTACCGTATGACCCAGCAATTCCATTCCTAGGTATATACCCAAAAGGATTTAAAACAGGTACTCAGACAAGCACACGAATGTTCACAGCAGTACCAGGCACAACAATCAACCCAACCTGCAGGCAGCCCAAACTAACAACGGATACAAAATGTTGTCTATCCACACAGTGGAATATTATTCAGCCATAAAAAGGATTGACATGTTGACGCATACGACAATGAGGATGAACCTCCAAAACATTATGCTCAATGGAAGAAACCAGACACCATGGCCCATGTGGTATAATTCCAGTTATAGGAAATCAATAAATTCATACAGACAGAAAGCGTATTAGTGCTGGAGGCTGTGGGGAGGGGGAAATAAGGAGCGATTGCTTAATGGATATGGGGTTTCCTTTTGAGATGAGGAAAATGTTTTGGAACCAGGTAGAGGTGGTGGTTGCACAACATTGTGAATGTACTAAATACCATTGAATTGTGTGCTTTAAAATGACTAATGTTATGCAAATTTTACTTCAATTAAAAAAAATCATGTCATTTGTGGACCAGGGGCCACCAGTTTGCAACCTCTTGCCTTCTGTGCTATCCTTACCAATTTCCTAACAACTGAAGTGCCGGACTTCAGAGCACGCATCTAAGAAAACTCATTAATAGCTACCCCGGGTCTCAGCCCTTTAGGAGCCCTCAGTCTGGCAGGGATACTCATTGGGACAGCATTTGACCGTTTTGGAGACCAGTGAAAAGCCTCACTGAAGAAGTAGCTTTTGAGATGATGCTTGAAGGATTTGCAGAGAGGACAGTGCTCTGTGGGGGACCAGTTGCAGGGCTGGAGAAGGCAACTCATGTCCAGGTGAAGACCACCTTACTAGTGGGGCCAAAGCCCTGGGGTGGCAAAGGTCAGTGGGAGAGAAGGAGCGAAGGTGGCACATGAGAGAAAACCATTTCAAGAGAAGTGGGCACTGGGGCCTCTGAGGTGCTAAGAGCGGGCAGCTTGAGTGCCCAATTGGGCTTGGAGGCCTATGAGGTGGTGGAGGCTGGGTGGCCAGGTTCTAGGTGTCTCGTGAAAGAAATGAGGCCAAGGAGGGCAAGGGCAGCGGGGAGAGGAAGAGATGGGGAAGTTTATGGGATGGTTTGTAAGAAGAAACTACTTGTAAGAATTGACTTGCAAGAAATTGCAGGAGGAGGCAAATGAGGGGGGTCTTAGGTAAGTTCTGATGCAAACTCAGATTCCAGAGCCACAAGCCTGGCTCCTTCCTCCTCCTAGGAGGGTCGCTGTGACTGAATGGAACACCAAGAAAGTGGCTGAGCACCCAGGTAGGAGACTGGGGTGCGGCGCTCAGGGGGCTCAGGCAGGGTAGAGAACAGCTTGGCTTCATCCTTGTGATATCGTGAAATATATATTTGGTCCTCATCCCAGTTTCCTGGCACACAACTCAAAAATCCTTATGGTCTCCACAGTGCTGTCTTTTGTATGCTAATGAGTTGATTGGTGGCTGGCAGCCACTAGGCAGCTTCAGGATGGGGGCTAGTCGCCCACAGGACCAAGGCAGGTTTAGAAGGTTAGGACTTTCAACCCCACCCCCCAACCTCAAGGAGGGAAGGGGGCTGAAGGTTGATGGCCAATGGCCAATGGTTTAATCAATCATGCCCATGTCATGAAGTCTCCATAAAACCCCAAAAGGACAGAGTTTAAAGAGCTTCTGGGCAGCTGGACACATCGAGGTGCCAGAAGGACATGGAAGCTCTGCACCCCTTCCCCCATACCTCGCCCTACACATCTCTTCATCTGTGTCCTTTGGAATATCCTTTATAAGAAACCAGTAAATGTAAGTAAGTGTTTCCCTGAGTTCTATGAGCTGCTCCAGCAAATTAATCAAACCAAGGAGCAGGTTGTGGGAACCCCAATTTTAGAACCCCAGTTTCAGAAACACAGGGAAAACACCCTGGAGCTTGCAATGGTCATGGGAAGTAGGGGGCAGTCCTGGGGACTGAGCTCTCACCCTGTGGGATCTGACACTGTCTCCACATAAATAGTGGGAATTGAATGGGAGGACATCCAGCGGGTGTCAGCTGCAGAATTGATTGCTGGTGTGTGGGGAAAACTCCACATACTCCACACGCATTTCGTTGCAGAAGTCTTCTGTGTTGATTTTGGGGTAAGAGCAGAGGTTGAATAGTTTGTGTTTTTTCCACTCAATCCTTCTAACAAAGATGTCATTCAACAAAACAAAACTCAGGCCCCCAGCCCCTTTGGCCTGGACCAGGCTACCTGTCACCCGCCTCCTGCACAGGTTCTGGACTCTAGGCTGCCAAGAGCACCCTCCCTCCCAGAGACTGGGGCATTGGCCTGGCAGATACCCTTCGTGCCTGGCTTCTCTGAGCCCTTTGAGGTTGCCCTGGTTGCCTGGATGGGGAGTGGCAAGGCTAGGGGGACCAGCTGCCCCAGGGGAGAGGCAGCTTCAGTCCCAATCCAGAGAGTGCCTCGTCCTCCCCTCATCCTGGCCCCCTCCTGCTTACCTCTGCACGTTCTCATGCATGAATCGTAGAGCCTTACGTTGAACCCTTGGGTGCCCTTGGTCCAACCTCCTCTGATGGAGTAGCTGAGGTCCAGAGAGGAGACATGATCTGTCTCCCCCAAAACACATCTCAGAGCTAGTTCCTGGCAGAGTTGCGCCTGGAAGCTGGGTCTCTTGCTGCCTAGTTGGGTGCTCACTCTGTCAGCTGCACTCCTCTCCTTGCAGCTGCCTCTTGTTCCCACCCCGCCCCCATGACCCTGGCCTCCCATCTGCCTTGCTGAGGCCTTTGAGAGAAGAAGGTGGGCTGGACAGAGGTGGGGAGTCAGAAGCTAGCAGGAGGCCAGACCTCTTTCTTCCTTCCACACATTTGCTTGTTTGCGGGGACAGCATGGGAGAGGCCAGATTCCTGGGGCATGGGGTGGGGCTGGGGGGCCGTGGAGGGGTGCATAATGACTTGTATTCCGTGAACATTACTCACCTTGCTGGGCCTGCAGGGGCAGACACCCCTGCCAGGGACCGCTTGCCCCCAGACTTGACATTCTTGTGGAGTTGGCATGGGAGCCACACTGCCCCAATGCCAAGGGGCGAGGCACTTAGGGCGCCAGGCCAGGGGAAGTGAAACCAAGCTCCGTGGATGCACCAACTTCCTGGATTGGCTGACCTTGGATGATTTAATTTCTCTCTCTGAGCCTCAGTTTCCTCATCTCTAAAAGAGGAGGATTAAATGACCTAGCATCTATAAAGCACCCCTCACGGTGCCTGCCAAGTGGTAGGCACCTGTAAATGTTAGTTGGCCCTTCTCCCTTCTCCTGATGGGGTAAGTTTGTCAGAAGGACAGAATTCTTGCCATGAAGCCTGCAAGGGGAGGCTGGGGAGGCTGTGTGCTGCCCACACCAGCTTGCACCATTGCTGTTGTGGGTGTATCTCTCTGGTCCGGGTATCATGTGCATCCGTGCTGCCTGTGAGTGGCCAGAACTGTAAAATCCTGCAGCCACCCATGTGAGTAGGCATTTCCCCCATCTCTCTGGCCATCACCTCTGGCCTCATCACCTTTCTTCCTGACTATTGCAACAGCCTGCCTGGGCTCCCTACCGCCCAGCCACCCCCCACTCTGCCCCAGAGGGAGCCTTGTAGCCTACAAACTCTGTCCCCACACTCCTCTGCCTGAGAGGTTGAGTCCTGGCTTCAAGACTGGTCCTGCGACTCCTTCAGGCTCAGGCCCTGCCATTGCTTCAATGCACCTCTGTTCTGGGGACTGCCTGGTGTCATCTGTAAGTGGTTGGTTGTTGGGAAGGTCCATTAAGAGCACCCAGTGCCCTCAAGGACCCCTCCCACCCTCAAGGCAAAATTAATCACCCCATCCTCTATCACTGCTGCTCCAGACTTTTTCCATTTCTTTACTGTGGTGGCACTTGTCACAGTGCATCATTTGTGGGTCACCTGTCACCCACCGGAGACAGTAAGCCCTGAGTGCACAGAGCTGGTGGCCAGTCTGTGTCCATACTCCCCCCACGCCTCTTCCAGGGCCTGACAGTTAGTCATACTCAGCTCCAACTCACCACCTGTGAAAAGCAATTCCAGGGCTGTTTTCTAATGGGCGGGATGAAGAAAGAAGACGGCCCAGCTCTAAATCCTGTCAGTAACTTCTTGGTGACCTTTCTGAGCCTCGGATTCTTCATTTGTAAAACAGGCAGACTCCCCTGGGCATGTCCAGGGATTTGACAGCTGAGTGTCCCCCCAGCGCCCTTTACTCCTTGCTCCCCCTTGTCCTCTCTCCCCTGGAGTTGGGCCAACCCCGCCCAAGGTAGGGGAGCTGGGCTATCCTGGAGAGGAAGCACCTGAGGATTTCAGATCTTGCAAAGAGCAGGCCAACAGACAACTCCTGGTGCCCCCCTCGCTCCAGCCAGTTCTTCTAAGATTGTTCTAAACCTGTGTCTCAGAGGAGACATTGTGGCTGCAGGTTGAAAGTGGACTCGGAACCTGGACTGCCCTCCCTGAATCAGCAGAGCTGGAGGAGCCTTTGTTCACCCTTCCTGCTCAGGTACCCTCTACCCTCTCCCCTGGGGTGACCTGGCAGCAGCAGGCAGGAAGTGGGGGAGGAAACTTAGAGCAGCCAGGACTTGCTCAGGTGCCTGCCCTGGGGCAAGCTCAGACCTCCAGGAGCCAGCCAGGGCTCATGCCCCAGAAGTCCAGGCAGCCCAACTGGCCCACTCATGGGTCACCAGAAACCTGGACCAGCCCCACAGCCAGGTTGAGCTGCCACCCCAGGTGGTAACAAGGCACTTGGCTGCGGAACTCCCAGGCTCCAATCCCTTAGTTGCAGTGATTTATGGGGCGGAGGGGGTGGGGGGGGGGGGCGAAGCCTGGGAAGTGACTGCAAAACTACAAGGGCAAGATGAAAAGAGCTCTAGAGATTGCTTGCACAATAATGTGAGTATACTTAACACTACTGAGCTGTAAACTTAGAAATGGTCGAGGAGGTAAATTTTATATGTGTATATTACCACAATTAAAAATGTTTTAAAAAGAAATGAGTTTCTGGATAGATGAGTTCCTGGATGGTGGATGCCTGGAAAGAGCGTGGAAGCTCTGTGCCCCTTCCCACATACTTTGCCTGTGCATCCTTCGCCTGGAGTTCGCCAGTACCCGTGCTAAGATCCTTGACAATAAACTGGTAATGGAAACACACACTTACCAGCACCATAAGCGAGCCCAAAGGAGGGCTTCTAAAGACCGTGAAGAAGTCTGAGACTTGAAATCACTCCAAGGACTCTGCCTCTCTTTCTCTTAGGATGTCTACCTGATGCTGCCACAACCAGTTGAAAGGTATAACATTAACAATAAAAATTAATTTACAAAAAAGAAGGAAAAAATTCTGTACAATAAAGTGAGCTTGGATTGTCATATTCCAGAGTTATTCAAAAGGCACTGATAGTGGAGCACTCATTTTTTTTTTTAACAAGGACTTTATCCAGATTACATTTAAAGGTTAATATGGAAAATTTCGGATATACAAAAAGATGGAAGAGAATTTTAAAAAGCATCCCATGTACCCATTGCCTGCCTTTAATAGTTACCTACCGGAGGCTGGTTTTATTCACTTCTACGTAAACCCTCCACACTCCAGGGTTATTTTAAAGCAAATTCTAGACATTAAGAAATTTCACCCCTAGATATTTCGGTGTAGACATATATTTAAAATTGTAATAACTATGCATTTATTTCACAGGGGATGATTTCACAGGTACTGTTGCCTCAGACAAGGCTGAGTGCTGAAGGCCGGGCAGGGTCTGTGGGGGCCTCCCTATGCAGGCAGTCTCTCTGCTGTGCAGCACCAGGGGCCACCTGCCTACTGGGACCCCTCACCTTTCCCCTCCAGGGAAGGTCAGGAGAGGTGACCCTTGAGGTTACCTGAAGGACTCTTGCCTGTTTGGAAAAGATGGCTGTGATGCAGCTGATGGCCTTTGCACCCAAAGGGAGACACTTCCCACTGGCATATGGGAGCCACAGGCCTGAACTGGTTTCGGGGGTCTCAGCCACCTAGCCGCCCATTTCCACCCTCACTTAGGTGTCTACCCAGAGGGCCCCTCAGCCCCCCTTCCATCTCTCCATGTCCAGCTGGTCAGCCAAGCCAGGGGCATAGCCCTCCCTGCCCTGGGCCCTGGCTCCATGAAGCGCCACAGGGCTTGGAAGACCTCCAAAAATCAGTCCCTCTCCCCAATACCCTCTGCCAAGGCAGAGGTTTCCCTGGGCCCCTGCTCTGTTCCACTTCCTTGGCCCAGTGAGTAGATGTGCCTGACACAGCCTGCCTACCTGGCTTCCATCCCAAACCTGCAGCCAGGCCACGTGACAACCACTGCCTGTACCCAGACATTCATCCAGCCCCACCCTGGAGAACCAGAGGAGCATGCACACACCCTCACCTGCCTGCCACTGCCGTGCCCCCACCCCACCCTCCCTGCAACCTACCAGGGCAGCTGCTTCCCCTCACCCCCCATTTGCTCCACCTCCTCCGAGAGCCAAGCCACACACAGATTCCCACGCAATCCTTGCAATCCTTGAGGTCCTCAAAGCATGCATTTGTCATGTCCATGGCAGGACCGATGGGAGGATGGGCACAGGACTGTGTGTGCAGCATAAAAAGGTCCGGGAGTGCAGACCCTGCACCAGCTGCCGGCCCCTGTGTGGGAGCTTACCAGGCTGATGGGGACAAAGGCAGCACCAGAGAGGACAGAGACAATTGTCCCTGGGTTAGTCCACCCACAGAACTGGTGGGAAGTTCGCACAGACTTAGCGAATGCCTTGCTGTGTTGGTCCTCTGGGAAGCAGATGCTGAGATGGGGTTAAGAGGGCAAGGGGAGGAGGTGGGATCAGGCAGAGGGCGCCACCAGCAGAGGTGCAGATCCAGCTGCCTGTCAGGGGAGTGCCTTGTTGGACAGAACAGTCCTAATACCACTGCCTTGCTCAGTCCCTGGCCACCAAAGAAGAGGATGACCTTGATCTGAAAGCTGAGGGGACTCCAAAGGTGCCCTCTCCACAGCTGGGCACTGTCAGCTAGCCGCTCTGCCATGCAGCCGGGCAGTGAGTGAGTCCTCTCTTGAAGGGTCACATAACCTTGCCCCGCCCAGTCATGCTGGGCCAGGCTGTGTGCCAGGTGCCCCGGGCTGCACACATAAAACCTTTAGAATGGAAGCTGGCTGAAGGCAAGGCCATGGCCTCCTAGACTGTCCCCCTCCCCCTGTTTATCACAGGGCAGGACCTGCAAGGCCCCGGTCATGGTTGAGGGAACACATGTGGGCATAAACAAGTGGATGAACTGACTCCTTAAGAGTTGGGTGTTGTGAGATTCTGGAATTTGGCATCAGACACCTGCATTCACATTCAGTCCTGGGCCTTAATTTCCCTATTGGTGATATTTAAATGCAGTGATGTAAAATCCTGTGTACATCCTGACCCTCCTTAAGTGGAGCATAAAACGTCACCCTGTGCAAGAAAAAGGACCAGAAGAAAATATGCCAGGAATGTTAACAATGTCTCTGGGTGGTTTTTTTGTTTTAAATTTTATTTAGAAATAGTTTTAGATTTAGAGAAAAGTTGAAAAAATAGTAGAATTCCCTTATACCCTTCATTCAGCCTCGGCCGGTGTCACCTTCTTACGGAATCATAGCACGGTGATCAAAGCCAAGAAATTAACATTAGTACAACACTGTAAATTCCAGGCTTTATTTGGCTTTGACCAGTTTTTCCACTCATGTCCATTTTCTGGTCCAGGTTGCAACCTGGCATCCACATTGCATTTGGTCGTCATGGCTCCTTGGTCTCCTGCAGCCCCTAATGGCTCCTCGGTGTTCTTTTCCTCGTCTTTCACGACTTACTTTTTGAGGAGAGCTGGTCGGGTAGTCTGCAGGACACCCCTCAGCTCGTGTGTATGAGAGGCTATGCAGTACGGGGAAGGATGCTGCAGAGATGTACCCTTCATGCATATCTGGGGCTACATAATATCGGTAGATCTTAGTACTGGTGATGGGCTCCTCAATCCCTTGGTTAGGGTGGTGTCTGCCGGGTTACTCCACTATAAAATTGCTACTTTCCCCTTTTTAAATAATACCTTGGTGAGGGGAGGGGAGAGATGCTTTGAGACTGTGCAAATTATATTTTCTCAGCTCAGACTTTTGGTGCTCATTCTTTGGCATCCATTGGTGATCTTGCCTGCAGTAGTTAATACTCTGCTGTTGTGATGGTGACGTTTCTATTTCTCTCATCCCTTCCACATTTAATAATTAGAATTCTGTGTGGAAGAGCTGTCCCTTTTTCATCATTAATTTAGTTATTCAGTCACTTGCTTATATCAGTGTGGTCTCACGGCTGTTTATTCTATGGGTCATAATCCAACACTAATATTATTTTAAAATTTCACATATAATAAAATTCATTCTTTGTGGTGGACAGTTCTGATGGTTTCCACAAATGCATAGAATTGTATATCCACCACCCCAGTCCTGATAAAGAACTCTGGGTGGTTTTTAAAAGCTATAATTTAATTCTTTCATTTTTAAAAATATTTTCCAACTTTTTTCTTTAATGAACATGTACACATGTACTATTTTTGTTTTGTATCCTAAAAACTAATTTATTTATTAATTTTTGCACTAGACAATATATTTGTGCTGTTTAAAATCCAAAAGGTGCTAAAGTGTGTATGATGAAATGTCATTCCCCACGATCAGCGGCTCTTTAAGTTTGTTTATTCTGGGCTCGAATCCCAGCTGTGGAACTTATATATAGCATGTGACCGTCAGCCTCAAAGAGCTCTGTATCGCTTAGGGTCCACTCAGGAAAAGATGAACCATGCTAGCTTTTTCAAACACAGGGGACATAATACACAAGGTGGGGTGTTTACACAGATTTTGGAAGCTGAGAGAGCAAAAGAGGATGCCGAGGTAACCCAGATACTACTAATTACAGGAAGTGGCTATCACCCCTAGGCTAGAAGGATAAAAGGTAAGAGGTAGGGTTAACAGGACCCAGGATCTTGGAAGGAACCCCCAGCTGGGGTTCCACCATAAGCGCAGTGTCTCCCCCCTCCTTAGGCTATTACTTGGGAGGGGGTTCATTATGGCTGGTGCTGGAGTGTTGGAAGGAGATGGATGCTCCTGAAGTGAAGCCAACGGGAAGTGGGAACAGGAAAGAATCCCCTTCTCCCGCCTGCTAATCTCCCTTTAGTGCCTCCCGTTGGCAGGACCTAACAGGAAGTCAGCTGGCAAGGGGGCCTAGGAAATGTGGTTGCAGACCCTAGGCCAGCATCACGGAGCCAATGATAGAAGGGTGGGCTTAGGCCTGAGAGACAAGAGGCAAATAACCAGCACAATTATCTGTTGTCTTCCTTTGGCTGCTTTTATGAGTTTTCTTTTTGTCTTTGATTTTCTACATTTTCACCATGTTGGGTCGAGATATGGATGTCTTTTTATTTATTCTGCTTGACATCCATTTGAGTCTTAAATCTATAGATTGCTATCTTCCATCCATTCTGGAAAATTCTCAATCATAATTTAAAAAGTTGCCTGGTCTGGTCCTTCTTTCTCCACTTCTTCTGAGACAGCAATTAAACATATGTAAGAACATCTCATTATAACTTCCATATCTGTAACCTTTTCTTCTGCATTTCCCGTCCCTTTGTCTCTCCATCCTTCTTTCTGGATCATTCCTTCTGACCTGTCTTCTAGTTCTCTAATTCATTTTTCAGCCAAGTCAAATCTGCTGTTAAACCTATCCATTGAAGTTTGTAATTTTAGTTTGAATTTTTAGTCATAGAATTTCTACTTATTCCTTTTTGACATATGCTATATAATTTATAGAGTTCTTAGTTCCCTGGTGAAATTTTCAATTTTGGCATTTAACTTTATGAACATAGCAAATATAATTTATTTTATAGTCTGGAGTTCCTTTGGCTTTATTTCTGTTGACTGTTATTTCTGATGGTTTTAGCTGAAGGAATCTTCCTCATGTGTCTGGTTGTTTTTGTATGTTAATTATTGTGTTTCTGAAATTATCTGTAATAATTTGAAATGGGGTATTTTCTCATTCACCAAAGAGAATTTTGTATTGCTTCTGCCAGGCGCCTGGAGGGATTAGCAAACTGAGATCATCTTAGTTCATACTTAGGGCATGATGTTTTCTGAGCCACCTGGATGACTCAAAGCTGGACTACCCTTTTGGTAAGGGCTGGTTGACTTTCAGTTCACCTTTACTTCCGGAATGCAGTCTTGGGGGCTGAACCCAGTGTGGGAGGTGGGTTATCAGTCCTCCACTCTCGGCAGGCCCTGGACTCTGATTTTTGTCTCCAACTATGTAAAGCCACCAAAAGTGAGCTTGGCCTCTCAGCCACTTTCCAATTGCCAAAAGCTTTCAGGGCAACTGTGGCCTCTAGAATCTGGGTCGCCTCTTTGGAATCCTGTCCTCTCTTGGACCTCAGCACAGCAATTCCTCATTATCTTGTTATCTCTTTGGTGCTTGTAAGATTGTGTATGTGTGTGTGTATATATGTGTGTGTGTGTATATATATATATATATATATAGAAATTTTTAAAACATTTGATCAGCTCTTTTAGTTGTCTTTACTAGGAAGTTTTGTCCAAAGTACCTAGTCTGCCTTTACTGAAAGAGGAGGTCCTGGTTTGCTCTTTAAACTATTAAACTGTGAGTGTGGAGGATGGATCAGAGAGTGCAAGAGTGGTTGCAGGGAGACCAGTTAGTTGTAGGGAGAGCGTGGAGAAGATGCCGTGAGCTTGGATAAGGGCGTTGGTGGTAGAGCTGGAAAGAGGACAGATTTCAGAGATACTCTGGCTGTTGAGTTGACAGGACTTGGCATTAGGTTGTGTTTGGGAGGTGAGGGGGGTGAGGGTGGGGAATGCCCCGGTTTTTGGCATGAGTAACCGAATGGATGATGATCCCAGTCTGAGACAGGGTGTCTGAGAGGAAGAACAAGTCGATGAGAGAAGTTCAGTGGTTTGGCTTTGGGCATATTATTCGATGAGGATTTGGGATGTCCAAGTGAGAATGTCCCATGGGCAGTTGCATACTTGAGGCTGGAGTTCAGGCAGAGATATATAAAATTGGAAGTCTTCAACAAGTAGGGGGCATTTTGACCCTGTTTTGACCCTATGATCATCTTGAATAGAAATATTTTAATTATAATTTTTGCCAACACTGATTTTTTTTTGGTCAAGAAAGCATTTTGGAATAAGTTGCATTAAGGCAAATTAATTTCTTGATAAAAATTTAAATACAGCACAGTCAAACCATTTTTTTTTTTTTTGAGATAGAGTCTCGCTCTGTCACCCGGGCTAGAGTGCCCTGGTGTCAGCCTAGGTCACAGCAACCTCCAACTCCTGGGCTCAAGCCATCCTCCTGCCTCAGCCTCCTGAGCAGCTGGTACTATAGGCATGTGCCACCACTCCCCACCAATTTTTCTATTTTTTGTAGAAACGGGGTCTTGCTCTTGCTCAGGCTCCTCTCCAACTCCTGAACTCAACCGATCCTCCCTCCTGGGCCTCCCAGAGTGCTGGGATTACAGGTGTGAGCCACCACGCCCAGCAAATTTCTTATTTTTTGCATTTAAATTTCATTTTGCCAAAATTATTTTCTTGGTTCTGACCTCTTTTCAATTTAATTTTATTTAATTTAATTTTTAAATAAAGTTGATTTCTTCATGATCAGTTTGCAGTTCCTTTTGCAGCCATTATTTCTGCCAAGCCCAATCTCCTAGATCAGGTTTTGCAGATCAAAGTTATTTCAAGAATATTTGGTATTCTGTCACTTTCAAGTTAATCGTAAATTTTACCGAGTGCAGGTGCACCAGTGGTCAGTTTTATTTTGTTGTGTTGGGTGATTGTGTACATTTCTTAGGGAATCCAGGAGAAAATTTCCCTGCAGCTTTGTGAACAAGAAAGAGAGAGGCAGGGAGGGGAGAGAGATGGAGGTGCGGGTGTGGGCATGAGAGGATGCACAGTACCGCAGCTCAGAATAGACAGGGTAGAAAATGTCCTTCTTTAGTTCTCAGTGTGTAGATGGTCACTGAGGCCCTGGACGAGGAGGACGAGATCGTCTGGAGAATAGAGGACAGGGCTCAAGGTCTCAGCGGGAGGGACCGCCAGATATGAAGGCGGGTAAAGGAGGACCCTGGGTGGGAGCGGGCAGAGGGGAGGAGGAAACCAGGCACGGACCCCCACCCCGTGCTGCCCAGGGCAGTTCCACGGGTGGGGCACGGAGCGAGCGGCTGGCGGTCCTGGAGATGCAGCCGCCAGCGCGGAGCCGGAGCCGGAGCCGTCCTCCCTGCAGAGGACAGAGAAGACGCGGGCAGCGTGTGCTCCGCTGTGCTCTGGAGAACTCCCAGGAAAGGACCGGATTCCGTCTTCCTTCTCATCTCCACGCACCCGGGGTATCCTCATTGTCCCTGAGCTCAGCCTGAGGTCACCTGCATTGTATGGCCCGGGGGAGAAAGCGGGGTGGAGGCTTATGGACAAAATAGGCTCTTTTGTGTAGGACAGCCGACCATTTGGGTTTCTGGGTCCCAGCCGCCCTGCCCGGGTGTCCCCAGGAAGCGCGACTGCCCGCCCACCCCGGACTGTGAGCTCCCACCGCCCACGTGTTCAGATCCTTGTCAAGTGCTCTCAGCCCCACAGGCTATGACCCCTCTGTAGGGTGATTAGATTTAGCAAATAAAAACACAGGACACCCAGATGAATTGCAACTTAAGGTAAACCAATTATTTTTATACTGTTTTTAATACTTAAAGAAATTGTTGTTTATCTGAAATTCAAATTTAACTGGGCATTCTGTAATTTGTCTGGCAACCTTACCCCTCTCCCAGCTCTGCCCACTTGTGTCTCAGGCCCACCTGAACAGCTGCAGCCCCCTCCCAATGGGCTGGCTGCTCTGGCGCCCCCAGGCTCTTTCCACACCAGTCACCACCAGGGTTTTATCATCACGCCCATGCACATCTCTGGTCTTGCCATCTAACCCCTGCATGGGGAGGTACAAACTGAAGACCCCAAAACATGTTTGGTGGTGGTGATGTTTTCATTCAGGAATTCTGGCTATAAAAATTGGATTTCTGGCTTCTCTTTTGAAAAAATGTGAAGCTAAGGCTGCCCCGAGCCCAGTTTTCCACTTGGCCCCATCACCAAAAGCTAAGAGTGCCTCTCCTTTTTAGAAAGGTCGTAATCTCCACTTCTCCTAGGTCAGGTAGCCTGGGTCTCATTCATCTCCATAAGCTGCCCTTGTCCTGTCTGAGCTTTTGACCCCTGACCACCTGGGGTTAGATTCCTCAGCTTGACATTCAAGGCCTTTCCCACTCATGGGACAACTCCTCTCTGCCACTTTCTCTCCCTGTTCCTTTCCTCTTCTCACCTTCCTTCCAGGCCTGGGAAACACTGGCTGGCTCCATGACGTGGCCCATGCCTCTGGCCTCCCTCTCTCTGCCCCGCTGGCTCCTCTGCCCAACAGGTGGTTCTCCTTCCTCTAGTCTCATCCTACTCACTCATCCAGGCCCAGGACACATGCACATCCCCTAGGAGACCCTCTCTCTTATCTCCCTGTTGGAAAGTACTCCCTGCTTCTCTGCTCTGGCCATCCACAAAACCACTGATGACCCTTACCAGCCCTTTCCTCACACACCCCCATGGCTAACCATCCACTATGTAGAAACTGGGGAAACAACAAGGGAAATGACCTTTGGGAGTATTAAAGAAAAAATGAGGCCGGATGAGGTGGCTCACACCTGTAATCCTAGCACTCTGGGAGGCTGAGGTGGGAGGAACGCTTGAGGCCAGGAGTTTGAGACCAGCCTGAGCAAGAGCGAGACCCCATCTTTGCAAAAAATAGAAAAAATTAGCCAGGCATCATGGCGCCTGCCTATAGTCCCAGCTACTTGGGAAGTTGAGGCAGGAGGATCGCTTGAGCCCAGGAGTTTGAGGTTGCAGTGAGCTATAATGATGCCACTGCACTCTAGCCAGGGCGACAGAGTGAGACTCTGTGTCAAAAAAAAAAAAAAGGAAAAAATGATTCATTGATACTTGTTAAAGTGCAGTAAAGGCACTCTCTATTCATGACCATCGAGAATTTTGCAGTGGGGGAGAGAGATTGGGCTCAACTTCGAATACAGCACAGGCAAGTGGGAATTTATAGCCAAGGAGCAGGGTGGGGGTTGGTGATGGAAGATGACTAAGAGGAAACATCAAGTGTGAGGGGGATTCTGGCTAAACCCACCTAACAGGATTCTTGCTGAAGACAGGCCAGGGTGACCAGATGTCACCTGGGTGGGGGGCGGGTGGAGGATGAAGAACCTGATCAGATATCAAGGGTGGAGGGTTCTTGCTAAAACTGGATTTTACAAGGAATTGCACAGAAGGGCTTAGGAGAAGGCTCAGGAGCCTGACTAAAGTTTGGTCAATCAAAGAGTCTTTGTCAGGAGCTCCTAGGCGAGTGTCCAGTGTCTGTCAGCAGAGCTGCGGGCAGGGCTGGGAGCCGGCTCCTCTGTGGAGAAAACCTTCAGCTGCCTCTAACTTGCAAGAGGAGTGTCCAGACTGAGAAGCAGCCTGGGCAAAGTCCCTGCGTCTGAGTGGGCGTGGCCCACCTGGAGCCAAGGGAGCCTTCCCTCCTAGGACAGGGAGGAGGGGTCTGAGAGGGGCTGGAGCCCCACCAGGAACTGTCCGGGAGGCCATGCTCAAGACTTTTGACTCTAGCATAAGTAATTGGAAAACGTTGGAGTTTTTAAAGCAAAGAGATTACATAATGAAGTCTGCATTTTACTAAATGTAAAACCCATGAGGGTAGGGATTTTGGTCTGTTTCATTTCCAGAACACCTGGTAACAACTGAATAAGCAATTGGGTAAGACATGAATAAGTGAATGAATGAATGTCTTACAGGAAGGCAGATCATGAAGGCAACAGTGAGGACAGACTGGAGTGGGCGGAGTCTGGGAATACCAGGCGAGGGTGAGAAGGGCCCACCTGCATGGATAGCAGCCCAGGACAACTGGAGAGGGGGGACCAGAGGTGACTTTACCAATGTCCTTTACCACCATTACTTCAAGGGCTAGGGCTTCATCTCTGCAGTAGCTGCACTACGTCTGACACGGGGTAGCTGCTTCAGAATTATCTGTGGAACATTCAGCAAATGAACATTCTAGATCTGATCAAAGGCAGAGCCACCCGACCCTTGACTCCAGCAACACAGCAGCTGGTCTGAAATTTCCTCCTCCAGAAACTCATTGTTTGTACAGCATTTCTTCCCAGTTTACTTAGAACTTTTGCAGACATTGCCTCATCTGTTCCTTATCACGGTCCTGAGAAGTGGAAATCACTAGGTCCATTTTACAGAGATGGAAACTGAGGTCAAGAGAGGTTACATGACTTCCCCAGGGTTAAACATGGGAAAGATGGAATTCAGACCCAGGTCTGCCAGTCTCCACATCCAGGGTCCTTTCTGCTTCATCACTTAGTTGGAAAGATATGATTAGAAATGTGAAAGAGAACACAAACTGGTGTGTAGATTCAGTGCAGAATGGGATAGTAATAGTAATAATAATGCTTAATTAACAGCACTGGCCAAGCACAGTGGCCCATGCCTGTAATCCCAGCACTTTGGGAGGCCGAGGCAGCAGGATCACTTGAGGCCGGGAGTCTGAGACCAGCCTGGATAACATGAGAAGCCCCCATTTCTATAAAAAAATAAAAATTAAAAAATAAAAACAGTGCTGATGTTCATGAGCACTCCCTGTATGTCAGGTTCTGCTCCAGGCACTTGGCACGAGTCTCCTCATTTATCCCTCAAACACTCTTTGAAGCTGGTCTGCCATTCTCCGTTTTATAGATGTAGTACAGGCCAAGCAGAAGAGGGAGACAGCACTGACAGGCTGATGCTGCCAGGGAAGGCCTCGGAGAGGAGGTAAGAGGAAGGCACCCCTGGAGGGAGGCTTAGCTTGAGCGAAGGCATGGAGGGGTGGCCAAAAGAGAAGGGCCCCCCATACCCCCTTCTATCAGAAGAGAGGGGAGAAGCCAAGGGGGCGTGTTAGCCAGGGCCGAGGCCTGCCTGCTCTCCAGGAAGAGCCTGCTTGGCTGATTGATGTCTGGCCACAGTAGGTCCCTAGGGCAGGGGCTTGGGTGATGGGGAGCACTGGGCTGTGGTGAGGAGGAGGGGCTGGAGTGGAGACATGGCTGGCTGGTCAGGATACTGCAGGCCTGGGCCTGGTGAGAGACAGTGAAGACGTGAAATTGTGGATATCAGGTGGGAGGGATTAGGTTTTCCCAAGGGAGGATTGGTAGGACAGGTCAGCCACCACATCTGATTGTCACATCCAGCTTTAGGTAACATATTTTAAGATGCTTGTAAACCAGAGGTTGCATCCTGGTGCCCATAAGTTTTTGTTTGCACAGTGTTGACACATATAGTGTTGGTTTTTTAAAGATCAATTACCAACTTAAAAATTCAGGACTTTTCAAATCCAAATCCTAATTTCCTTTTTTCGTTGGAAAATGAGAAGATCTGGCAATGCCAGGGCCTCACTTCTGCAATTGGCTGAAACTCCTCTTGGCCGCAGTCCCCACCACTCCCTATTATTGCTCCGCCCACTTCACTTACTGATGTCACTTGCTTGGCCCCCAGAGACATGGAGTGTGCAACACCTGATTTAGGTAAACTGCAGCACGTTTGGAGAAGGGGCCAGACTGGCTAGTGACTTGAAACTATGTCATATGAGGACAGCTGGAGCAATGGGGGATATATACCCTCTGGAGGCCTGATCATAGCCTTCACATTTAAAGGGCTAAAATGGAGAAGGGGGTCAGGTCTGTTTTATGAAACCCCACAAAAAACCAGACCAGAAATGCCTGCAGGGGTGGGAGGCAGGGAGGAGAGGCAGCAGGGAGGCAGATCATAGCCCAACTTGAACAGACTTTTGGACGTCATAACCGTTTCAAGATGTAACAGGTAATGTCAGGAAGTGGCGAGCTTCCTGGTACGGAGGTAGGGGCCGTGTTTAGGCTGAGCCTGAGCAGCAGCTTCATGCAGCTTCACGACGACCAGTTAGAGGAAGTCCAAGTATTGTGTGGGCAGCTGAACTGGGTGCCCTTTGCGGTTTATCCCAGCCCTCCAGGGCTGGGTTCTGTGCCGGCAGACGGGATGCCAGGGCCAAGGAGAAGGAAGAGCTAAAAATGGCTCCTATGCTGCTGGTCTAGAAGTTTGAAAGACTGTTGCTGTTGCTGCTGCTGCTGCTGGAAGTGGGAAATTTAGGAGGAAACTGATTGGCAGGAGGGGCAGGAGAATACATTTTTTGTTTTGCAGTGTAAAAAAATCAAGGATTTTGTGTCAGGTCTTTTAAGATTTTCATGCCTCTGTGTCTTCCTTGGTAAAGTATCTCCCAGTATGGTTAGGAGGATTTAGATGAAAACTGCCCGCCCGGGGCTTGGTTGGTAGAAGCAGCTGGATAAAGGCAGGTGCCCCCACCCCATGCTGCATTTTGAGCAGCCTCAGGGTTCCTGGGTGCAGTGGGGCACACAGCTGGGTTCTGGTCCTGCCATATGGCCAGAAGTCTGACATCCTGGTTTCCGTCTGTCAGAGGGAGAAGCATGTTGGGTGACCTCTTCTCTAGGGTCCCTGCTGCCTCTGGGCCACTTCCTGCCTGAGAGGAACCTGGATGGCCGAGCTCCCTGTCCAAGAGGGACGGGCTGGAGGCAGGAGCAGTGGACATAGGAGGCCCGTGGAGGCAGCTGCTGTACATGTTCTTCCACCACGGGAAAGGGAGAGATACTCTGGGTTCACCTTTTGATATGGTTTTGACTTTTGAATCATGAACATGTTTTATATACTCAAAAAGTAAACTTAAACCAAAAAAAAAAGAGAAAAAACCAAACCTGAAACAATATGAATAGAAAAAAATGAACTTAATTATATATTAAATTAATAACAAAACCACACTCAATTAAGTAACTTTTTGAATCCACTACTCTGACTTTACACCATTAACAGGACATTTTCTAAGGATAAAAAAGAACTGTCCCGAAATCCTGACCCTTGCTTGGTAAGTTTGCTGTAGAAGTGGTTTGGTGGTGTGTTTCTGAAACGATTGTAGGATACATATATTTTCATAATTTTAAAGAAGAGTGTTATTTGCTTGAGCTTGCTGGAACTGCTTAGAGCAAAGCAGACATTTCAACGAATAGATGAGTAGATGCACAGCAAATAACCCCTCAGCTTGGGACAGAGTCTGCAGTGACAGCAGCCCCCACCTCCCCCGCAACCGGAGGGCCCGTGGTTCACCGAGTGGACAGCGCCCCCTGCAGGAGAACGCCTGCCCAGCACCTGCCCCGGAAACATCTTGTCATAGCATGTTTATTACAAATTGCGATTTTTCTAACACCAAAAATTGTATCCTCCTCCCCCCCGTTTTATTGGAAAAGATGTCCGCATTCATAGAGTCTGTGTATTTTCTATAATTCACAGTTATGGGCTGTCAGAGAGAATGAGTCCTGGTGTTGCCCTTTAATGTTTAATAGTCCACAGACATACTAACCAGAGAGAGTCCTGACTCTGTCACGTGGAGATAAGGAAAAGGTAGCTCTCAGGATGGTGGTGAGGATGAAATCAGATATGGGACAAGGCTGTCCCAGTGTGAGTTGATTATGAAGCCAAGGGAAGGGGTGTGGGAGCCGAGGGAGGGTACAGATCAGAGGCAGTGGGATGAGCAGGGCTGGGCTCTTCCCTGCCGTCCCGGTTTGTGGCTGTGATAACAGGCGAGGGGGGTCTAATCTCCATGCTGCGGACTCAAGAAGGCCAAGGTGACTCAGTGAGTCAGGGCAGGTGCCCAGGTCTACCTGACTCCAAGTCTTGTGTTCTTTCCCCTGCTGATGTTTGTGGGTTTGCAAATAGGGGTCCACTCTCCAGGGACTTCCGGCCAGGTTAGGCAGAAGCGAGGGTAGAACCTGCCCAGTCTTGTCCTCTGCTTTGCGATTTCTTCATCAGATCTCAGCTTCCTGCCTGGAAATGGGGGGCTTGAGCCTCACCTGGAATGACTGGCAGCCTCCCTGCTCACCCACCATGGACCCTCCATCTCCACCTCACAGGGCCTGAAGCTCACAGTGGCATCCTTAAGCAGTTAGAAACAGCGAGAGCCCTGGGGCCGGCCCCGGCCTGGCACGGGGTGTGCACACATTTCACATCTGGGCCACTGCAGGCTCTAGTTCAGAGCCTTACCTTGCTAGCTCAGGAGCAGCAACTCTGTACCAAGTTACTAAATCCCTGCAGTGGCATTTGAGCCTCAGAGCCCTGACTGACTGAGGTTCATGCGTGTAGAATGTGGCTGTTTTAACAGCTCTCGTCTTGGTGCTTACCACTTGATAGTCACTGTACTTTATAGGTGCAATAGGGACAAGAGTTTTGAATTGTATCATTGTGATTTTTTTTCTGTTGCATTCCCTTGTATGTGACCTCCTGCCAAAGACAATTTTTGCCTTGGTGCTACTGCTGGAATGCAAAGCTTTTACTTCAGACAAGAGCTGAGAGCCAGCAAGGTTGAAAGGGAAAAGGATCATGGGAATTCCTTTAGTTCTCAGGTCTGGTAGACAAGCTCAGAGGTCTTCAAAGTGAGGGTACACAAACTCCGAGGGTACACAAAGTCTTTCTGGGGAGAACAAGAAAATAGATTTTGCTGCTTTATTGACTAATACATGGAAAAAATCTTGTAAAAGATTTATCTATGAGTCTTAGTCAATATATCTTGAAATTTTGGGTAGTGCCAGAAAATATTCCAGTGTTTCTGGATGTTAGGTTTACATTCCAGTTATGTGGATAGTTCAAGGGAATCAGTTTCCAGAACCTCAACTTCCATATGACCAGCCTGGAATGGCATCTGAGGTGACAGTCTCCCTTCTCCACATGGCACCCACTCCAGGTCTCACCGTGTGGGATTGTCCCTCCTTTGATGGCCACTTAGGGGTTCCACAGGGCTTCTCCTGCTTTCCTCTCTTGCACACTTCTCAGGGGTGAGTCAGGACCTCTGGCCTGTGGGCAGTTCTGAGGACAGAGGTGTGGGAGCAGGGACTAGGGACTCGGCAGTTTTCATGTAGTTAACTGCTGTGCCGTTTCTACGTCCCCTTTTTGTCTAGAAAGGACATTGCTCTTGAGGACATCCCCCGGGAGCACAGCAAAGAGAGCATTGGTAGGAAATACTGACAGGTGGGAGCAAGCAGATCCTGTCACATTGTCAGCACCCATCCCAGGACTGCCCTGAGCAGGAGACAAGCCAGAGCAGCGGGAGCAGCAGAGGAGTGAACAGCGCCCAGTCTTCCCGTTGCACTGGCTGTCCTCCAGGAACACCGTTTTCAAGACGGTCAGGCAATTAGTTTTTAGCAGTATATACTTCAACTAAAGGTGCTATGTATAAGAATTGTTAAAACTTATGGTAACTTATATATTTTTTTTAATTTTTCTTTTTTTTTGTTCTTTTGCTTTTTTCTGATTATTGTTATTTTTTCTACAATAACTTATATTGTTTTGCTCAATTTTGTGTACTAATCTTCATATTAATAATTTAATTCAGTAGAACTGTTTAACACTTAGAACTTTACAGTCCACAGGAAATAAAATAAATTTCAAAATTTCAATTTATATGCCTTCTTTTGTTATCACTAAGTATGATAAGGTGGTCAATAAAAGACTTTAAGGCCTAAAAAGATTGTCTTACCATGAAGATTCACAGAGGATGTGGAATGGAAACGTGTGTTTAAGGAGAAAAAGGAAAACACATAAAATTTCCAAATGTTGGAAGAAGAGCTTGCTCATGGATTTTAAAAACTGATGGTAGTGGCTAAGAAAATGTTTCAATATTTAGATTTCATTGGGTTCATTTAAATGTCAATATTTACAATAGGTGGGAAATTACATCCCTTGCAACAATTTAAATGTATAGTGAGAATTTTAGATGTCATCTTAAAAATATGCAAGAGGATACACAGTTTTTAAAAAACTTCTTTTAGGGGCTACATAAGGGTATCAGTCAGGAGTGTCCAGACTCTGCTGCAGTAACAAACAAGCCCAGGGTCTCAGTGGGTATAACAGCAAAGGTCTATTTCCTGCTCGCACTTCACGCCCATTGAAGGGTTGGTGGTGGCTCTGAGCTGTGAGGAAAGTGCACCTGCCAGGATGGTCCGGTGGCCCACCCAACCACAAGGGGGCAGGGAGTGTAATGTAATCCTCCCTTGCATCTACTGGAAGGTGGAGGGTAGAAACACATGGTGAGCTGCCTCTGTGAACTACCGCGGTGAGCACAACACTTGAAGACCACTGGACTGGATCATAAAGTTTCTTCTGTGGTGTAGAGAGGCCCCACTAAGGCTCCTAGGAAGAAGGGAATGTGGCTGAGGACAGTCCAGGATGGCCCTTCCTCCTGCCCCCACAGAATGAGGGAAGGAGAGAGGTAGAAAGAGAGCAGGGAGGCCAGGGTACATGTCCTATTGGCTTCCTTTGCAAGGTACCACCACAATGGGGGGAGGCCTGATACATCCAGAGAAATTCAGGGGAGCCCCAGGACTCCAGGGTCTACAGGTACATGTGAAGAAGCCTTTCGCAGTATGGTGCAGGAGTGGCAGTAGCTAGAGCAGAGGGAAGCAGCGGGTAGATGAGCCTGAGGCAGGGCTTCCGGCAGCCTGGCCTGGGTGAGGCATGCAGGGATCCAGAAGTGCCCACAGGCCCCATGGGAGGACATGGAGTTGCTGAGGGGCCAACAGAGGCCTAGGGTGAGGACACCTGGGCCACAAGATGCACGGCCTTCATGGTCGCAGGCAAATGGGGGTGACCAGAGACTCCAGCAGTGGCCCAAAGGCCAGATGGAACTAGTCACCCCATGGCAGTCACTTGTCCAAGGCCAGACCAAACCAGACCCTCCACTGCAGAGGACCTCAGTAGAACTCTGACCCTTCTCTCCTCACACAGGTCACCTAAGTACCACCCCCCCCACACACATATGTGTACTCACATGCCATTTCAGAGAGGGGCACACGGAGGGGGCCCAATATCATTTCCATCTGAATGATAGAACATTCATCTGAAAGACACTGTCCTTCAAAAGAGACTGTTTAAACTACTCCTGGTTTCAAAGTTCAACTTTTATAACTGGCTCCATGAACAAAAACGCCTTTTTGCAGTTCCCTAGGTTTCAAGTTCCCAGGCCAGTAAGATTTGCTGACCAGAACTTTGTAATTTTCTATTTCACTGATCCCCTTCCCTTTGAGTTGTTTTTCAGAAACAGTGGACCCTCCTTGCAGTAACGAGATAGTCACAAGGCTTTATTCTACCCAATTATTCAGAGAAGTCAAGATAAGCTCATTCCATGACAAATCTTGCCCAAGGACATGCTCCCCATCACCTGCATGCACACAAGACTGAAAGGATGACCATATTGCCCCCTAGCTCATTATACTGCTAAAATCTCCACCCTGGCAGGGGCTTAGCCACCATTTTTTGGTCATGCAATGTATGTGCCAGTGTGATTTCTCACTGGGTTTGTGTGCCCAGCACTCCACCCCAAGCACGTAATGATGCTCACTCACTTCATGCATTATTTATTTGACCTCTAGCAAAACCTCTGACCGCGTCAAGAGGCAGACTTGAGGTAGTCCTCCCACCTCTTGGTTTATGTCCTCTGCAAGAAATTTCCTTTCTTCTTTGACAATCCCCATTGTCTCAGTAATTGGCTTTCTGTACAGCAAGCAAATGAGCCTAGGAAAAAAACCCCTTTTGCAGGTTCATTAACACTTTGAAAGGAACCCAGAAGAGACTGATATGCTGAGTTAAAGTCGACATCCCCACTCTACCCCTGTGACTTGTGAAGAAGATTCACTTGCCCACATTTCCTTTGCACATCTAAGTAGCAGTGTGAACAAATCCCAACCATCCTCCACGCACACATCCCCTTCCTTAAACCCGCACGCTGCCTGAGGTGGGTGTGGTGTTCTCCCTCTTTCTGATATGAGGAAAGGAGGCTTTGCAGGGTAAGTTGGTTTCCCAGGGACGTGTGATTATTTTCAGAGCTGGAGCTTGAACCTGGAGCTCTCCAGCTCCCAGCCCGAGTGTCCCTTCCAGGGCCGCTAGTCTCTCTGGGCTGGTCTTGCAGAGATGGCTGTGGCAGAGCACAAGCCAGAAAGACAAGGCCTCCTCCAGATCACGCTGGGAAAACACTACTCACCAGTCTGCTGCTTCTGGGACTCCCACAACATGCGTATGTTGCTGCACTTGACGATGTCCCACAGTCCCTTAGGCTCTGTGCACTTTTCTTCAGTCTTTTTTCTCTCTGTTCCTCAGACTCAACGGTTTCCACTGTCCATTCTTCAAGTTTGCCAGTTCTTTCCTCTGCCTACTCAAATCTGCCTTTGAGTCCCTCTAGGGAATTTTTCATTTCAGTTATTGTACTTTTCAGCTCCAATATTTCTTTTTGGTTTTCTATCTCCTTGTTCATATTTCCATTTTGTTCAGACGTTTTCTTGACTTTCTCCATGGCTTCCTTTAGTTATTTTTTTTCTTTTTTCTTTTTTTTTTGGCGATAGAGTCTCACTCTGTTGCCCAGGCTGGAGTGCAGTGGCACAATCATAGCTCACTGTAACCTTGACTTCCTGGACTCAAGGGCCTCCTGTCCAGCCTCCTGAGTAGCTGGGACTACAGGCACATGCCATGACACCCAGCTAATTTAAAAAACATTTTTTGTAGATATGGGGTCTTGCTATGTTGCCCAGGCTGGTCTCAAACTCCTAGCCTCAAACGATCCTCCTGCCTCAGCCTCCCAAAGTGCTGGGATTAGATTCATGAGCCACTGTACCCATCCTCATGTCACTATTATAGCAAGAAGTCTCCTTGTCTGTATTTGAGGAGGGGGTTGGATGGGAGAAGAACAGGAATGACCAGGAGAGAGTGTCCCCACTCAGCCTACCCCATCTCTTTCCCCATCCCGGGGGGCCCTCTGTGGCCTGTGGAGGGCCACCAGTGTCCAGGCTCTTTTACTGTCAGATTTGAGCTCCCTCTGAAGGGCTCTCAGGATATGCCAGAAAGGGTGGAATAAAATGTTTAGTATATTTCAAGAGGAACTGCTCTGATATTTCAGGAGGCTGAAAAAGGAAAGTGGCCATACCTCTTGTGCTGGATTTCCTGGGAAGGACAAGGAGAAGGACAAGGGTTGTAGAATCCACCAGGGACAGATGCTGGAGCCTGCCCAGACCCTGTACTCCTGATGTAGCAGTCCCTTGGGTGTGTTTGTCCCCCAAAAGACTGGTGAAGCTGGCACTGTGTGTGGGAACTTTCTCTTCTGGAAGCTAATGCTGCTGGTGACATTATCTCCGCCCTCAACAGCCAAGCTTCGTGGCCGTGGTCTGACAGGCACTGGAGCGCTTCCCTACATGAAAGGGAATGTTTAGAGGACTTTGCTTTCTCCCTGCTTCCCTCCCATCCTCCTTGCCTCCTGTGGAAAATTTCACACTTACATAAAAGTAGAACAAACAGAGGAAGGAGACAGGAAGAGGATGAAAAAGAGCACATATGGAGTCATTTCATGGAGATGAATTACAAATTGTAATAAAGGCAAATTTATCAAACTTTTCATTTGTGCTTTTCACTTTTTGTGTCTTGTTCATGTGAGACAAAGCAGCACACGTAAGCAGCCGTGTTTGCTCGTGTGGCGAGCGGGCGGCACTTCACAAAGCCCCGGCTCGGTGGCTACAGCGCAGCCCTCCGAAAGAATGCCCCGCAGAGGACAGACAGGACAGAGCCCGGTTCCCACATCCCTTGCCTGAATCACTGAGTTTTTAGAAAAGTTAAGTTCAATGATCCTAGTCCTTGCCTCTTCCTGTTCATAAGATAATGTTCGACAGGATTAGTGATTAGGCCTCTGTAATCTACAATCAGATGTAGCCTTGCACCCAAACCCTGGTGAGATTTTGCTCTAATGCAACTTTGGAGCATGTTCGGTATAACTTCTAAGCACATGCAGGACCCCCATCACCTGTATATAAAGTGGGGGCTGAAACACTGCTTTGGAGCAGTCTAACAGGAACTCTCCGAGAGACTCCCGGGTTGCAAGACTTCTGTGTAAAACTAACTTTAATTCTTTTTTTTTTTTTTTTGGAAGACAATTTTTCCAAAACTTAATTCTTAAAAAGCCTGATTTTTTCTTTAGTTGACATTTAGTGTATCTTGTTTATTTTCTACTCTAATGTCTTAAAGATATTTTTCCATATTGGCTTTTAAAGTTTTGCCTTTCACTTTAAATCTTTTATCTGGAATTTATTTTTATACAGTGTGTAAGATACAGATCCAATTTCATTTTTTCCCATATGAATAAGCAATTGTTCCAGTACTTTCTATGGACTAGTGTAGTCTTTCTTCACTGCCCTTTCTGTCATATTTCATGCTTCCGTCCATGTGTGGGACTGCTTCTAGGCTTTCTGTTCAGCTCTGTCAATCCTGTGTCTATCCTGGTGCCAGTACCGCACTGTCATAATTACCATGGCTTCTCTTGCAGGCAAATTCCCCATCTTGTACTCTCTTGGGAGTGCCTTGAATATTCTTGGCCTTTATTTTACCATGTAAATTTTAGAATTAGCTTATCAACATCTGCGAAAAAATCCTGTTGAAATTTTTCCTGGAATTCCATTCAATCTATAGAGAACTTTGGGGAAGAACCTACTTCGTTATGATTTTGAGTCATTAACATGGTATATCTCTCCATAAATTTATGTCTTTTTTTTTTAAGGCTGGTCAAGTGAAGTTATGTCTTTTTTAATGTCTTACAATTAAGTTATATAATTTTTGCTTGTTAGATTTATTTCTGAATACGTTGTTTTGTTCATGCCAGTATAAGAGGCATTGTTTTTTCTTTTTTAAATTGCATTTTCTGTTTGTGGTTGATATATAGAAATACAACTGACTTTTGTATGTTAATTTTATATCTAACAACCTAAACTCTCATAATTCTAATACTTTGTCTACAGAGTATTTGGGGGGGGGTATTTAGGCAGTTATATTGTCCATTAAAAATGGCAGTTTTGTTTCTTCTTTTCAAATTCCTTTAATTTTTCTTATCTTTTTTTTCCCTCTCCTGGCTAGGGCTTCCAGTTAAATGCTTTGTGTAAGTGGTGGATAGCAGGTGTCCTTATCTTGTTCCTCATTTAAGTGGAATGTTTTTATTTATTTATTTATTTATTTATTTTATTTATTTTTTAGAGACAGGGTCTCACTCTTTCTCAGGCTGGTCTCGAACTCCTGAGCTCAAGTGATCCTCCTGCCTCGGCCTCCCAGAGTGCTAGGATTACAGGCGTGAGCCACCGCACCCGGCCCAAGTGGAATGTTTTTAAAGCATCATTATTAAACATTGTGTTTATATACCTTTATTTTTATTTTTATTTTTTTTAGAGATAGGGTCTTGCTCTGTCTCCCAGGCTGGACTGCAGTGGCACAATCATAGCTCGCTTCAGCTTCGAACTCCTGGGCTCAAGCCATTCTCCCACCTCAGCCTCCCGAGTAGCTAGGACTATAGGCATGTGCCACCATGCCTGGCTAATTTGTAACATTTTTTTGTAGAGACGAGGATTTGCTATGTTGCCCAGGCTGGTCTTGAACTCCTGGCCTCAAGTGATCCTCCTGCCTCAGCCTCCCACAGTGCTGGGATTACAGGCATAAGCCACTGTGCCTGGCCTGCCGTACTTTTCGTGATGCTTAAATTGTACTATATTTTCCAGTGGGATGTTACTGTGTTTTTGGTTTTTTTTTGACATGAACCTAAAAGTCTTTGAAGTCTTCCTTACTTCTTGGGACAAAGAGATATCCCAGGCTCATCTTGTACATTTCCTGAGCTAGACCTGGTACTAGCTATTCTTCCAGTGAGTCCTGGTTTCTTACAGTGAGAAATGATATTTATAGACTATAATCTGGGTGCTAGAGTGCTCATTGCTCCTGAGAAGTCATTGCATCAAATCCTTTTCAGTGGGCAGAGTTAGGAAAAATTGTTTGTAAAAATTAAAGGCATCATTTCACACTGATTTTTTTTTTTTTTTTGAGACAGAGTCTCACTCTGTCACCCAGGCTGAAGTGCAGCAGCGTCATCACAGCTCACTGCATCCTCGAACTCCTGGGCTCAAGCGATCCTCCAGCCTCAGCCTCCAAAGTAGCTAGGCACGGAGAGTTTGTAATCATTAATGGGTATGGAATTTTGTCAAATGCTTTTTCCACATCTAATGAGCCAATCTTGTGATTTTTCTCCTTTATTCTGTTAATGTAGTGATTAATTGATTTTTCTAATGTTAAAACAACCTTGTATTTCTGGGGTAACCCTCCCTTAGCCAGGTATATTATTCTTTTTGTATATCACTGGATTTGATTTGCTAATATTTTGTTGAGAGATTTTGCATCTATGTTCATGAAGAGTTATTAGTCGGTACCGGTGCTGTCCAGTAGGACTTTTGGTCTTTATATTCTCTCAGAAATGTTTGTAGTTTTAAGTACCGACAGTCTCTGGTATAACAATGGTTTGACTTAAGATTTTTTGAGTTTACAATTGTGCAAAATCGATACACATTCAGTAGAAACCACACTTCAAGTACAACCATACTGTTTTTCAGTACAGTATTCAATAAATTACATGAGATATTCAACACTTTATTATAAAATAGGCTTTGTGCTAGATGATTTTGCCAAAATGTAGGCTAATGTAAGTGTTCTGAGCATGTTGAAAGTATGTGATGATGCGATGTTCTGTATCTGTGCCGTCCAACACAGCAGCCACTGGCCACATGTGGCTATTGAGCACTTGAAATGTGGCCAGTGTGACTGAGGAATTGAATTGTACGTTTTATATAATTTAACTAGCCACATGTGGCTAGTGGCTACCATATTGGACAGTGCAGATTTGTAATTTATCTTTTTAAAGCGATTCTCCTGCCTCAGCCTCCCGAGTAGCTGGGACTACAGGCACACGCCACCACGCCCAGCTAATTTTTTCAATTTTTAGTAGAGATGGGGTCTCGCTCTTGCTCAGGCTGGTCTCGAACTTCTGGCCTCAAGCGAGCTGTGATGACACAACTGCACTCTACCCAGGACAACAGAGTGAGACTCTGTCTCAAAAAAAAAATTTTTTGCATATTCTGTTATCTTATTTTGATTTTCTTGATCAAGGACCCTCATTACGTGCATGGTAGATCTCTCTGTCAATCCTACATAGCTTTAATTTTCTCTCTAATCCTTTTAATATCTTTAGCTCAGCTTCATCCTGATTACTTTCTTCATGTGTACCCTCTATAGAGTCCTTTAGGGTCATTATCTGCTTTTGAGATCTTTGTTTTTTGTTTTTTTGAGACAGAGTCTTGCTCTGTCATCCAGGCTGGAGTGCAGTGGTGTCATCATAGCTCACTGCAACCTCCAACTCCTGGGCTCAAGCGATCCTCTTGCCTCAGCCTCCCGAGTAGCTGGGACTACAGGTGTGAGCTACGACGCCTGGCTAATTTTTTCTATTTTTAGTAGAGACGGGGTCTCGCTCTTGCTCAGACTGGTCTCGAACTCCTGGGCTCAAGTGATCCTCCCGCCTCGGCATCCCAAAGTGCCAGGATTACAGGTATGAGCCACCACGCCCAGCCCAGAATATGCAAATATTTTAAAAGACAAGAACATTATAAAAAGCTAAATTACAAACCTTTCTTTTTATGGCTGTTTTATATAAAGAGAACAGGGAAATCCTAAATTTATGCTGCCATGTTCAAATCAGAAATCTATTTCCTTTTCTTTTTTCTCGTTTCCTCTCAAAGAAGCGAGAAGTCTATTTTCTTTTCGATTTCAGCTTTACGTTGTCTTCTCTTCCCCCCTGATTAGCGCTGCATGGTCGACTTTATTATTCTTTTCAAGGAGCCAACTTTCTGCTCTTCAGATTCTCTCCTCCTTTTTCTTCTCTGCTTTTCTTGCTCTTTCCTTCACTTTCCTTCCTCCTACTCCTTTTGTTCCTTTTCAGTATCTTGAGTGGCATGCTTAGTTCATGAGCTTTCTGACCTTGGTCTTTCCTAATACTCTCCTAAGTATTGCTTTAACTGTGATCACAGACTTTGACTTATACTATTTCTATTATAATTCACTCTTGAATTATTTTCTAATTTCCATTATTATTTCTTATGTGGCACATGACTTATTTAGAAGTGTTTTTAACATTCCAAATGTATGGGATTTAAAAAACCTATTATTAATTTTCAAAACTTTATCTGAGAAAATTTATACAGAAACCCCCCAATCCAATACCATTAGGTGAATCTGTACGAATCTAGTCTAATTAACAGGCAAAGGGCCGTATGACAAGGATTTTATTTAATTTATGGCATAGTATGACACAGCTCACTGTAAAGGGTATTGTTCTCATTTATATTATAAAGTCCATGATGAATGATGTGTTCAACAATAGGCGCAGTGGTTCACACCTGGAATCCCAGAGCTCTGGGAGCCCTGGGCAGGAGGATTGCTTGAGGTCAGGAGTTCAAGATCCATCTGCACAACACAGTTGAGACCTCCATCTCTACAAAAAAATTTTAAAAATTAGCTGGATGTGGTGGCACACACCTGTAATCCCAGCTACCTGGGAAGCTGAAGATTGCTTGAGCCCAGGAGTTTGAGGCTGCAATGAGCTATGATCAGGCCACTGCACCCCAGCCTGGGCTACAGAGCGAGACCCTGTCTGAAGACAGAAGGAAAAAACAAAACAAAACAAAACTAGGAGGAAAGGAAGTAACAACTCTGCATTTAAAACAGACCTGCTCTTCCACTAGCTGCCTTTTTTATCCATGGCAAAACTTGGATAAAAGCTCAGATAACTCTGGGTGGTGAAGTACATAAAAAAATTTTAGATTTCTGAAACTCAAGTTTAGAATCCCAACATATTTTTCACACTCAGGCAAAAACAACTTTAAAAAACATTTTCTCCGATCTTATTTTCTGTGCTTTACCTCCAGACCTTCGGGCAAAATGAGAAAAACCATTTAAAAGCCACAATTGGTCAGAAGGATAACAAAGGTACCGTCAGGAACATGGCAGTATCTTGCTGAGCATTTTGGACCAGAAGGGAATGCTAAAGGAACTGATTAGTATTTCACCTTGGGACTTTGCAGGAAAGCTCTTAAGGCACATATGTGTTATTCTCTCCCGCTTGGCCTTACCCGTCATCATGCAACCGTGCAGGTTAAGTGCAGACAGGCTTCTGTGACCGCCACTGTGTCTGCTGCAAGACCGTGGACCCGGTTCTCAGACGCAGCACCTATCAGTTCCACCGGCAGATGGCGATGTTGCACAAGTTAGAGAGAGAACCAGTTTTAGGTACTAAAAAGGGGCATTCATACAAGTGTTATAAATGCATAAATAAATACCTAAAAGTTTTTAAAAAGCTGTTATGATCACCACTTCAGTCAGTTGGAACATTAGCTGAGTAGCCTGAGACTTGAACCACACACGATCCACGTGTGCACTCTTCCCCGGGCCACCACCACCGTCTCTGTCAGCGCCAATACACTGCTTTCCCGTGGAAAAGAAAAGCCACGTGGCTCTGAGTGAGTCCTAATTATTGCCCCTACAATCAGAAAAGCTCTGTAATAATGCGAAAGAAGAATTGCAATTTAGACAGTAGTTAGGAGCTGAAGGAGCTGCCTTGTGTAGCATCAGGCAAAGTTAAAAAGTAAATGAAGACAAATTGTGAAGCATCCATGCTAGGGAACACTACCCAGCAATGAAAAGGAAGGAGCTACTGACACACACAACAACTTGGGTGGATCTCAAGGGAGTATGCTGAGTGGAAAAACCAATATCAAAAGGTTACATACTCTGAGCTTCCATTTATATGCCATTCTGTAAAATACAAAACTGTAGCGGTGAGGAACAGATCACCGCTGCAGAGAACTTTTATGGTTGCAGGAGGTAGGGGTGGGGGAGGGTGTACTACGGAGAGGCAGCACCAGGGAGCTTTTTGGGTGATGGAACTGTTCTGTGTCCTGTTCCTGGTGGTGGTTCCAGGAATCTATACATGTGTTAAAACGCATTGAACTGTACACTTTCCCTAAAAGTCAATCTTACTAAATGATAATTTAAAAGGGGAGAGGAGAGAGAGACACCTATAAACATTTTTCCAGAAATGGGATGATCTTTAAGCAAAAGCATTTTTCGTAACTGTTTATGAATGCACTCAATGAATCTTGTATCTCTTTCTTATTCCTGTTACTGGCCTTCATTTATCTTTAATTTTCACAGTAATTCTTGGCCCCGATTTCAGTCCGTGTGGTTCCCAGTTCTATTCATGATGCTCCCAGATGTGCTAGAGTTTACCTCGTATGTCTAAATTTCCTAGACACGGCACATGAGGACAGGAATTAAGTCAATAAGCGACTAGTAAAGAAGACTTGATAAATTTAATATTTTTAGGAGTCATTTTGAGAAATCCAATTTGCTAAGCCAAGTATTTTAACTCTCTAAACAACGTGAAAGTGTCTGTACAGAAGATGGCATTTCAAAGTTCATGTCCACTAGGTATCACGTCCTTTATCCTTTCAAGAGACTTAAAATGACATAAGGACATCACCATAAACTACCTATCCAATTTTAGCAAATGGTCAGATAGTTAAGGAATCATTCAAAAGGAAATCCAAATAGAATGATAAAAATAAAGCAAGTTTTGGTTAGGTATGGCTCACACTTATAACCCTAGTGCTTTGGGAGGCCAAGGTAGGAGGATCATTTGAGGCGAGGAGCTCAAGACCAGCCTGGCCAACATAGTGAGACCCCATTACTAAAAAAAAAAAAAATTAGCTGGGTGTGGTGGTGCACACCTGTACCCCTAGCTACTCAGGAGGCTGAGGAGGGAAGATTGCTTGAGCCCAGGAGTTCGAGGCTGTAGTGAGCTGTGATCACACCACTGCACTCCAGCCTGGGCAACAGAGTGAGACCCTGTCTCTTAAAAAGAAAAAACAAAAATAGAAATAAGGAGAAGAGACTATCAAATATGAAAAAGCAACCAGGTAAGATTTCCTTCATTCTCCCATTTGCCTGCTGGCTTGGACTTCCACTTTAGAACTTTTACCAAAATGCACATGACCATGTCGAACTTGCTTTATTTATTCATCTGTTTGTTTGTGTGTTTGTTTGAGACAGAGTCTTGCTCTGTTGCCCAGGCTGGAGTGCAGTGGCACACTCATAGCTCACTGCAGCCTCAAACTCCTGAGTTCAAGGGATCATCCCACCTCAGCCTCCCGAGTAGTTAGGACTACAGGTGCCACCACTCCTGGCTAATTTTTTCATTTTTTGTAGAGATGGATTCTCACTATATTGCCCAGGCTGGACTCTAACTCCTGGCCTCAAGAAATCCTCCCACCTCAGCCTTCCAAAGTGCTGAGATTACAGGCATGAGCCACTATGCCTGGCCTATTCCTACTTTTTATTACTTCTTTGATATGTTTAAATATATTAAACATACTTATTTTATACTCAGTAGCTGATCATACTAGTATCTAAGGTCTTCGTGGGTCTAGCTCTGTTGTTTTGTTGTTCATGGTGGCTTCTTTTCTATACATTTTATAATGTTTACTTGTTGAAATATTCTCTGTGGGATTCTATGAAGCCTAGGATGAATGTTTGTTTCTCTGAAACAAACTCCCATTAATCTCTGAAGGCACCTGGAGGAACTATAGACCCAGATCTACTATATTTTTCATGGAAAAAATTTAAATGTACACAAAATAGACTAAATGGTATAACGAACTCCCATGTTCTCATTACCCAGCTTTGACAATTATCAACTGATGGAATATTGTTTCAACTGTACCCCCATCCACTCACCTCTGTCATATAATTTTGAAGCAAATAGTAGTTATACCATTCTATACATAAATATTATAGTATGTATCTCTAAAAGGACTCTTTAAAACCCATAACACTATTATCACACCTAAAGAAATACTAATTCCTTAGTATCAAATATCCAGCAAGTTTAAAATTTTCCAATTTTTATAAATATCATATTTTAAAAAGTTTGTTTGAATCAGAAGCCAATTAAGATCTACATATTACAAGTGAGTGATATGTCTTAAGACATGTGTAATCTCTAGGTTTCCCCTCCATCTGTTTTTCCTTTGCAGTTTATGTGTTGAAAAAGAAACACAGTAATTTCTGCTGGTTTTGGCCAACTGCATCCCTGTGTTGTCATTTAATATGTACCTCTATCCCTTGTTTTTCCTAGAAATCAGTAGTTGGAGCCAAAGACTTGATCAGTTTTTGGTTAGTTTTTTTTTTAGCAAGATATCTTCATAAGCAGTGGTGTGTTCTTCTATCAGGAGGTCACATGATGTCCAGGTGTCTTACTGAATTAATTCATTAGGTGGTATTCTAATTTTATTATTCCTTATTCATCTACTAAATGGGAATTTTCTAAGAGTAGAAACACACACTCAGCTATTATTTGGTTAGCTGGTGTCCCTTTGTTCTGATTCTGAGGGGATCCCTTACTTCCCAGTTCATTATTTTTAGGATGTTTGGTCTGCCGTTTTGTCACAAATGATATGGGCCTTTCATTCTTTACTGCTGAGTCAAGGGTCTCCTCCTCAGGAAGACCATCTTAGTGACATGATTAGAGATCAATAACACATTAGAGTAAAATAATATTGAAAAATCAATGCCTCGAGGCTGGTGAAGGTTAAACAATGATGAATATAAAACATTTGGCACAAAGGAGGTACTCCAATATCAATTCCTTCCTAGCTTCTAGTGCAGAAACCTCTCTCCCTCTCTCTCTCTCACACACACACAATACCATTGCAGTTGTATATGACTTTCAACCTTTCCAAATCATATTCCAAACCAGAATTTGTATTCACTTACTCATCCATTAATATTTATTTAGCAGCTATGATGTTCAGATTGTTCTAGATGCTATGGGTACTGCGAAGTACAACAGTGCTTCTCAAATTAAAAGCGCAGGGAATTGTGGTGTGAGGAGCCCTCTCTCTGGCAAAACAACACTTAACTGGTGAAAATTACATATTTTTAAAAAGCCAACAATTTAAAGTCTCTGGAAATTGTCCTAAGGGCATACGGCAAATGAAGGAACACTTATTCAAGAAAATATACAAAAATTCAGAAAGAACAGTGAGCATCTGTGCACTGAGCCACAACCCACTCCCTCCTCCTCCCTCCCCCAGCTCACAGTGGTGGAAGCTACACTTCAGGCAGGTATGGCCAAGAGTATGTGGTTCCCTCTCCCCTTAGCTCCCAACCAAGGTTTATCACATCTCACTGAGAGGGGCAGGCCACCAGCATGTCTCATCCCCTCCCTAGAGGAACTGCAAAGAAAATGACTAGAAAATACAGTTAAAGAATTCTTAAAATAATTAAAATGTGAAGCAGGAGGATTGCTTGAGCCCAGGAGTTTGAGGTTGCAGTGAGCTATAATGACGCCACATCACTCTAGCCAGGGTGACAGAACGAGACCCTGTCTCAAAAAAGAAAAAAAAAAGAATCAGTCATTTCAAAGGAAGAGTTTACAGATTGACTGGAGAGTGAGGCCAGGGAGAGGAAGGCATTGAAGAGCATTCTGAGGTTTGGAGCTCAACTGACTTAAAAAATGGGGAAATCAAAAGGGGGAATCCGATTTGAGATGGTGAAACCTCATCCAACCTCAAATATCCAGAGAGATCTGGCAATTTACAGCTTCTCAATCTTCCTGGAAAAAATGCGTAGGTTTTTGATGATAATACACTTATGTATGACTTTTTCAAAAATCAATAAAACATAGAATTTTGAATCCTAATTTTATATTTACTATGTAACTTTGGACACATCTAGTCTCAGTTCTGTTCCAAACTCACTGTATCACCAGCAATAAGAACATCATTCCTTTAGCCTAGGATTCAAACACCCTTCATTTATTAAACGTGGAAAGAAAATTCACTATCTATCCATTCAACTGGGGTACCAGGAAGGTGAATGTAAACAGACCTCTTAGGAGGAAAGTGCATCTCAGGAGAAAGGAAACTAAGACTAAGTATTGTGTCCCAGCTCTAAATCATCCTAATTCCCCAAACTTCCTTACTCTTTTTTTAAAGCAGCTTTCTTTTATTGTGATAAAATATATATAACATAAAATTTGCCATTTCAACTGTTTTAAAGCATACAACTCAACAACATTAGTTACATTCATGTTGTACAACCATCACCACTATCTGCTTCCAAAACTTTCTCATCACTCCAAACAGAAACTCCATAACCATTAAGCAATAACTCCTCATTTCCTCCCCCTCCCTCTACCCCTGGTAACTTCTAATCTATTCTGTTGCCATGAATTTGCCTATTCTAGATAGTTCATATACATGGAATTATACAATATTTGTCCTTTTACGTCTGGCTTATTTCATTTAGCTTAATGTTTCCAAGGTTCATTCATATTGTAGCATTATCAGAACTTCTGATACATAATAATATTCCATTGTATGTGTAGACCACATTTTGTTTATCGATTCATCTGTCGAAAGACTCTTGGTTTGTTTCTACCTTTTGGCTATTGTGAATAATGCTGCTATGAACACTCATGTACAAATGTCTATTTTAATCCCTGTTTTCAATTCTTTTGGGTATATACCTAGGAGTGGACTTGCTGGATCATGTGGTAATTATATGTTCAGTTTTTTAAGAAACCTCTTCCTTTTCCTTTTGAAGCTACTGGAAAAAGTAATTCCATTCCACTTTATGTTATACACAGAGCAAAGTTATGCTCAATCCTTTTTGTGGAATAGAAAATGAACCTCTGGGCTTGTTGCCATGAAAAGACTTAGGTGGAATTTCCACATGGTAGGTTTCTCACTCAATCCTCAAGATTCTGAGAGGTACCGTCATTTCTAACTCAGAAAGGAGGAAACTTGAGGCTTAGGGGTTAAACACCTAAGATGCTGAATCTCAAAGGTCCATCCTCTTTTGCAGTCCAGGATGGTATTATTTATTTATGTATTTTATTTATTCTTCTAGAGATGGGGTTTTGCTACATTGCCTAGGTTGGTCTCAAACTCCCAGGTTCAACCTATCCTCCTGCCTCAGCCTCCCCAGTAGCTGGGCTTACAGGCATGCGCCACTGGCCCCAGCTCAGGACGGTATTTAACAAAAAAGGGGACTGGAACCAACAGAACCAAAGAACAGAATTAAAATGTAAAGTTCTCTCTGGATTAGAGGAAAAACAGTCACAGGTGGATCACTGACTTGAGTGTGAAAAGCACATCACCTTGCAAAATGTTGGCTGCATCATTTTTTAAGACATCAGAAGAATAATTAAGATATTTTTATAAGCAAAACCATTGCAATTTGCTATAAGTGGGACTGTGCATAAATAGAGAGCAGAAACAAAACAGCTCATTTCTCTCTGTCCCTCCGTCTTGGATTCCTGGGGAGCAAAAATTGTAATTAACAGTAGGGATGATGCTTAAAACAAGATCTCCTCCTGTTACTTCCCAAAGAAACCTCTGCTGACTTCTCTAGGGAGATAAAGAGGAGCTGGCGGTGTAACTGTTTTAGAAGGTATTCTGTGCACCTTGGCAGGAAAGGTGAGTCAGGAGGGATGAGTCAGACCTGCCAGAGCAAGCTGTCTGGAACAAGCCTGGCCGCCACACCCATTCCCAAGTGGCACCACATCTTCCTGTACACCCATCCTGGCAGCAGCTGGGGTGAGAATTCCACACCCACCTCCTCTTCCCCAGCATTTGCTTCCTGCCCCGCCCCAGGAGTTTAACTGTATGCCTACAAATTTTTAATTGTCTTGTCTCGAAGCTACTACTATCTGGCAAAGCAGTCTTCAAACCCCAGCCAAAGAGGAAATCTGGCTGGAGATCCTCCCTCCCGCCCTGCCGAAGCACGCCCATCCCCTGACTGTCCCTTCATCACCGGTTCGTCACAACTGTAGCCTCATCACTCTCCGAAATCGTCGTGTCCATCTTCTTGCTCTCCCTTTGCAAGAATGCAAGCACCTGAGAGTAGGGGCTTTGTCTTGTATTCCCAAGGTGTGGAACAGTGTCTGGCACAGAAGTTTTAAAAATATGTGCTGAATGAAATAATTGATATCTGTTATCTTATTTTCATTTCCCTTTTCTGCACTGAAAGTCCCTTCTGCTATCCTGAAGCCTTCAATAAAATTTGATTTCATATTATGTCCTGTTCTGATCTATATTTGGGGGAATTAACAGAGAATCTCATGTCCACACTCAGGCAAAGTGGGAAGGGAAACCAGTGGCAGCTTTGCAAAGTGTCCTTCAGGGAGTGGGTGGTGACTAGTAATTCCATGGGGTCTGGATGGTTGCTATTGAGGTTTTAAAGAAAAAGGTGATTTCTGAAGTCTGGAAAGCTTTAGGGCCAACCTTCCTAAAACACCTTCCTTGAACTTGAAGAACTACTAGTGTAGGAAGCAGACAGACATCTAAACAGACAATTACAAAGTCTGTAGAAAGTATCCAGGTACTAGAAGCATGAGGGATGCTGAGCATGTAACCCAGGCTCACGTGGTGGGTAGGGGTCTAGGAAATGCTTCAAGAGGAGGTGACACCTGAACTGAGTCTTGAAGCAGGAACGGCCAGGTTGATGAGGGAGGGAAAGTGTTCGAGGAAGACCAGTGTGTGTGAAGCCAAGGCTGCAAAGAAATCGTGAACCAAGCATCAGTCTCCAGCTGACCTCCCAGCATTTACTCTTTTTTTTTTTTTTTTTTTTTGAGACAGAGTCTTGCTCTGTCGCCCCGGCTAGAGTGCAGTGGTGTCATCATAGCTCATTGCAACCTCAAACTCCTGGGCTCAAGCGATCCTCCTGCCTCAGCCTCCCGAGTAGCTGGGACTACAAGCGCGGGCCACAAAGTCCACCTAATTTTTCTACTTTTTCAGTAGAGATGGGGGTCTCGCTCTTGCTCAGGCTGGTCTCAAACTCTTGAGCTCAAGCAATCCTCCTGCCTCGGCCTCCCAGAGTGCTAGGATTACAGGCGTGAGCCACCACGCCTGGCCCTGGCATTTACTCCTAACAATCCACCAGTAAGTGGGTTACAGTGCTCTCTGCCTCCCCCTGTTAGAGTGTGAGCTCACTGAAAGTAGGGACTGTCTTGTTCAGCCCGTATCTATTGTCCTAAGAAAATGCCTGGCACAGAGTAAGGGTCAGAAAATATTTGCTGAATGAATGAACCAATGAACCACTGCCTAGATTATCTTGCCCTATCCCTCAGGCCAAATGCCTCTGTACCCATGCTCACCTAAGTCATAACAGAGTTTGTTATATACTTTAGCATTATATGTAAATTGCTGGGCAGCCCTCAATTAATAGTCAGATATGGGGTAAAGCATTTGTCTTTTGTTCAATGTGTTTCACGCTTGGTTATGATGTTTATACACAAAGGAAAGCAATACTGTTTGTTTTTACCAGGATAATCTTGCACTGTGAATAGAAGCAGGCTTATAAAATAATAATAATGGTGATAAAAATAACAATATTTATTGAATGCCTACTGTGTGCCTGGCAGTTTGTTTATAACCCTCACAACTAACCTGCAGGATGGATAATATTATCTGTCATAAAAGAAGAAACTAAAGTGCATAGGAAACATGACCAGGCTTATGCCCTGTAGTAAGTAGCTGTTATAATAAAAACTTTCCATCTAAGGAGAGCTCTCTCTTCAAAACTCACATCTTAAATAAAACAAAGGGTTTTTATAATAGATTTGTGCCTGGGCACAATGTGCACAAAAGAGCAACAGCTGTGAAGCCACAGCTAAAGCAAACCAACATCTGAGAATTCACTTGGAGTTGCAGGTTACAACTGGAGCCATCTCCTTCATATCTGCCCCGTGCCCTCCCCCTTCTTTTTTCATTTTTTTAATGACCAGGTCTCACTCTGTCTCCCAGGCTGACGTGCAGTGGAACGATCATAGCTCACTGCAGTCTCAAACTCCTGGACTCAAGTGATTTTTAAATTTTTTGTAGAGATGGGGCCTTGCTATGTTGTCTAGGCTGGTCTTGAACTCCTGGGCTCAAGTGATCCTCCCGCCTCGGCCTCCCCAGTCGTTGGGATTACAGGCATGAGCCACCATGCCCAGCTCCCCTTTTTTCTTAAAATCAGTGTAACACTGTATTCTTCCTCTTTTGGAAGCTCCTCAGTGGCCCCGAGGGCCTGGGTGCGGCGTGGACATGTGCACTGCTCGGCCTCCTTCTGGTCTTGGTGGGCTGCACCTGTGCCTGTGCTTGCTGTCCACGCGAATGCCCCGCAACCAGAGACTGGGCTCCACCAGGGAGACTGGAGGCAGGTCACTCTGGTTGCCCCAGACCTGGCGGAGCTGCCGGAGCTCTCCGAGGTCCTTTGAGAGTACGGTCTTCCTGCTCTTCTACAGTGCCTACCTCTACAGACAGGGCTCTGCCACCTCCCGGAGCTGGTGCCTTCTTTAGGCCATGGCTGGGCTTCTGCTGTACTGCGTGTTGACCTCGGTGGGCACCACATGCTGCTCTCTCTCCAGCTGGGGGTCTCCTACTTTCCTGATAAAATGGCCCTGCTGCAGAGGAAGGTGGAAGAGAACAGAAACAGCTTGGGTTTTTGCTTACTGTTTTTGAGACTTTTTCCCATGACACCAAACTGGTTCTTGAACCTTTGGGCCCCAATTCTGAACAGCCCATTGTGTACTTCTCCTCAGTTTGATACATACGATTCCATGTGTGCACAGACAGGCTCCATCCTGTCCACCCTAACCACTCTGCATGCTCTTTTCTCCTGGGAAACTGGTTTTAAGCTGTTGGCCATTGCCCTGATGGTGTTGGTTCCTGAAACCCTCATTTTAAAATTAGCCAGAAACACCTACAATTGAATGAAACAAGCAACGCTAATCATACGAATAGAAGAAAAGACGCTTGACCTAGATGTTCTGTTTACCACGTCCCTGGATTCTGTTGCTTACTTGTGTGATGAGCGTGGTCCTCTAAAGGCCCTCATGGGTTTTTAATTATCTTCAACAGGTGGTTTGGACACTGTTCATCTGTGTGCACTGTCTTGTCATAAAGGACACTCTGTGCTCTTGAAGGTGAATTTATATCAGGTTTTCAAACCAACCCTGGTTTAGCAGGACACTCTGCAACATGGATGGCCTCCCAGAAAGCCCTGTTTATATTCTATTGTCTAACAAGGAGCTCAGGACAGCCTGTTGAATTTGACTCATGCCAGCCTCTGAGCGGCCCTGGGAGAAGACACTGACTCTTCTTGTCCAGGGTCCCTCTTTTGCAAAGTGATAGGCTGTTGTGACAGGTGTCTTCTTGTTAAGTCCCTGTGGATGTGATTAGTATAAATAATGATATGTGAACCCACATTGCTGACATCACTCTTCATCTTCTGCTAGTCTCTTGAAGAGTGTTTCTTTTGTACTTTTTTGCTGACAACCTCCCTCTTCCATAAATCAAGGGAAACAAGCTGACAAACTGCCTAGGACTTCTGTGGAGAGCTCGATACACAATGATTTCTGTGATGCTCTTTTGTTCAGACACATTGATATTGCCAGGCATGTCAAATCTCATGGTTGCATGCCCAGACAGTTGAGCTGATTGCAAACAGACTATTAAATATGAATGGAGACAACACTCTGTATGTTATGGATACGTTCTGGAGAAATTCTTATCCATCTGGATAGGGGCAGGGCTTGTGATTCACCTGAATCAAACGACCACCCATACATTTTCTTACCCATCCTGTCGGCATGGGAATCCCTTCTATGTCCTCCTGCTAGGAGAACATATTCAGTAGACTAGGCTATGAGCCAGTATACCCTGAATGTTTTTCATTTTTTATTTGCCAAGAATAACTGAGGAATAATTGTATTTTATCTTTTAATTCAAGGAGGAAAACTCAGTTTCTGATTACTTCGTTGTGTTGTATCTTAATTGCCTATGGCTGCCATTTCTTCCTACAGCTGCAGTATTGGACTGGCACAGACCTGGGTTAATGCTTCCAAGGGCAGTGGGAACTTGGCACCTACACTAGCAGCTCTGTGGTCCTGTACCCTGCAGGACTAACTCACCCTGACTTACCAGAACTGTTGCTCGTGGGCATGATTTGGTTTATGATTTTGCTTGGCCAAGAATCTTGCCAAGGCTTTAATCTAGGCCTGTTGTTCTACTTGAATTCTTGGGAATACTCGTGTTCCATAGGAAGAGCGGATTCCCAAACAGTGTTTTCTGGACATGGTATGACCCTTTCACACTAAGGGTTTCATTTTTTAAAATGTGTTTATTTAAAATAAACCTTGCCAATGAGAGTGGGGCTGAGGAGGAGGCTGATTTGAAAACAGTGACCTTAGTGTTCTGTAATAGGGCGAGGGAAGGAGAAACAGGGCATTTTCCACGTGTCGCAATTGTGTGTTCTTTGCGCTTTTTCAGGATCCTTAGATTTGTCTCCCTCCCTCCACCCCCACAATTTTGCAACAATGTGCCTTATCAGTTGTGAGTTTACAGGCAAAGCAATTTCCCAAATAAACGTATATAAATGTTTTTTAAAAATCAGTTTAACACTGTAGTCTTCCTCTATTGGAAGTACTCTTCTACTGAATTCGTTCATTCAAAAAATACCTTCCAAGTTCCTACCATGTGCCTGGCACAGTCCCAGATGCCAGAGATAAATACCTTGCTCTCAGAGCTTAGGGCCTCCCGAGGACCATGGGCATTTGACAATTACACAAGTGCTTAAATACAATTGTGATAAGCATTTCTGAGGAAAAGTATGGGCTGTTATAAGAAATTATGGAAGAGAGACTAAATCTTGTCTGAGAGGTGGAGAGAGTCAGGGACAGAGGTAAAGCTGAGTGTCAAGGATGACCGGGGTTGCTAGTCAGAGAGTGAAGACTTCAGGCGAAGGAAGAGACTGGAAGAAGCTTGGTGAGATGAAGCAACAGTAAGGGAGTGTGACCAGAGCAACGGGGACACGGCGTGAGAGGAGGCTGCAGACAGAGGCAGGGGCCAGACCACACAAGGCCTCGCAAGCAACTTCATTAAGGATTTCGGGTATTATCCTAGATGCAATAGGAACATGTGAAGGGCTGTGAGCAGGGAAATGACAGAATCGGATTTTCAGTCTTTATTAAAAGATCCCTTTAATTGCTATGTAGAGGTGGGCGTAAGTATGGGGAGACAGAACTGAGACCAGTGAGGGGGCTTAGAATAGAATTCAGAATGTGGCCCTGGAGGGGTGGATGGAACTGAGGTTTAAGAGGCGGAGTTTGTTGGACATGGGAGGCGCGGGAGGGGGGATGGAGTAGAGGGTCTGACTGGGGGACAAGGCGGGAGTCACTGTGCCAGATGCTGCTGATTTAGATGCAGAGGATTTGTAAGAGATGATTGAGTTCAATTTTGGACATACTGAGTTTGAGATGCCCATTAGATACCCAAGTAGAGATTCCAAGGAAGCTGTTGGATGTATGGGTGTGGGGCTCAGAGGAGAGGGTTGGGCTGCAGAAAAACGTGAGCCTTCTCAGCTTGTGGATAGTATTTGAAGCCATGGGAATTAATGTGACTCGCTCCTCCCAAAGACCAGCCTCACAACCATTGAAATCATACATAAACAAATATCCCCTCCCATTATAAAAGATTTTTCTTTTTTTTGAGACAGGGTCTTGCTCTGTCACCCGGGCTAGAGTGCAGTGGCATCATCATAGCTCACTGCAACCTCAAACTCCTGGGCTCAAGCGATCCTCCTGCCTCAGCCTCCTGAGTAGCTGGGACTACAATGCGCTCCACCACGCCCAGCTAATTTTTCTATTTTTTTATAGAGACGGGGTCTCGCTCTTGTTCAGGCTGGTCTTGAACTCCTAGCCTCAAAGAATCCTCCCACGTCAGCCTCCCAAAATGCTAGGATTACAGGCATGAACCACTGCGCCTGGCCACTATATTATAATATAATATAATATATATAATTATGACATACTTTAGGCTCCCAAACATGAACTTTGCTACATCTTAACCATTTTAGATGAACTGAGTTAGCTTCTTGCTTCAGGTTCGGTATTTGGCTTGTGAAAGCTTCCTCACCAGGCCTGCTCTCTATGAGGAAGGACAGGCTGCAGTCAGACAGACGGGCTTCTCCCCCACCCCCCGCTGGCACCCCCCCACATCGTGGACTAGATCTGCTCCCCACTGTGTCCCCATACACCCTGTTGCTCCCTTTCGTAACCACTGTGCCCTCATTTAGCGTGTCTGACGTCTGTCGTCCTCGGCAGGCGGGTCGGAGCCATTCTGCTCCCCCAGTGCCACGCACAGTGCTTGGTTCAGCAAATATTTATTGAATGACCACTTCCTGCTTCTCTTACTCTCCTTGAGCGAGATGTAGCGCAGCAGCCCTGGCCTTGGAAAGGGGCTGGTTTCTGAATCTTCCTCCCTGTGAGGGACTAAGGCAGTCAGGGCACCAACCTACGATGGAGTCGGTCCCTGAGCCATCAGCAGGGCTGTGCTCTCTACTAGAGGGGTTCAAAGCAGGAGGGCAAGTCCTAGGAGATCCAGGAAGTCCAAATACAGTGATCCTGCAGGGACACTAGTAGCATCATTAAAATAAAATCGTCAAGAGTGAAAAACCAACAGGAGCAGAGCTGGGGCAGACAGGACACAGGCAGGTCTGAGACGCCTGCTGCCAACACCTGAGAGAACCTGTCACTGCCATCCTTGGTGGCTGGGTGTACTTTATCGAGGCACATGGGTTGGTTGAAAGGTGCAGAGTCACAGGGATGTCCAAGAGCGGTCCTCTATATTTAGAAAGGGGAAAAGTCTGGTCTTTTTCTGTTGGCAGGACTTCCTGCTCTGGTGTTCGTTCCATATAAGGACCTGTCCCACACAGTATACTTTTCTTCCCTCATTCAAAACCTCTGCTTTTTTCCAAAGAGACTAACATTGGGTCCTGTTGAGGTCTTACTTTTCTTTAGTCTCTTAGCTCTGGGTGACCTCCACTGCACTCAAATAGCCAAGTCTCAGCTAAACCACAGAAGCGGACACACAGTGCTTGAAGGGCGAACTCACATACCATCCATCTAGGAAGCACAGATCAGCCTTAGGAAGGCCCCAGAAAGAGGGCTGCCTCCTTTTGTTCTTCCTGGAGAAGGTTTAGGGTCCCGCAAACTTTCTCTCTGGAGACATTCAAGTTAGATGGTGGACATGAGGAGCTATTCTACAAAAACAAGCTATTTTTTTCCCATAACACACAGGCAGAAAATATATGTCAGTGTTCCCCAGAGCCTCATGCTTACTTAAGATCAACTGAAGTTCACCTTTGCAAGAAATTGCTGAAACTAAAAGGTGTGGCTCTGAATCTCTTCTAGAAATAAAGCAAGGCCTATTTAATGCTTCCCCAGAAAACAGATAGATCAAGGGTTGAAAATCTCAAATGCCTTTAAGAAAATGTAAGCAGCTGGGTTATAACAGTGAATGGTGGTGCCTTGCACAAAGGCGTTCAAATTCAATTAAACAAAAACAAAACCCACGTGGCCATATAAAATATCCGGGGGAGACCATTGTCCTCTGGTATTTGCTGTGGCTCAATCATCCTACACTCTCCATGGTCTAGTTACGCTTGGGGTTGGGGGGCAGCCTGGATTCTAGGGCTTTGTAAGTAGAATTAATTTTGACCAATGGACCTAGAATGTTTTCTGTTTGTTCCGGAGAGATAAACTCTCCCTAGAGTTCACTCTGTTGGGAACATACTCAATACCATCAGGTGTCTTCTCTGGGAGGGGAGCAGAGGTTGTGGAAAGGAAAGCCGAAGCGAGGAAGTCTAGCAAACAGAGAGCAATGCCAACAGAGGGCCCGTGAGTGGGGAATCTCCCAACTGTAATGAGTTAAGGTTTAAGTTCTCTGTAAAGACACGTAACAGAACTGGAGAAAAATTTCCAGCAGACCGGGTTGGCAGCTAGCCTCCTACTCTTGGTAGGGACCTCGAGCAAGGATCCTATCCTCTCTGAACCAGTTTCCCCATCCGCAGAGTGGGGGTTTTCCTGGCAAGTAAGTGAAATGTGGCAATTTTATTCCTTACTCATGAGAATGTACAATGTGAGAAAAACACTCTAAAAGTAGAAGTCTGCATTCAGACCTAAAAGCCAGAAATATCTTATGTTCTAATCTCAGAATTTATGTAGTCATCTGAACCAAACTTAGCAATGTCTTCCCTTTGTGCTTAGTGCATCCAAATTGTATAAGTCTTTAACAAGCAATCTAGGAGTGTGTGGGCTCTGAGCTGTTTGGGGCGAGAAAAAGGAAGTGCGAACACACTTTAATTCTCAACAGCTGTGATAGTACCTGGCCTCGTGGAAGCTGTGGATAGAAGAAGAAAAGACATCTCAAAAAAAATGCTTTCCCACTTTTCTGGAACAACAAGACTCCCTCAATCCCAGTTTATGTCAAGAGTAATCAAATTTGAGCACCCAATATCTGTGCTAGGTACTTCACAGCTACATTATGTCATTTAACTTTACAGATGAGAAAACTTAAGCTCAGAGAGGGAACGTAACTTTCTCAAAGTCATATAGCTAGTGAACAGTACGGCCATGGTTCTGTACCAGCGTTTCTCAATCTTAGCGCTACCTACCTTCCTGGTGGGGTAATTAATTTGCTATGGGGGCTGTGCTGTGCACTGTAGGGCGTTTACCAGCATGCCTGGCATACATACCACTAGATGGCAGTAGCATCCTCTCTGTTATGACAAAAATGTTCCCTGGGGAACAAAATCACCCCAGGTTGAGAACCACTGGTCTATAAGGCGTGCCACCGTCACTAGCGGGTTACAGAAGTGCTCTCAAAGAGATTGGGGCTGGGTGCGGTGGCTCACGCCTGTAATCCTAGCACTTTGGGAGACCGAGGCGGGAGGATTGCTTGAGGCCAGGAGTTCGAGGCCAGCCTGAGCAAGAGCAAGAAACAATTTCTCCAAAAAAATAGAAAAATTAGCCAGGCATGGTGGCACATGCCTGTAGTCCCAGCTACCCAGGAGGCTGAGGCAGGACAATCGCTTGAGTTTGAGGTTGCAGTAAAGTATGATGACTCCACTACACTCTAGCCCAGGTGACAGAGCGAGACCCTGTCTCAAAAAAAAAAAAAAAAAAGATATTGGTTCAGTACTAAAAATTCTCCCTACAAAGAAACCCTAGGCTCAGATGACTTTGCCAGTCAGTGTTACTAAAATTCAAGACAGAAATAATTCTTATTTATACAAACTCTTCCTGAGAATAAAGAAAGGAGGGAACATTCCTAACTACTGTTATGAAGTCTTGCATAACCTTGCTAGCAAAACCCAATTCAGTAAGAAAAGGGAAATTACAGGCCAATCTTGTTCATTTATAGAGATTGCAAAATCCTAAACAAAATATTAGGAAACCAAAATCAACAATGCATAAAAATAATTCATTATGACCAATTGTTTTCTTTCTGGGAATGCAAGTTTAATATTCCATAATGATTGTAATTCACCACATGAACAGATTAAAGGAGGAAAAAGTCATTGGTTCATCTCAAAAATGCAGATAAAGTGTTTGTTAAAATCCCAAATTTTTTGATAATTAAAGAAAAAAACTAGTAGAAAAAAAAACTGAAGGAAATTTTTTTATTAACTTGACAAAGGGTACCTACAAAATATCACACTTAATGGTAAAATGTTGAAAACTTTGCTTTTGAGAGTAGGGAAAAGCAAGAAAGACTGCCTTCTCCACTTCTCTTCGGTGTTGGACTGGAGGTGCTAGCCAGTGCGGTAAATCGAGAACAAAAAAAAAAGGAAACAAATTGGCATTATTTGCAGATTACATATTTGTGTATGTAGAAAATCCAAAGCAATCTACCAATAAGTACCTGGAAGTGGAAAGTTTAGCAAGATTGCTGAATATTAAATAAACATACAAAAAAATCAATTATTTTTTAAAGAAAGACCAGGAAAAAGCATGTTAAAACAATAAAATCAGAGGCAAGGGGGAGTATTAAAAAACTCAAAAAAACTATAAAAGTATGTTGAAAATTTTGAATGTACTTGATTTTTTTTTTTAATATTACAGTTGGGAGAGAAACCTGGCGACAGGGCTCAGATTTATTCTATACATTCCTGCTTATGCTTTTGCCAGCAGTCTGTTCACCCCTCCGCCGCCCACTCTCTACATCAGTTAAGCAGCCCCTGCTTTATAAATATCTGCAATTTGAGGGTTACCCCGTGCCCTTTGGGAAGCCTGTTCCGTCCACCTTCTTTCACTCCGTAAGTGGCAGCTGTTGCTGCCCATTTTCTTCTTCACTTGTCACACCAGAAAAGAGTAATGAGAAATGACTCTGCTTATTCCTGTAGACCCCCTCAATCCAAGTCATTATTTAGCTCGTAATGCATTTTACCATTCCTGACTGTTGATCATTTCCTGAACTTTTATCAGAGTTTTGTTCTAGCTTAATCCACTAATTCCTGCCTTGAATTTTTCTTCTTTCATCAACAGCATCAGTTGTGGTAGATTCTGAAACAGATACTGGAACAGACACTGGAACAGATACTGGAGTGCCCGAAAAGAATTCCTTGGATTTCCAATTTCACCCCTGCCAAGTGACGTTCCCAGATTTAAACCAACACTCTGATGACTTCTACCAAACAACTCGGCTTTCAAAGTCCAACCCGACCGTCCCTCCTTCCTTTACCCTGCCAACTCCCAAGGAACCCCAAGACCTGGTGACAAGAGTTACAATCCCATCCCACCAAAGGACCCTAAAGTGTCAAGGGCAAGGGAAGTCCAGGCCTGCATCTTCTGAGACCCTAGGTGGCAGGCCAGTCCAGCAGAGCATGCCCCAACACCCCCTCCCACTCACTCCCTTCTTCCTGGAGGCCCCTGCCCCAGGCCACATCCGGGATATACAGCAGGGGCAAGGGCCCTGCACACTGCCACCAGTCTTCCTGCTGCTGTTAAGGCTTTTTGCCTGTGGAATCATGGTGCTCCCAGCTCTTACTGAGCGTGGTCACTCACAGGACCCCCACACACCTTCTGAAATGCACTCTATTCCCATAGAGGAGAAAGCCTGTTCTTTCCCCATCCCACCTACCGCAGTCCTTTGTAAACAGGTTCCTGGCCAAGGAAGCACAGTTCTCTGCCTAGAACCAGAGTTCTCAACTGTAGTGGGCCTTGGAATTACCTGGGGATCTTTTAAATCCCAGTGGCCCACACACTATCCTAGACCAACTCAATCAGCACCTCTAGAGGCAGCTAGCTGCACAGGGGACTCCAGTAGCAGCTGGGGCTGAGAAATGCTGCTCTACATTCTGGGGTCCAGGACTGTCCGGCCAGGCTCCCCCCTGATGATCTCTCTTGGATCCAGTCCCGTGTTTTACCTACAGGACAGCTTTGTGTCGTTCTGACTGCATAACCCACCTAGGCCCTCGGGGCGCAGCCTCTGATGGGAGGCGATGGGAAGCGGGAGCAGCACACTGTGCCTGGCCAGCAGTAGTTCTCAACTTTCAAAGCACAAATATGCTTGGGCCCCACCCCAGACTAGTGTATCTAGTTGGGGATGAGCGCAGGAAATCATTGTCTAATAGAGGCTCCTCTTGGCTGTGACAGTTTCTCAGACTTTCCCTGTTTTTGATGACCTTGACAGTTTTGATGAGTACTGGTCAGGTACTTTGTAGAATGCCTTCCTACACTGGAATTTGTCTGTTCTTTTCCCCATGATTAGATTGGGGTTATGGATTTGGGGGAGGGAGAAATAAAGTGGCATTTTCATCACAACACATCAAGGGTACATGCTCTCAACATGACCTTTCACTGTTCATATTGACCTTGGTCACCTGGCTGTGGTAGTTGTTCTCAGGTTTCTCCACTGTATAGTTCCCCCCTTCCAAACTGTGCTCTTTGGAAGGAAGTCACTGTGCTAGCCCACACTTAGGGAGTGGGGACTCATGCTCCCCTTCCTTGAGGGCAGAGTATTTACATAAATTATTTGGGATAATTCTACATAAGACATTTGTCTTCTCCCCCATTTATTTGTTTATTCAACCATTTATTTATTAGCATGGATGCATGGATATTTATTTTATATGTTGGTTTATAATCCAATACGACTTTATTTTGTTGCTCAAATTGTCCCAGCTTTGGTCATTGGGAGCCCTTTTAGTTGTTTCTTGTGTTCCTTTGACATACATGCAATGATTTTTTAAAAACATTTCTTTACTTTCTGGAACATGAGATGTTCCAGGCTCATCTTGTATATTTCCTACCCCAGACCTAGGATCAGCCATTTTTCCATGGAGCCCTGTTTTTGTTTTTGTTTTTTAATTGGAGAATGATATTAGAAACCAAGATCTGGGCACTAGTTGTGCTTGTTGCTACTGGGGTGTCATTGCTTCCAGGTCCTCTTAGCTGACAGAACAACCTGTGTATATATACTAACCTGTGTATACATGCATATCTGTAAATATGTCTGTGTGAAACCATCCGACTTCCTGCTGGTGTATCCAAATCTAATCCATTACCACATGGATCATTCTAGCCGTTTCCCCTTGCATACCCATAAACTCCCACTCCAACAGTGAGAAACCTGGCTCTCACCATCTGCCACCCCTTTACTTAGTTGCTCAGTTCTAGTATTAAGAGTTGTTACCCATACCAATGTATCCCCATAGGAGACAACTGTATCAACTAGAGGACAGTGCTTGTGTGCAGTTCCTTTGCCTTTAATCCCACAGACTCCACTCGTTCCCAATGTTACTCAGATCAGCACCTCCCGCCCTTCAGTGAGTTTGTTTCAGACATTTGTAATACTGTTAGATTATCTCGCCACAGTCAGCATTCCTTCCTGGGATCCTCTGACCTCCTAAATAATCTTTTAAAATTTGCAAACACTAATTTTTAAAGTTTAAGCACTCTTTGTGTTAAAAGCTCTGTGGGTTTTGACAAATACATAATGTCATGTATCCACCATTACAATATCATACAGACTAGTTTCACCACCCTAAATTATCCCCTGTGCTTCACCTATTCCATCTTCCTCCCCTCTCAAAAACCTCTGGAAGCCACTGATCTTTTTACTACCCCTATAGTTTTGCCTTTTCCAGAATGTCATATATAATTGAAATCATATAGTTTTTCAGACTGGCTTCTTTCACTTAGCAATATGTATTTAAGGCTTTTCCATGTCTTTTGTTTCTTGATAGCTCATTTCTTTTTAACACTGAATAATATTCCGTTATATGGATGTGCCACAGTTTGTTTATCCATTCACCTTGAAGGTTGTCTTGGTCACTTCTAGTTTCTGGTGATTATGAATAAAGATGTTATAACATTCGTATCCAGGTTTCTGTGTAGACGTGAGTTCCCAATCAGTTGTGTGACCATCTAGGAGTGAGACTGCCAGGTCACACGGCAAGGCTATGTCTAGCCTTGTGCGAAGCTCCCAAACTCCACAGTGGCTGTACCATTTCGCATTCTCGCCAGAAATGGTGAGAATGGTTCCTGTTGCTCCTCATCCTCACCAGCATCTGGTATTACCAGTTTTTTTGAATTTCAGCCATTTTAACAGGTATGCAGTGGCATCCCATTGTTGTTTTAATTTGTCATTTCCTAGTGACAGGTGATAGTGAGCATCTTTTCATATGCTTATTTTTCATCTGTATGTCTTCATTGGTGAAGCATCTGCTCAGATTCCTTTGCCTATTTTTTTATTTGGGTTGTTTTCTTATTGTTGAACTTTAAGATTCTTTGTATGTTTTGGATACAGGTCCTTTACCAGATATGTACGTGTAGGTATGTGTTTTGAAAATATTTTTTTCCCAGTCTATGGCTTGTCTTTGCATTCCCTTGACAGTTACTTTCACAGAGCAGAAGTTTTCAGTTTTAATAAAGTCTAATATCACTTTTTTCTTTCATGGATTGTGCTTTTGATGTTATATCAAAAACTCATCACCAAACCCAAGGTCACCTAGATTTTCTTCTATGTTTTATTCTAGAAGTTTTATAGTTTCGCCTTTTATATTTAGGTCTATTATGATCATTTTGAGTTAATTTTTGTGAAAGGTGAAAAGTCTATGTCTAGATTTTTATTTTTTGCATATGCACATCCAGTTGTTACAGCACCATTTGTTAAAAACGCTGTCATTTTTCCTTTGAATGTCTTTACTCCTTTGTCAAAGATCAGTTGACTATATTTCTGTGGGTCTGTTTCTGCGCTCTCTATCCTGTTCCATTGAGGTATGTGTCTATTCTTTTGCCGCCAACAGGCTGTCCTGATTACTATAGCTTTATAGTAGTCTTGAAGTCAGGTAGCATCAGTCCTCTAACTTTGTTCTTTGTCAGTATTGTGTTGGCTGTTCTAAGTCTTTAAGACTTTAGAATCAGTTTGTTGATATCTACAGAATAGCTTGCTGGGATTTTGGCTGGGATTGCATTGACTCTACAGATTAAGTTGGTAAGAATTGAAGTCTTAACAATACTGAGTCTTCCAATCCATGAACATGGAATATCCCTACATATATTTGTATCTTTCTTTTGAATAGGAGTGGTAAGAGGGAATATCCTTGCTCAGAGTCTTAGGGGGAAAGCATCCAGTTTCTCATCATTAATTATGATGTTAGCTGTAGAATTTTTTGTAGATGCTCTTTATCAAGTTAAGGAAGTCTCTCTCTCTTTTCCTAGTTTCCTGAGAGTTTTTATAAGAAATGGGTGTTTGATTTTGTCAAATGCTTTTCTGCATCTATTGATATGATCATACAGCTTTTCTTCTTAAGCCTATTGATGTCATAGATTACATTGATTTTTTAATGTTGAACCTATCTTGCACATATAGAATAAATCCCATTAAGTTGTGGTGTATAAACATTTTTATACATTGTTGGATTCAATTTTTAATATTTTGTTGAGAATTTTTGCATCTATGTTCATAAGAGATATTGGTCTGTAGCTTTCCTTTCTTCTAATGTCTTCATCTGGTTTTGTTTGGTTTTGTTTGGTTTTGTTTTAGGCAGAGTCTCACTCTGTTGCCTGGGATAGAGTACATTGGTGTCATCATAACCTTAAACTGCAACCTTAAACTCCTGGGCTCAACTGATCCTGCTGCCTCAGCCTCCCGAGTAGGTGGGACTACAGGCATGTACCACCATGCCTAGCTAAGTTTTTAAAAAATGTTTATAGAGACGGGGTCTCACCATGTTGCTCAGGCTGGTCTTGAACTCCTGGGCTCAAGCGATTCTTCCACCTCGGCCTCCCAAAGTGCTAGGATTACAGGTGTGGGCCACTACACTCAGCCCTTTATCTGGTTTTGGTATCAGGAAAATGCTGACTTCGTGGAATGAGTCAGGAAGTATTCCCTCCACTTCTATTTTCTGGAAAATATTGTAGAGAATGGATGTCATTTCTTCCTTAAGTGTTTACTAGAATTCAACAGTGAAATAATCTGGTCCTGATGCTTTCTTTTTTGGAAGGTTGTTGTTTGTAGATCCAATCTCTATAACAGATATAGGCCTATTCAGATAATCTATTTTCCCTGTGTGTTTTGGCTGGTTGTATCTTTCAAGAAATTGGTCTATTTCCATCTGCACGTGAATGTTTATAGCAGCACAATTCACAATTGCAAAGATGTGGAAACAACCCAGGTGCCCATCAATACACGAGTGGATTAATAAAATGTGGTATATGTATACCATGGAGTATTACTCAGCAATAAAAAACAATGGTGAATTAACACATCTGGTATTATCCTGGTTGGAGCTAGAGCCCATTCTTCGAAGCGAAGTGTCACAAGAATGGAAAAACAAGCACCACTGATACTCACCATCAAATTGGTACTAACTGATCAACACTTACATCACACAGGGCAATAATATTCATCAGGGGGCGGGCAGGCGGGAGGCGGGTGGAGGGGATGGGAAAACTCTTACTGAATGGATGCGGGGAGCACAGTTTGGGGGATGTCCATGATTGTAGCTCTGACACGGGCAGTGCATGGGCAATATATATAACCAAAGTGTTGAACCCCCATAATATTCTGAAATAAAAAAAAAAAATAATAAAAAAATTTAAAAAATTAAAAAAAAGAAATTGGTCTATTTCACTTAAGTTATCAATTTGTGGGTACAGAGTTGGTCATAATAGCCTTTTGCTGTCTTTTTAATGTCTTTGGAGTCAATAGTGATGACCCCTCTCTCATCTCTCATGTCTGATATTAGTAATTTGTGTCTTCTCTTTTTTTTCATAGTTTTCCTAGCTAGAGGGTTATCAGTTTTACTGATTTTTCAAAGCACCACATTTTGATTGTATTGATTTTCTGTTGGTTTTCTGTTTTCAATTTAATTGATTTCTACTCTAATTTTTATATCTATTCTTTCACTTGCTTTAGGCTTACATTGATCTTCGTTCTCTAGTTTGCATCCCATAAATTTTGGTACACTGTATTTTTGTTTTCATTTAGTTCAAAGTATTTTAAAATGTATCTTCAGAATTCTTCTTTCACCTATGTGATATTTAGAAGAATTTTGTTTAATAACCAGGTGCACTGGCTCATGCCTGTAATCCCAGCTACTTGGGGGCCTGAGGTGGGAGGATCACTTGAGCCCAGGAGTTCGAGACCAGCCTGAGCAAAATACCAAGACCCCACCTCAAAAAAAGAAAAAATAGAAGTATTTTGTTTAATCTCCAATTATTTAGAGGTTTCCTACCTATCTTTCTGTTTTTGATTTCTAGTTTAATTTCATCTGAGAGGATACTTCATATGGCTTGCATTCTTTTCAATTTATTAGGGAATGTTTTATGACCAAGTATGTAGTCTATGTTGGTGAATGTTCATGTGAGCTTGAGAAGAATGTATACCTGTTGTTGCTGAATGAAGTATTCTATAAATGCCAATTAGAGCTGGTGCAGTGGCTCACACTGTAATCCCAGCACTTTGGGAGGCTGAGGCACGAGGATCGCTTGAGCCCAGGAGTTTGAGGTTACAGTGAGCTATGATTACACCACTGCACTCCAGCCTGGGTGACAGGGTACGTCCCTATCGCCTAAAAATTAATTAATTAATTAATTAATTAATTAAATAGGCTAGGCACAGTGGCTCACGCTTGTAACCCTAGCATTTTGGGAGGCTGAGGCAGGAGGAGCGCTTGAGGCCAGGAGTTCAAGACCAGCCTGGGCAACATAGTGAGACCACCATCTCTACCAAAAAATAAAAAACTTAGCCAGACATGGTCACATGCACCTGTAGTCTCCGCTACTTGGGAGTCTAAAGCAGGAATATCCCTTGAGTCCAGGATTTTGAGGCTGCAATAAACTATGATGACACCACTGCACGCTAACCTGAGCAACACAAGCAAGATCCTTTCTCAATAAACAAACAAGCAAACAAACATTTAAATATTTAAATAAATAAATAAATAAAATAGCCAGGTGTGGTGGCGCATGCCTGTAGTCCTAGCTGCTCAGGAGGCTGAAGTGGGAGGATCTCCTGAGCCCAGGAGTTCGTGGTTACAGTGAGCTATGATAGTGCTACTGCCCTCCAGCCAGGGCGACAGAGCAAGACCCTGTGTCAAAAAAAAATGAATTTTTTTTTCTTTGAAAACATTTTAACTCATTACCCTAGAGTTTGCAATATAGATTTACAACTAATCTAAGTTCACTTTCAAATTATACTTTACCACTGCATGGGTGGTGCAGGTACCTTTTAGCAGAGTATTCCCAGTTCCCCTTTCCTCACCGTATCACACTGCTGTCCTTTGTTTCACTTATCCTTGTGCTATAGTCCGCCAGTACATTGTGGCTATTATCACTCTAAACAGTTACTTATTAGATCAATTAAGAATGAGAAATGTAAAAGATCTCCTACTACCTTCATTTGTTCCTTTTCTGACATTCTTCCTTTTTTTATGTAGATCTGAGTTTCTGACCTACATCACTTTCCTTCCCACTGAAGAACTTCTTTTAACATTTCTTGCAGGGCAGGTCTGCTAGCAATAAATCTCATTTTTTGTTTGTCCAAGAAAGTTTTTATTTCTCCTTTGCTTTTTTCTAAACTGAGATAAAATTTGCATAATATAATATTACCAATTAAGCCATCTTAAAGTGTACAATTTAGTGGCCTTTACTAAACACACAATGTTGCCTTCACTTTTGAAGGATACTTTTCCTGGATATAGAATTCTAGGTTGATGAGTTTTTTTCTTTCAACACTTTAAATATTTCACCCCCTTCTCTTTGTCCTTGCTTGCCTGGTGTCTGACAAGAAGTAGGCTGTAATTCTCATTCGGTTCCTCTCTAAGTTGGCTGGGATTTTGGGGTTTTTTTCCTATGGCTTCTTTCAAGATTTTGTGTTTGTCTTTGGTTTTCTACAGTTTGAATTTGATACGTCTAGGGGTTTTTTGTTTGTTTATTTGTTTGTTTTTTGGTATTTATCCTATTTGGTATCCTCTAAACTATCTGGATTTATGGTTTGTTGTCTGTCATGAATTTTGGAAAATTCTCAGCTATTATTGTTTGAAATGTTTCTTCTGCTCTGTTTTCCCTTTCTTCTCCTTGTGGTATTTCAATTGTGCAAATATTCCACCTTTTGAAGTTATCCTACGGTTCTTGCATATTCTTTTGTTGTTGTTGTTGTTGTTTGCTCTTTGCATTTCAGTTTGGGAAGTTCCTATTCACATATCTTTAAGCTCATTGATTCTTTCCTCATCTGTGTCTAGACTACTGATGAAACCGTCAAAGGTATTCTTCATCTGTGTTACCGTGTTTTTTATTTCTAGCATCTCCTTTGAGTTTCTATCTCTCTGCTTACATTCCCTACCTGTTCTTTTTCCATTACAGCCCTTAGCATATGTCATAGTTATTTAAAATTTTGTCGATAATTCAAAAATCTGTCATACCTGAGCTTCATTCTAATGTTTGCTTTGTCTCTTCAGCCTGTGTTTTTTCTTGCCTTTGAGCATGCCTTGCAATATGTGATTTATTGGGTAAATCTGATATAAATAGACCCTTAGTGTAAGGTTTGATGTTAATCTGATTAGGAGTTTGGTTTAGTTTTAATGTTTACTGTAAATTTAAGTGCCAGAAGCTTTAAATTCCTCTACTGTCCTTGGTTTTGTCTCCTCTGTTGTCTTTGGGTTTCCCTAAGAACCTTTTAAATACAGTCTGTACCTAGAAGCTCTTTCAGCTGTAATCCACCACAGTTATACTGCAGCCCTGCTGATGTGGTAGTAAGGTTTAGAGAAGAGGAAGCATTTTCTCATTCTATGATTAAATCTCAGTCTTTTAGTGGGTCTCTGTCCCAGGGCTGTGATCTTCACAGGTGTCTTAGCTTTATCCCCACCAGCCTGCAGGTGAGTTACGAAGGCTAGAGGTGGCTAGAGCTGGGTTATCACTCCAACCCCTAGACGAGATAGGCTCTGATAGTCTCTTTTCCTGGAGAATAGGCTTGCTATGGAGATTGCTCTGGGGTACCTATAAACTGGAGGCCAGGTGCATGGTGCCTTTTTTCTTGTAAGGATGGGAGTGATGACTTCCAAGCTCTTTACATGTTGATGCTGGAACCAGAAGTTGCTTTTACCTTTGTTTTGTAAAAAATGTTCTCAAGGCACGAGGGCTGAGATGGTACATCCATTCGGGAAACAATATGCTGTGGAGCCAACCCTCTGCCTAATGGCGTACTGCTGATCCTGGCCGAGGAAGCTGGGAGTCATGGCTCTATAGACCCTGGAGGCTCAGCAGACCTCCATCCTGCCGCACCCCACTCCACTGCCTCATTCTGGCTTTATCATCTCTCATTTGGGCTCTCTCCCTCCTCAGATTCCATCCTACAGTCCACCCTAGGTCCTGCCCCAAAAGTATCTTTCTAGAACACAAGTCTAACCCAGCTCAAAAATTCTCCCCTGCTTGAAAGCCCTCAAAACCCCTGTACCCCTAGAATAAAGTACAAGTTGCTTAGTGTGGCATTCACAGATCCTCAGGATTCACCCCAACCTTCCCTCTGCTGCCCACCTCCCCTGCTCCTGCACAGTACTGGGGTGCCAGGAACATCTTGAACTACTCCGAAGTGCCTGAACACAACATGCTCTCTCCAGTCTCTCTGCCTTTGCACATGCTGGTCCCTCTGGAAGCCCTTCCTGTTCTGACTGGCAAACTCTCCCCCCACCAGCAAGGCATCGCCTCCTTTGGGAAGCCTTCCTCAAACACTTTGTACATCCCTCAGTCACAGTGCTACGCTCTGGGTCCCACTGATGCCCTGTCTGTGTTCCTCAGCTCCAAGGGACCTTTCCAGCAGCCAGAACCCTGTCTTCCTCGAGGTAGAGGAGTCAAGAGGCAGATACTTGCATCTCCCCTGTGGCCCTGTTTTCTTCCCAGCCCTCTCCTTTGGCCCTCTCTGGCTGGGGAGAGGAGGAAGTTCTGGAGGGGAAGGAACATCTGTGCACAGGCACCTGTTGCAGGGCAGGGGCAAAGGAATCTGGCTCTGAAGGCAGACTCCAGGAGTTCATGGCCCAAGCTCCATCACTTACCAGCTGTGTGACCTGGGGCAAGCTATTTACCTCTCTGGGCTTTGCCTTCCTCATCTACAGAGCAGGTTAGGAAATAGGACCTAGTTCTTAGGTAGGTAGGGAAGCCTCAGTGAAATAATGCAATGTAAAGAATTTTTTGGCCAGGTGTGGTGGCTCACGCCTGTAATCCTAACACTCTGGGAGGCTGAGGCAGGAGGATCGCTTGAGCTCAGGAGTTCGAGACCAGCCTGAGCAAGAGCGAGACCCTGTCTCTACTAAAAATAGAAAAATTAGCCAGGCGTCATCCGCAAGCCTGTAGTCCCAGCTACTCAGGAGGCTGAGGCAGGAGGACAGCTTGAGCCCAGGAGTTTGAGGTTGTAGTGAGCTATAATGACGCCACTGCACTCTACCTGGGGAGACAAAGTGAGACTCTGTCTCAAAATAAAAAATTTAAAAAAAAAGAATTTTCTATGTGGTGAATGCTCAACAAGTGATTGATAGTTGTTATTGTTACACCCACCATGCTGGCCAAGCGCTGTGCCAGGTACTCCTATGTTCTGGCTTCACTTGATCCATATCCTGCCAGCCAGGCGGGGATGTTAGCTCCGCTCTACGGGGGGAGGCAGAGGCACTGAGGAAGCACTGGGCTGCCTGCTTCTCCCTGCCAAACACGGCTCAGCCCTCTCCCTCTCCCGGAGAGCAGCGGAGGCCCAGGATGGAGAGTGAGGGGGCTGCAGATTTGGGCTGCATCAGGCCCAGCTTGGGGCATCAGGTGGAGCCTGGAAGATGGAGGTGGGGGCGGAACCAGGGGAGTGCAGGGGCACAGGGTTGGAGATGCACCCGAGGCCAGGCTGTCAGCGGGTCCCGGGAGGTAAAGGAATCTTCTTTACTTTTCTTCTGCTCATTCCACTACCCCAGTGCAGGTGGAGGGGAAGGAATCCCTCATTTTTTCAGGGTTTCCCATGTGCCAGGAGTGTACAGAGCTGGGGGCTTTGGTATTAATCCATTCCCACCAACTCCAAGAAGCTGGTGTTACTGCCCCATGTTACGTGCAAGTCCACAATGAGGCAGCTGGGTTGCCCAGGAGACTGACACATGGAAAGTGTCACTCCCATCTCCAGCACCTGGCACTGTGGTTGAGGCCTGTATGCCCCTCACTATAGTGGTGGAGCTGGATCTCTGGGCAAGGTCAATTTAGGATCACAACGACCCTGGTTAAACGTCTGAGTCTGAAGTTTTACCCCAGCCATCTCTGTTTAAGTCTCTCGGCTTATACACAGGTTGTACAATACACAACCCACACGACTGCACACAGCAGCTCTGAGATCATCCTCAGAGGAGGAGTCCTTTGGACCAGAACTGTTGATCCTGCCCTCCTGCACTCTAGGACCTCAATCCCTTCCTTCCCCAGCACTACAGGTGTCCCAGGGCCCAACAGCAGCATCCTCCGACTCCTGCCCCAAGTCATTGGCAGCCAAACACCCTGAAGGAGTGTCTGCCACGCAGGGCCCTCACCTCCCCCTCTCTTGGGTCCTGGGCTTTCCTCCGAGTGACTCTTCCAGGAGCACTCCCCAATTCCATGCTCCCCTCAGCTGCTCCTCCTTCGCCTCTCCTGGCACTCAGTGATCACTGGCAACCTGCCCTCATGCTTTGGGAACACTCCGGGGATCCTCCTACTTCTCCCTATCTTCTTCCTTCCACCTCAGAACCATGGTCCCCTTCCTCCAGCCTGAGGCATAGCCGCGTCCCGTCTACCCTCAGGACAGGCCTATGGAGCAGTTTCTTCAGCAGCTCTCCTTCCTGTCACTATCTTGGTGAGGCAGGATAAAGTGCCCAGCCCAAGGTCAGATGGCCCAGAGGGGCACCAAGGGAGCCAACCAGAAGCCTGGAGGGCTGGGGGCACAGGAACCTCATGCCTTTGGTTTCCTCTCCTGCCTGGACCTGGCCCCAGCCCTTCCCCAACTCCTTGCCAGCTTATAACTAAGAGCAGTATCACCTTTTGCCCCTGCCCCTTCCCTGCCACCAAGGGTGATAAACCAGTGGACCACAACACATTTTGTTTGGCCTGCCACACTTTTTGAAAGTTTCACTGAGTTACTATCATTTAAAAATCAGAAGATTTCACTTAAGAATCCAGCATCCTAGTTTCTTTTGAGAAATCAGAAGATCTGGCGACACTACACCCACATTCCTGCATAGTGACAACCAGCGAGAGCTGGGACTGGCTGTTCTCTTTCTATGGGACTTGTGCTCTGGTTTCAGGAGTTCTAACCCTCCCAGTCGCAACTGCCACCTACATCAGCTACATGGCTCCTAAACTGCATCTCTGCCTGAGGCGGTCCAGTGGGAAGGAACAAAAGGGAGGTTGGTTAGAGGTCATCCTGTTCAACCCTCCCCATTGCCTGCAGGTCTTGGCAGAGTAGGGCAAGCGGGAAGTGAGGGGAAGAGTCCCAGTCGGGAGCCACATCCTAGCCTCTCTGATCACTGTTCACTGCTAGCAGCGTCTCAGGCAGCCCATGTGTCCTCTGGGGCTGGGCTGCTGCACGTGCATAGCTTGCTGTCTTGCTCCAGGCCACTCCCCATCCTACGGGAGCAGGGCCGGAGGCCTTGTCCTGAGCCCAAGCAGCAGTGTGGCCTGTAGGCACAGGATTCCTCACTGTCCAGCCAACTCAGCCGAATGTGCACCAGGGGGTGGCAGCCTTGTCACAGTCCAGCACGATGTTGAGAACAGTGCAGGGGGCCCCGCCCACAGACAGAGAGGTGCGGGAATCCACGCGGTACTTCACAGTACTCAGGCCGCCCTCCCGGTCCACCTTGAATTGCTCCTGGGAATGAAAGGAGAGCGCACGGGTTCAGGGCTTCATGGGTCCCCACTGTCATTGAGCCCACATGACCTCATCATCACAGGTCCTGGGATCCCCACTGACAAGAGGAGGAAGCCAAAACTCAGGGAAGTAAGTCTCCCGCCCCAGGTTGCACCCCACCAGTAAGCAGCAGGGCAGGGAGTTGTCTGCTGGACGGACACGCCTCCTAGAGGAGAGGCTGTTGGGATGACAGGGATCCCTGTATCACGGGTATGACAGCTGAGCCTCCCCCACCCCACCCTGCCAGCCCGCATGGACTCTGGGGTCTGGGCTGACCCACGGTGCCCAGCGTGCCCATGGCAGCCACCAGAGCAGGCACGGTGCCCAAGCACAATGCCTGTCGACTGACCTGGGCCAAGCAAGGGAGGACGGGGCCATGTGGGCCCAAGGAGAACTTGGTGAAATGCTCGGGCCTGTTGGCTCCCCACATCACCACCTATCCGTCCCCGATGAGGAGACCAGCCAGCACCTGTTTTTGAGTTGCGATGCGCTTCTGGTCCCTCTTCCGCCAGGCTGGGTCATGCAGGTGGTGAAATGTCTTGTACCCAGTTGTGATTCCCGAGGGGCGGAAAAGCTAAGGAGGCCAAAGGAAGTCAGGGTCACGTGGCCCCTCCTGGAGCCCTGGCCCTCACCACTAGCTCCCCTGAGGTCCCACTGCCTGCCAGGAAGCCACAGGCAGAGGCCTGCATTCCCACCCTGCATTAGAAGACAATGAGGCACAGAGGGCAGGGACTAGTTAGATGACCACTGCAAGTCAGGGCTGGGGCAGGGAGCAGAACCAGAGGTGCAGTCTCCACAAGCCCAGGATCTTCCTTGGAGGAAAAAGAAGGGAACCTCAGGGTAGCCACGATGGCTGAGGCTGTGGCAGGGCCCCGGGAGAGCCTTACCTGGAGCCCAGCTCCTTTAATGCGCCGGTAGAACTCGTCATCCTCGCGGCCCCAGCCCCAGAAGCGGTTGGACATCCCATTGCACTGACACAGAGATAGGCAGTGTCACTTGTCCCATCCTCCCAGGGGTACCCTTTGGTCTCCTACCTCTTGGGTATACCCAGACTGTTCCTCCTCCTCCTCTAGCTGTTCTGAATGCACACCAGGTGCTTGCACCACCCTCAGCCTCTGCAGCATTGGGGGATGGCGGGGGGTCAGCACATGCCAATCCCTCTCCCTGTTCTAATGGGACCTTGAACTGGTACGAGATGATCACCTCAAAAGTGTCCCACTGGCCAGAGGGGACCTCTCTTGGGAGCTGTCAATGGGCAGAAGCACCAACTCCCACTTGATTTCTGCCTCCTCTCATACTCCCATACCTCCTGGGTGGCCCTGCCCTAGTCTCTTCCTGTGTGTGTGAGAGGGACAGCCGGGCCTATGGCAGACAGCTATTCTTGCACCCAGTTCGGGGGCTTCACTTACATAAGGCTGGCTCTGACACGGCTTAGAGAGAGGAGACTTGGGCCTAAGCCACCTGGTTCTTCCCACCCACCCATCCCCTGGCAGTGACTGATTCAGGGATGGGCCCAGGACTCAAGCTGGACCAATTAAGAGCCAGTGCGGTCCAGTCCTGGGAGTCCCATCTGGGCTGTTGTGGAAGGGGCTCCATCTGCCATCAGACAGGAGCCAAGATGGATACAGGCTGCAGCTGCAACAGCCACCTTGCATCCTGCACGTCTGAAAATAAGCCCAGTATAGGGAAGGCAGAGCTGAGAGATGGACAGAGAAATGGGGTCCTGGTGACACTGTCTGAGAGGTGGGAAAGCCGTACCTGCAGCCAAACCCTCCCCCTACCGTGCCCACACTTTTCACTGTTGAGGGCCAATAAATCCCCAATTTTCTGAAGCCCACTTGCACAGGGGTTTCTGTTACGGGAGCTGACTTGCTGCTCCTGCTCCTCTCTGGTTTCTGGCTGCTCCTGCTAGGGCAAGGCAGGGCTCCATCTCCTGGACCCCAGAAGCACTGCTCCGTCCTGCCGACCACCCCCACCCAGGCTGAGCAGAGAGGGCCAAGCCCAGCCTCACCAGCTGGTAGTGCTGTTTGGAGAGCAACAGGATGCCACCAACGTAGGTCTTGTAGTGGTAGAGGGGGTGGAGCTCCGGGGAGGCCACATGGAAGGGCCCAGCCTCAGGGAAGCCATAGTCCAGCTCCTCGTTGAGAGGGAGCAGGTCCACATCATGCATGGCAATGTAGTCTGTGCTGTTGCCGCTTTCCAGGAAGCCCACGTTGATAAGTGCTGCCCTGTTGAACCTGTGCAGGGTGGCCAAGGCTGGGCAGGGGTGGCAAGCCCTGCATGGGAGCCTCTACTCCATAGCACCCACCCCGAGGCCCCATGTGCCTCTGCTGCCCTCCAGCCCAGTGCTGACTTCACTGTGTAGGGCTGTCCCCTCCACTCATTGCACAAATGTTTACTGAGCACCTACTATGGGCCAGAACCTCTCAAAGTACTGCAGATACAGCAGTGAAGAAACCAAGCCCTGCTCTCAAGGAGCTGACATTCTAATAAGAGGAGACAAAAACAAACAAGTAAACACAGAGCAAGGCAGACGGTGGTCAGTGCTCTGGAGAAAAGTGAAGCACGGGAGGAGGGCGGGGGCAGCTATGCCCCCAGACAGGGCTGTTGGGGAGGGCCAGGGTAATGGGGGAACATCTGAGCAGAAACCTGAAGGCCTGAGAAAATGAGCCACATGGCACAGGGCTCCAAGCAGCAGAAGCAGCACTGCACAGCCTGAGGCAGGAGCAGACAGCATGTGGCTGGGCAGAGCAAGGGGGCAGAGAGGATGAGGTTGGGGTGACTGGCAACTGCTCAAGGCCTGTGGGCCACTGGAGGACTGGGCTCTGACCCTGGATGAGCTAGCAGGGCTCTGAGCAGGGGCAGGCAGTACTGGGACTTATGTGTGACCAGGACCACAGGGCAGGGCTGGAAGCAGAGACACCAGTGGGAGGCCATGACAAAGATTTAGGCAAGAGATGATGGTGGCCTAGCGTGGGAGGTAGCAGTGGCAATGGTGTGAAGTTGGCAAATTCTGGAAGTATTTTGCTGATGAACTGGATGTGTGTGTGACAGAGAAAGAGCAGTTGAGGACAACTGCAGAGCTTTTTGGCCTGAGCAATTGGAAGCCTGAAGCTTCCATTCCTGAGATGGGCAGAGGGCAGGGCCGCAGGTCCAGGGTGGGGGGCCCTCAGGAATCCAGCTGTGATCACAGCAAGCTTGCAAAGCCTCTGAGGCCACCCATGGAGGGCTGCACAGGCAGCTGGGCTGGAGAGCCTGGAGTTCAGGAGAGAGGTCCGGGCTAGGAACACAGCCCTGGGAGTCCCAGGGTAGAGACAAGCTCCCCCAGGGAGTAACTGTAGCTAGAAAGGAAGGGCCGCCCAAACCCCAAGCCCATGGTGGGAGATCAGGGAGATGAGGCAGAGCCAGTGGAGACGAGAAGGGGTGGCCAACTCGGACAGAGCTATCCCAAACATCAAGCGGGGGTGCTTTAAGAAGGAAGAAGCAAATGCTGCTGACAGGTCCACGGGATGACGGCTGAGAACTGGCCTTTGGATTAACAAAGCGGAGGACCTCGGTGACCTCAATGATAGCTGTTTCAGTGCTACGATGGGGGTAGGTGTCTGAGTGGAAGTGGTTCAAGAGAAAACGAGGGGAAAGAAAGAGAAGGAGTTTTGCTGCAAAAGGGAGCAGAGAAGTGGGGTGGTAGCTGTGGGGTATGTGGGCTCAAGGGAGTCTGGTTCTCTTCAGAGGGGAGCTATCTCAGTAGGGTGCGTGCTGTGGGAGGGAGGGGGAGTCGGCCGGGGAGGAGCCGGGACAGCTCGGTCCCCATCCCCACACACAGAAGCTGGAGCTGGGAGGTGGGTGGAGGTGTGGGGACAGGGAAAGTTCTCTGCCATTTTCTCAAATCAGAAGCAAAGTCATCAGCTCAGAGTGAGGACAGGGAGGAATGAGAAGAGGAGAAGGTTGAAAGGCTGCCATGGACAGACTGGGGACGAAAGGCCTCCAGCAGGACGGAGGGCCTTCCTGGGTGGGGCTTTTCGGCAGGGAGCTGAGCAGCGTGGCAGCCCAGGTGCGGTGCGGAGCAGATGGAGTTGGATCTGCCAGGCTGGGGTTATGTCACCAGAAAGGGGCCAGGGCTTGAGGGCGTACGTGAGGGAGTGATTTTAATGATGGACCAGGACTCCCGGTTGGGTGGTGGTGAAAAGGTAGGAGGACGGGGGCTAGCAGGCCGGGAGGGAACTGCTAGAGTCGCCTTCCAGCGGACAGGGCTGGAGGGGAAGGAGGTGAGGGCTGGAGGGTGAGGTGCTTAGACTGTGGTCACAGAGGGGAGCAGTTTGGGATAAGGGTGAGGATTTTAGGATAACATTAGACTGTGGCCGACTTTAAAGCCGTGGCCTTGACCCTCCCTTTCCCCAACCCCCAGCCAATCTCCAGCGAGGCCTGTCCATGCTTCCACCACGTCACTTCTCCCCACCCCCTTCCACCACATTATTGAGCCACTGTGACCTCAGACAACTGCCATGACACCTAACTGATCTTCCTGCTTCTTCTCTTGTCCTGGTATAATCTATTCCACATATAACAGCCACAACAATTTTATAAAATGGAAATTAGATCAGGACCCTCCCCAAAGATTCCCACCACACCCAGTGGGGGCTTCTACCACCTCCCGCCCTCCTGCCACTGCCCCAGGTGGCCCCTCACAGGCCTCTGGACTGCTGCCAGGAAAGGTAGCAGGCCCTGAGGGGCCTGGGCAAGGGGATGCCTGGGAGAGGGGTGCTAGGTCAGGAGGTGCGGGGAAGGTGTGGTCCCTACCTGAAATGATCCACCTGGTTGAGCACGTAGATGTGGTGCTGGATCTTCTTCCTGCTCAGGAAGCGGTGCATGTGGGGCACAAAAACCAGGAGCTCCTCAAAGCGCTCACGGAAGGGCACCAGCACTGCCAGGCGGTGGGGGCCCCATGATGCGTCTTCTTCCCAGTGCTCAGGGGGTGGCTCTGGGGGGCAAGCCCGGGGTGGCCCCGAGGTCTCCTGCCCTTGTCCCCTGGCTGCCTGGGCCATGTCACCAGAGCAGCTGAGCTGCAGCCAGAGTAGGGAGAAGAAGCCCAATAAGAGACAGGCAACGAAGAGGTGGAAGACGGAGCATTTCCGGGGGAGGCCGCCGGGGAGCAACCTGGACCTGGGACGAGAGCAGGGACCAGGTCAGAAGGGCAGGCTGAACTGGGACCCTCTGACACACCCCTTCTCTGGCCTCCCCACGGGTAGGGTGCACACATCTGGTTTACCCCAAGTGCCTGGAAATTAGTGCAGAAGCAACTCTACTGTTTTTGCTCATGCGACTGCCACACATCAGAATCCTGCTTACTCTCTGCATCCACTCATGCTACCCACTTCTGGAAAGCCACCTGACCTCTCCCAGATCACAGAGCTGCCCCAGTTCCTCTGTGCTGTCTTATTTTCTGTGAGTGAATCCTGGTTAGATCATGAGCTGCTCAAGGGCCTTGCACTTGCCCTCCCCACGACAGTGGCTCAGTGGCCTGAGCCAATGGCAAGAGCCCCACCTTAGAGAGCTTCAACCCACTGCCTTCCAAACCTGCTCCCCTGCAGATCCACGCCAGCAGAAACTTTGGCTTCATCCTGCTTCTGGGGCTAAGCAGACAGGAATGTGTGCTGGCATCAGTCCCAGGCAAAACAACCAGTTTTCTCTGGGGAATCAGTTTTACTCTGGGAAAATCAGACCTGCCCCCAAAGCAATGCAAGGCCCAAACTGACAGCAGCAATTCACTAATGAGTCTCAAAGCTTCAGACCAAGAGGCAGCCCATGTGATGGGATGAGAGACGGAAGAAGGAAAGACAGACGATGGCTGCGTATAGCACCCAAGCTCACTTTGGAAACTGGAAAAACAGCTGAACATCTTAGACATTGGGGTGATGCTGGGAGACTGCCCTTTTGGTTAGCACATACAAAGTGACAGGTGGAATTCACTGGATGCCTTTGCCCCTCCTCTGGAAGTTCCTGAGTATGGTGAGAGAGGAACTGAGGAATCCAAGAAGGAAGATTCCTCCATACTCCCGTCCCACCCACTCCCCGAAATAATCTACAAAGGAATCTACTTCACAACCTCCAAGAGCCAGCATTAGCTACCAGGCCTTATAGATTCTTCCTCCTAAGTCCCCCTTTGGTCCCTCCTCACTCTCTGTTCCTTGCCCTGCTCAGACCCCTTCAACCTCTTGAATCACCCTTCTCTGTTTACAAGGTAAAGGCCAAACTCTTTGGCCTGATGGTTAAAACCCTGTGACCTGGCCCATCTCCAGGTGCTCCCAAGTCACACTGGGAGACTCAGAGCTTCTCCACTCGCTATATTCCTTCCTGTTCCAGCCCTTACATAGCCCGCTCCTTCTGCCTGAAATGTCCTTCTTTATTTTATCTGCCTGGAAGCCCCCCGTTGATTCTTCAGGGCCAAACTCCAATGTCATGGCCAGCACTGCCTCCTGCCCCCACCATGCCCCCTCCTTTGTGGAGGATGCCTCCATGGCATCTTACTTTCCTCTTTAAAGCACTTATTTGTAATGCTTGTCACACCACGTCAGATTCATATCTATGACCCCAGCACAGGTCAGACAGCAGATGGTTTGCTAAGTGAGTTAAAGGAAGGGTTAAAGCGTTCAGGGCATGCTTTAAGTCACACACTAGAGCCAGACCAACTCCTACCTTTCTCTAGAGACACAATTGGCAACCTGGAAGCCAGCAGCCCTGAAGCCAGGCCCAGGTCTCACACGCAGCTGAGCGGTGGCACAGCAGGGCAACCTCACAAGGCTTCTGACTTACCCCCCATTGTTCTGTGGTCGTGGTTTCTGCTGGGGAGGAGCGGAGCCCAGTCCTGCAAGTGGCCTAGGAAGGCTGGAACCTCTACAGATTCTCCCTCGCTCTCTGGGCTCTTTCTGGGGGTGGGGTAGAGACTGGGGAGACGGACAAGGGGTAATATCCCACCTTTGGGAAAAGAAGCAGTGGCCATTAGCCAGGGGTATGGCATGGACTGGCATTCCATGCACTTCTACATGCTATTTCCTCTGGCCTGCTTCCCCTTCCTACCAGGATCACGTCCCCATGGGCACTCTTGTGCTGTGTTCTAAGGGCACAAACCACTGAGCAACTGAATTGAGCCCAGAGTCCCAATTCCTCAGGACAGTGAACACTGAGAACAGTTACTCCTGGTGCCACCTGGTGGCAAACTCCAGATCTGCAATCCAGTTGCTCCCAGGCCCAGGCCAACCTGGCTCTGAGGGATAGCACAGATGAGACTGCCTGCTTCATCAGTTACTGACCAAGGCTAGTAAGAGGTGGATTCAAACACAGGCAGGCTGGCTCCAGAGCCAGCACTTAATTGCTACACTAGCCTGCATCTGTTGTATGGATCTTTGCACCCCTGTGTCAAAATCACAGAAGCGGCATCAGTAAATTTTTCTGGGAACATAGTCATGGAAAGGGAATAGAAACGCACCTCTATTAACTTTCCTTTCTTCTGTCATATAAACCTTAGTAATACGAGGTTTGAAAGCTCATCTTCTCTGGCTACAGCACCTCAAAACTGCAAAGGTAACTGGAAGATAACTGCACCTCCTCTGTGCCAGGCACAGTGCCAAGGGTTTTACATATAATGTTCTCCCTTAATCCTCATACAGCCCTGCAGAGTAGATATAATGATCACTGTTTCAGAGATGGAAAGACTGAGGTCAGAAAGGTTAAGTGATCTGTTTCTGGTCACATTTTTATTAAAGAGGATTCCTGTGCAGGCCTGACTCCATAGTCCATGCTTTCTATTATACTGCTGTCTTCTCATTTCAACATCAAGTCTGAAAAGTCCCCAGAAATAAAGAGTTGTGCCCACTAAATTCCAGAATCTTATAGCACCTGGCAAACTTAAAAAGCTATAATGGAAATGAGGCATCATTCACTGGGTGGAGATCCACTATCATGTGTTCTGGGTCAGAAGACTTTTGAGGGTACATCTCAAGCCTAGAATGTTTGTGTTCCTCCCAAATCTAGACAGCCAAATTGCCTTCCCCATTCTGTTTTAATGGGAAACAAGCTTAGCTAAGGTCTGGGCATAGCCCACACCTTACAGGTAGAACAAGTACAGCTGCACAGGAAATGAACTACGTGCATGAGGAGTGCCTAGTATGTGCCAGGCAGTGGCCAGCCAGGCAGAGAATACAGAGCTTCTGTCTGGTGGATTCTTCCGGGTGGTCTGCGAGGGATGTGGAAGCAAGAGGGAGGGAGGTCGATGTCTGAGGCTACGTGGATGTGATGGGGGAGGCAGAAAACAGAGAAACGGAATAAAGAGCCTCAGAGACCAGGGGCAGACAGAAAGATAGAGATCCACTGCGAGAGGTCAGCGGAGTCAGACCTGCGTGAAGACAGAGGCCGGTGGCGAAACACGAGGCAACACGAGAGAGAGACTGGCAAAGAGAGGAACAGAAACTCACAAAGGGAGGTCAACGGAGAGAGAGAGAGAGTCGGAGACGTGCGGAGTGATGGAGACTGGTAGAAACAGAGACCCATTCCGACAGCGCCAGTGACCCACAGGGAGAACCACACACCCTCACAGGCCCGCAGAAACGGAGACGCGACGGCCTCGGGCTCCCAGACTCCGCGGGGCGGCCTGGAAAGGAGCATCACCCGGGAGGACGGGGCCCGGGCCAGCCGCCGCCGCTCACCTGCCGTCCTCCCAGGGCAGCTGCGCCGCTTTCCTGCGCGAGGGGAACATCGTGCGGGGAGGCGGCGGCGCATGGGGCTTGAGCTCCCAGCCCAGCCGGCCCGGCCTCCGGGGCCTACGCGGCGCCTCCGCCTCCCGCCCCGCCCCGGCCCGTCCGCCCCGCCCCTCGGTCCGCCGGGTCCGCCGCTCCGGCCGTGCCGTCGGCTCCCCAGAGCCGCCGCCTCCAAGGTTCTGCTTGCCGAGGAACACGTCCGCGCTCCCACCGCAAGCCTGCCTCCTGACTGCCTCCGGGACCCGCTTGACGTCCCGAGAAACTGGAGCCCCACAGGCCAAAGGTCACGCAACAGGTCACTGGGCTAGGACTGGACTTAGACTCCAAGCTTCCAAACCAGCGCTGGAAGTAATCAGGCGGGGAGCGTCCCGGCGTCCCTCCTGTCAGCCCAGGCAGTGCATTCTTCCTCCCCGCAAGCTTGGGGGAGCAAGGCCAAGATCAGGGCACAGTGTCAGGTTTAGCCTACAGCCCAAGTAGGAGTTGGGAGCCGAGCTCTGAGGACAGATTCACTAGGTTTGAAGCCCAGCTCTGCCAATTCAGCTGTGTTTGGGGGCAAACCACATCTCTCTGCATCTATTTCTTCACCTGGGTATATAAATGGTTCCTATTCTAATACAGTTGCTGTGAGGATTAGAGAAAATGCAAACACACTTGGTACAGCGCCGGGCACACAATCGAAGCTATATAAGTGACAGCTACCATCCAGAAAGGGGGTACTTGGGTGGAGTTGAGGTGGGAATTAAGCCGACCCCCCACTTCCAGCCTCCCATCTGGGAAAACAGAGCAGCAGGGTTGTTAGACTTGATCTCCTCTGCTCTTCCAAGCAAAGTTTTATTTATTTATTTATTTATGAGTTTCCTAATAAATGGCTAACATCTATTAACTTCTTACTATGTGCCAGTCATTGTTCTAAATTCTTTACTACTTTTATCTTATTTAGTCCTTATGAATATTGTTCTAAATTCTTTACTACTTTTATCTTATTTAGTCCTTACTATCCCCAATTTTAAGATGAGGGAACTGAGTCACAGAGAGGCAATCAGGTAGTTTGGTTGCACAATCTGTGATCTTAATCACTATTCTTCAGAGAGGACTTCATGATGGGCATGAAATCAATCATTCCCAGCAACCTCCTTACCCCTTAAAGCCAGAAGTATACAATCCACACATTCCCCTTCCTGTTGACTCTCCCAGGGCACTGCACCCTACAGCAGAACCTTGGCAAATCCAGCCTAGATTTGCTGGTGACAAAGACAAGGCTGACCCCCTGCAGAAACCAGTCAGGGATGTGGGGCTGTGTGACCTGGAAAGCCCAAGCCCCTCTCAACAGGACAGCCACCACTCCATCCGGCTAGTTTTTGCCACATCAGGATGAAGCCCCACCAGTGTCACATCTCACTATCTCAGGAAATGAGATTTCACATAAAATCCAAATTAACTAATTTTAAAATGTGACATCCAGTTATAAATCGTGCTGATAATAAAGTACTCTTGGTATAATGAGATGAAAAGGGCACTTCACCTCTGTGGTCTTTTTTAAAAAAATCCATAACCCCAGTCTAATCATGAGAAAAACAACAGACAAATCCCAGCCGAGGGAAATTCTACAAAATACCTGAACTGTGCTCCTCAAAACTGTCAAGGAACCATCAAAATCAAGGAAGGTCTGAGAAACTGTCATAGCCAAGAGGAGCCTAAGGAGGCACAGTGACTAAATGTGATGTGGAATCCTGGAACAGAACAAGGAAGGACATTAGGCAAAAACTAAGGAAATCTAGATAAAGTATGGACTTTAGTTAAAAATAATGTATCAATATTGTTTCATTAATTTTAACAAATGTACCATACTAATGCGTGGTGTTCATAATAGCATAAACAAAAATAAAATCCTAAGCCCCCACCGACTGAACAGACCCCCTCTTGGCCGAGGGGACCCCAGAAAAACTTTAAAAACTGAGTTCCTGGCCATGAAGGGAAGGGAGGTTTGACACTTTGTTATACCCCCTTCCCTTTTGGAGTTTAGATACAACAACTGAAGAGCATTAATGTTAAAACAGAGATCGTAAGACTGACAAAACAGACTCTGTGACAATAAGATACTAAATTATTAACAGGATCTAAGGCCATGCAAAGCAAAGGTTAAATCACACCTACAGGCTATCAATTTGCTTAACAGATCACTTCAGCTGTGCTTCCTTATCTTAACTTGAAACATTCTAAGTCTTTAGACAAAGCTTTAGTCTTTTACCAATTACAAATCAAAGAATCTCTGAACCCACCTATAACCTACAAGCCCCTGCTTCAAGATGTCCCACCTTTTCAGGCCAAACCAATATATACCTTCCATGTTTTATGATTTTTACCTGCAATTCCTGTCTCCCTAAAATGTATAAAACCAAACTGTAACCTGACTACCTTGGGACAACTTACTGAAGACTTCTTTGGTGTGGCTCCCTGGACCACTGTCATACACATTGGCTCAGAATAAACCGCTTTAAATTATTTTACAGAGTTTGGGTTTTTTCCATTAACCCAAGGGAAGATAGGGAAAACTATCTTCACACTCTTCCTGTAATTCTAAACCTGTTACCAAAAAAAAAAAAATTTTTTTAATGTGAAGAAGGCCTAGGTGGCAACAAGAGCCCAGATTACATCCTCCTGGCAGGTCAAGCAGCCCCAAAACTTGTCTCCTTGTCCCAACTTTCTCACACTGCTGAATTAACCTTTCTCAAATTTATCTTCGGGTGGTTTTTCTCAAAACTTTCAGTCGACAGGTAGTTATGTCCAAATCTCTTACCTGGGGTTCCAGGCTCCTCTAACTCTAATCCAACCTTGCTTTCTAACCTCCCAACTCTCCCCTCCAGCTGAAAGGATATCCATCTCCATACCAGCTCTTTGCCTCTGCTTCCCCCAGCCACCTCTGCCCCATCTCATCAGAATCTTTCCTCTCCTTAATGGTCCTTGCTGAAATCACTTGCTCTTGGTTAAGCCCATCAACATCCTTATCCCTACCAGGCAGGGACTCTGTCCTTCCCACACCTGAAGCACCCCCCTGCGCAATGCACCTTCCTTACCAGGCACTTTTTTGCAGCGTCCATGACAATTCTACACACTGACCCTGGAAAGGGAGGGCACTTCACAAGGGAGCTGGCACAGAGGAAATGGTGTGGATTTCAGCCCAACCCCACAATCTACCTGCTGGATGGCCTTAGACAAACTCACTACCCCCTGCCACAGGAAGGCCTGGAGAGGATGGAAAGAATGAAGTTGAGAGTTAGGAATTCACTTGGAATGTGAGGTGCTTTGCCCATTGGAAGAAATGACGTTCTTTGAAGCACCTTGCAGTGTTATGCCTACTGATAGTTGAGTAACTTTACACTGGACAAGAAGTCAATCTTTTTTATTGGGAAACCAATGTAACAAACCTGGACTTACTGAAAATGAAATCAGTAACTAAGATTCTGCAGGCCCCAACCCCAACCAGCGCCAGGCCTCTGCCTGCCCTGACCCCAGTTCCTCAAGCCCCAGAACGGACAACCACGTGAAGCAGCCAGGGTCAACCACAGGGCCACTTTCCCATACTGCAACCCTCTCCACCGCACCCTCAATTGACACACACACCCTGAATCAGCAGGTCTAGGCCAAAAGAGAGAAGAGCGAGGTTCCCAGGGTGGCAGGGAATCACAGCCATACCCCAACCTCCTCAAAATCCCACGTTAGCAAAGGAAGACAGAGGGAAAACTGGCTTGCCCACCCATCCCCCACCCCATCCCCACCCAGACAGCAGCCTCACATCCCTGATCAGTAACACTGTGATTCTGAGGTGCCAATGGAGCTCCCAGTAGCTTCACCAGCCCCTGGGTGATTACTGCAAAGGGCCCAGAGGCCATGGGGAGGGGCAGGCATTTCCCCACCACCTGCTCAGTATCAGCCAGCCAAGCTGCTGCCCTCAGCTTGTGCCCGGAGGTGCCTGTAGCCCCCCTCCCCTCCAGAACATCTATGACTGGGAAGCAGTCCTCCTGCCAGAGAGAAGTCAGTTCCAGGAGGTCCTTTCTCCCCAGCCTGGGAGGATGGCCTGTGAGGCCTGGGACGGCTACACCAGCTTCTTGGCTTCAAAGAAGCTCTTGAGGTGCCGCATCTGCCAGACACCGATGGCCACGAGGATAAGAGTCTGCAGAATGGACCACCACAACACCCGCTGGTTGGTGCTCTCGCTGGTCTGTCGGAAGCGCTCCTCTCGCCACTGTGGGGAAGAATGGAAGGCAAGCCCAAGTTGGCTGGGGCTGCTACAACTGCTGGGTTCCCAGCCTGGGGGGTGCCCCAGGGCTGGCCGACTTTGCCGAGGTTCCAGCCAAGCACCTACAAAGAGTCACTCTACCTGGGGACTGTCTTCACCCTCACCAGCCAGATGACCTCAGGCAACCTATTCATTTCTCCTAAGTCCGTCTCTTCATTTGTCAGGTATAGTCCTCACCTAGTCTGGTGCCCAGGGGCGAGGGGGGTAGTTGTGGTGTCACCCCATGGGACAGAGCTGTCCTGAAGTCCTCAGGAGTGGACTTTCTAAGCCCTCTGCCCAGGTCTTCCTTGAAGATCATGGGGACAGGTTGCAAACTGGTGGCCTGGGGCTAGATCTGGCCTTTATGTGTGATTTGGCTCACACATTGTTTTGCCAACATTTAGAACCTAAGAAAATTTCACATAAAAAACCTGGACCTCTAGCTCCTCTTGAAAAAATTTAATATCTAAACACCCATGGCTGGCATTTCTGCAAGGAGGCCCTCAGCTGACACTGAACAGTGGCTGTTCCTGTTTATATGGATCACTGCCCTACTAGTCCTTATGGTCACAGATTCATTCTTGGTACATGTCTGGTTCCTGGTCACAGGTAAGTTTGAAATCCCCAGTCCTGGGAGCATTTGGAGCCACTGAAACAGTACCCAAGGTGTTGGTATCAAACCCCACTCTGCCATTGTGTGTGTAACTGTGATTTAGGGCAATGATAGCCTCTTTAAGAGTCAGTGTCTTCAATTATTAATACAAGGTAGAGTTAGAAATACCCGTCCCACCCTTTAGACCTACAATGCATCACAGGTAAGTTCAGGGGTCTCATAATGAATCTGACATGCAACTCCTGGCTGAGCCAGTGGGCAGCTTCTGGGAAAAAGCCCACCACTCCCAGCCCAGTCTCTCACCCGCTGGTAGTTCTGCTCTTTCTGGATCTGCTCCACTTGTTCCACCAGCTGTCGCACTCGTAGCTGCAACTCACTCAACTTGTCTTTGGCAGCAATTTCTGCATAGTCATTGGCGTGTTCACCCACCTGGATGTCCAGGTGAACTCTCTGGGGACAAACAAGGGAGACAAGGGAAATGAGGCAGCTCTCCTCCAACTTCCTGCCAGAGACTGACAGCTGATCCCTGATGTTCCTTCATCTGTTCATTTAGGCAACAAACTAAGGCCTCATCAGTGTCTAGTCCTACAGGGCTCAGGGCACACAAGCAAGAACAATAAGCTGATGCTCTGACTGAGGCATACAAAGGGCTCAGCGTCCTGGATGTGCACTGGAAACCCAGTGTTCTTAGGAAATATAAAATCTGACATGCTCATCTCACACCCACAGTACCACCAGTGTCCATTCATGACCAAGGGACAGAACCTGAAAGCTGCAAGTCCCACATGGGTCCACTTACCAGCATGCCTCCAGCAAAGAGGGAGAACTTGGTGGAATTGGAGTGAAGACAGATCTGGTGCTCACCAGGGGTATGGGAGGTGAAAGTGAACCTGCCCTCAGAGCCATACTGCCGGGCCAGAATGACCTGGAGGAAGGGAAGGGGCTTCAGTCAGTGTTACAGTAGGGATGGGCTGAAACAAAATCGTGCTTAAGGCTCTAAGTACCACAAAAGTTGACAAGCAGAGAGGCTTAGGTACCTCATAACACTAAAAGATCCAAAGCTGCTCAGCAGCAGTTGCTAAATGCTTGTCTGAGAACTACTTGGGGCTGGGGTGAAGAGTCTAATATCAAGCTGGCAAGTGATCGCTCTTGGGAAGGGCTTTCCTTTATCCATAGTTCACATCCTTTCAATTTTTTTCTAATGAAAGGTGACTGAAGTTGACAGCTAAAGAGTTATGTTTTTCATTTTAATATCCTTATTTGTCAAAATTAAAAGCTGTTTTTTTTTTGGAAAGTACTGTGTTCTGTGAAATCCTAAAGTCTAGATGCCACAGCTTTAGAGTTGACAAAACTCTTTGATTTCCATCACCACAATTAATCTACCCGTTACACCTGTAAGACAGATGATTCCCATTTCAGATAGGAAAATGGCTCAGGGAAGGTAATTGACTTGGTGGGGTCATGCAGCAGTCAGTAAGAAGTTGAGAGAAGCAGCTAGCATTGCAGCAGCCCAAGTTTGGCCTGCAGTGAAAATCCGGGATCGTCCCACAACACCAACTGTCTCTCTCACTTTAGCAGATACAGAAATTAGACGGCGGAAGTACCAGAGCCTGTTTGGCGGAGGGCCTGGCCGGGGTAAGGGGCCGGCTCACCTTGTCCTCTGGGTCCTTCACCTCCACGAACATACCAAGCCCGGGGGTGGCCGGCTGGTACTCCTCCCGCTGTTTGTCGTACAGCTGCGTCCGGTAGTTTCCTGGAGGGAAGCAGGGAGAACCCAGGTCAGAGGAGCGCGAGGTGGCGTTCGGTCTGCAACCACCAGGGCACGGCGAGGCAGTCTCCTCTGAGCTCCAGAGAGCTGACTGTCCCCGAATCCCCCGCCCCAAGACCACGGTCACGTCTCAAACTCTTCCCTTCCCCCCCGCACCTATGACCATGGTCTCGTCTGGGATCTCCTCAATGAAGCACTTCTTCTCCGTCTCTCCGATGTGAAAGTAGAGCGCGCTTCCGCGGGCCGCAAACCACAGCAGCACCAGGAGGGTCCGCATCACTCTGCCCAGCCCGGTTCCGGGAGGGGGCCAGACGCCCCGCACGCCCCGCACCGCTGCCATCTTGCCCCACCAGGCCGCGCAGCCGCAGTCGGCCGGGCCACGTAGCCCTGCCGCCGCCGCGCGGTGCCTGCCGGGACCGCGAGCCCGCCAGGTGGACCACAAGTCCCAAGATGCCCCGCGGCCTTGGCGCGGCAGTGCTTGATTGGGGCGCGGCTGCTACCTGGGGTTGTAACTGGGGACTCAGAATTAAAAAATTCTTTCCGTTGACCCTCGTCGTGGCCGGGCAGCTGGTGATGGTTATCTGCTTTTTATAAAAGAGGAAACTGAGGCTGTTTGTTTGAGGTCGCGGAGCTAATTACGAGCAGGGCCACGATCTCTGACTTTCCTTGGCACAGCATCTGCCACTCTTGGTTTGCTTCTGTTTTAAAAAATGAACTTAAAAAAAAAATTCAAAAGACACAAACAATGCACGAATTTATTCTCGAAAAAAAATCAATTTTGTTTAAAAGCCAAAATCTCCTTTTACCAATTCTTTGTCCCCAAACCCCATCCACTCCTAAATCTGGTCTGTATGCTGCCTGGGATCCCCCGACGACCACCACCACCACCACACAGCCCTGCGGCCTCTAGTGCCAGATCCCAGCCGCAATGGCTCGTTTCCGGACCTGGGGTCGGTGCCCGGGTGGCTGGCCGGTAAAAGATTTTGATGGGAAGCTTGGGACGAAGCCGCCCAGTTTTGGAGAACTCTGCACTTAGCGTGAGATCCGCAGAGGTCTGGGTCTACCCTTCGTGTCCTTCCTGGATTTTATCCAAATTTCAGTGAATGTTGGCAGCTCTTCTTCTGGGTTAGCGGTTTATAATTGTTTGACTACCTCACGGTTTCATAGAAGATGGAGGTTTTCTCTCTATTTTTGGTACTGTTTTTTCATTTGACCCTAAGGAGGGAAGTTTAGTGGAAATACATTCATGTTTCCTTTTCAACGAAAAGTTTTTACCTCATTTTTCTTAGTAGTGACAATATTCTGTAGTATGGATGTACTTTATTTTTTAAAAACCATTCCTCTGATGAAAGATGATTAAGGTTTCTTTACCCCTAATTGTTTGCTGTTATGAATAATGCTGCAATAAAAATTCTTGTTCATTTTCCAAAAAGCATTACTGTAGGATATAGTTTTGTTGACAAGAGATCATCAAATTGTCCTTCCAAAAACTTTGTGCCAATTTACAGTCCCACCAGCAGTGTTTTTGAGTTTTGCTTCCCCATACTTTGGTCAAATGTTCTCAGCCTTTTTAAATTTTGTAAAATCAGCAGATAAAAAATTGTGTTTCACTATCCTTTTAATTTGTATTTCTTTGGTTACTGAACGTCTTTTTTTTTATTTGCTTTCCCTCTGTGAATTACCAGTTTGTTTTTCTTAGTGCTATTATAGCTATATGCTATTACTACATATGTAACTGCCACTTAGAATTAATACAGAATTAATAATATTTTGTAATATTAGTTTTGAGTATTTTTAAATTAAACTTTATGTATTGAGATAATTATAGATTCACATGCATGCAGTTGTAAGAAATAATACAGAGATATCCAGTGTACCCATTACCCAGTTTCCCCCAATGGTAACATCTTTTGGAAGTATAGTACAATATCACAACCAGGATGCTGACATTGATTCAGTCAAGATACATAATATTCCCATCACTGCAAGAATCCCATAAATTGTCCTTTCATATCTACACCCATTTCCCTACGCCCTCACCCCCTCCTCAACCCCAGGCAACTACTAATCTTTCCCCATTTCTATAATTTTGTCATTTCAAGAATGTTATATAAATGGAATCATACAATATGTACCCTTTAAGGATTGACTCTTTTCCCACTCAGCATAGTTTTCAAGAGATTTATTCAGGCTGTTACATGCATCAATAGTTAGGTTTTGTTGTTGTTGTTGTTGTGTTGTTTTTGTGGTTTTTTTTGAGACAGAGTCTCACTTTGTCACCCAGGCTAGAGTACAGTGGCGTCGTCACAGCTTACTGCAACTTCAAACTCCTTGGCTCCAGCAATCCTCCTTTCTCAGCCTCCCAAGTAGCTGGGGCTACAGGTATGTGCCACCATGGCCAGCTAATTTATATATATATATGTATTTATATATATATATACATATATATATATATATATATTTTTTTTTTTTTTTGTAGAGACCAGATCTGGCTCTTGCTCAGGCTGGTCTCCTGGCCTCAGGCGATCCTCCTGCCTCGGCCTCCGAAATTGCTAGGATTACAGGTGTGAGCCACCGTACCCACCAATAGTTAATTCTTTTTTGTAGTAAAAATAACCATTACACAATGTATAAGAATGTAATTTTGTGACATCAATAACTGAAAACTATGAGGACAGAACTTTTAAAGGAGCAGAATTTTTGTATATTATTGAAGGTAAGCTGGTATAAATTCAAATTAGAGTGTTATAACTTTAGTATGTTAAATGTAATCCTCATGGTAATGACAAAGAAAATAGCTGAAGAATATACAGAAAAGGAAATGAAAAAGAAATTTATTTTTATTCATTTCTTTAAAAAATAGCTAAAGGGGCTCAGCACGGTGGCTCATACCTGGACTCCTAGCACTTTGGGAGTCTGAGGAGGGAGGATTGCTCTAGGCCAAGAGTTCATGACCAACCTGGGCAACATAGTGAGACCCCATCTCTACAACAAAAATTTAAAAATTAGCTGGGCGTGGTAGTGCATGCCTGTAGTCCCAAATGGGAGGATCACTTGAGCCTAGGAGTTCAAGTTGGCAGTGACCTATGACTGTGCTGCTGTGCTCCAGCCTGGATGACAGAGCTAGACCCTGTCTCTAAAAAAAAAAAATATATATATATATATATATATATATATATACACACACACACACACGGAGCAATAGACAATTCTATAATAATAATTGGAGACTTCAATACCCTACTCTCAATGGATAAAATAACCAGACAAAAGATAAGTAAGGAAATAGAGGACTTCAAGAACACAATAAACCAAATAGATCCAACAGATATATACAGAATATTGTACCCTACAACAACAGAATACACATTCTTGTCAAGAGAACATGGGATATTCTCCAGGATAGTACATATGTTAGGCCACAAATTAATTCCCAATAGATTTTAAAAGATAGATATCATATAAAATTTCTTCTTAAATCACAATAGGATGAAGTTAGAAACCAATAACATAAGTAAAACTGGAAAGATCACACATTTGTGGAAATTAAACAACATACTCTAAACAACCAATGGATCAAAGAAGAAATCACAAGAGGAATTAAAAAGTACTCAGAATTCCAGATGCATGCTGGGTAACAAAAAAAAAAAAAAAGTACTCAGAGACAAATGAAAGCACAACATATTAAAACTATGACACAGTGAAAGCAGTCCTAAGGGAGCAACTTATAGCTATAAATTCTTACATTAAAAAACAATAAATATCTTAAATCAACAATCTAACTTTACAACTTAAAAAACTAGAAAAAGAACAAATTAAACCCAAAACTAGCAGAAAGATGGAAATAATAAAGATTAGAACAGGGACAAATGAAATAGAGAGTAGAAAAATAGTAGAGAAAATCAACAAAGCCAAAAGTTGGTTCTTTACAAAGATCAACAAAATTGACAGACCTTTAGTTAAATGAACTAAGGAAAAAAGACAGAAAACTCGGCCGGGCACAGTGGCTCATGCCTGTAGTCCTAGCACTCTGGGAGGCCAAGGCGGGAAGATCGCTTGAGCTCAGGAGTTTGAGACCAGCCTGAGCAAGAGTGAGACCCCGTCTTAAAAAAAAAAAAATAATAATAATATAAAAAAATATTTAAAAAAAGACAGAAAACTCAAATTACTAAAATCAGAAATGAAAGTAGGGACATTACTATCAATTCTAAAGAAATTAAAAGGATCATAAGAAAGTACTATGAGCAAATATAAGCCAACAAATTGGATAACCTATATGAAATGGACAAATTCCTAGAAACACAAAGCTGATTCAGAGCAGAGAGTAGAATATCTGAATAGACCTATAACTAGTAAGGAGATTGAATCAGTAATCAAAAATCTCCCGCCAAAGAAAAGCCCTTGACCTGATGACTTCACTAGTGAATTCTACCAAACTTTAAAAGAGTACTAACACCAATTCTTCTCCAACTTTATAAAAAAATTGAAGAGGAGGGAATGCTACCTAACTCTTTCTATGAGGCCAGCATTACCCTAATACCAAAGCCAAAGACACTACAAGAAACAAAAACTACAGAACAATATCAATTATAAATGTTGATGCAAAAATATGCAGCAAAACACCAACTAACAAAATTCAGCAGCATATTAAAATGATTATATGCCATGACCAAGTGGGAATGCAAGGATGGGCCCACGCACAAAAGTTGTTCAGTGTAGTAAAACACATTGACAGAATGAAAGGGGAAAAAACCACATCATCATCTCAGTGCAGAAAAAGCATTTGATGTAATTCAACACAATTTCATGACAAAAACACTCAGCAAACTAGGAATAGAAGGAAATTTCATACATGAAAAACCCACAGCAAACATCATACCCAATAACGAAATACTAAGTTTTCCTCTAAGATCAGGAGCAAGACAAGAATGCCCACTTTCACCACTTCTATTCAACATAGTACTGGAAGTCCAAGCCAGAGCAATTAGGCAAAAAAAAACAAAACAAAACTAAGCAACAGAGTGAGATCCCATCTCTACCAAAAATAGAAAAATTAGCCAGGCATGGTGGGCGTGGTAGTGTGAGCTTGTCGTCCCAGCTACTCAGGAGGCTGAAGCAGGAGGATCACTTGAGCCCAGGAGTTTGAGGTTGCAGTGAGCTCTGATGATGCCACTGCATTGCACTCTGGCCCTGGCAACAGAGTGAGAACTTGTCTCCAAAAGGAAAAAAAAAAATTATTACAGGTAAAATTGAATCCTCATTCCCTCCTCCCCCCACCCAGATGCAGCTCCTGTAACAACTTTGATTTATACCTAGCCCTTTAATATGGGGTTTTAAAAATAAGTTATAGTATATTCCTATAATTAAATATTATATAGCCCTGAAAAAATAACGGGGCAGATCTATAGGTGCTAATTTGGCAGATCCCCCTAATACATTATTACATTAAAAATATATAAACATACACATATATGTATATAATTGGCATAATACAGTTCCATTTGTGTAAACAAAGGGATGGATATATGTACATAAACGTACTTGTATATAGAGAGAATATTTCTGGAATTATATGTAAGAAACTGGGACCTGTGCTTGCTTATATAGAAGAGGAACGAGGGTCTGGGGATCCGTGGTGGGCGAGAAACTTGCTTTGTAAATGTTTTATTAAAGCATAAAACACATACAGAAAGGCGTGTACGTTAAACGTTTATATCTCGATGAACTTTCACAAACAATACACCCGAGTAACTAACACCAGATGTCATAAATTTGTTTACTATATCTTCTGGCTCAGCATCTATTTTTAGATGTGACACAATTTGTTTGAAACCCTGTCACACACCTTTGGCCTGGTTAAAACTTCCCCTTCTTGTGTGGTTGTTTGCAACATGGCCTGCTTATTCCTCATCCCACTGACCCAAAACCCAACACACCCCACAGCTGCTGACCACAGTAAAACTTAAAACCTAATGGTCAACACCAGAGTCATGTGAATAAGTTTCCCCCTTCATGACTGTTTCCTTTAAAATAGCCAGTCTACACACCGCCACCACCCCTTCCCTCTCCGCCCAGGGAAAGCCTAGACATGACACCCACAGACCTTAATAAAGGCAGAGTCCTCCCCACCCACTGGTTGAGCAACCTGCTGTCTCTGGACTTCCTGTAGGCCCTCGTGGACACCCCACTTCTCTCTGGGATCTGCGAGTAATAAACTGCTTCTGTTATTTCATGCATTTTTTTGTGCTGCTTCCTCTGTGTCTTACCTGGCCAACATACCTGAACCCGATGCTCCTCCTGGTCAGTGCTTTCCTTGAAAGTGGCTTAATGGGTAGGAATAAACTGGACACAGGTCATACAAGAGCCACGAGGGTGTCTGCCAGTATAAGCAAGTTTCCTGTGAGAGGGACACCTGGCTACAGGCTGGACACTTAGGTATTAGGCCATCCACCAGGATGAAAAAGTATTCCATGAAAGGCACATTGTAAATGCCTCCCCTAGAACCCCACCAGAGCAGGGCTAGAATTAATAACGACTCTCCAGAGAGAGATCTAATGAGAGGAAAATATGACACCAGATCAAGAGAAATCTTTGCTTTTAAATATATACTCTTTTTTGCTGTTTAAGGAACTTTTTTTTTGCTGTGAGCATCTTTCACGTTTTCGATTTTTAAAAAAGTTAATTTTAAAAAATCAGGTCATCATTGGCTTTTGGTAAAAAGTACAGACCAGTGGTCAGTGTGGTGGCTCATGCTTGTAATCCCAGCCTTTTGGGAGGCTGAGGCAGGATTATTACTTGAGACTAGGAGTTCAAGACCAGCTTGGGCAACATCTCGAGACCCTGTATTTACAAAATATTTAAAAATTAGTGGGGTGTGGTGGTGCACACCTGTGGTCCTAGCTACTTGGGAGACTGAGACAGGAGGATTGCATGAGCCCAGGAGTTCGAGACTGCAGTGAGCTATGATTGTACCACTGTACTTCTGCCTGGACAACAGAGTGAGACCCTGCCTCCAGGAAAAAAAAAAAAAAGTACAGACCAGTCTTTGAATACCCCAAACCTCAGAGACAGACATTGTTTACAGAGTCATGTCAGAAAGACAGGCCCTAAACTGAGTTTCTGGCCTTTGTATCTCAGGAAATGTCCCTGCAGAGACTTGGGGTAATAAGTGAAAAGGCAGACTCCTGGCTATGTAGGGGTCCTCCTGTTGGTCCTTTCAGAAACCTTCCCTCCTGTCCTCAGACAGGGTGATTTTCAGTGAACTTCTGACCTCAAGAGCCCTCCCCCCAGATTGGACAGGAGACACTAGCCCTTCCTATGCACACCCTCAGATGTAAAGAGCAAGAATCAAAGGCATTTGTAGTTCCTGGGATGCAGTGCAATGTATGCCTGGGTGTGGGCTACAAGGCTCAGTGTCCCAACTTGCCTTACTACACCACAGGTTGATGTCTAATAACATTTTACTATGACTTTTTGAGCTCAGATATGAGATCCAGATTGTTTTTAATGAGAAGAACTGCCTTCAACCACTTTTACTGAATACTGAATGGCTTTGGAAATTAACTTTTGCTGCATACTTCATCATGTTTCTTTATTAATTCAACCTAAAATGACAGGGCAAAACAGAAAGTCTATGTGAAACTGTGTTGGACATCCCCAAGACCATCCTCATGTTCAGTGATTCACTAGAAGTAGTTACAGAATTCAGAAAAACTGTTATACTCATGGTTATGGTTTATTACAGCAAAAGGATACAGATTAAAATCAAGAAAAAGGTGTTTAGGGAAGAGTACAGGAGAGGTTGTATGCAAGCTTCCAGTTGGCCTCTCCCACTGGAGTTGTACACGCAGCACTTAATTCTCTTAATAATGATGTCTGACAACATATATGAAGTATTGTCAGCCAGGGAAGCTCACTAGAGCCTTGGTATCCAGGGACTTTTGGAGGGAGTTGGTGCCATAGGTGTAGAGTGCCCACGTGGCTGACCCTCCAGAGGTCAAAACTGATACAGCATGGCCTAAGGCCCCCACTCTAAATTGGATTGTTAGTATACACAATCTTGCATTTGCCCAAGACCCCAGGTATACAAATTTATCAAGCAGATATTCCAAGGGCTTAGAGGTTGTCTCCCAGGAGCCAGTCAAGGGCCAGATTTCTTTGAAATATGCAGGGTTTGAAACACACCAAACTTACTGAGTTAACCCTTTACTGCACAGAAACTTATACCACAGCAAAGTCATTTCTGTGACAACTAACATTGTTTGAATCACAAGTAGTGTCAAGCCGATTTGCACATTTCCCCGGTGTCAAAAGTTAATGAAGTGAGATTTCTATTCCCATACAAATTTTTAGGGGTTATATTTTTCAAGTTCAAACTACAGTGCCGGCAGCATTTTTTGGATCCTGATGCAAAGGAAATTTCCATATTTTCAAATCCATTTAACTGTGCAACTCAGGAGCTTTCACCTAACCTTCAACTGGAAGTGATTAATCTACAATGTAATCACATGCTAAAGGGCAAATATCAAGAGAAAAAAGTTAATAGAATTCTAGTATATATGCCTATAAATGCCTTCCAAACAATGAATATGCTCATTGTGGGTTGATACGAGTATTTGGCAGTACTGTGTGAAAAGACGTTTTCAAAGATAATATAGTCATTACAGATAATTATTAACTGATAAACATTTATAGTCAATTTTTTTTTTTTTTTTGCTAATTGACTTTGCAATAAATGTAGTCGATTTGATGGCAGGGAACAATAACCAATTAAATAAAATGTGATCTTCTCTCCCAAATAAGAATTTCATTCTTCTCATTAGCAGGTCTATATTACAAAAAAAAAAGTACTCACTTGTCATTATTTTTGATTTATGAACATTTTTTTCTGTCTTGTTATAAGTACCTACATGTTATCCTTGATTTTACTTCTTGGTCCACAATGTCTAAAATATTTACTGTTTGACCCTTTTCAGGAAAAGTTTGATGACCCCTGGTCTGTTAAAAGACTAGGGTCTCAGTTTTACTTTGATTCCACCCACCTGTCCTTCAGGCAGAAGCTCCCCAGGAGAAGAACTCAACCTCAGGAGGCAAACACCGGCTCCGCCTCTCCCAGCCCAGGAGCATTCTTGGGGACCCTTTCCTCCTCTCCTGTGGTGACCCATCATTCAACCCACCAGCATCCACAGGCGGGACCTGTGGCCAGGCGGATTGACATGGCCCCCTGAGAGGCACAGAGCTCTGCCAAGGGAGGTGAGCCCTCACCTGGAGCAGCCCTAAAAGGTCACACAACCTGGCAGAACCAGGCCAGAATCCCAGATCCCAGTGTCCAGGATGGGGATGGGGAGAGATGGGAACCAGGACCCACCTTGAGCAGTTTGAATTTGTTCTTCAAAGCCTGAAACAGGGTTGGGGATGTGTGGGACTAGGCACAGCAGTATTCTGGCAGCCGCAACAGTGGAAGCCCAGTTGTCATACTTTGCTTTTAACCTGGGCTACCCAGAGGGTGGGATCCTGCTTTACCCCACGCTGGGAGGAGGCAGGGCTGCCTTCCACCTTGCTCCTCCCCTGCCTCTGCCCTAACCTGGCTTGTAAAGCCCTCAGTGTAGGTGGGAGGAGAACTCTTGTAACAGAGGAACAGTCTGAAAAAGGGCAAAATGTATTACAAGCTGTCTCTTTAAAACCTTCCCCACTCTTTCTGGGAATTAAAACCTGTATCCCTGCCTCAGGCCAGTGGTCGGGAGGGGCAGGGGAGTGTCTTTTGTTCTTTGTACTGTAGGAGATGGCTCAATGGAACTGTCCAGGCAGAAGACACAAGATTGTCTTGAGATTGTCTTTGCTGGAGATGGGATGGATCAGAATCATCAACTGCAGTTAAACAACAATACCCTGAAGCTGAAAACCCTCCCTTTAAAAGTTCTGTATTTCTGCTTACAGGTAGGAAAATGGTACTTTAAGATGGGAGTCTGCCTTTTCCTCTTTGGCCGGCAAATTAATAAACCTCCGTTTCCTTCTCCTGTAACCACTTGTCCTCATTCTTCTGATGCAGCCTCAGGGACAAGTGTCAAACTTTCGGTAACAGAATTTGGCATCCCTGGGTGGGTCCATCGGTGCCCTGGTGGAACCAGCACCCTGTGACTGCTGCAGTGGAAGTGGCGGGGAGCAGCCCCAGGTCAAGCTGTGGGTCTTTGCTGCTAGGAGCAACTTCTTTTGGAGATGAGAGAGTGCAGGACAGCCCCAGCAGCTGCCAGAGCCTGTTTTAGCTCCAGGGAACTCCCGTCTTTCCCCCCAAAGCAGACACAGCTCCCCACAACCTGAACTGAGTTGAGGAGAAGTAAATGGATTTGGGAAGTGTCCGGGTGCCAGGCCATTTGTCTGAGTAAGTTCCCCAGCATGCACCCTGAGACCTTGATTCCATCCATTTCAGGCCTTCCTGTTGGATTTGTTTCGAGGTGCTGTGGGGGTGGAAGTCACAAGGTTGAGTGGAACGAGGGAACCTGGTTTGGATTTGGAGCTCATTTGTGGTTCCCAGGGAACCTGGGGGGGATTAGGAGATGTTGGTTCTTGGTTGAGAGAATTTGGTTCTTGGTTGTCCCCTTTGAATTAGGAGATATTTGTTATCATTTGAGAGAATTTGGTTCTCGTTTTGAGTGGTTCGCATTTGTTTGGAAGGCCTTGGTATTTTAGATTGTTTGTGTTGGGAATTCCCTATATTGTCTGTGTTGGATTGTTTGTGAATTTTGTCCTAACATGGGAGGCTCCATTTCTGTTCCATCTGAAAGTCCCTGGGGAAAAAAGAAAATACTACTTGGCCAACAAATGTGCTGTAGTGTGAGGAGTGGCTGTTGAATGCAACCTTAAATTATGACACTATCTTGCAGCTGGAATTATTTTGCCAAAGTTCAGGCAAATGGGACGAGATCCCATATGTACAATCTTTTTTTTTTCTTTTAATTTATTTTTTTAATTTCAGAATATCATGGGGGTACAACACTTTGGCCATACACATTGCCCCTGTTCTGCCTGTGTCAGAGCCACAATCGTGGTCATCCCCCAAACTGTGCTCCCCACATCCATTCAGTGAGAGTTTTTCCCATCCCTTCCACCCCCCTCCCGCCCGCCCGCCTTCAGATGAATGTTATTGCCCTGTGTGATGTAAGTGTTCATCAGTTAGTACCAGTTTGATGGTGAGTACCAGTGGTGCTTGTTTTTCCAATCCTGTGACACTTCGCTTCGAAGAATGGGTTCTAGCTCCAACCAGGATAATACCAGATGTGTTAATTCACTGTTGTTCCTTATTGCTGAGTAATACTCCATGGTATACATATACCACATTTTATTGATCCACTCGTGTATTGATGGGCACCTTGGTTGTTTCCACCCATATGTACAATCTTTCATGCGATTGCATAAAGGCCTGGGATAAAGTTAATGGTACAAGAGAGACCTCTACTGGTGGTGGGTGGGATAGTCAGTCCCCCTGTGAATTAACCAGGTTGCATGGCATGAACCCTTCACCTGCTCCCACACCACCCGCTCCCCACCCACTGGGGACAGAGCCGTGGGCTAGGCCTCAGAGCCCGCACTGTTGCGGCCCGGATGCCCCACCCGCCGTGGGCCTTTGGTATGCTTCATTTTAATTAAACAGTCGGATTCCCCTGGTTCCTACCAGTTCTGGGTTGGCTGCTGGGCGCTGGCACAGCCCCGGGGGTGGACTTGGCTGGAGGGGGGACAGGCAAGCCCACTGATGATGTGGCAGGGAGGCGCCAGGCCCGCTGCAGCTGGGGCAATCCACGGGACAATGCCACCGGCTTGGCTTCACTGGAGCTCACACTGACGGGGTCCCTGCTGGAGGCCGGTGTGGATCCCAGCCCAGTGCAACTGGAGAGGGGACAGGAGGGCGTGACTGGCTTCAGTTCCATGCCCACCAGGTTATGACTTGGGAGAGGGAATGGTCTCTCCTTCTAAGACCCAGCAGGGAACTCAATTTGGCCAGAGGGCATCCATAGGCAGGGCAGGGCAATTTCCAGTACTAAGACAACAAAGGGAGGGGGCCCAGAGCCCCTGCCTCACTAGTAGCTCCAATCCAAATATTCCCCCCAGGAGCCCTGGGTAAAAGTGACAGTGGGGACTCAATTCTTTTTTTGTTTTTTAATTGACAGTGGAGCTACCTTTTCTGTCCTCCCAAATAATTTTTTCTTAGTAGAGGTGTCATGACCAGTGGCATACTTGTAAAGCCACTGAACAATGTTGGGAGAGAATGGCCTTCTTGCCTTTGGGCAGCAGCAGCTATTTGTGAGTTGTTATTAAAGACTGTGTCTATTCTCAATCCTGCCACCCTGTTACCAGCTGAATAGAATGAGCCTTTGCAGCATGACTGATTAGAGGTTCTGGAGGCTCTCTGTTATAGCAGGATGGACCTGTCAGATTGGCTGATGCCAGAGCCAGGTTGGGATCTTTTCACTGGTGAGAGCAGCTTTGTGGAGAGCAAAGGGCTGGACATGCAGCGGTCATGGTCATGGAATGCACTGCTGCTGGGACTTCAGCCCAGGAAGCTGACCTGATTGGTTTAACCAGAGCTCTTCAGTCATCCCGAGGAGGAAGGGTGGACATTTATACAAATTCTAAATGTGCTTTTGTGGTTGTGCATGCTTATGGTGCCATTTGGAGGGAAGGGGGCTCCTGACAGCAGGAGGTGGGGCCTTGGGGTCTTGATGCCCTGGCTGGATTTGGATCCCCTTTGAGTCTAGAAACGGGGGCTAGAACATTCGGGATGGCACAGCTAAATGGAAACAGAATTCTCATGGACTTGTTCTCCTGCCCGAGGCCTTGGCTTGGCCTGTAGTGGGGCACCTGCATGAATGCACACATTGGGAGCATGATGCCTTGATGGATTTGGTGGAACCTCATTTGAGAGGACCCCATTTTCAGCAGACTGTGTGTTCGAAATGGTCCACAGACAGGGGCAACCTGTTGCACAGGGAGCCCAACATATGGGGACCCACCCTCTTGATGACTGGCAATTTCACTCAGATGCCAAAATTCGTATTAGTAGATACCCTTCAGGCTGGGCAGAAGCTTATCCTACCTGAATAGAGACAGCATTTGAAGTTCTCAGAATCCTTCTGAAGGAACTCACTCCAAGATGGGCTCCTAACAGGTGCTGCTGGCCAGCGACAGAGCCTTTGCTCAGTTCCTGCACATTTACACCAGTGCAGAGCAGGAACAGACCTCAGAGGACGATGGGATGATGGGCATCAGCAGTCCAGGGAAAGAGACCAAGCAGATGGAGAGTGGTGTGCTGGTGACGGATGCTGTGGGCAGGCAGCTGCAGAGGCAGCTCAGCAGCTCTTCCTCCTACAGTGGTGATGTCAGCAGGCTCTGGACCAACAAGCTCATTGTCAACAGGACCCAGGAGCATACTCCATGGTCTCTCAGATCACCTACAGGGCATGACTAGTAGCTTCACCTCAGAGGTCCCGTGTTGCTTTCTTGCCCAGCCCTGTATCAGACATTATGTACAAAGAGACTGTAAGGACCCACATTCCCACTGGTGTCTTAGATACCGAGTGGGGTAAAATCTCTCTTATCAGCCATCCTCCTCCATTTCACCTTGTCAGTCCTCATGGTTGTAGTTGTTGCTTATGCCCTTTTTCACCTGGTAATCTGTCGCATTCTTTATTTTTGTAAATCTGTTGCCAAGCTTTGCAATGACACAAATAAGTATAAACCTTCCATCTAAAACGTCACCCCAATTCAGCAGAAAGTAGCTCCATGACTACCTCACCCATCCTCCCATAGCTATGGAAGGGTAAAATTGACAATGGGGAATATGTAATAGAGGGAACCACCTGAAAAAGGGCAAAATGTACTATAAGCTGTCTCTTTAAAACCTTCCCCACTCTTTTTGGGAATTAAAACCTGCATCCCTGCCTCAGGCCAGTGGTCAGGGAGGGGCAGGGGAGTGTCTTTGTTCTTTGTACCACAGGATATGGCTCAACAGAATTGTTCAGGCAGAAGTCTCAAGATTGTCCTCGCTGGAGATGGGATGGATCAGAACCATCAACTGTAGTCAAACAACACCCTGAAACTGAAAACCCTCCCTTTAAAAGCTGTGTATTTCTGCTCATAGATAGGAAGTGGTACTTTAAGACAGGAGTCTGTCTTTCCCTCATTTGCCGTCAAATTAATAAACCTCCCTTTCCTTCTCCTCTGACCACTTGTCCTTGTTCTTCTGATGCAGCCTCAGGGTCAAGTGCCGAACTTTCGGTAACACTTTGACGTGGTCCTATAGAGACTCAGTTGTGTGGACTCTGGTTGAGAGGTGTATTAACTATTTTTTTCTTTCTTTCTTTCTTTTTTGTGACAGAGTCTCGCTCTGTCACCCCAGCTGGAGTGCAGTGGCATCATCATAGCTCACTGCAACCTCAGACTCCTGGGCTCAAGCGATCCTCCTGCCTCAGCCTCCCGAGTAGCTGGAATACAGGCCCCCCGGAATTTTTTTTTTTGTACAGACAGGGTCTCGCTCTTTCTCAGGCTGGTCTCGAACTTCCGGCCTCAAGCGATCCTCCCACTTCGGCCTCCCAGAGTGCTAGGCTTACAGGCGTGAGCCACCACACCTGGCCTATTTTTTTCTTTTCTGTATTCCTGATGCTCTGGCATCTAGAGCCTCCCCGACTGGGAGGGACTCCCCCCACAGGATTAGCTAATTCCTAGATACAAAGGGATTCCATCCAAAGCTCTGTTAATGGGGGAAAAAAAAAACCCAAACTCTGTAAAATAATTTAAAGAGGTTCATTCTAAGCTGAATGTGTGTGACCAGCCCAGAGCACATGGCCTCAAGAGGTCCTGAGAAAATGTGCCTGCAGTAACTGGGTTACAGTTTGGTTTTACATATTCATGGAGACAGGAACTACATGAAAGTCAATATGTGGAGGGTGTACATTGGTTTGGCCTGAAAAGGTGGGACATCTCAAAGGGGCCCCTGCTTACAGGTTATAGGTGGGTTTAAAGATTCTTTGATTTGTAATTGGTAAAAGAAATGAAGCTTTGTCTAAAGGCCTGGAATGTTTTAACCTTATGATATTTGTTAATCAGAGACAAGCCACAGGACATTTACCGAAACTCAAGTGATCTGTTGAGTAAATTGATGGCCTGCAGGTGTGGGTTAAACTTTGTCTTGTATAGCCGTAGGCCTAATAATGAGCTATAAAGGATATCGCCAAGAAGAGAGGGGGGCATGACAAGACATGTCTGACCTCCCTTCTCATGGCTAGCAACTCAGCTTTAGGGTTTTCTGGGGTCCCCTTGGGATGATGGGTGTCAGGCAGGAGGATCAGTTGAGCCCAGAAGTTTGAGGTTGCAGTGAACTATGATTGTGCCACTGCACTCTAGCCTGGGCAAAGAGCAAGACCCCATCTTTAAAAAAAAAAAATCAGTTAATACACTTAAAAGTGCTTAGAACATTACCTGGAACAGATATCATCATCATCATCATCATTAAATGTTGCTGAATAAGCTAATGAGCATCTATTATCACCAGGCATTAGGAGGTAAAGGACTTCATCCCACCACGTGGGTAGGCCTACAGCTTTATATTGACATGTTTGAGTCTACACTGTGAGTTCGAGTCTGCTACTCTACTCAGGGCACTGTGAGCTTCAGAGTTTTTGAGGTGATTTTTTCCTGGGTCCCCATCTTGTCATTTTGGCCTCACTTTCCCACCTCCTTCAGTAATGTACCATTTTTCCTTTTAAAAAAAATCAGCAGTTGTGGTAAAACAGATATAATATGTTAAGCATTTCTAGTGTACAGTTCAGTGGTATCAAGTACAGCCATGTTGTTGTGCAATCCACCTCCAGAACTCTTCTCATCTTACCAAAGTGAAACTCTGTGCTCATTAATAAATATCTCCCCATTCCCTTCTCCCCCAGCCTCTAGCAACCACCATTTTACTTTCTGTCTCAATAAATTTGACTATTCCACTTAGCATAGTATCCTCAAGGTTTATCCATGGTACACCATGCATGTGTCAGAATTTCTTTCATTTTAAGGGCTGAATAATATTCCATTGTATATATATATACCACATTTTACACGTTCATCCAAGGGATACAGGTTGCTTCTACCTTTTGACTACTGTAATGCTGCTATGAATGTGGGTGTGCAAATATCTCTTCAACACCCTGCTTTCAGCTTTTTTAGATATGTACCCACTTTCCTTTCCAGCAGCATCCTGCCACCTTCTTGCACCCTCCAGGCTCACCCACAACCTCCTTGTTCGGGTCCCTAATACAGAGGGAAGGACACCGGATGAAGGGACTGTCCTGTGCAAGCAGATCTGGCACCTCCTGTCCTCTGGGTGATTCAGCCCAACTTACCTCCTCCTTCATGTCCCCGTAACTCTTCTTCCCTTACTCCCTTCGCTGGCTTACTGGCTGCTCCCGGGACATCCTAAGTCTCTTCCCCTAGATTGTTCTTGGCCTCTGCTGCTCAAGGAGATTTTAACTACTCTTCCCGGCTTGGGTCAAATCTATCCCTTCCAGGAAAGTCACAAAGTCTCTCTCTTCTCTTCCTAAACTTCAGTACGACTTCACCCTCTAAACTCCACAGGGCTTCTCTGCAGTTCTCATTCCATCTCTCCATGCCACCCTCCGCCCCTCCCCCCACCCGCCATCAGCGCTATGCCCTTGAGGTCCAGGTCGTAAAGTTCCTCCCATCCCCACCCTCTCAACACCCACCTCCGGCAGCTGCCTAGCAAATTGCGGAGGGCGAGCTCCTTCCCCTCTCTGAGGCTGCTACCCCATCCTCGAGAGGGGGCCGAGACAACCCCGCCTCGCTGGCTTTCCGCGCGGGTTCAGTGCGGCGGTGACTGGAAGGCGCTCCGGCGCCGCCTTCGTGGGGTGGGGGTGGCGCTGCGCTCGCGCCCTGTGGAAACTCCGCGGCGTGGGCCCGAAAGACTCTCCCGGGAAGGCGGCGGGGACCCGCGGGGCTGGCCGTGGCGGAGGTGGGGCCGGGCGCGGGCCGGGACTGGCCCTTCGCTGCTGCTCGAGCAGCTGCCGGCGCTGACGGCCGCGGTGGGGGGCTCTACCTCGAGGTCCGGGAGATGGAGAGGTGCTCTGTCCTGGAGACCCCGATGGCGCCTCCCCGCACCCAGACCTGAGAGGGGATGGGAGTTTGGCGCCGCGGGTCAGCTCCGGCCGGGGGGGGGGTGGGGGGGCGGGCACCGGTGGGCAGTGGGTGGACCGCCGGTGGCCAGAGCTTCCCGGCCCGCGCCTGCCAGGGTTGGCGGCGTCGAGGAGGCAAAAAAGTGAGGCTGGAGAGGGGAGGAGAGAGAAATGGAGGGCTGTGGGCAGGTTTCCTCACTCTTAGACAGCCGGATCAAAGGTCGGGGGTCTTTCTGTTCCCCCGCCCCCCTCGTGACTTGGGCAGGTCCTGGGTGGGCCCTTGATCCAGGGGTGGATGGAGATGCGACCCGGCTGCCTCTCCTTTGGGTACTTACAAGACAGAGCTATATGACCCCATTGTGGAAAAGTACCAGACCTCCCTGCAGTGGATCAACTTGTTCGTCTTTGTGAAGGACCCGGAGAAAAAGGTGAGGCGGCCTTGAACCCCTGCAGCCCCCAGGCCTCCGTGTCAGTGTCAGTGCTTTCGGCTGTTTCCCCACTGCTCAGGCGAGGGCCTGTCTCCTCACAGGCAGGAAGGCTGAAGGAGGGGCATGCTCTTCGCAAACGCACAGTGGTGATTGTGCCTGTGTATTGGCAGTGGTGGGATGTCTGAGACTTTCCAGCCCAAAGTGATGCCATTTCCCTCATCCCCTCCCCTCTGGCCCAGGCTATGGGGATCTGGACCTCGGATACTCCCAGAGCTCCTCTCCTGGAAGCAGGTGCATAGCCAACTTCTACATGTTCACTGGAGGTTGCTTCCTCTAGAAACTTCTGGCTCTTCTGTATGGTCCTCAGGGCAGCTTCACCTTTTCTTCCCTGTTTCCCAGAGAGCACCAGATGTGCATTCACATTGAATCCACCCTGTAAATTTTGTGATGTATAAACACAGATCATTTTTCCAATGAAATTTTGGTGCCAAACTAATAGGACTGTAAGTGTAAAATAAACACCAGATTTTGAAGACTTATTATGAAATAAAGAATGTAAAATATTGGCTGGGCACAGTGGCTCATGCCTGTAATCCCAGCACTTTGGGAGGCTGAGGTCGGAGGATCACTTGAGGCCAGGAGTTCAAAACTAGCCTGGGCAACATAGCGAGGCCCCTTCTCTACAAAAGATTTTAAAAACTAGCCAGGCATGGTGGTATGTGCCTGTAGTTCCAGCTACTCAGGAGGCTGAGGCAGGAGGATTGCTTGAGCACAGGAATTCAAGGCTGCAGCAGTGAGCTATGATCGTGCCACTGTACTCCAGCCTGGGTAACAGAGCGACACCCTGTCTCTCTCTAAAAAAAAATAAGATAACAAAAGTAAAATGTCACCTGTTGAAATGATAATATTTGAAATATATTTGATTAAATAAATATTATTAAAATTAATTTCACCTGTTTCTTTTTACTTTTTAGATGTGGCTACTGAAAAATTTTTAATTACTATAGTGATCTTACTATATTTCAATTGAGTAGTGCTGTTCTAGATCTCCAACCACCTTCTCCTCCTGAGGCCTGTCCTGTGAGCTTTGGGAGCTAGAAAGTTCACAACATGATAACAGTGATCCTTCAGGTAGCTGGGGCAGGGAACAGAGTAGAGTTTGGATCAGACTTGGACTGACTTCCAGGCTCTGAAACTCACTAGCAGCGTGCCTTTGGGCAAGTCACTTAACATCTCTGACCTCATAACTGTAGTTAGAGATTAACTGGGATGCTGAAGGCAAAGCCCCCGACACAGGACCTGGCGCATCGTAGAGACTCAATCAGCAGAAGCTAATTTTCACTACAGAGGGCACCACTACAGTACTCACTACCGTGCAAATATGACTAGAGTCGGACATGTAAATACAAACGGGGATCTGAGAGTTAAGAAATCAGTTTCCTAATTTGGGGCAGCTTCCAAACCCCAGTGGAGTGGACCCAGGAATGTCCTGCCCAAGAGAGCAGGAAACTGGGCAACAATTCATGGTTTGAGTTTCATGTGGACTCAGTGAACAAAAGATCAGGTCACAGGTAAGGCACTGGCTTTGGACAGGTGGGAAGCAGGCAAGGACATGTGTGAGCTCAGTCAGCTTTGGGCAGGGAGATGACATTTCTCTCTGATATGGTCCACTCAAAATAAGGGGGTGCAGAATGATGTCTTAAATTAGTGACTGAAGGGAATAAGACACAAGGATATCTGGGTAGGGAAAGATAGGATAACTGGTTATGGCTGAAGGTCAAGGAAGAGATTGGAGCCAGATCTGCAATGTAGTTAACCCAGAGACTGCATGCAAAACTATGGGAACAGGCAGGTGTGGTGGCTCACGCCTGTAATCTTAGCACTTTGGGAGGCTGAGGCAGGAGGATCACTTGAGTTCAGGAGTTTGAGTTTGCAGTGAGCTATGACGACGCCACTGCACTTTACCAAGGGTGACAGAGCAAGAGACTGTCTCAAAATAAATAAATAAATAAATATATATATAAATAAAACTATGGGAATAGAGCGAGCTGGGTGAGGGGCAGCCAGAATCCTGGGGAGGAATGATGATTATTAAGGAGAATGGGAATCAGAAGAGTGGTGCCGCGGCCCCTGGGGAAAGTTGGTACATGAGGATAGCAGGTGTGAGTCTGTGGTACAGTTGAGAGAGCTGATCAAGTGAGGGCTCAAGTTTCCAAGGCCCCCAGAACCTCACCATCATGCTAATCCTGAGCAGTTTCATGGAGGGGGAAGAACAGGAGCCAAGATTAAAAGGGAGGTGAAATGTATCTTCTACTCTCTGGAAGGTGTGGAGAGAGACAGGGCTGTCCCTAGAAGAGGATCGTATGATCCATCATTGTTGTCATTGCTAAAAATAGGGTCGATAGGTGATTTATATTCTTAAGAAGAAAAGGTAGCACAAACAGGATTTAAGAGAACATAAGGGAAGGGAAAATTGAAAAAGCCAGGTCCTCAAAAAGGCAGGAGGAGATGGAACCAGAACCCAGATGGAGGGATTTTATTTATTTACTTATTTTGAGACAGAGTCTCACTCTGTTGCCCCGGGTAGAGTGCAGTGGCATTATCATAGCTCACTGCAACCTCAAACTCCTGGGCTTAAGCAATCCTCCTGCCTCAGGCTCCCAAGTAGCTGGGACTACAGGCGCACACCTCCACGCCGAGCTAATTTTTTCTATTTTTGGTAGAGACGGGGTCTCGCTCTTGCTCAGGCTGGTCTCAAACTCCTGACCTCAAGTGATTCTCCTGCCTTGGCCTCCCAGAGTGCTAGGATTACACACCCAGCCCAAATGGAGGGATTTATCTAGGATGGAAGGGAGTCCTTGACACCAGGGACAGAAGGAACACAGGAAGAGAGAGGGCTTCTGTCTCCTGTCCACACTCCACACACACAGTTGTGACAAATCTGCTCTACTGAAGAAAACTGTCAAAAGGGAGGAGGGTGTCCCATCTGCATTCTTGCAGCCTTAGGAAAGAATGAGGATGGGAAAAATTAAGAGCCCAAAGCGGATCAGAGCATGCCACCTGAAAATATGCCACTTCAATATATTGATTATTTTGAGCTAAAAACAATTGAAAAACATCTGCTGTTTTTCCTACAGCAGATGTAGGAAGGGCTTTTGACACACTCCTTTCTTCCTAAAAGAAGGGCAAAAATTTCCCATGAGAAAGGTGCCCTCCTCATACCCAGAAGAGGAGAACATTATTACCACTGGAGATGGGGAGTCAATGCCAAGATGAATCTGTACAAACAAACCTTACTAAAACAACCCTTAGCAGCCAGCACAAATGGCATGCACCTGTAGGAGCTCTGTGGAAGGCTGAAACGGGAAGATTGCTTGAGCCCAGGAGTTTGAAGCTAGTCTAGACAACATAGCAAGATCCTATATCTTAAAGAAAAAAAAAGAACACTTATCTTCTGTTAGCTTCCCTTGTATATTTCCTAGTCACTTTCCCACAGTTTACCAACCCTAGCTCAATCCCTTTTTTCTTTGTCTTGTCACATCTCCACAATTTATCACTCTTTAATAAAGAGTGATACAATCTACCAGGGTAGCTATTTCTTTGGGTCTTCACTTCTTTTCTACGAAGGCCTCCATGTGCATGTAAAAATTAAAATGTTAACATCAAATAAAATTTGTATGCTTTTCTCCTGTTAATTGATCTTCTATCATTTTAATTCACAGGCCCTAGCCACAGAACCTAAGAGGGTAGAAGAAAAGTCTTTCCTCCTATACAAGCCTATTCCCTCATGAGGCTGCTGGGCCAAGAGCAGAATCCCCTCAAAACCTTCCCATCTTCATGTCATTCAAGCCTTATAATCACCCTGGTTGTCGAGCATCAATGCTCCATATCATATAAGAAGTGAGGGAGCATGCCCACTCTCAGCTTGGAGCTCCTTCCACTCCCTATTTGGTTTACAGTAGGGAGTCCTCCACTGGTCACACACCCTCCACCCCAAGGTGGAGGCTGGGGAAACCAGATTTGAAGAGCCACTATGTTCATAGAGACCTACATCAGGTTCTTGGGGCAAATTCCTCCCTTCAGGCTAGATGGTGGCTTTCCCAAATTCTCAAATTCTGAAACCTAGCATGTCATCGTCCATTTGGGCTGCTACCCGAATATCACAGACTAGGTGGTTTATAAATAACAGAAATATATTTCTCACAGTTCTGAAGGCTAGGAAGTCTAAGATCAAGGCACCAGCAAACTTGGCGTGTGGTGAGGGCCCACGTCCTGGTTCAAAGACAGCCATCTTTTTGCTGTAACCTCACATGGCAGACGGGTCAAGCGGTCTGTCTCAGGCCTCTTTTCTAAGGGACCAATCCCATTCATAAGGGCCCTGCCCTCATGACATAATCACCTCCCAAAGATATCACCTTGGGTCCAAGCCAGCTCTAGGTGTCAGGGGCTGCTTTTTCTCTTTCTCACAGTCTGGATTAATACTATTGCATGTAAATAATTGTTTGGTAATTAATAAGTGAATTTTTTTTGAGGCAGGTTCTTGCTTTGTCACACAAACTGGAGTGCAGTGGCACAATCATAGTTCATTACAGCCCCAACCTTCTGGGCTCAAGAGATCCTCCTGCCTCAGCCTCCCAAGTAGCTAGGACCACAGGCATGCTCCACCACACAAAGCTACTTTTTAAAAATTTTTTGTAGAGATAGTGTCTCACAATGTTGCCCAGGCTGGTCTTGAACTCCTGGCCTCAAGTGATCCTCCCACCTCATCCTCTCAAAGTGCTGGGATTATAGGCATGAGCCACCACACCTGACCTAATAAGTGAATTTTAATAAAACCAAAACATCTGTTGTATGATTCCTTGTATATGAGGTACTTAAAGTAGTCAAATTCATAGAGACAGAAAGTAGAATGGTGGTTGCCAGAGGCTGGGGGAGGTGAGAATGGGGAGTTATTTTTTAATGGGTACAGAGGTTCAGTTTGGGAAGATGAAAAAGTTCTGGAAATGGAAGATTGTGATGGTTGCATGACAATGTGAATGAACTTAATGCCAATGAACTGTACACTTGAAAGTGGTTAAGATGGTAAATCTTAAGCATATTTTACCACAATTAAAAAAATAACCATCTGCAAGAAGTACCATTGAGGCAACTACTAAATCACACCACTAATGTAATGTTTCATTTTATCAATTCATTTTTTACTTTTAAAAGAAACGATGAACAGCTGGGTGTGTTGGCTCACAGTCGTAATCCCAGCACTTTGGGAGGCTGAGGCAGAAGGATTGCTTGAGGCCAGGAGTTCAAGACCAGCCTGGGCAACATGGCGAGACCCCCCCCCCCATAATTAATTAATTAATTAATTAAAGCAATGAACAATTTAAAACCAAATAAATGTCAATTTTAAAAATATTCAGGCCAGGTGTGGTAGCTCACACTTGTTATTCCAGCACTTTGGGAGGCTGAGGCAGGAGGACTGCTTGAGGCCAGGAGTTTGAGACCAGCCTGAGCAACATAGCAAGACCTCATACCTACAAAAAAAGAAAGAAAGAAAGAGAGAAAGAGAGAAAAGAAAAAATTAGCCAGGCATGGTGGCACGCACCTGTAGTCCCGGCTACTCCAGAGCTGATAGAGGAGGACCACTCGAGCCCAGGAGTTAGAGGCTCCAGTGAGCTATGATGATGCCACCACACTTCAGCCAGGGCAACAGAGTGAGACCCTGTCTCAAAAAAAAAAGAAAAAGGCATTATTCAATAAAACAATTTCATATATCAATTTCATATAGCAAATATCAACTAAAATTTGCACTTACCAAACAAGAATATTACACTTCACAATCTGCACTCTGTTTTACATGCTAAACACAAATAAATGTGGTCACACAGAGAGAGACAGAAATGAAATAACTCAAGTTCTGTTTCTTTGTCTTTAAAATCATCATACTATCATTGTTTCAAATCTTCTGTTTAAACTCAAGGATATGTACTGTCAGGGGGTTGGAGACATAAACTGCCCTTGAATGTAACTCCAACAATTCCAAACAATTCCATGAAATGAATGCTTGTGTGCTTGTGTGTTTTTTTTGGGGGGTAGCTATATGACTGGGGGTTCTCAGAATTAACTTCCCTGTAGAATACAAAGTTTATTAAATGACAAGTAATAAAAATATGCTGGTATGTATATTATTAAAACTTAGTAACCACAGCAATTGTTTATAACTTGGACCAACAGAAGATTTTTTCCAGGGGGTATTATATTATCAGTGACATTGTTTAGAATTGCCAGCATTAGTGATAATAAAAAAATGCACACTGACTTTTAGTCAGTGTTGTTACTGTTTTATTTATTTATTTATTTATTTTGAGGCAGAGTCTCACTCTGTTGCCCTGGGTAGAGTGCAGTGGCATCATCATAGCTCACTGCAACCTCAAACTCTTGGGCTCAAGCGATCCTCCTGCCTCAGCCTCCCAAGTAGCTGGGACTACAGGCACTTACCTCTGCGCCTGGCTAATTTTTCTATTTTTGGTAGAGATGGGGTCTCACTCTTGCTCAGGCTGGTCTTGAACTCCTGACCTCAAACGATCTTCCCACCTTGGCCTCCCAGAGTGCTAGGATTACAGATGTGAGCCACCTAGCCAGGCCCATTACTGTTTTTAAATTCTCTGCAAACACACCCCTTACTGCCTGTACCCTGGGCAGAGACTTCACTGCCTGTCCTTTGTCAGATGCTGCAGTCCTTGCAGGGGAAGCAGCAAGTACAAAGGCCCTGAGGTGGGAGTCTGGAGAGCCAGAAAGGCAGGCGGCTGGGGCAGAGCAAGAAAGGGGTAGAAGAGGAGCTCAGAAGTAGGACAGCATCAGGTAAAGCCTTGCAGACCGCTCTGGAGGATTTCGGCTTTCATTCTAGGTGATATGCAGCTGATGACTGACATGCCCCTGGGTGTATCTGAGGAGCTGGGGAACCAGAGGACTCACCCATGGGAGACAATGGTATATAAGGGAAGCAGCACATGCCAGACAGGACAACAAGAACATGCTCCATGATCCAGGCTCTGTGAAGGGCCATCTTGTCTGTGGAAATCCTCAGCCCTGGAGGCTCCGGCTAGAAGTGCAGCACACACCACAAGGTGCCCTCCAAGCAGGGATTTTTAGAGGGAGGTTATCACTTTGTAAATAGCTGCAAAGATTTATCTACGGAGGGAAATGTAACCAGGTTAGTTTTCTCCCATCTCCCTAAGCTACGTCCCTCTTCTGGGATAGGAAATGAGGGTGGGTTTTGGAATGGGAGAAAGGAAGCCTTCTTCCAAACTCAAGGCTGCGATGTGGCCCAGCTCGGCATCAGAGAACCTGCGGAGGCTCCCACAGGGAGAACTGCCTGTGTCCTCCAGGAGACAGCCAGGGCAAGCCAGATCCTGCACCTTCCTATTTCTCTCACCCCTCCTGGAGCCACTGACGGTGGCAGAAGTGAAGGGGACAGAGTCCCAGCTTCCCCAAGACACTCCAGCTGCACCAGAAAAGGCTCCCCCAACCCTGCTGGACCTCTGGCCACACAGTGGGGCTCTGGCAGCAACAGCAGCCAGAGAAAAGCGGGGTGCTTTGGAGCTTTCCCAAGCTTTCTGGGGTTCTATCCTGCAAACATCTGCACCCAAGACTGGCCCCGGGCAACTGAGTTGCGGAACTACCACAGGAAGGTGAGGAAAAAGGATGTTCTTGGAATGGTAAGTAGGGTCCCCAGCCAATTAATATGAACATTAAAGGACAAGTAACGTGTTTTTTTTTTTGGTGAGGGGGAGAATCCAAGCTGTTCCTGTCTGCGTGTCATCCGTGTAGCAGGGCAGCCTGATGTGTGTAGGTCAAGGTCAACTTGTTGCCTAGAGCCAGAAAACAATACATCCCAGGGCAGCCAGTGGTTAGGTGAGAAGCCCGACCCTTGAGGTTCCTCAGCTCACTGTTGGTCACAGGCCTTCAGGGTTCGCGCGCTACAATGACATGCCTATTTCTGCTGGCCCTGCAGATGTCCTTTACTTCCTTTCAAGCTGAACAATGTATCTAAATTTTGTGTAGTATCTTGTGTTTGGAGTGGAGGGACCTCTCCTCTTCCTCTCTGTCTTGGCAACCCAGGGATGCTTGAGGCAGGACCCCTGGGGTAGCCAGCCTCCAAGAGAGGCCCTGATAACCCTCATTTTGTGGTGTTTATGCTCCTGTTTAGTAACCAATAGCACACCACAGAAATGAGGACACGTGACTTCCGAGACTAGGTCATAAAAGACATTGCGCCTCTGCCTTGCACTCATCTGGCTCACTCGCTCTGATGACGGCCAGTGGCCATACCACGAGGACAGCCTAGCAGCATGTGGAGTGGTCCACACAGCGGTGGTCCGAGGGCTCCTGCTGGAAGCCCTGTGAGCAGGCCCTAGTAGGAGTGGCTCCTCCAGCCCCATCAAGCCTTCAGATGTGATGTCTGCAGCCCCAAGTCACATCTTGATTGCACCTCATGAGACACCCTGAGCCACATCCATCCAGCCAAGCTGCTCCCAAATTCCTGACCCACAGAAACTATGTGAGGTAATACATGTTTATTTTTGTTTTAAGCCACTAAGTCTTGGTGTCATATGTTACTCAGACAGTCCCCCTCTCCAATTAACCATCCTTCAAGAAACCACCTCCTCACCTTCTTCTAGACACCCTGTCATGGGTAGTATGGGTGTGAGACCCAGGGCAGGATCCCCACTCCCCATGGTCTTGGTGTGGGCCCCTGGGTGCTGAGTTCATGTCCCTTGCAGACGATGACAGCTCTTTTCTCCTGGCCCCACTCTAAGCCAAGAGATACCAGTGGGACCAGGACGTGCACAGTAGGAGGTCACCAGCAGACCTCCCATCTGTACTCTGCCCTAATCCAAACGATTTCCTGCCATGACTGTACATTTCCAGATGTGCAAGTGAGACCCTTTCAAATTTCCAGTATTGAAGAAGAATTTTTCCTTCTGTTTTAGTGGGAAACTGGGAAAGGGTATAAGTCAAAAGCACAGACATGGAGTGCCATTTCAGAATGGAAAATTTCTTATACCCTGGGTTACAACATTATCATATCTATTAGCGAATTCACTCTAGGGCAGTGTGTGGTGTGGGGCTGCAAGGTACAAAACCTGGATGCAGGAGGCCTGCAGTGGGGTTGTTATTGTCCAATGAAGCAGTGATGACCTTATTATTATTTCTATGATAAATCATTTTGTTAGCTGACTTCTGACAGTGCAGGCTGCAGTAGCTATCAGAGGCACTGGGGAATCACACACCACATTTCAAGATGCCTTGGGCTTTAACTCTCTCTGGGCCAGGCCCTTGTTAGGGTGCTCTTGGTTAGGAACACTGTATGTGCCAGGCACTGTGCTAAGGTCTTCATTTACATCTCACAATCTCCTGAGACACTACTTTTTTTCCTAAACAAGATCTCACTCTGTTGCCCAGGCTAGAGAGCAGTGGTGTGATCATAGCTCACTGCAGCCTCAAACTCCTGGGCTCAGGGTATCCTCCTCCCTCAGTCTCCCGAGTAGCTGGGACTATAGGCACATACCACCACACTTGGCTAATTTTTAAATTTTTTGTAGAGATGGGGTCTTGCTATGTTGCCCAAGCTGTTTTCAAACTCCTGGCCTCAAGCGATCCTCCTGCCTCAGCCTCCCAAAGTGCTGATATTATAGACATGAGCCACCGTGCCTAGCTGAGATACCACTTTTATCTACATTCTCTAGATGGTGAGACTGAGACCCAGAGAAACTGAGGACTTTCCTCAGGTCACACAGCTAGTAAGTGGCAGAGCTTATTGAAACCTAAGTCTGTCTAACTCCTAAGCCTTTCCACTACAATGTACAACAGAATGAGTCACGGATGGCTTCAAAGAAGAAAGGACCCTTGGCCTGGTCCTTGAAGGATCAATACGTGTTTATCAGGCCCAGGAGGGGTAAGGGAGAGAATCCAGAGAGTTCAGCACATGAGAGGTGTAGGATATGGCCAAAATCCAGTGTTCAAGGTAGAGAGTGGTGGGAAAGAGGCCATTGATCAGGCAAAGCCAGCTGGAAATACCAGGCCTGGGACCTGGGAGCTTATCCTGCAGGCAGGAGGCCCCCTGAGTTGTTCTAAGCAGCAGCGACTTAATCAGACTTGGTGTTGGGGGCAGCATGGAGGCTGGATTGCAGGGAGGTTCTCAGCATTATTGTGTATCAGAATCACCTGGGGGGCTTGTACAAAAACACCTGGAACCAACCTCAAAGAGTCTGATTCAGTGGGACTAGAAAGAGGCCCAGGGATCTGCATTTTAATAAATTTTCCAAGTGATTATGACACAGGTGGTCACTTGAAGAAACACTAGTGAACCAGGGTGGAGAAGATTCAAGGTTGTTGCCAGAGACAAATGATGCGTCCTGAACTGGAATAGTGGCAATGAAAACAGAAACAGTAGGACCTTTATGTTTGTTTGTTTTTTTTCTAGTAATTCACACCTGCCCCACTTCCCCCCTTCCAAATAGCTAGTCCATTCTGTGCTCATTTTGCCTCTGGGTGGGATACGACCGGGTGCAGAAACCAGAAACTAGAGTCTTTCTGGTATGAAGTACTGGACTTGTTTCAAATAATACAGGAGTTTGGGAGAGAGTGTAGCGGTTCAGACGAATCCAGAAAGGCCATGCCGGCAGGATCACTTGAGCCCAGGAGTTGAAGTCCATCCTGGGCAACATGGCAAGACCCTATCTCTAAAACAAAAAAGGCCATGAGTTAATAACTGCTGAAGCTAGGCGATGGTTGCATGGGGATTCATCACAGAATTCTGTCTACATTTGTCTATTTTAAAAAATTGTATAATAAAAATATTTTAAAAAATTTTTTGGATTTGGTTTTAAAAAGGTACTTAGAGAAAAGGAGAGAAGTCTCAGACATAGCCAAAAAGTTCTGAAAAACTTCAACAGCAAAAGGAGGAGGGAGAGCTGGGGGAAGGGCAGCACACCTCTAACAGCCCCACTGGCCTGATACTTCTGCACCCTGGAGAGAGAACAACTCCTCTGACACATGCATTTGGGAAGAGCACAGCGCACACTCTGCTCAGGTCTACCATCCTTCCTCCTGCAATCCCTCTGCCCAAAAGGGGTCCACGTCCACTGCCCCATGGGTTGGAGGGAGGCTCTGGGAGGGAGGCCCACCCAGTTCTGCACTGCCTCGCCTGGGGCTCGGTTATCAGCCCACACTGAGCAACACAGCCCACCTGGAGCATTACTTTGTCAATATTAAGGGTAATATTCGGACTCCATCTGCCTCTCCTTTGCTTCGTTTCCAGTGTGTTTAGCACCCTAGTCAGGAAGACAGTGCCATCTATTGGGGGTCCTCCAGAAACCCTAAAACAAAGGTTGCAGGGGTCTGGAGAAAAACAAGGACGTGAAGAAGCAGAGGATGGACGGGAGTGAAGAGAGTGCAGAGGCCCAATGAAAGGGCAAAAAATCCAAGAGCATAGGGGACTCTGCCCCAGGAAGCACCAAAACCCAGAATGGAAATGGCTATAAGGAGTATCTAGGAGAGGACTTTAGATGGCCTCACCCAGATTCCTACAGGTTGGAGGGGGAAGCGAGCCACGGTACCTAGCAGACATGAATGAGAACAAGCCAGGTCTCAGTGGCAACCGGCGGGGACCAGCGACCTCTCCATGAACGCCTGTGGGGACAGATGACACTAGGAACTAGATTCCCCCCCAACACACATACACTCATATCTGACTGCTAGATAAGGCTCCAACCCTTAAACACAACCCCAGGGAACCCTAAATTAGCTGAGATTAAGTTTCTGCCACTCTAGCAGAATGGGAGTTCAAAATAGAAATTAAGTTGAGTTATAGAAAACTTTAATTCTATTTCTTGCACACATGGGTTTATGAACAGGGATTCATCCCAGCTGGAGTAAATATTTTGGAGGCAGAATCAACAAAACCTGGAGGTCAGACGGATGATGGGTTGGGGAGGAAGAGGAAGTCTCTCCTCCCTTTGGGAAATTTATTTTCCAAACACCCCTGCAAAGTCAGGCTCTTCAACACTGTCTGCAGTGTGTTCTTCCTTCCCATCATGGTCTTCCCCCAATGGTCCTTCAACATAGGTTCAATTGTTCTTGCCCGATTAATTAGTGATCAGGAGTAATTACCGTTTACTCTAATAAAGCAACCCACTTTACCAGCAATTTACTATTTACTTCCTAGAAAAAGAGTATCTGGTAAAAAATACACCATTAAAACACCATAGTAGTTACTGTAACAGGCTGTAGGGCTTCAAAGAGGTCAGGGCAAAGTCCAGCAACTTTGCCTCCCCAGAGGGCCTCACCTGAATGTCCCTGTTTCATTCTTTCTCTGTGCCCCAGCTCCCTCACCCTCAAGGAAGGTCCAAATCTCACCTGGGATTCAAGATCCTTCACACATGACCCCACCTCTCACCCTCTCCAACCTTATTTCTTCTCCTCTAAACCTCCTCTCCCTCTGTTGAAGTTGGAAGGGTCCACGTTAGGCTTTCCTGCCCAAAAGTGCAAGCCCATTCTCAAGGTTAGAGGGAGGCAGATTGAGGTGGAGGGGAGGAGAGTTGGTTGCCTCCCTCAAAAAGTGCTAAGAAATCCCTTTGTTAGGCTGAGGTCCAAGTCCAGGACCCAAGGGGCTCTGATCTGCTTTCCTCTGGTGGAACCAAGTCTTCATGGATGCCAGCCTGGGATGAGGGTGATGAGGGGACAGTGCTCAGTGATCACTGGGGCTGGGTGAAGCACATACCTGTGTGAGGCCCATTGGCACTGAGCATCATCTGTGTGGATGGGGAACTATGCAGAGATGGTAATCTAGTCTGCACTGCCATTATAATTTCCCCTTTCCTCCTCTCCACTCAAGCAATTAGTTCTGTGCCTGCTGCCCTGGGGTGGGAGTGGAGAGTAAATCACAGGGTAGAAAGTAGGAGAACTTGAACACCATCCTGGATTTTGGGTTCCAAAAGTCCAAGCCTTCACAGACATGAGGGTTTAGACCAGTGGCTAGCATTCCCCCTAAAAGCAGTTTAAAAAACTACATACCCTCTCACACAAGACCAACTACATAAACTGTAGCATCCAGTGCACAATGAAAATGTGGACCCCTTGTTCAAACATTAAGAATTTCAAGAAGGCAACAGCATGGCATTAAGCCAAGCACAGAGCCCTTCTGAGTGTGGGGCCCCGTGCAGCTGCATGGTTATACATCCATGAAGCCAACCCTGCTCTCACACATTAAGTTAATGTGCAAAAAAAGTAAGTTTAAACAGTTGCAGAAGATGCAATTTCATTACACTGTACATTGCAGACTTGCTTTAAATATAATTTTCTTCCAGTTCTCAGAGCCATATAAGTTAATTTAAGGCATGAGAAATGTTTGTCATGACTGCTCATCAACATTGAACAGATAAGCAAACTGTGGTACTTCCAGACAATGGAATACTACTCAGCAATAAAAAGGAAAGCTATCGATACACAATATGGATGAATAATTATGCAGCGGAAAAGAAGCCAGGCAAAACAGAGTATATACTGTATGAAAATGTAAGAAAGCAGATTAGTGATTGCCTGGGGAGAAGGGAAGGGGTGGGAGGAAATGATTACAGTCAGGGGAACCATGTGGCAGAATTCCCCTCAATGGTGTGTGAATGAAAATGACGTATAGTCATTTCTGGGTCCGGCTCATAAAAACGTCCAACGCAACCCTCACTCTATCTCCTTTTCCATCCTCTAGTTGGATGAAGAGGACCTTGTGAGCCTGGGTGAGGACAGAGCCACAGGTAGAAGGAGACTGGATCTCTGAGTGTTTGCAAAGTTCCTTCAACTGGCATTGGCCTGTGACATGAACAATGTCTAAAGGGTTCAACGCTTGCCATCTGTGGTTTGTTACAGCAGCTAACCACCCTGACTAATTCATAGTCCAGTGTAATCACCCTGCTAGAAGAGAGCTGGCTGGGCCCCTCAAAGGGAGGCTCCACACGAAGGCTCAGGGTAGTTCCCTGAGGCTTGCGAATTGGGCTCATTACTGAGAGTAGATAGGTCACCTTGGGGAGGGGACAGTCCATATTGTTGGGCCAATTTTCTCAGGAAGCCGTTGAGCAAGCCCTGAAATGGCTGGGGAAGAAGATAGTCTGGTAGCCACAGAAGGGGCCCTACTGCCCATCGGGCTTTTAAGAGATTCTTTTGATGAATGTTCATCTGGGACAAAATAACCTTCTGCTCTGAAGCCATTCTGGGCAGTCTATCCACATTTGTCTTCTTCTTGTTGCTAAGCCTGCAGTTTTCTTCCTTCCAAGTCTCCAACTGATGGCTTAAACCATTATCGAATGCCCAGGAATCAGTGTGCCTTTGTTTCAGATTCTCTGCTCTGACTTCTCTTTTCTACACCGTTAGGCCCTCTCTGAGGAAGACTGAACAGCCTAGCAATCCACTTCTGGCTGGAGCCAGCATACCACCGGGCTTTAGGTTTTTCTTCCTCAGTCAACTCATCATTAACAACTGTCCATGAGACCATTACTACAGGTTGAGGCAGAGGGCAATGTAAGCAACTTGCTCAGGCAACCTACTTGCGCTTTAGGACTTGCTTGGACCCAGCCCATTTGTGTCACTTCCTCTTGAGGATGGAGTGCTGCTAGCCACCCTTGATTTTATGGGTGGGTAGATCAGATAACACTAAGCTCAGGTTACATGGTCACCTGGTATACCACGATCAGGTATCCAATCTCACCAGACCCTTGGAGCAAGCCAGGAGCTATTTCTCAAAAGGCAAATAACTATTTGCTGAAGGAGGACATAACTTTGCTCCAAAATCAAATGCTTGAGTATTAAGGCCAAAGCTGGAACTACTTATTCTGCAGCCTGGTAAGAAAACCTTTTCTTGTCTCAGTGATGTCTTTATAAAAAAAAAAAAAAAAGAAAACCTTTTCTCCTTGTATGATCCTGCCCTAAAGTTAGCACCTTTCAAGTGACCCAGTAACTGGTCAAAATAGTGTACCTAAATATATCTCTGTTACCTCTCAAGTCTAAAGACCACCAAGTATTGCACCCCTTTCTTAGTAGGAAATGTGATGTACAGCAGCTTATCCTTCATTTTGCAGGGAATATCTCAACACACCCCAGACCCCTAGATAGTTCACTGACTAGAGAAGCCTCTGCATATTTGTGGGATTTATTACCCATCCTCTTATCCACATCATGCCTTAGTAAGTCATCTAGGGTAGCTGTTACTTCCTGTTCACAAGGTCCACCAGGATGATGTCACTGGTGCCATAGATTAGCCTGATATCCATTAGAATGATGATTTGGTCAAAAATCCCTGTAAACTAAGTATGTCCAGAGAATGACATACCCTTGAAGCATTACAGTGAAGGTTTACTGCTGCCCCTGCCATATGAATGCAAACTACTCCCAATGTTTAGTATAGAAGAGTAAGAACTGACTAGACTGCTGGTTGCCTTTTATAGGTCAACAACTGCGCCAATCTGCTCCAAGAAGGACCACATCTGGAAGAGTTCCTGGGGTCCTTACCAGGACCAGTCTATCATAATGCTCTGTCATTCTTTAAGGCCATCTCTCTTCTATTCTGGTGAAATTGAAAACGTAATAATGACGTGATAGGAATCACCCTGCATCTTTCAAATCCCTGTGATGAGATAAAGTACTATTTTTGATTTATGTTCTTGGTAGTTAAGGAGAGCTCCAGGACCTTCCATTTCGCTCTTCTTCTCAAAATAGCCCTTGCTGCATGGGTTAGGAAGCCAACGTCAAGATTCTGTCCCTGTTGTTGATATCAATATCAACTCTCCATATAACCACGGTATGGTTTCGGAGTACCAATGGCCCAAGCATAAGCCAGACTGCACTCAAAACATTTTTTTAAAACTTGTACCACGTGCATGTATTATACAGTATATCCACAAAAAGAAGGGAGGGAGGAAAATCTCATTTTTAACAATTAAATATATAATTATTAAGTTTTTGAAATCCTCTCCTGCACACACCACATTTTTGGAAACACCGGCCCCGTACGTGCCCTAGTCATCTCGTCTTTATCACACTGGTTGTGACTACGTATTTACATGTCCACCTTCTCTCCACCAGGCTCTGGAACAAGGGGCCAGGTCTTAGTCCCGCCGTCCCAAGCGCAGAACGCTGGACTCCTAGTGAACCATAAGTTGCAAATAAAGACCTAGACGATGTCTTCGTCACTCTGCTCAGGACGTTCACAAGCCCATGAATTCCGGCTGGACGACGTAGAGCAACATTTTGTACGCCTTTTGTTGCCTTTTCTCCGGTGCAAAATGGCAATGATCCGCACCTACCTCGCCGTGCTGTTAAGAGGAGTCAGGCGATGGCTGTGAAAGTACATAGCACTATAGAAATTAAAGCGCTCAGGGCGGTGCAGCGCGATTACCACAGCGTTACTCCGCAAGTCGCATCCTTAGCGCCCGGCGTGTGGGTGAAGGGCGTCTCCCCACTCGGCTTTTAGCTCACGGAACTCCGGGTGGTGACCTTCTTCAAAATGGCGCAGGCAGCCTCGGGGGCTAGTGCGGCGGCGCGGACTCCGCGTGCCCTCTGACCTGCTGGCAGCGGGCGGCGGGGGAGTCGGGCGCCGCCATATTGCCTGTTGTCCTGTGAGGGGAGCGGCGGTGGCGGCGGCGGCGGCGGCGGCGGCGGCTGCGGGGCGAGTGCAGTTAGGGAGCGGCGCGAGCTGCAGCATGACTCGGAGGCGGAGCAGGCCGAGCGGCGGTGCGGGCCGGCGTGAGCGGGCTCGGGCTGTGGGGACGCAGAAGCCTCAGGCGTCCGAGCCCCCGCCGCCGCCGTGCTTGGAGGCGCGAGCGGGTGCAGGGCCCCCGGAGGCGCCGGCTGAGCCCGACCGCGACAGCCCAAGGGAGGAGGACGAGCCCAACCTGGCGCCGGGACCGCAGGTAGGAGCGAGCGAGGCGACTTCGGCTGCTCGGTCGTTTTCACCTGCATCCTGGACTATCATGCCCCGGCTGCGGCTGGAGCTTTCTCCCCACGTCCGGGGCTGAGGCTCTCTCCCCCGGGGTGAGAGTGGAGACTGGATCCCTCTTTCCAAAGCCGAGCCTCGGCCAGTCCTCCTTCGAGCAGACTGAAGCTGCTTCCCTCTCCCCACCGCCTCTGGGCTGGAGCAGAGGCTAAGCGTTCTGGCCATACACCCACACTGGGACTGGGCTGTGGTCCTGAGGTCACAGCTCAGCTCCCTGCCCTCCACCTCCCTTTGGGCCCACCTGCTCCCTCACCCACCCCGGGCCATCTCAGGGCGCTAGGGCCTGGAAGGCTGCAGCCTCTTCCCTCTGTCCTGGGAGCGGCTCCACTCCTTCCCCTGTACTGCTTGCATCTACTGCCCCCTCAGCAGCTGTGCCCCCAGCATCTGTCTCCTGGGGCCTGCCTCCTCTCCCTACCCAGTAGAGCAGTTGGAGCGGACAGCCAGGCTGCCCGGTAGACTTTTTGGTGGGGCTCCTGTACTGAGGTGGAAGCCCCGCAAAACCTGCCCTTTCTCCCTTCCATACCCCTAGCCCACAAGGCAGCCCACCCCGACCCTCAGATCCTTGATTTGGAGAATCCTGCTGACAGTGAGCAGTAGGAGGATTCTCCAAAGCTTCCAGCTTGCCACCTGGAAGGTCACTTTCTTTTGCGCAAAGGAGATAATGGGAGGTACCCTGCCACTGTTCACTGAGAGGCGGGGGTGGCATGGGCTACAGTTGCTCTGGGAGGGTTGTGGCACCCGGGGCTGGGTGGCTCTCCCTAAGCTTGCTCTGACAAAAGAGTTTTGAGTTGGTCTTTTGGCTGAGCCTGCCGAGGAAGGCAGGCTCCTGCAGGAGTCTTGGAGGGTCGGATGCAGCGCCGGATGAGGATGAGGCGTGGCGGAAGATGCGTTTGGCTCTGCAGACACTGCATCGGGCAGCAGGGGACTCTGGGAGGCTGGTGCAGCCAGAAGGCATGGCTCTTGACAGCCTTCTAGTAGAATCTCTGGAATTGTGCATGTGAGTGGGGATGCCGTTTGGGGTATCATTCCCAGAAAGCCTTCCCTGACCTCCCCAGTTGTGTCAGGTGCCCCCTCTGTGCCTCCTTCTGGGAGCACTCCCCATTCTATGATGAAACGTTCTGTTGATGTGTCTCTTCCCCACACTGAGCTGTAAACTCCACAGGGGCACAGACTATGTCATCTATCTCTGATCCTCCATGCCTAGCCCAGGGCCTTGCTGATACAGAACAGAAATAACTAGGTAAATAAGAGAATGACTCAGTTCAGAAACTGTGCTTATTGTAACCCAGTTTTGATGCTGGTCTCCTTTGTATCTCAGATCACAATAAGAAGGTTTTTAACTAATGAAAATGTCACCTCTTATTGAGTGTCAGAAGGCCTACCTTCACCCCCAACCCCAACCTCCTACCCTGGGCTGACACTGGTTCCAAAGGAGACTCCCCAGGTTGGACTGCACCCTCGCTGGGTCTGGCTTCCAACCCTGAGGCTGCTTCTCCCTTAGCCTACTGTAGGTCCCCCGGGAGTGCTGTTATCCAAAAAGGGAAAGTGGAAGAAGGGAGAGCCAGGGAGCTGTTGTCTTTTCATCTTCCCATTCAGACCATACAATACTTCAGGGTCCCTGCCACATGGAGGTGCCAAAAAGCCTGGATGATGGCTTAACCATTCAGTTTTTATTGAGGACACAACTTTCCCAAGAGTTATAAGCTTCATTAACTCCTCCAATCTCTAGGTTCCTACCTTGTTCTTGTCTACTCCACTGCTTGATCTGCCAATTCATTCATTTATTCGTGCCAGGCACTTTTACATGCCTTCCTTTTAATCTTCCCACCTCCCCTGTATTTCTTCTAAGCATTAGCACAAATATAATGAGTTAACTATTGATGTAATTATTTGTCTATTTTTATATGTAAGCCCTGAGAGTGCAGGAGCCCTGTCAATCACCATTGTACCCCTGTGCCTGGTGATTAACAAATGTTAATGAACAAACTGAAAGATATAAGTATTACCCTGTTTTTCAGATGAAGAAACAGAAACTCAGAGCAACGAAACATTTGCCCAAATGATTATAGATGTCAGGCCAAAAAAAGAGGGGGAGGGGACACTTTTGTATACTTCGGGAGATTTTTAACAAAACTTTTATTTTTTACTACACCCACAAAGAGGTGAAACAAACTGACAAACTCTGTTCTGATTGTGCCCCACTTTTAGCTGGGGGTGGGGGTGGGGTCTGGATGCCAGAAGCAGACTTTTGTGTCCTGGTGAAAAGTACCTGATGAAAGAGTAGGGTTCAGTCATTCCTCTGCCTACTGGCAGGCTTTGGTGAGTCGCTCTGGCTCCCACCGCCGCTCTAAACCCTGTCTAATTTGAGCCAGTATTTTAAAAATCAAAAGATTTCACATAAATCTGGATCTATGCCTCTTCTCAAAACTCTAAAGATCTGGTCATACTGGGCCCACGCATTTCCACAAGGCAGTAATCTTTAGTCTCTGAGTAGCATCTGACCTCTTTAGATAACATGTGCTGCTTAGGCCTCTCTGATTCTCTCCAGGCTCCGTCACTCAATTGTATAACCTGTACACATTTAAATGCAGGAATTTAATTAGGATCCCAGAAGTCCTTACTTTCAGTTGTTGCAGGCCACTAAACTCCATTGATCTGTTCCCTAAGAACCCAAATCGTCTTTACTTCACAAGAAGACTAAAACGGTTACTGCCTTATTAGCAGAGAAAAAACAAACAGACAAAAACAACTTAAAAAGCAGTTGAAGGAGGCAGTGGGGAATAATGTTTACAGACTTGGGTTGAACTTCCAACTCAGCCTCTTTCTAGCTTTGTGACTCAGGACACATTTTTCCCCTCTCTGAGCCTCATCAACAACTTCACAAGAGAATGCGAAGCAACCTATGTAGCACCTAGTACATAGAGGCTCCTCACGTGAGAATAGGAGTCACTAGTGGCAGGAGCTGTTCCAGGTGGCCATCCAGCCTGAGTGTTCTCACCTGCTAGTTCTGCTTGCTATCTTTGTTCTCTCTTGGGCCACTCAGCTTGTAATCTGGGTGTACACTCGGTAACGCCCCAGGAGACTTGCTATAATAGAATGTAAACCAGCAGTTGATGGGGGTTGGTGGTGAGGTCATCCTACGCTTCCCTACCTCTTGTTTCCCTCCATCCCTGATCTCTCTACAGCATCCCCTGGGACTATGCCCAGTCTAGTTTAAAAGAACTCTAGAGACCTGGTTCTCCCACAGCTCCATCAAGGAATTGGAGCAGATGATCAGTCAGTATCTTTAATAAAACCATCTCATTATGTTTAATTCACTCAGCAAGCATCAAAACAACCTCTGTGCCAGGGTCTTTATTTGGGGTACACAGATGAGTGAGATAGTCCCTATCCTCAGGGACTTCTCCCTTTAGGGTCACTACCCACTCAGCATGCACTACTTCCATTGCTAGTGGGAGAAAATGACACTATGGGGATCCCTGCCACCCCTGGCGGTTCTTTGTAAGCCAGTAGAGACTTGCAAGGTAAAAATGCCAAAAGCCCTTTGAAGATGAAGACTTATCCACTCAGGGTTTTAAATTTTTAATTTCCTTAAAATGTCCCGGAGCTATGTCTGATATCAGATGGATGATCCTAAGACCTTTACTTACTGCACCTAGAATTTTTGAGAGCAAGGTCTGTGTTTTAATTCATTTTGGGGGTATGTATTGTGCATGGTCCTTATTGCTCAAGACATGGCGGTTACACTAAATTATAATATTAAATAAAAGAAATAATTAGGTTTCTACCATTTTTATTCTTAACCTACCCCCACTGCTGGGCCAGGCTGGCAGTCATTCACTGATTTAGGCCAGCCATTGCACACATGCTGTGATGCCCAGTCTTCCTCTCACCTGGCATTTATTCTGCAAACACTGACCAACCCCTGATCTGTGCCAGGACCTGGGGTAACTGTGTTTTTTGTTTTTTGTTTTGAGGAACCAGAGTGGAATCCCTGGGGTAACTGTGAATGCAGAAGTGAATCAGATGTGGTCCCTGCCCACAAGGAGCTCATAGTCTAGAGAATATATATGGTAATTGCAATAATGTTAGAAGAAGGTATAGCATCTGCTTCCTCTGAGTAAAGGTTCAAATCCTAGATCCTAGTAAGTGGCCTTTGGAAGTGTTTCAGCCTCTTGGGTTTGTTTTCTCGTGTATAAAATGACAGTGAATCCAGGCTTACAGGGTTAATGTTAGGGTCCAGCAAGTCCTGCATGCTTAGCACAAGTGGTAGCTATGAGTATTTTAGATACTCGGTGCTGACGTTGCCCAAAACATGGTAACCTAGGGGAGGATGGGTACGAGAAGACTTCTCAGAACTGAATCTTCAAGGTTAAGTAGAAGTTCTACTTCTATGAGATGGGAGAAAGGGGTCTAAACAAAGGAAGTAGCATATACAGAGACCCAGAGGTGAGAATTACCCAACTCATTTGGAGAGTGGGGAGAGATCAGGCTGGAGGAGTTAGCAAGATTCTTGAAAACTGCACAAAGAGGTATGAGTTTTATCCTGTAGGCAGTGAGGAATCAATGAAAGGTTTTGAGTAGGAAAGTGAACGTGATGTGCTTCAGTAAATTCTCTCTGATAGCATGTGAGGAAGTAATTCTCAGTGGGAGAGGCAGCTGTGGTTGCTTGATTCCTCCTCCCTCGCCCCAGCCTAGCTAATCATCAGATCCCCTGTTCTTTGCTGGACCCTATGCCAGACCTACAGAATCAGAGTCTCCAGGTCTAGATCCCAGGAATCTATTACTGAATTGCCCCAGGTGATTCTGACATCTGGCTGGGTCTGGGAACTGCTGAATTCAGAGTGCCATCGGGATCCTTGAGGAGAACTAAGAATGGGACTTCAAAGAATGGGACTTCCCAGGGAGGAGCTTTTCCATAAGCAGAAATAGAAACAACCTTAGTTTAAAAAAAAAAAACAAAACCTTCCCTCAGGTCTGCCGTATTAATGATAATAATAAGGCAACTGCTGATTTTCCTTTGTGTATCAAAATGCTTACCCATGCCTACTGTGTGCTACAGCCTCTGCTGAATGACTACAGTACAGTGACTCATGGGACACAGGCTATGTCCTTGAAAAGCTCACAGTATTGTGGAGAAGACAGATTTCAACCACTAGGACATATGTGATAAGCTCTATTCTAGAGATATGTAAAAAAGTGTTAGGGCCTCCCAGAGCCAAGCCCAGTTCATCTTCTGCCTATGGACTTACCAGAATGTAACACTCAGACTGAGCCAAAAAAGAAGAGGCAGAGGGAACAGCACGCATGAAGGCTTTCTGCTTTATATACTGGGGGAAAGGAATGTTTACTGGTCCTTCATGGTAGGATGTGCAGAAACAGAAAAGGACTGAGGAGAGTCATACTTATATCCCAGGAAGGGCCCTGTGTTTGTGCCCTCCAGTTTTGTGCCCGTGCTTCCACCCTCATCCTTCAAATTCTAGGCGGCTCCCAGCCGAATAGCTTTGAGGTTATGCAGCTTGTGGGTGAGCATGGTGTAGTCCTGTAGGCCGTCTCCCCTTTATTCCCTACCCCAGGGTCTTGGCTCCCTTTGTGATTTCCTCTCCATTCTGAAATCTATTCTGAAAAGTGATATAGGGAAACTAAAGCAGAAAGAAGGGGCCAGAGGGAGAGCAAACACTGAAGGTTCTTACTAGGAAATTATAGCCAGAAGACATGGACTTGGGGATTCAAAGAGGCCTTGAAAGTCACTTGTCCAGTCCTCTGTCCTATGCTTCAAGTAATAAATTTGGTTTGGGCAAGTCTCACTTAGTAAGTTTTCCTGTCATTTCTTCCAGGACAGAAGAGGAAAGAAACTAACGGGTATTGAGCACCTACTGTGTGCCAGGCCCAGGCCAGGTACTTTACATAATTTGTTTCCTTCTGTCCTCACTACTTTGTGACATACGGTTTTATTCCCATTTCATAAATGAGGAAATTGAGGTTCAAAGATACTGAGTAATAGTCCAAGATCATACTGAAAATGGCAGAACTGGGATTTGAACTCACAACTCTCCAGAGTTCATGTTCCCACCTCCCCCCCCCCCCCATGAGAAACCCATGCTGGGGTTAGTATTAAAGTATTAAAGTGGCAGTTTGGCCTGAGGATCCAGGTAAATCAGCAGCTTGGTCCTTCCTTGTGGCTGCTGGCATTCAGGAAGCAGGTTCAATGGATGAGCTAGCCTTGTAGGGGTGGGGGTCACTAGAGTCAGGTAGACTCACTGCCCTATCCTCGACTCAGCTTGTACAACCAGAGAGGATTCTCCACAAACTGGCCTTATGGTGTGAAACAGATGTTCTGCCTCCTGAAAGGGCCTGAGCCCACAGCCTGAGTGGGAGACTTGGGTAAAGGCTTCAGGGCACTAAGGTGGGGTTGTATCTGCTCTCTGAGAATTACTACAGCTTGCATTGTCAGCATTAGAATGGTTTGAGATTCTTGGCACTGATTGCCCTTTCATCAGTGGCTCAGAGTGATGCAGCCACACCTTCAGCATAGCATGTCAGGAAAAGGGCTGGTTTGACTGTGTGTTACTTATTTTTATTTTAAATTTGTTTTTTAGAGACAGGGTCTTACTCTGTCACCCAAGCTGGAGTGCAGTGGCATGATTATAGCTCACTGTACCCTTGAACTCCTGGACTCAAGCGATCCTTCTGCCTCAGCCTCCTGAGTAGCTAGGACTACAGGCGTGTACCACCATGCCCACCTCATTTTGAAATTTTTTATAGAAATGGGGTCTCACTATGTTGCCCAGGCTGTTCTCAAACTCCTGGCCTCAAGTGATCTTCCACTTTGGCCTCCCAGAGTGCTGGGATTGTAGGCATGAGCCACCATGGCTGACCAACTGTGTTTTAAATTCTATCCTTTGTGTCGAGTAGCTAAGACATGAGCCAGATGGACTTTAAGCATTCATTCACTTATTCAGTGAATGCCTGCTGTGTGCCAGGCCCAAGCCAAGCCTGGGTTCCTGGGCATACTTAAATGACTAAGATCCATAACTTGCCCCCAAAGAGCTCACATTCTACCAGGGGCTTGGGGGAAAAGAGAGAATACATCTGTGACACAGTGTGATAGGTGTTATACTAGAAGAATTAGTTCTGCTTAGCCTGGACCAGCAAAAGCTTCATTGACTTTTGACCAGGACCTTAGGGGCTGAGTAAGAATTTGCCAAGGAGTTGGTATTTCCCTGCACATAGCACAATGGTTGGTAGGAGGTAGGGACTCTGAGAATGTTTGTTGGGTGAGGGAATGAAAGAGTGAATGGAAGAGTGAGTGATGATAACTGGGCTGATAAGTTTTTCTAGGATGTGGATTAATCATTTTCTCTGCTTCTGAAAGGGAATTTTAGCTGCTATTGTTGTCCTTTGCCTGCCTTGGTGACAGAGAGGCTCTTGGAGTTGGGTGCGTTGAGAGTAGAGAGCTCTAATGGGCCATTTCAGAATAGAGTTTGGAAGCTGTTGCAGGGCAGCTGGTTAGATACAGCGTGTGTCTTGGGGAAATCCTGTACAAACACACACGACCTCTTGAGACTGAAAGGAATTCATGGAAGGAATGAGACCAGGTTGAGTGCTGGAAATTCGATCCAGCTTCAGAGCACTCCTTGACAGCTGCCTGGTCTGGTAACTGGGCTGTTCCCAAATTGTGGACAGAAGGGCCAAAGTGGAAAATTGAGTCATGCCCCCAAAGAGCTACCCTGATATGCCATAAACTGTATAATCATCGTTAATAATCACTATTGCCCATCGAACACCCACTGGGCCAGGCACCACTAGAGGCTTTGTGTCAGCAGCTTTCAAAGTGTTTGGTCTTGGGACCCTTTTACATTCCTAAAAATTATTGAGGACCCCAGAGAGCTTTTGTTTATGTTGGTTGTATCTATTGATACTTACCAAATTAAATATTAAAGCTGAGAAAGTTTAAAAATATTTAGTCACTAATTCATTTAAGAATAACAATATTAAAGCTATCATATTAACATAAATAGCAATTTTTTAATGAAAACTCTATTTTCCAGAACAAGACAAAATTAGAAGAATGGTCTTGTTTTCATTTTTGCAAATTTCTTGTCATCTGGCTTTATAGAATAAAACTGGATTCTCATACATGCTTCTGTATTCAATCTGTTGCAACATGTTGTTTTGGTTGAAGTATATGAAAAAAATCCAGCTTCGCACAGATGAAAGACAGAGAAAGGAGGAGGGTTTTAGTGGCCTTTCCAGATGACTGTAGGTATTCTTCTTTGCAATATGATATTTGAGGCCATATAAATGACGTCTTTATACTCATTTACATTCAAATTCATTGGTCCGTCCAGCACTTTGAATGGATCTTCTACCAGTGTGTTGGTTCTGTAACATGATGTTTTGATCATTTAAAAAATAGGTTCACTTAGTTTTGTAGATCTTCCAAATGTTTTCCCATTTCTTTACAATACCAAAAGATAACATTTGTTAATGTCACCACCAATTTCATCAGAAAAGTTTTTAAGTACTGGGAAGCTGTCAAGTTCATAGTGGTGGATACAAGTTTTCTAAAGTTCTAATTTTTACTTGAAAGCTTGAATTTTATCATTGGCCACAAATACTATCAGTTGTTTTCCTTGAAGTGGCAGGCTCATTTTGTTCATTTGCTCATTTTTTGAGAAAATGTCTGCCAGTACCTAAGTCTGGGTAACAAATCAGTCATTCTTTCAAGTAAAAATGGTGTTCCATGAAAAAAGTGACCACCTCTTCCTTTGATTTTATCTCTTTTTATCCAGGAATAACTAGAATGCCCTAACTTAATGCTTCTAAGATCAGGTAAGGGAGTAGAGATACTCGTTTTAATGGCTCCAGATGCTGGCCCCTGGGCCTTGGAGTGGCCGTGGTCTAGAGTTCACCTGGCCCTCTGTGAGGATGTGTACACTATAACATGAATCTCACGTGAATAGTCCCACCCTCTCCAGAGATCTTGGTTTTGCTCAGAGAGTGAAGCAAAATTATCTCAGAGCTTTTTTGAGCAGATCCAAAATCTGCTCAGAAAACCCTCAGAACTTTTCTTCCTCTTCCCCCATCTTTTGGCTAAGGCTAGAATTGTATCCTCAGAGGCGCTCTGAAATTTAACACATTGAGTGCCACACTAGGAAAAAAATTTTTTTCCTTGGGGCCACAGTGTTTTATTATGAAAATAGAATAAAAACTTCGGAAACAAAATGATCCTTTCTAATTTAATGAAAAATGTGTTACTTTCTATTGTTTTCTGCACGTGAGTTATGTGCAACTTGAAAAATAATTCACTTGGCTCCCAAGGTGAAGAGACGCGTGAGTTACATGAGCTTCACGAGGTCCCGGGCTCGAAACTAGCATGAGTTAAATACAACTCACATGGCAGTTAATGTGTTAAACTGAGGTGAGCGGGAACAATTAGTTGTTGTCCAGGGCTGCTGGGTTTAGGAATCAGTTCCATCAACCTTTGTGATGAATAAAAAATGGTTGGATGTTTCATTCCTTCAATGAACATTTATCGATCATGTTCTTAGTGTGGGAATACTGTGCCAGGTGCTAAAACAGCTTGAGAACAGTTAGTTGAAAGTCTGGGTTAACTGACTCTTCAGGGCATAAGGGGGTCACGATTGTCAGAATTTGGAAAATGGCAGGAGATGGCAGTCAAAGGGAACTCTGAACCACAAGCCTTTCTCTGTCAAAGGAAAAATTTGAAGGAACAATGGTATTACTGACTAAATATAACATCTCCAGGGCTTGGGATTTTCACCAACCTCCAGCGGTTAAAGCAGAGATGAAAATGTGAGAGAGAAAAGTTCACAGCTCTGCAAGGCATCGTACCCAGGGGCAGGGATCAGGGCCTAGGGTTGAGACATCAGCCTGGGAGTAGTGCCCTCAACTGCCAGTGCCTGAAAGAAGGACTCAAGTGTACTAAACTCAGGACAATGGATAGGCTAGTCTCCAGTGTAGACTTACTAAGAACAGAACAGCCAAGGGGTCTAGATAATAGCTTGAGTGCCTACTGCCTGGATCCCTTGAGCTAAGTGCTTTGTATCTCTAATGTCACTTAATCCTATGGGCAACTTTATGCAATGTAGCTTTCAGGCCTTATTTAGCTTTTCAGGCCCTGTGTTTCTTCCTTTAATTGGGAAGACAGCCTGTCCTGTAAAGTCACTTCTGTTGATGGCGAATCTCATTTATTTTGTGTACCAGTTTGGCTCTAGGGAGAATCACATTATTCCCATTAATGGGGGACATCTCACTGTAGTCCCTGAAGAAGCATCTTCCACACTTTAGATTGGAACCATTCTGGTGGAGGTCCCGGGTGAAGATATGGGCCTTTCTCTGTAGGAAGCAATAATTTCAAGCAGTGTCTCCCTAAGCTGCCTGCCAGCTCCGTTGCAATGGGGACACCTAACAAATCTGATTTAGCTGCTACATGCCCAGCTGAGCCTATGCCCTGCACCAGGCCCTGTGCTACCCTGTGAGGGATCCAGACAGGAATCAGACCTGATGCCTGCCTTCTAGGAGCACAGCCTATTAGAAGAGACACAAGTTACAGGTAAATAAATAGAAGGCACAAATACTGTAACCAAGGTATAGTGTACTAGAGGGATATGGGGGGGGAGAGGTGACTTGCAAGAGGGACTCTCTAAGAGAAAGCCTGGAGGAGGATGGATTTAAGTGGGCCTTTGAGCCCTGTGCTTACTTATTAGTAAACATGAGAAGGAAGGGGGTTTTGAGCAGAGGATCCCCTTTAGCAAAAGCATGAGGTAGGAAAGTGCAGAGAGTATGGGGTACTTAAGGAATGACTTCATGGAGTTGAGGGCAGAGATTAAGATTTCTAACAAGTCAGCTTAGATTCATCACATGTGAAAGACTCTTGCATTCTTGTAAAATATAGCAACTATTTATTGTTTTGAATTGCTCCCATCATGTTAATAATTAATACCATGTATTGAGTAGTGTATATGTGCCTGGCACTGGACTAGGTGCTTTATTTCATTTAATTCTCACAGCCAACCCTACAAGTTAGGACTTAATCCCATTTTACAGATGCACAAACAGAGAGGGTAAGTAGAACTTGCCCAGCATAATATAGCTGGTAAGTGATGGAGGCCCAGGTTAATGGCAAAGCCAGTGTTTTTCCCACTGTGCCCCAGTGCCTTCCCACAAGTACTTTGGCACTAAGTTGAGTCACATTGGTCACATGGTTAACTTAAAAGAATTGTGTATTTGCTTTTAAAAGAAAACAAAAAACACTTATACATTGCCTTATATATTTAAATTCTTGGTCATACCTACAAAACCGTATACAGTCAACCCTCTGCATCCATGAATTTAACCAATTGTGGCTAGAAAATACTCAGGGAAAAAAATGGATGGCTGCATCTATACTGAACATGTACAGACCTTTTTCCTTATTATTATTCCCTAAACAATACAGTAAGACAACTATTTACATGGCATTTACATTATATTAGATATTATAAGTAATCTAGAGATTAAGAGATGACATACATAGGTTATGTGCAAATATTACACCATTTGTATCACAGACTTGAACATTTGCATATTTTGTTATCCGTGGGGGTTCCTGGAACCAATCTCCCACAGGTACCAAGGGATGACTGTATGTTGTATTTTACAGGCCATATAAAGAATTTCAGGAGTAATTTTACTTATACAAGATTTTCAGCTTATGTAATGACTTAGAAACCTAGCACTCAAATGAAATTAAACTATTGTAGTAAAATTACATGTCCTGGTGTTTGCCTTAAAAATATGTTCACCATTGTGACAGGGAAAGGGACTTGGATGTTGTCCTCTCCTCCTCTACCGAGAGTTTCTACGGCATCTTGTAGCTGTGGAGAGTCTTCTGGGTACAGTTGTCAGAAAGGCCTCCTTTGCCTTAATTTCTCTGAACAACATCCTTCTCTATCAACTTCCCACCCCTTTCCATGAGAAGTTACTCACCATCAGTGGTTCCTTTTGCAGTTGCCTTTAAGCAACTGCCTTTACTTCACTGAAATGTTCCCTTGGCAGAGATGAATTTAGGTGTGTCTTTTGTGAGTTGCACATGTAAAGTTTCTATCTCTCTGGTACTCTTTTCTGAGTTCCTTGTACTTCCCCAAATGTTTCATTATGCTCCTGGTATTACTGTTGTGTTTCTTTCTTTTTCAAGAAACCAGGGACCCAGGTCAGTGTAATTGTACATTACAGATTTAAGGATACCCTGATGCGAACTCTTTGTGAGAAGGTGATTTCATGCAAGAAAGATGATGACATTGTTTTATTGGTAGGATGAGGTCAATACCCTTATTATTCCTTTAGTCTTCTGCAAACACATGTTACCTAGCAGTGGGTAAGTTTGGACGGTATATCAGTTAACTATTGTTGCATAACAAACCACCCTAAAACCTAGTGGCTTGAAACAGCACCATTTACTATTTCTCATGAGCCATTGCTTGACGGGGTGTTTCTGCTGCTCCGAGCAGGCTTGGCTGATCTCAGCGGGGCTCGCTCAGTACCTCTGATCAGCTGGCCAACCAACTGGGAAGACCATGCGTTCTCCACACGTCTCTCACGTCTTTCCAGCAGCTAGCCTGGTTGTGCTCTTGTGGCACGGCAGAGGTGCAAGAGTGAGCAAGCCCAGCCATGCAAGGAAGCAAGTGGAAATGTGTACACACTTTAAGTTTATGGCTGGCAGCCTGTTTCCTAACATCCCATTGGCCAAGCCCAGTGTCAGAGTGGGAGGGAATACAAAGTTGCAGGATATAGGAAAGCTATTAAATGGGGACAATAAATGCAATCAATCTTCCAGTCAGAACTCTTCAGTGTGAAAGAAAACCTATTGACTTATATTTCTGGGTCAAGTTTGTCCTAGAAGGAAAAAAAAGTCCAAGTAATGACTGTGTATTGGGCCCATGCTATGGGCGTGCACAGGGACAGGCACTGTATCTGCTCATGCAGTGATCCTCACAACAACTCTGCAAGATAGGCAGGAATTGGAACTCAGAGAAGTTAAATAACTTGCTCAAGGTCACCCAGCTAATACGTGGTCAGGCAGGGATTAGAATGCATATCTGTCTGACCCCGAAGCCTAGGTTCTTTCCGCCATACTCACTGCCTCTCAAGAGCACCATCCAGAGCCTTACCTTCCCTCTGACACAATTTTCAATAGAGTTGATGCTTTTTGACTGTCTATACAAACTCCTCCTCCAAAATGTTGCTGTGATCCTAAAAGAATTGTGCAGCTGTGCAGAAAACCCATGTGTTCTCCTAAACTCTCCTTTGGCTGAAAGCATTCTTTCCTTCCAGATGGGGATTGGTCTGTAGGCTGCACAAGCAGCCCAAGAATTGTGGCCCCTCCCAGACATGCCAGAGAGGGAAAGGCCATCTTCTCTTTAACCTTTAAGATTTGGGAACACCAGGGCATTAGGACATTTGAGCATGAGCTTTGGAGTTAGACTCACTGGGGTTCAACCACTCACTAGCTCTATAACCTTGGGCAACTCATTTAACTTCTTGAAATCTGTTTCTTCATCTAAAAATAAATGGGAATAAAAGCACCTCATTTGCAGAGCTGTTACAAGGACTAAAATTATAAAGTGCCTAACCCGGTGCCTGGCACGTAATAAGTGGCATTACTAATACTGTTACCGTTATTTCTAAGGAGAGCCTTTCCCCTCCTGGGAAACCCTGTTTCTGTCTATTGGGCAGGTCCCCCTCGCCTCCAGCCACTCTGTGCAGACTTGCTGCCTGCTATGTCACCGGGAACGCAAAGGCTGGGAAGAAGGCCCTTCTCAAAATGGACTGGTGTTGCAGGGTGAGAAGCTGCCACCTGACTTCATGCCAAAGCTCGTCAAGAATCTGCTAGGCGAGATGCCTCTATGGGTCTGCCAGAGTTGCCGAAAGAGCATGGAGGAAGATGAAAGGCAGACAGGTCGAGAACATGCAGTGGCGGTAGGTAACCGCTGAAAGGGGTCCCTGAATGCAGGAGGGCTGCCTCCCCAAAGAAGTCAGGCTGCTCCTTCCCTGTCCTCAGTGGCTTTCCTCGGGCAGCCCCTACGCCCAGGCACTGAGGCTGCTGGCCTGCACTGACACAGCATCAGCGGCTTGGGTTCAGATTTGGGGGAAGAAGGGATAAGTTTCTGGCAGCCCACTGGCCCCTCCGGATAGTTTGTGCACAGGATGAGGGCCTGCTCATAGGTACTGGTAGATTGTGATCCTGCCCCCTCATGTGTGCCTGCTGCCTTTAGCTCTGTGGCAGCCTTCATCTTCCCCTCCAGACCCTCTGTGTTACCCAGGATCAGTTTAGCTTCCAGACTCCTGACTGAAAGGCCCTTCGTCTCACTGGCAGCTCTTGCTACTCCCCGCGGTTCACAGGCAGTCTGCTCCTGCCACAGTCTCCGCACACTTCATGTAACTGGGAGCATCACAGCCCCCGCCTGGCCCTTATTTGTCCCTGCACCTGGGCTGTGCTGATTGTGTTGGCCGTGGCACAGGGGCCTGGAGGAGGAGGGGCTCCTTTGGGGTAAGCGGAGGCATCAGAGGGCCAGTTCTGATATTTGCTGTTTGACCACGAGCCTTTTTCTTCCACCTTCTCCAGATCTCCTTGGCACATACATCCTGCAAATCGCAGTCTTGTGGAGGTGACTCTCATTCGTCTTCGTCTTCGTCTTCGTCTTCATCGTCCTCATCCTCCTCCTCCTCCTGCCATGGGAACTCGGGGGACTGGGATCCCAGCTCGTTCCTATCGGCACATAAGCTCTCGGGCCTGTGGAACTCGCCACACTCCAATGGGGCCACGCCGGGCAGCTCACTTGGGAGTCCTCCTACCATCCCCGGTGAGTTTCCAAGCTCGGGAGAGAGCCAGGCCACATAAATGTAGACAGCTGTGTTTTCCTATCCACTTTATTCAAACAAATCACAAGATCGGTTTCTAAAATAAGTAAAAGTGGAGCTGTTCTCATGGAAGCAGGGCAGCCTAGACTGTATGGAACTCCTTTCCTCAGGACTCTGAACAATACTGCTGATAGAGAAACATTTACCCCTCAAAGCTGTTATTGGCTTTCACAGTTGTTCACATTGGATCTGAGAAGGGACCTGGTGAGGACTGTATAAGTAGGCAGTGGCATCTGGGAGGGCCCTCAGGGAAGTAGGACTTAGATCACCTGATACCTGACCCCTGCAGCACCACAGGACCTAAGTGACCTAGTCTTCCTAGGCCTTGATTTCCCTACCTGAGGGATACGTATAAAAGCACTGCACTTATGCCAAGAGATTGGCACTGCTAGCTGTAATGATTACTAGCCAATTTAGCAGCTGTGTAAGTCTTCTTTAGACTCAGATAATTCTCAGAGACCCAGAGAAAAAACTTGTGGGCTGTTGGTTTATTATATAAATATGGTTTACTGTCATACTTTTAAATGAAGGGGCTGAGTTCTTCAAAGTGCTGCCCCCAAAATTATGAGAGTTGGGCAGTACATAACTCCATTTATTTTGGTTCATCAGCTAGAGAGAGTTGTCAAAGCCTTTTCCCACTTCTCTGAAATCTGGGGCCCCCCAGGAGTCTGGCATTCCTGGCTGCTTTGGTCTCCATGGCCCAGAAGCAGGGCATTAGCCTTCTGCTCTTTGGCTTCTGCAGACCTGCCCTGGCCCTGAGGAATACCTCTGAACAGGCGAGTCCTAGAGAGACCCTGAGAGACAGAACACATCCCCTGTTCTTGCCACAGCAGAGGCTTGGGGCCTTCCGGGGGCCAACATTCGGGGTGCCTTCTCTCTTGGGCCTGGTCTCTCCTCGGCGGCTGTCCAACCAAGCTGCTGCCCACAAAATCCTCTCCACCTCCTGGGTCCCCTGTGCTGAGGCTGTGCCCTCTGGTCATAGCAAGTAGGATGTGGTGGCAATGAGCCTCTGGGCTTTCCTTCGCAGGTCTGGGCTCCCATTCTGACCCCTTTCTCCTCCCTCTACCCACAGGTGAGGCTTTCCCCATCTCAGAGCACCACCAGCACTCAGACCTCACTGCTCCCCCTAACAGCCCCACCGGCAACCACCCCCAGCCAGCATCTCTGCTCCCGTCTCACCCCGGCTCCTTCAGCTCCCCACCCCACCCACACCTGCTGCCTGCCACCCCGGCAGCACCTCTCCCTGCCCAGGCTTCAGAGTGTCCTGTTGCTGCCGCTGCCCCCCACACCTCAGGGCCATGTCAGAGCCCCCACCTGTCCTCCACCAGCATGCCGCTCCTGAAGATGCCTCCGCCATTCTCAGGGTGCAGCCACCCCTGCAGTGGGCACTGTGGTGGGCACTGCGGTGGGCCTCTCCTCCCACCCCCGAGCTCTCAGCCACTCCCTAGCACTCACAGGTAAGTGCCAGCATGAAGGGCAAACTCCCTGCTCACTTGAACTTAGAGTTTTAGAAAACTTTGATGAGGATAACCTTGGGGTGGAAATTAAAGAGTAGACTATGGTTTTATGGGGCTAGAGTGCAGTGGCATCATCACAGCTCACTGCAACCGCAAACTCCTGGGCTCAAGCGATCCTCCTGCCTCAGCCTCCCGAGTAGCTGGTACTACAGGCGTGCACCACCACACACAGCTAATTTTTCCTATTTTTTAGTAGAGATGGGGTCTTGCTTTTGCTTAGGCTGGTCTTGAACTGCTGGCCTCAAGTGATCCTCGCACCTCGGCCTCCCAAAATGCTAGGATTGTAGGCATGAGCCACCACACCCGACCTAGACTATGATTTTTTTAATTGTTTTTCAAATTATAAAAGAAGTATATGTTTATTGTTTTTTTTAAAACTTGGAACGATTCAGAATGTGTAAAGAAAAAATGTCCTCACAACCTAAAGATAAACTTCTACCACTGTGATATATTTTCTTCATGATATTTCTGTATATAAATAATGTAATTAGTTCCCTATTTGGTATATTTTTTGTGTAGTAGTTATTTTTTTATTTATCATTTCCCCAGTAAAAATTCTTCAAAAAACTTTTTAATAGGCAAATGATGTCTTACTGTATAGCCCTCATGTAATTTATTTTATCTTTCCCCTATTCCTGGACATATAGGCATTTCCAGTTTTTTAACCATGATAAATGAGGATGTTATAAGCATCCTTGCACCCAAATCTGTTTTTGAATGAGAAATTATGTCCTGTAGGGAGATTCCTAGAAGTAACTCTAAGTGCTGAGAAAGGGTATATTAATATATGTTTGAAAAGAATTCTTTGGAGAAGATCAGTGTATGTTCTTATATTACAAATCAGATCTGTGTTTATTATGCATTTATATTTTCCCATTCTAAAATCCCACTGCCCTAATACAACCACCCTTAGCAGTTTTTTTCCCTCACGTGTCTTTCACACGTGGTGTTGATGGTGTCTGTACAGTTTTACACCCTCTGGTTTTCACTTAGCATTACCTTGTCAGCACGTTATGTTTCTGTGTGGTGTTCTTAGCCCACAGCTTTGAAGGCTGGAGAACACTAACCGTAGTTCACTTCAGCGTACTCCAGTTGCTGAACATTTAGTCATTCCAACATCTTAACATTGTAAATAACATCTCTAAAGATGTCTGTGCTTAAAGATTTCTCCCTCTTTTGGATTTTTCTCCTTGAAATAGATTCCTCAGAATGAAAAAAAGTTCTCAGTTAAAGGGTGTTTGGTTTTTTGTTTTTTGGGTTTTTTTTTGAAGAGGGCTTTCCAAATTGACTTAACTACCAACAATGAGTGCTAGTTTTTCCATATTCTCAGGAGCACTACGTATTTTAATTTTTCTAAAATCAATTTTGCTAATGTAAAGAATGGCCGACTTGTAATAAACTTCTGTAAACACCACTGATAATGATTCGTGCTGCCCTCCTTTTTTTTAATCCTTGCCACACGCTCACTGCCCTTTCTAACAGCAGAGAGGGGCTGTGTTGGACTGCCCTGGTAACTGGGCGGCCACATGGCTCCTTGAGCTCTGTCCTTGCTCTCGGCTTCCCTGCCCCCTGAGTCTCAGCATTGGGACCAGCTGCTGTAGCACTTTAGCTACTGATGGCCCAGCCAAGGGCTGTGGTTCTTCCCAGCTCCAGTTCTAGGACCTTTTAGGCCCACGTCTCATCCTGACCCTGGCAAAATATTCTATATTACAAGCTGCCCTCGGTACTTCCCAAAGTCAAGAGGCAGAATAATGCAATGGAGGGAGAATGAGCTTTGCACACAGAGAGACATGGGTTTGAGTCCGGGCCACCTGTTGGGCAGAGCAGTCAAGCACCCTGAGCCTCAGTCTCCCCCACCGCAAAGCGGGGATAATGACACTTATTTTGCAGGACCTGGGGGTGGTTAGTAATAATATGCTGAATGCAGTACCTGGCACAAGCAGTAGCTCTTATGGTCTGTGGCCCAGAAGACACACTTGCTTTTCCTCAGCTCAGTGCCCTGTGGTTAAGGCAGCTCCACCCACTGCTGCAGAACATGAGTCGGTCATAAGGACTTCAGAAAGTGAGAGGAGACTGACCCCATTGACCATCCTGAGTGTTCAGGGGAGCCATCGGCCCACTGATCAGTTCAGACCTAATTATTGAGCACCTGCTGTGTGCATGGTTGTTATGCTATGCACTGGAACCCCAAAATAGAATTGACATAGTCCCTGCCCCAACAAACAATAAACAGGAGGGTGGAAAGAGGTGTGCACAGTGCCCTGAGAAGGGCACATGGTGAGCACAAGCAAGGGAGGCATGGGGAAACCTTTCCAGAAGAGCAGCATTTGTGGTTGTGATGGGCCCTGGGGGACAGCACAGGTGTTGGCCCTGTTACTATAAGAGACGCTGATATGACTGCCTCAGACCTCTGTGGAGTGAGGTGATGGAGGGTAGTTGGGGTGGCAGATGGTGGGATGCTTCGTAGGCTCCTGCTGTGGCCTGCTCCTTCATTGCTCTGCCTCACCTCTGGGCCTGTCTCTCTCTCCATCAGCAGAGACCCTGGGTGCAAGGGGCACAAGTTTGCACACAGTGGCCTAGCCTGCCAGCTGCCCCAGCCCTGCGAAGCAGATGAGGGGTTGGGTGAGGAAGAGGATAGCAGCTCCGAGCGAAGCTCCTGCACCTCGTCCTCCACGCACCAGAGAGACGGGAAGTTCTGTGACTGCTGCTACTGTGAGTTCTTCGGCCACAATGCGGTGAGTGAGTCTGCCAGGCCAGAGAGGGCTGGGGGCCAGCCAAGGTGAGCAGAAGGCATGCCCTGCTCCCCCCAGAGACCTCTTGCTCACAATACTAATCACCGCGCTGGGACTGTGTGAGTCCTTGCACCTGCATCCGCTCGCCTGATCCTCACAGCACATTTGTGAGGTAGGGTATTTTTTTAACATTTTGTTACCTTTGCTCTTCTCGTGGTTTCTCTTAAGATTGACTTTTTTTCCTTAGGCGAAAGGAAAGGAAGTGGCAGAGAGAAAGCTATGATTCTGATGAGTATGTATACGTGTGTAATCCCAGAGAAGTGAACGCTTGGGCGTGATGAAGGCAGAGTGGAAGCAAAAAGGCTCTCAGTTCCCCAAGTGTGACAGCCAGCCGAGGGACAGGCCGTGAACACAGACGGCGCCAGGAAGGAGGCTCAGATCAGAGTACATGCTGTCTCTGGACAGGGGGAGAAAGCAGTTCAGAAGTCTCATAAGGTGAAGAGGAAAGGACTGCCGGTTAGGGTAGCGCAGTTGAGGATAGAAGAAATGAAGTAATTAAGTTGCTAGTCACTGTTGAGCTAGGGGTTATCATCCTCATTTTAGAGATGACAAAATTGAGGCTCACAAAGACTCGGTGACTCACCCAAGGTCATACAGCTTCCCAGTGACGAGGCCCGGGCTCAAACTTGCTTTCCTGGCTCCCCAGTCAGTCTTTGCCCTGCTCTGCCCTGTTCCCTCCCACTCCCTTCACCCACCGATTCAGAGCCTGGCTGAGAGTGAAGCCATTCGGCTTTGGTGGCTGATGGTAGAGAGAACAGTTGTCTCGCTTCTCACCACATACTTGGTGCCAGCGGGTGGGAGTGCTATGGACCTCCCAGGCCCAGGGTGTAATGTGAGCACCTCCCCCTCCCCCAGCCACCCGCTGCCCCGACGAGTCGGAATTATACCGAGATCCGGGAGAAGCTCCGCTCGAGGCTGACCAGGCGGAAAGAGGAGCTGCCCATGAAGGGGGGCGCTCTGGGCGGGATCCCTGGGGAGCCCGCCGTGGACCACCGAGATGTGGATGAGCTGCTGGAATTCATCAACAGCACGGAGCCCAAAGTCCCCAACAGCGCCAGGGCCGCCAAGCGGGCCCGGCACAAGCTGAAAAAGAAGGTGGGTGTGGGGGGGGAGCCCAGCTTTGCCGCCTCTCCTCCCTGAGGAATCCCTCGCCCCAAACCCCAAGACTTCTGGTGCGTGAATGGTGCTGGCTGCCAAAGGCCTCAGCTTGGCTCACTGTTCTGGGAAGGTCTGAAGGCGTTTGGGAGGCATCAGGGTCAGGGAGCCTGGGGCAAATGATTGGAGGAAAAATGTGTCCTGGCCTCAGAAGCTGCTTGCTGGATTCCTCCAAGATGAGGACTTGCTTCAGTTGGTCGTTTATTCATTCAGCAAATGCTTCTACCAGTACTGGCAGCCAAAGTATGACGCAGTTAAGTTCTCACCCAGGAGAAGCTTGGTCCAGTGGGGAGACTGACACAAAACCGGACAAGCATGTTAGCATGTGACAAGTACCAGGATGAGGGAAGTCCCCCATCCTGCCTGGAAATGGCTTTGCAAGAGGCTGACTTGTGAGTTGAGTCATAGGGAGTGAGCACAGATCCATCAGGAGGGCCCTCCTGCCAGCGGGCACAGCACATTCCCAGCAGCTTGATACAGTCAAAACTGAGAACAGGAGAGTGGCGGGATGCACAGGGTTGAGGGAGGGCCTCAGCCCTGCTGAAGAGTTTGGCTTTATCCTACAGGTGAGGGAAAGTTACTGGAGCATTGTAATCAAAGAATGCACTTAGTCACATCTGTATTCTAAGACCATGGTGTGGCGCTGTGGAAGGTAGACTGGAGGGGTGATACTCCAGGCAGGAAAACCTTGAGTTTGATACCTCAGTCAGGAAGTGATGGGAGAGATGACTGATGGTGGGGCCAGAGCAGAAGAGAGAGATTTTCAGAGGACATGGAAGTGACGGGCCTTGGTGATCTGATGACAGGACAGGGAGATGGAGTCAGGGATGTGTCCCAAATGTTGCTTGGAGACGTGCAAGATGGTGGTGCCTTTCACTGAGCCAGGATGGGATTTGCAGAAGACAATGAACTCAATTGAGGCATGTTGACTCAGGGGTTCCCATGAGACATCCAAGTGGAGATGGAGGTGTGGGGCTAGCAATTGCCAGCGCAGAGATGTAATTGAAGCCATGGGAATGAACCAGTCCTCGGGGCTGAGGATAGAACCCAGTAAGGTATTTCCGGGCAGCCCTGCTGCCAGATGAGCCCCGGGGCTTGATGGCTTGTCCCTTGTGGCTTCATTACCTCTTCGCCTGCCTACCCCCAACTGCATCTGCATGGTGACACAGCATCTGAAGAGATTTGTGTTTAACAACCAGCTAGCTCCAGCTCCTGGGTGGTCAAACAATCCTAGTGCTCTGGAAAGCAGAAGTGATTCTCCATCTTTTTCTAGCCCAAACGACAACCAGGATCCTTCTCCTACAGCCTGAAGTAGTGAGCCAAGGGGTCCCACCACTGCCTTCAGAAAATGATCAGCACTTTCTTTCTCCCATCCAGAGTTGCCCAGCCAGAGTGTTCAGTGGGCTGCAGGAGTCTCTCTGGCCTTTCCTGGCCTCTCACTGCAGTGATTCCTAGTTAGGTCCCCAGAGAGCACACTCGGCAGTTGCCAGGCCTGGTGTGCTTTTTGTAAATATGTGTACTCAGACGTGCCTTCTCCTTTAGTGATAATGCTATCTTCTCTCTTCTTTTCTTCCTGACAAACTTTCCCTCCAAGCTCAGTTCAGTTGTTGCCTCCTTTGCAGACGGTCTTGGCTTAATTTCTTCCACTGTGCTCCCACCACACCTCGCGTGTCTCTCTGGGTTGCCATTGACCATGCTCTGCTCACCCATCCCACAGCTTACTGCACAGCTCCTGTCTGCCAGGCCCAGGCTAGAGGCCGGGGCATAGTCAGAACCAGATAACCCTACCTTTCCAGACTTAGTCGTGGGGCTGTGGGCAGGGACAGACATACACAAGGAGTTGCAGTGTCCTGTGATAGGTGATTATGGTCACTATCTATTTATACAGCAGCCTCCTTCCTGATGTCCTTCCACCTCCCAGACTTAACCACAATCTTGCTGTCCACCAAACCCAGCGTCCCCCAGTAGCCATCCAGTGATGCTGCTCATGCTCTCCCAGCTCAAGAGGTAGATAGAGCCATGTGTCTTTCTGCTCCCTTATCCCACTACCAGACTGCGACTCTCTTACCTTTGTGTAGTAACCCCTGATCTGTCATCTGCAACCTCCTGGCCACTCCTTTGCTCCCACTAAAGACTGTCACCTGCCCCTTTCTCTTCTTACCAGGCCAGCCCCTCACTCCCTCGCTTGAACTGAGTAGGCATTGCTACGTATTAGTAAGAACAGGCAAATTGACCTAACACTGGGTCTCTCTTCCTTGCCCCATTGCCTTTCCTTCACACCCACTCAAAAACTGCGTCCCTGGTTTCCACCCCAGCCTGCCTCCCTGCTCTACATCTTGTGGAAAACACATGACCGAATCTGTGGCACCTGGCCGAGTGAGCCCCCGCCTTGCCTGGCAGGCCTCATCATCTCTACTTACCACAGCCCTTTTGTCAGCCCTCCATTCTTCTCAAACCTCTAGGCCTTCCTAGCCCCATCTTAGTTTTTGGCAAATAACCTCATTTCCTGTTTCAACGAGGAAAAAAGCCATTGGACAGACATTCTCTCTCTTTTTTTTTTTTTGAGATAGTCTCGCTCTATTGCCCGGTTAGAGTGCAGTGGCATCATCACAGCTCACTGCAACCTCCAGCTCCTGGGCTCCAGCGATCCTCCTGCCTCAGCCTCCCAAGTAGCTGGGACTATAGGCGCGCACCACCACTTGCAGCTAATTTTTTCTATTTTTAGTAGAGGCGGGGTCTCGCTCTTGCTCAGGCTAGTCTCGAACTCCTGAGCTCAAGCGATCCTCCTGCCTCGGACTCACAGAGTGCTAGAATTTCAGGTGTGAACCACCACGCCACGCAGTCCTTTCTCGCCCCCTCCATCCAGCATCAGGCTTCCTGCTCTGTAGCTCAGCCTCTCCTCTAGGATGTTTCCCATCCATGTTACATTGTGCCCACTACTCCCTCGTTTTTGAAAGCAAACTGTCCCTCTCACGCCCCTCTAGTCCCTTCCTCTCATCTCAAAGTTCTTGAAAAATGTTGTCTGTGTTCACTGTCTTCACTTTCCTTCTTGTCAGCTCACTGCAGACTGTTTTCTACCTACTCCCCCTCCACAGAGTCACCAAGGACTTCTTTGTTGCCAAATCCAAAGATACTCTCCTGTTCCCATCTTGTTTGCTTACTCAGAACATTTGACATTTTGTTTGTCCTCCTTTTCAAACGTTGTCTTTGGCTGCTCCATCCTCAGCCAGGCAGGGCCAGGGAAAGGGCAGTGGAATGCCATGTCCTCCAGATTCCTCACCTGCCTCTCTGATCTCCTTTCTGTCTCCTGGTGAGCTCCTCTTCCTCTACATGTCCCTCCCTCTTGAGGACATCTCCTTGGGAAAGAGAGAGGTCACCTAGAAATGTCTAGATAATTCCTCGCTGCACTTCACATTGATGCCTCCCACTGCTACTGGCATCTCCTTACGGATGTCCTGCAGGCACCTCGAACTCAGCACATCCCAAACTGAGCTTGTTATCTTTCTCCAAAGAGTCCTGCTCTTCCTTCTCCGTTGTCTGTCTAGTTAATGGCACCACTGTCCACCCTGTTCCTGAACCAGAACTGTGGGCACCATGCTGGGGGCGTGCGTCACAGTGACCAAGAGCAGCGGACCTTGGAATTGGACCTCGGTTTGAAGCTCAGCTCTGCCACACTTGCTGTATGACCTTGGGCAAATCACTTAATCTCTAAGCCTCAATTTCTTCATCCACAAAATGAGAATAACAGAACCTAAGTCATGGATTATTGTGAGGATGGAGTGAAGTGGTACATGGAAAAGTTGGGCAGAGTGCCTGGCACATTTGAGTGCTGGGTCGGTGGTAGCTACTATGGCAGACATCGTGGTTGTCGGTGTTGTTTTTCTGACTCATCTCATTCTGTATCCCCTCCTATCACCTAAAGTCCTATCCATGCTACTTCCCCAGTAGTGCAGACCAGTCTACTTCTCTCCACCCTCCTGCTGCTATTTTAAAGCCTTCAGTGGCTGACCATTGCTCTCAGGATCAAACCCAGACTCTAGCATGGCCTGCAGGGCTCTTGGTGATCCAGCCCCTGCTTAGCTTGCCAGCTTCATCTCTCAGCCTCTCCTTTCTGGCCTTCCTGCCCACCCACCCTTCCCACCCCTCCTCTCCCCCAGGCTGGGCTCCAGCTGTACCCATGAATGATTTGCATTCCCTGAAGTTACCATACTTTCCCATTTCCCAGCCTTTACACTTGTTCTTCCTTCTGTCTAGATAGTGCTTGTCTCACTTTTTCCAGGGTAATCGCACTTACCCTTCAGTGGTTAGTGCTGATACTGCCTCCTCTGGGAAGCATTCCCTGATGACGCAGTCTGGGTTAAGAGTACCTCTGCTAGGTTCCCAGAGCGCCCTGTGCTTTCTTCCCTACAGCACTTGTCACTGTCACTCTGAATTAAACAGCCTGTTGGTGTGTCTGTCTTCCTCAGCATACTAACGTTAGCAAGGCGGAGACTGTGTTTCATGCTTGGCTGAACTCCCAGAGCCTAGCCCACTACCTCACAGAGTTGGTGGTCAGCAAATGCTTGTCAAACAGAGTTGAGAAACATGGGAACCTCTGGAGATCATACCTGGGTGTATTGTCCTGACTCTGCCACTTACTAGTCATGTAACCTTGAGCTAGTTCCTTATTCTTTCCAAAGTCAAGGTTCCTCGTTTATAAGTTGAGGATCATGATGCAACAAGGACGGCTGTGAGGATTAAGTGAGACAACCTATGGAAAGTGCCAGGCTCATTGTATGTAGTAGAAAATGTGCATTTCTGTGCTTTTTCCTTCTCTTGCTACCAAAGTATATGTGTCCCATGTTGCTCCCTCCACACCAGTAGTTTTCAGACTTTCTGTGTTTAATCACAAGACTTTTTTCTGAAATCTTCCATGAAACCCCAATCTATAACAAATAGAAGAAGCAAAGCCGTGCTGGTGCAGGGACAGAGTGAGGTGAAGGGCCCTCCGGTTCTCCATGGCCTTCAAGCTCCACGCACAACTGGAAATGCTGCTCCAGACCGGGCTGCTTCTCCCCTGAGCGCCACAGTGCCCAGGCCCGGCCTTCACACCCAGGGAGAGAGCCTCCACACAGACCCTCCCAGCTACCATAGCAACCCTGTGAGGTGTAGGTATTTTTCTCCCTAATTTACGAACAGGAAAGTAAGGTTCAGAGAGAATAAGTGATTTGTCCAAGGTCCCATGGGAACAGGTAACCTGAGCCAGCTGTGGAGCCACAACTGGCTCACAAAAGGTGAGAGAACAAGTGCCTGCCCACTGGGGCACAGGCCCCTCCCTTTAAGTTGACTGAGGTTGTGGCAAGCCCTGTTTTCTTTCTCTCCTTAGTTTCCTTTCCTGTTTTTCCTCCTCCATCCCCAAAGCAACTGGAAATACATGAAGTGAGTGTAATCCAGCACCTGGTGCACCATTGCCATCACCTTTTCAAGGGTCTTGGCATCTGTCTTCTCTGTCCTCCCAAAAGCTTTCTTGGCCTGCTGGTGCCTTGGGGTTGGGCAGAGAGGTGGGAGTGACTCAGAGCCCATAGGCTTTCATTTCGATTGTCTAGATCCATGTCTGTCAAAGCTGACTAGCAGGGTCTAAGCTCTCTGAGCCTCCCCATCCTCACCTGGGCAAAGGGGCAGCTTCTACGTCTTGTTGTGAGGGCCCAGTATGGCTGTGCATGGTATGCCATTGGGCGCACTTTAGGTGTGGCCTTTCTATGGAAACGTTGCCCTATTCGGTAATGCCCAGACCCAGCACCAGGAGGGCACACGCATCCCAGCCACCCAGAGCAGCGTCTACCATGGCAGTCTCAGGGCCCCCATATCTTCCTCCTTTTAAGGCCCCCGTGGTGCCATGGCTTTTCCCCTACCACCTACAGAATTGGAGAGGATGTCTCTCTAGTGGCTATCTGCCTCACGCGTGTCCCCACTTTGGTCTTCACTCCAGAATTATTGTCCCCATTTGCAGATGAGTCCACTGAGATTGACACTGGGCCTCTGGATGAACAAGCTGTGAAAACCCTACCCTCTGCTGGTGTAACTGTCCCTCCACCCCCAGGACATGTAGTTCTCTGATTGCATTTCATCCACACTCCTGCAGGGTGGGTGAGCACAGCAGGATTGTGAGGTTCTGCCTCCAGCAAGTTAGTGGCAAAGCTGGGCCCAGGCTGATGTGTCAGGTGTCACATTGTGCCTGGTAGCTGACAAGCCCCTCCTGAAACTGCCTCTTGTATTGGCAGGAAAAGGAGAAGGCCCAGTTGGCAGCAGACGCTCTAAAGCAGGTGAATAGTGTTTCTGGAAGCCGGGAGCCAAGGCCTGCCAGGGAGAGGCTCTTGGAGTGGCCTGATCGGGAACTGGATCGGGTCAACAGCTTCCTGAGCAGTCGTCTGCAAGAGATCAAGAACACTGTCAAGGACTCCATCCGTGCCAGCTTCAGTGTGTGTGAGCTCAGCATGGACAGCAATGGTTTCTCTAAGGAGGGGGCTGCTGAGCCCGAGCCCCAGAGTCTACCCCCCTCAAACCTCAGTGGCTCCTCAGAGCAGTGGCCTGACGTCAACCTTGATCTGTCCCCTTTGACTTTGGGCTCCCCCCAGAACCACACGTTACAAGCTCCAGGCAAGCCAGCCCCACCATGGGCAGAAATGAGAGGCCCTCACCCACCATGGACAGAGGTGAGGGGCCCCCCTCCTGGTATCATCCCCGAGAATGGGCTAGTGAGGAGACTCAACACAGTGCCCAACCTGTCCCGGGTGATCTGGGTCAAGACACCCAAGCCGGGCAACCCTAGCTCTGAGGAGCCAAGTTCGAAGGAGGTCCCTAGTTGTAATCAGGAGCTGCCTGAGCCCCTGGCCTCAGGTGGGAAGCCACGGAAGGGCAAAAGACAGGGCAGTCAGGCCAAGAAGAGCGAGGTGAGCCCAGCCCCCTGGGCCCTGGCCAGCCTAGAGGCTCACAGGGCTAAGGGCCAGAGCCCTGGCCCCAAGCAGCCAGGCAAGGTCCCAGAGCCTCCCAAAGCGGGCAGCTGTGCTGAGGCTGGAGTGGGGAGCCGGGGGAGCCGGCCAGGACCAGGTTGGTCTGGAAGCCCCAAAACTGAGAAGGAGAAGGGCAGCTCCTGGCGAAACTGGCCAGGCGAGGCCAAGGCACGGCCTCCGGAGCAGGAGTCTGTGCAGCCCCCAGGCCCAACAAGGCCACAGAGCTTGCCCCAGGGCAAGGGCCGCAGCCGCCGCAGCCGCAACAAGCAGGAGAAGCCGGCCTCCTCCTTGGGTGAGTGCACCAGGAACCGAGTGACTGACCCCCCACCCCAGCCAGGCCACGGGGTGGAGGGCAGTCCTCGCGTGTGGGCAGCACTGCCCCCAGAGCATGACCCTGAAGGCCTGGCCGTGGGCACTGAGCCCTCCTGGCTGTGTCTTCCCAGACGATGTGTTCCTGCCCAGGGACCTGGACGGGGTGGAGATGGATGAGACTGACCGAGAGGTGGAGTACTTCAAGAGGTAGGCGTGTGCTGCCTGCTCTCCCACTTGTGGGGACTCTAGGTTCTGCCCATGCATGGGCCTGTGTCATGCCCTGGGCCTCAGGAAGTCATGCTGCCTTAGCCCTGGCCCCTTTGGGAGCCTTGCTGCCCCTCCAGGCCCTCTCCCACTGGCCCATCTGCTGGAACCCGGGGCGCCACAGGGCAGGATGGCCCATCTAGGAAGGTGCAGAGGACAGGGAGAAGGAGGCATGTCAGGCTCCAAGAACCAGGGCTTTTTCCAGCTTTATTTGCTCTGTTTATTCACTTGTACTTTCTTGCTCTGCCTGGGCAACTCTGGGGACTGAAGCGAATCAAGCACAGTGTAGACAGGGAGTGCAGCCTGGTGCCAAGCGCTGTTCGAGGGGCAAGGGCACAATGGTTCAGGGGCGGGCCAGGCCAGGAGGCCTTCCCAGGAAGGGGGGTAACAGAGCTAAAACCTCAAGAATAAGAAACTTGGCCAGGTAAACCGAGAAGGTATTTGCGACAGTGGGGCCAGTGTGTACAAAGGTTTGAGCATGAAAGAAACACAGCAAACTGTTGGCCCTTTGTATCCACGGGTTCTGCATCCATGTGAAGTCAGCCCACCATGGATCAAAAATATTCAAAAACAAAAAACAATAAACAATAAAAAGTAACGATACAACAATAAAAAATAATACAAATAAAAAACACAGTTATAACTATTTACATAGCATTTACATTGTATTGGTATTATAAGCAGTCTAGAAATGGTTTAAAGTATATAGGAAGTATCCATGGATTTTGATATCTGGGGGTGGGGGGCGGTCCTAGAAATAGTCCCCTGCAGATACCAAGGGACGGCTGTCCTTAGGGGAACAGCAGCCAGCCCAGTACAGCTAGACAGTAAAATAGGAGATGAGGAGAGGACTTGTGTCCCAAGGCAGTCACACTGTCTTCATAGGTTGTCCCCTGGGCTTGCAGGCAGTGGTTTCTGGGAGCCAGAGAGGGTGCAAAGACAACCTGTTTCCTTAGTGATTGGGACACAGTGTCTAGAAGAGGGGTCCAGTGAGGAAGGGAGGAAACCTCTGATTATGCTTCTCCCACGTCTCCCAAATCCAACAGGTTCTGTTTGGATTCTGCAAAGCAAACTCGTCAGAAAGTTGCTGTGAACTGGACCAACTTTAGCCTCAAGAAAACCACTCCCAGCACAGCTCAGTGAGGTATAGAGACCCCAGGTGTTGCATGCACCCCCTGCTCCCTATGCTCTGCCACCTTCTGTGCCCCTGCCAGACCATTCTATGTTCTGGGGCACAGGGAGTTGGACGCTGGGCTTGGTAGCCCTGACCCCTGCACCTCCACAGTGACTGCACAGCTGGCTCAGTCTCCAGAGGCCTAGGCCCCGTCTCTTCTCCTGCGGCCACTCCCATAGGCCTCTGTTCTTCCACCACTCCTCCCTGGGCCAGGCCCTCCCTAAGCCCTCCTGCCCGTGCACCTGAAGGGGGGCCTTTTCCTGGACTGCCATCCCCTGGGGTATCACCATGAGGGCTCTACCTCTGTTACCAGCTGCTTTCCAAGGTGCTCAGGCAGTGGCAGGCCCCATGGGGTGGCCCCCACCCCTGACATTTATCAGGCGTCGAGGCGGAATCACACTTGCCTGGCCTGGCTCCTCAATGCAGGCTACCAGGGTGCTTCCCAGCTGAAGCAATGTGAGAAGGGGCCAGCCTTGAGGGAGCGGTGAGGAGGCAAGCAAGCTAGACCAAGGCCTTGTAGGTCATTTAGGCATTGGTGGGGGCTCTCCCAAACAGGACAACTTCCATGAGGAAGTTGGTAGCCAAGCTGCCTCCTGGAAGGAGAGAGAGAGGGCTCTGGTCTCCCCGCCCAGCCACTTGCACAGGTCCTTTTGTCTGAAACATTGATGTATCGGGTGATGTTCTGGACTGGGAACAGAAGACTGGAGAAGGCATTGGGCCAGGAGCCCTGATGCGGAAGAGGAGGGCAGCTAGCAGGCAGGCCTTGTTCTGGGCTGGGGCCTAGTGGCTGTGCAACCCTGAGCTGCATCCCTGGGGCCACGCCTTTTCTGGCTGGCAACCACACAGCTGCCTTCAAGGCAGTGGAAGGCTGGGCCAGGAGGGCTGAGCTCATGAACACCCCTGACTCTCACTGTGTCCCCCACCTGCCTTCTTCCTTCTTTTTCCAGTGCCAGGACAGCTCCTCTCTGGGCTGAGGCAGCAGATTTCCTGGACCCGTAGCTCCCCTGGGGCAGATCAGAGAGCCTGAAGCCAGGGCAGCTTTCGAGGCTGGGGCTCCCTGTGGCACTCTTGTGCTGCCCTGGAACCAGAACTGTCTTCTTCAGACTCACCTCAGCCCTCCTCTGCTCCGAGGGGGCTAGGCTCCCTGAACTTCTACCAAACTGAGACATCCATAGCCCCAGGGGATTCTCATCTTCCAGAGCCAAAGTGCCTTCCTGCCTCTCTTCTCTACCACCATAGGAGCCAGGAGTAGCAGGGACCCTGGGCACATTATTTCTTGTCCCTACTGAGAGAAAAGGGTGGAATCTCCTCCCACAAGTTCAATTCCACTGTCATCCCGTCATCCAGGAAACAAATCTAGCCATCTTCTCCCTCTCCTTCCTCTTGACCCTTTCCCCCCTTTGCTGATCTCTTTTCCAAAGCAGAGATGTCCCTTCCTCCACTCCAGTAGGTGCTCTCCTTGACCCCCTCCACCCTGCTCTGGGCAGTGCATCTGGAGCCTGGGGCAAGAGTGTGAGTGCGCAGCTGGCCTCTTCCTTCCGGAACCTGCCAGCAGCTGCATGTTACTCAAGGGTTGTCCCACATGTTGAAAGACCCCAGGATTGGGGCTCTGTCCCCCAACAGGGTCTTAACCTTCATCCCTTGCTAGAGGTGGTGCAGGGAACCTGTTCAGTGTTTTCAGCCCAGGGAACAAAAATAGCAGCCAGATGTTCCTGCCTCCACGGGGACCCATGGGGACCCAGAGTCAGTATGGGAAGGCTGGGGCATGGGCTATTGCTCACTGGGACCCTGCTGTTTTGTTTTTTCTCAGGCCCTGCCCAGAATGAGCTTTTTCAGGGCATCCTGAGGCTGAGACTGCCAGTTGAAAGCCTACACTTTCTCCCTCCACATGCCCCGCCTGCCCGACCAAGACCCTCCCTGCTCCCTGCCGTCCTTGACCAACCAAAAGCTGAATGGATGCCACACTGCTGGGGCCCCTCAGGACCTCGGCAGAGCCGCTTCCTGGTGCTACGCAGCCTCCACACTCAGAGCCCAGGGACTGGGCTGTCCTATGGGCCGGGGGCTGATGGTACTGCTGGCCCAACACTGCTCTCTTTGTGTTTGGTATTTTGTTTTTGTTTGTTTTTATTTTTATTTTTTTCAATTCTTTACTTTTGATACTGTGAAGATCTTTCATGCCGAAAGATAAAGCAACATTTGGACACAGAGTTGGTGTGTTGGTGATTTGCTGGTCTGGGTGGGGAGTAAGGTGAGGGATGTACTCAGAAGCATGGGGTCTGCCATTATTGAACATGTACTGTGCTTAAGCAGTTTGGCATCGTTTCCACTTACTCCTCACAGCAATCCTAAGTGGTATTATCCCATTTTACGGACAGGAAAGACTTGACTGAACCCAGTTAGGGTTGAGCACAGACCTGTATGGCTCTGACATCTGTGCCCTTTCCTCCCATTGGGAGGACTCTGGTATATGACCCTGGAACAGCCTCTACCCCACTCTGTGTCTGTCTCCTCCTTTGCCAGATGGATGAGTTGCAGGGGCTGGACTTGCTCTCTGTACATCTGGATGTGAGAAGAGTCTAGGAAAGCCCTGAGGCCTCTATGGACTGTGCACCTGGAGCCTGGGCCATTGAGGTTCCTCACACTGACAGTGTAGTCAGGGGAAGTTGGGGGTAAATTGAGTGTTTTATAAATTAGATCTTATTTTCCAATGGGAATGGGACGTGTAGCCTAAGGCTTGAAAGTTTAGAGGATAATGAACCCTTCTGTAAAGTAAAGCAAACTACCTCATCCCCCCAAATGGATCTGTTTTGTAAATTCGGGTTTTAATGTAATGGGTTTGTTAAAAATGCCCCACATATAATTGTGTCCAAACTCCTTGCCCCCAGTGTAGTTTTCTCTACTAAAACTAACTCTTAACTTGAGCTTATGTGGGGAGCACCCTGTCTGGAGACAGTGGCCACATAGTCACTAAGAGCCATGTATGGAGTGTAGTGAGCAAGACCAAAAACCATGCCCTCTTCCCTGGCTCCCTCCCCTGCCAGATTGAGCCCCACCATGGGACTGGCAGTGAGTGCCAGCTTACCTTTCTAAAGAAGGGAAACAAACAGCACTGACCACAGCCTCACAATTCCTGGCCCCTGGCCTTCCCCAGTCCCCAAGGTGGTGTGGATGCTTCCCTGTGAAACCTCTCTGTATATTTATTAGCTCTGTTCCTCTTTCCCTTGAACTCTCACACTGCACTCCTGTCCTGCAGTTGGAGTTGGCACAGCTATCTAAAATTCTGCTTCATCATTCAAAAATTGTAGGTCTGATCAAGCAGCCTGTCCACCTATAAAGACTTCTTTGAGTGTCATTTAGGGGCCTTCATGCCTGGCCCCTGCCTCCAGTACTTGCTCTAGCCTTGCGGGATGACCTGTCTCCAGTTGGGTCCTGCATCATAGGTCTGACTTTTGCTCACATATTTCCCTCTTCCCAAATTACCCTTCTTTGATTAATTCATGCTTATTCCTCACATCCCAGCTGACAGGCCATTTTACTTTGAAAACCATGAAAATCAGTTTGCCCTGCCTTTGTGATCATTCCAAAAGTGGTACCTTGTCTGTCTGAGGATCATTCTCCTTAATGTCAAGACTGGTTGTCTATTTATATTTGTCTCAATTAATCCGTAAGCTCCTCCGGCACCACGTGTGTGTCTTGTTCATCCTTTATCTCCTTCAGCACTGTGCATAATGCCTAGCACATACTCATATTAAACACATGAATGAAGGAAAGTACAGCACTGACCAGGTCATTCTGCTTTAAAAATCTTTAATGAAGTTGAAATTACTCTGACAGTCATGTCTGGGCCCAGTCTTTTTGGGCCTTGGGTCTGGCTACCCGCGCCTCACCCCAGCCGCAGTGATCTTTTTCTGAGGACTCTGTACTTGCACATCGCCAGACCTTTATTCCCGTCGCACCCTCCCGCAGGAAGCCTCTCCGCTCCCTGTGCTGATCCCCGCACTTCCCTGGAGGCTCAGATCCAGCGTCTCCGCCTCTGGTTCCCAGGCAGTTAATCTCTGAGCTCTGTCATAGCATTTACAATAATAATCGTTTCCATTTATACAGGGCCTTACAGTTAAAAACCAGTCATCAGTATTTTATTTATCCCTCACCACTGAACAGACGAAGACACCGGCCAGAGCGGCAGTGCGAGCTGAGCGGTTTGCTCCGCAGGCCCCACCCAGCCGCGGCGGCCCGCTGCGGGGCGGGAGACGCGCCCGCCCTGGCCCGGAGCTCCCGGCCACTGGAGGGCGCGGTGCGCGCCGGCGGGGGCGTTCCGGCGGCGTCACGCTCAGGGCGAGGTGGGCACCTGGCAGGCTGCCCAGTTGCGGATCAGCGACCCCCACTCAGGGCGTCGTCGTTTTCGCTCGGGCTTGGTTTGAGCTTTTAGCGCATGCTCCAAATCCTCCAGTGTCCCACAATGCCTTTTCTGACGCTTTAGCCCTTAGCCCTGGCAACACCCGCGAAACCACTCACACAGGGTGTCGACCACACGCCGCACGAGAGCGGCTCAGGAGAAAAATTTGTCCCTCTGCGCGATCCGGAACTTCAGGGTCGTTGCTAGGCGCTGACGTCTGCTTCTTCACACCTGATTGGCTCTGACTCAAAGATGAGGCGGGGTTTTGCCGTGGCGCGCATGCGTGCGGCAAAGGATGGAGGAGTCGGAACCCGAGCGGAAGGTGGGAGCGAGGCTGGGGTCCGCGCGGGTAGGAAGCTGGAGTGTAGGCGGGGGAGCGAACCGGGCCTGACTCCTGTGTACTTGCAGCGGGCTCGCACCGACGAGGCGACTGCTGGAGGAAGCCGCTCCGAGGCGGAGGATGAGGACGACGAGGACTATGTGCCCTATGTGCCGTTACGACAGCGCCGGCAACTACTGGTGAGGGGGCCGCGTTGGAGGAAGAATGGGGGCGTGAGCACCTGGTCGCAGTGGGATGGGGGGTGTGGCCCCGGCCTGCGGGGCGAGGGGGCGCTGTCTGAGGTGTGTCAGTACACGCGAGCGTGGCCCCAGGCAAACGAGGGGCTGACGACCTGATCTGAGGGGTGGGGCAGCTCTGCGCCTCGGGCAGAGAACCCTTGCCCAAAAGCCAGGGTCCTGACGCAGGCCCTGTGGGCCCGATGCCCCATTCTGTCTTGGGCTTGACTCTGGGGGGCACTGGTGGAACCTCAGCTCCAGAAGCTGCTGCAGCGAAGACGCAAGGGAGCGGCAGAGGAGGAGCAGCCGGACAGCGGCAGTGAGCCCCGGGGAGATGAGGACGACATCCCACTGGGCCCTCAGTCCAACGTCAGCCTCCTGGATCAGCACCAGCACCTCAAAGAGAAGGCTGAAGGTGGGGTGGGCAGCATTGCTGAGACGGGAAGGGAGAAGCCTGGCACACTCTTGGTGTCTCTGTGACCTCTGTCTCTTATCTCAGCCCGCAAGGAGTCCGCCAAGGAGAAGCAGCTGAAGGAAGAAGAGAAGATTCTGGAGAGTGTGGCTGAGGGCCGAGGTATGGTTGCAGCCAGGGTCATGAGGAGGTGAGCTGAGCCTCCTCCCCACAATGCCAGACGCATCATATCTCAAGGGGTCTGGCCTCCCAGAAGCAGGAGCCAGCCCTGAGGCACGTCTCTCCCCTCAGCTTTGATGTCAGTGAAGGAGATGGCTAAGGGCATCACGTATGATGATCCAATCAAAACCAGGTATGTTTTTTCAGTCTGCGCAGTTGTCCTTATTTAGGATGGTGTGTGGCTGGGACTAGCAGCAACACCCCAAGGCCAGCTGTGCTTAAGGGCTCCCTTGATCCTTGCCACCTACCCATAGCTGGACACCACCCCGTTATGTCCTGAGCATGTCTGAAGAGCGGCATGAGCGTGTACGGAAGAAATACCACATCTTGGTGGAGGGAGATGGTATCCCGCCACCCATCAAGAGCTTCAAGGAAATGAAGTTTCCTGCAGGTGCCGGGGAATGGGGAGAGACACCGCATTTTTATAATCAAGCACCTGTGTGGTTGTCCCCTAGCCCCTACTGAGCTCAGCCATGTCAGCATTGGGCCCAGCCACTGGAGATAGAGGGACTTGAGGAGGGGTTTCTTTAGGTTCCCCTTTCGGTTGCCTTGGCTGTACGTGTTCACTATTCTCTGTTGTTATGGAGCTTCAGTGGGAGAATGATACTCGGTTTAGACAGACCTGGGTACAAATCATGGCTCCATCTAGCCCATGGGTCTTGGACAAGTCTCTCTCTTCTTTTCTTTCTCTCTCTCTCTCTCCCTCTCTCTTTTTCTGAACCTTGGTTTCATCATTTGCAATTTATGGGAATAGTGCCAATTTTGTAGGCATTGGGGGTCTGATGGAGTACCTATGAGTCACAAGGATGATGCTTGGGTTGTCTTCCATAGCCATCTTGAGAGGACTGAAGAAGAAAGGCATCCATCATCCAACGCCAATTCAGATCCAGGGCATCCCTACCATGTGAGTGTGGACTGTGGACCTGGGTTTCCTGAGAAGAGCTTTGGCAGGGAGGAGCAGTGGCTAGGTGACCAACTGGAGAAGCTGTCCCTGTCTTCTGCAGAACTTGACACTCAGGCTGTCCTCTCCCAACAGTCTGTCTGGCCGTGACATGATAGGCATCGCCTTCACGGGTTCAGGCAAGACGCTGGTGTTCACGTTGCCTGTCATCATGTTCTGCCTGGAGCAGGAGAAAAGGTTACCTTTCTCCAAACGTGAAGGGCCCTATGGACTCATCATCTGCCCCTCGGTAAGATAGGCTGGCCTGAGAGCAGGGCAGAAAGTGGGGCTACCATCTGGTGCCAGCCTTTGTCCCTGTGCCTGCAGCGGGAGCTAGCCCGGCAAACCCATGGCATCCTGGAGTACTACTGCCGCCTGCTGCAGGAGGACAGCTCACCACTCTTGCGCTGTGCTCTCTGCATCGGGGGCATGTCTGTCAAAGAGCAGATGGAGACCATCCGACAGTAAGTGTTGGCACCCCCTGCCTCATAGGCCACACCAGAGCCCCCAGGGAAGCTAGCGGACCCTTTAGCCATTCCACAAACCTTTGCTGAGGTCCACCATGGGCCCAGGCCTCATGGAGCCTCTAGTCTAATGGGGAGGTTAGCTGGGGTGGGACAGAGGGATGTGGCCAGGTACCGTGGGAGCACAGCAGATAGAATGGCCCACGTTGGTGAGTGCATCTAAGAGATAGGAGCTCAGAGAAGGCTTTGCAGGGAAGGTAATATTTGAATTTTGAAGAAGGGCAGTCCAGGCAGAAAGCACAGCAGTGGAGGGCCCAGGGAGGTCAGGGTCGTCCAGTGGTCAGTCAAGGAAGCTGAACTACTGGGCAGGGCTGGATCCCCAGTGGCACCTGTGTCCATCCCATGCAGTGCAGATATCACCAGAGGCCCTGGATCAGGCCTTGGGCTCACAGACAGGCCATACCTCATCCCCGTTTCTGAGGCATTCCCAGTCTCAGGGAAGATGTGGGCACAGAAAAGATGAAGTCAGTGTACCAGGAAAGTGAGCCCATCGAGGCTTACAGAGGGGCTGCGGAAGCGCAAAGTGAAGCATCTCTGGAGATTCAGGAAAGTCCTCCTGGGTGAGAGGAGTGACCCAGGAGAAGGGAGAAGGGTGTGCTGGGCTGAGCAGTGGCCAAGAAGACTGCAGTGCCTTCCAGGGGAGAGAGATGTGCTGTACACAAAGCAGGGTGGTGTGAGTGATGAGGAGGGCACGGGTGAGAAAACAGGAAGTGGGGCAGAGGACAGAACAGAGGCAGGGTGCCCGCTGGCCTCTAAATAGGTGACAGCAGGTGATCCTGACCTCAGGGTCTCTCCTTGGTTCCCAGCGGTGTACACATGATGGTGGCCACCCCTGGGCGCCTCATGGATCTGCTGCAGAAGAAGATGGTCAGCCTAGACATCTGTCGCTACCTGGCCCTGGACGAGGCTGACCGCATGATTGACATGGGCTTTGAGGGTGACATCCGCACCATTTTCTCCTACTTCAAGGTGCCTGCCCCCTGCCTGTCCGGGCACCCCTGCATCACCCTACCCCCACTCACACCACATGGAACTGCAGAGGGCCCTGCGTCCCTGCATTGCCCCACCCTCTGCTGCTACTCCAGGGCAGCTGCCTCCCAGCTGCTCAGCTTCCCCACACCCCATCTCCCACATACCCTCATGCTTTCAGCCCAGCTCCACCCAGCCCTGCGTGCCCTTGGCCCTAGCCTTCCCCTTCCTCAGGGCCAGCGGCAGACCCTACTCTTCAGTGCCACCATGCCCAAGAAGATTCAGAACTTTGCCAAGAGCGCCCTCGTAAAGCCTGTCACCATCAACGTGGGTCGTGCTGGGGCAGCCAGCCTGGATGTCATCCAGGTGGGCAGGCACTCCTGTTGGGCAGTCTCTCACCCGTGAGAGCTGGATCTGGTGAGGTTCCCTGGGAGCTGATTGGAAGGACACTGAGCGTTTCATTCAAAGCCCCTGGCCCTTAGCCAGGGCCATTTTTAGGGTGCCCAGACATTGGTCGCAAGAGGCTTCTGGTCACCTCCTGGCCCTTATTAGGTGCCTGACCTCTGTGGCAGGGCCATGGCTGGTGAATCTAACCTCAGGATCACCTGACCTGGCCCCTGTGGTGGCAGGAGGTGGAATATGTGAAGGAGGAGGCCAAGATGGTGTACCTGCTCGAGTGCCTGCAGAAGACACCTCCACCCGTGAGTGCCACCAGCCAGGCTGGTGCCAGGGTCCCCAGGACAAGGGAGAAGGTGGAGGGACAGCGTACTGTGGAATGTTGGGTGGAGGCCCAGGCAGAGTCAGTCCCCCTGACTGGAGTTGGCCTTCCCGGACAGGTGCTCATCTTTGCAGAGAAAAAAGCAGACGTGGATGCCATCCATGAGTACCTGCTGCTCAAGGGGGTCGAGGCCGTAGCCATCCATGGGGGCAAAGGTCAGGGTGGTGCATGCGTTGGCATGGACCCTGCTGCCATAGCAGCCCCTCACCCAATCCCTTCCCCTGCCTGGCCTGTTTGCTGCTACCTACCAAACTCTTGCTGTAGCTGTAATGGTTCCTACTTCATCCTCCCCAGACCAGGAGGAACGAACCAAGGCCATCGAGGCATTCCGGGAAGGCAAGAAGGATGTCCTAGTGGCCACAGACGTAGCTTCCAAGGGCCTGGACTTCCCTGCCATCCAGCATGTCATCAATTATGACATGCCCGAGGAGATTGAGAACTATGGTAGGAGTGGGGGGGCCGGGCATGTGGGCCAGGCAGGGGAAGGGCCAGGCCAAGTCCCCAGCCCCTGGGCAGTGGGCAGAGGCTTTGTCCTCCTCTCTGCAGTGCACCGGATTGGCCGTACCGGGCGCTCAGGAAACACAGGCATCGCCACCACCTTCATCAACAAGGCATGTGGTGAGTCTGTCACCAGAGCCACCTCAGCTGTCCCCTGGGTCCTTTGGCTGTGGTACCCAAGTTCTGGCTGCAGGGCCCAGGGTGGGGCCTGATGACTCCCCACTACCTCCCCAGACGAGTCAGTGCTGATGGATCTCAAAGCCCTGCTGCTGGAAGCCAAGCAGAAAGTGCCGCCTGTGCTGCAAGTGCTGCACTGCGGGGATGAGTCCATGCTGGACATCGGAGGTGACTGTGGCACAGGAGGCACAGTGGGGGTGGGAGGGGCAGGAAGGAGGGAGCACCACGCAGCAAGTCCATGCTGTGCATCAGTGAACTGGTGGGAGGCCCGAGGTCCGGGCATGGATCCAGCCTGTGACCTTGCTGACACCCACCCTCATTCCCCAGGAGAGCGTGGCTGTGCCTTCTGTGGGGGCCTGGGTCATCGGATCACAGACTGCCCCAAACTCGAGGCTATGCAGACCAAGCAGGTCAGCAACATTGGCCGCAAGGACTACCTGGCCCACAGCTCCATGGACTTCTGACCCGCCTGTCTTCCTGCCCCGCCAAGAGGCCTCAGGCCCCGGGATTCCAGCCACCCTGTGCACACACACCAGCCCCCGGGCAAGAAGCCAGCATCCTCGGCCCAGCTGGCCTGGGCTGGGCCAGGCTGGGCCTGGCTGCCTGCTCCCCATGCCCCCCAGAATTACTATTTTTGTTCCCCTTCATCCTAGCTGCCATTAAAGCACAAGCCCTGCTATCTTAGCCCCAGGCCTGCCTCTGTGTTTCACCTCGTCTGCCTACTGGTTCCTGGGCCCACCTCACCCCCAGAGGCGAGGCATCGGCATCTCCCACCACTGCTGCCAGCAGCTAGCCTCCTGGGACTTGGCTGTGGAAGGAGCCTCCTAGCCTCGCCCCATGTGGGGACTTGGTGTCTCCGCTGGGCTGCCTGGATTTATGACTCAAGGAGGGACCACATTGGTGGGCCAAGGAGAAATGGTTGGGTTCTCTGGTGTCTTTGCTGGCTGTTGTAACCCCCAGCTTTGATTTTCCTGTCAGTTGTGTGATAATCCAGGGGCTTCTCCTGGGGCCCCTTGTGAGGCTGCTCCCTGCCTCAGGCCCCTCACTGCCTGTCCACCCAGGCTCCTCAGCTCCACCAACTGAGGAGGAAGCAGATGCCACGGAACTGCTATTGAGCCACAAGTACCCGCTGACCTTGCTCTGTGCAGCGTTCTGCTGGGCTGCGAGGACCTAGGAGAGCCAGGCGGATGGCTGCCTGGGACACTTGCAGATGAGTGGAGAGGATGGTCGTCACAAGACCACTGGTAGATGAAACAGGATGTCAGCATCTGGCAAGAGACAGGCAGAGGCCATATTCACACAGTTTGTCTGTGCCAGGCACTTTGTGTGTAAGGCCATATGCGTATCCCAGTGGGACAGCAGTTGCTTAAGCCATGTTTGTCACTTGGTGTGTGGCCTTGGGCAATTTTTTTAAGCCCTGATTTCCTCATCATTGAAAGGGCGATGAGAATGCAAAGGACATGGTATCTGAGACTGCTGCCACTCAGTGCTGCCTGGGCCACCATGGTCACAGAGTCAGGTGCCAGGAGGCCATTAGAAAACATTTCCTGGCCACAGCTGGGTGTGGTAGCATGCCTGTAGTCCCAGCTACTTGGGAGGCAGGAGAATCACTTGAGCCTAGGAGATCAAGACCAGCTTGGGCAATGTAGTGAGACTCCATCTCCCCAAACAAAACAAAAAAAATGTTTTCTGGGCAAATATGTGACCCCAGAATGGCATTCCTCAGCCTGGTTACGTGTGTTCTTTCCCAGAGATGGCATCTACACATGGAGCCCCGATACTGGGCTCCTGCAAAGCAAGGCGAAAAATGGGCCCCTGGCAGGAATCAAAGCTTTAAAAAAGCATGTGACTTCCCCAGGGGCCCACTGGGGGCCTACCACCCACACACACATGGCTGGGACCGTTAAGGGGTATGGATCCCATGTGGCTGGATGCCTGGTGTGCGTGTGTACTTCAAGGGCCTTTGTGCTCTCAGTGCAGAGGGGGTCAGGGAGGAAGAGGCAACCCACTGCCCTGAGCGGCACAGTGGTGAGGGGTGGCTTGGAGGGGCTGGTCTGGGGAAATGGGGCTGGGGGACGTGGAGGCCAGAACATGAGCCCCTGAGTGCTGGACTGAGGAGCCTAGGCTGGACCCAAGGGAGGGGACAAACGGCTGGTTTTGGGTTGGTGGAGTGAGCTGCAGCAGGCCCGCATGGGGCAGTGGTTCTGGGGGAGATGCTGAGGTGGGCAGCGGTCAGCGGCTGTGAGGATGAGCAGCAAGTGAACATGAGAGATTTCAGAGAGAGAGCAGAGCAGAGTAAGACTGGTGACTCAAACCAGGACTCAGTGGGGAAGCCAGGACCTCTCGGGTCTGGCTAAAGGAGGGTCCTGGTGGGGAACGCCAGGTCGCAGGCTGCCCAGGGTGGGACGGGAGGGGCCAGAGCCCATGACTCAGGACAGCCAGCCTGGTCAGACGCTCATACCCAGCTGACCTGGGTGCAGGCTCGGGTCATTTGCCCTCAGGGGCTCTGAGGCTCCCTTCAGGCAGATGCGGGCACCTTGGGCCAGCCAGAGCCCCAAGGAACCCCTCAACCCTTTAGCTGAAGCCGGGACTTCCCCTCCCCCTGCCCTGCAGCTGCCTCTGGACAGAGGGAGCGGAAGTGGCCAGAAGGGGAAGTGTGAGGAGTTCCCGTCCAGCCTGTCACCAGTCTCCTCAGGTCTTCGAAGTGGTGGCCCTGTGGCCTGGCCGTGGCCATGGAGCCTGTGGAGACCCCCATCAAGGATGGCATCCTCTACCAGCAGCACGTCAAGTTCGGCAAGGTGAGGAACCCTAGCTGCCAGAGACAGCAGCCCGTGCCCCTGCCTTGGACAGCCCACCCAGACCCAGGAGACTTGGGAAGGGCGTCAGGCGGGGGAGCCAACCCGGGTCGGAGTGGAGCAGAGCCCAGTTCTCGGCCTGGGAGGGCTGAGGTGGCCTCACTTAAAGACAAGGAGTACAGGAGCAGGGAAGGGCCTAAGAATCTAAACCTCCAAGCCGGGAAGAGCCCAGCAACCTTCCAACCCTTCTAATAGTGGCGCCAAGGCCCCTAGAGAGGGCCAGGAGCTGAGCTAGAGGAGCCTCCAGAGGGGGACCCCTACCCTGCGGCAGAGGGTGGGGCCCCTAGTTCTGGGAGTGAGGAGGTGGGGAGGTCACCTCTCGTGGGCAGCAGCCCTTGCACCCCCGCAGCCCAGCTGCAGCTGCTGCCCAGGCAGATAAACAGTTGGTCGGTTGGTTTCCTCTGCTCGAAGCTATTTGCATGTTTCCTTCCTTGCCAGTATGAGGCTCAGGCCTCCCTCCCACCCCAGCCTGTGGTCCGTGGCCCAAGTGTCCCTTTTGGTAGGGGAGGGGGAACCAACATAATGGCAGTGTCCGGTGGTCTGTCCCGGCCACTAGATCTTTTAGAGACATAATCCAGTAGCAGCCCAGCCTCATGTTTTCATGGCCTTTTGAGAGACAAAGACACTGGTGCTTATGGAGGTCACAGTTAGGAAAGGGCAGAGTGGGATTTGAACCCGGGGCTGACCCACCCCAGGCACAGACTCTTCTCCCTGCTGGCCAGCCCTGGCAAGGCCTCCTCCCCTGGCACCCTGAGGAGGAGTTGGGGGAGCAGAGGCCCCCCCGGGTGGCTGGGAGTGTTCGTTGAGCAGCTTGTGCTGAGCTGTGCCACAGGGAGAATACGCCACCCAACGGTCTCCTCTCCCGCAGAAGTCCTGGCGGAAGGTGTGGGCTCTGCTGTATGCAGGAGGCCCATCAGGCGTGGCACGGTTGGAGAGCTGGGAGGTCCGGGATGGTGGCCTGGGGCCAGCAAGTGACAGGTCCGGAGGGCCTGGCCGGCGTGGGGAACGGCGGGTCATCCGCCTGGCTGACTGTGTGTCCGTGCTGCCGGCCGACGGCGAGAGCTGCCCCCGGGACACTGGTGCCTTCCTGCTCACCACCACCGAGTGAAGCCACCTGCTGGCCGCGCAGCACCGCCAGGCATGGATGGGCCCCATCTGCCAGCTGGCCTTCCCGGTGAGTGTGGGGCGGGTGGGGCAGTCGGGCTGGGGGCCACTTGTTCATGCTCATGCACATCCTGTCACTCCACAAGCACTGCCGAGCACCTGCATGACTGGGACACAACCCAGGAACCCAAATAACAATTCTCAGATGGCCGCGAGCACGTGCTGTAGAGAAAGTGAACAGGGCAGAGGCAGGGAAGCAGGGCAGCATCAGCAGGATGGTCAAGGAAGGCCTCTCTGAGGAGGGGACAGTGGGTCTGATGACACATAAGAGCCCATGAGGCAGGTCTGAAGAGAGGGCGTCCCAGACACTGAGGTCATCTGAGGAGTTGTGAACAGAGGTAGCAGTGTGGGCAAAGGTGTCTGGAGGCAGGACAAAGTGTGTGTTCAGGGGCAGAAAGAAGGCGGCTGGCATGGCTGGATGGGCAGGAGCAGGCAGGAGCTTGGTAGGAGACGGCTGAAACCATTTCAGGCCATGTGCATGGTTTGGGATTTTATTCTGGGTGAGAGGAAAAGCCTTCGGAGGGTGTAAGCCAGGCACTGACAGGGTCTGTGATGGATCAAAAGGAAATGAGTCTGGTGGTTCCTCGAAAAGTTAAACAGTTACCACACATGACCCAGCAGTTCCACTCCTAGGTGTGTACCCAAGAGAATTGGAACAGGGGTACAAACAAAACTTGTACACCCATGTTCACAGCAGCACTATTAAACCAACAAAAGGTGGAAACAAGCCAAATGGCCGTCAGCTGACAAATAGATAAACAAGATGTGGTCTGTCCACACAATGGAATATTATTCAGCCATAAAAAGGGATGAGATGCTGACACGTGTGACAAGGATGACCCTTGAGCACGATGCTAAGTGAGAGAAGCCAGACACAGAAGGCCACATTTTGGATGATTCCATTTATATGAAATGTCCAGAATGTGGTTGCCTGGGGCTGGGGGGGCGGTGGGGAGTGAGTGCTAATGGATACAGGATTTCCATTTGGGGTGATGAAAAATTTCTGGAACTAGGTAGTGATGATGGCTGTACAACCTTGTGAATATACTAAAAAGCACTGAATTATGTACTTTAAGATGGCTGAAATCAATTTTATGTTCTGTGTATTTTATCACATTTTTAAAATTAAAAAAAAAAAAGAACATGAACAAAAATAAGGAGACCATTGAGGAAGCTGTTGCATTTGTTGCATTTGTGCCTGGCCATGCTACCATGGGCCAAGGTGGTCATGGTGGAGGTGCTGAGAGTCAGAGAGAGTCAGGACATGCTAAAGGACTGAGGATAAGGGGGATGGAGGGGTAGATGGAGGAGTCGAGGGGGCAGGGGCAGGGCAGGCAGTTGCAGTGACTTGGAGGAAGAAGTCTGGGGGTGTTGCTCACCCCTACCCCTCCTGCCTCTTCTCTGCTCCAAGCTGTCAGAGAGCCTGTCCCTGGCCAAGCTCAAGGGCTGTGGGGGACATATCTTATGTGCCCAGGAATTTGCAGCTCTCAGACACCCTCAAGCACAGCACCTCTTCCCCACCCAGCACCCTCAAGGGGGAGCTGGTTGGGGATTACAGCCCCATCTGGCAGTTGGGGGAACAGATCAGAGGGACCCGGGCTCATGCAGTGTGTCAGGGCAGACCTGGGACTGGTGCCCGGGTCCCTGGATGCCCTTGCTTGCCATGGGGTCCTGGGATACTGACCAGGGGAGAGAGTGTGGACGAGGAGTGGGGTGGACTCCAACCTCTGACTTGAGCGCATTCCCCAGGGCACAGGGGAGTCATCCTCAGGATCAGGGGAGGCTGAGGCTCCCAAGAGGGGCCTCGTCCCCATGGAGGAAAACTCCATCTACTCCTCCTGGCAGGAAGGTGAGTTGAGGGTGCACAGGGCAGCCTCAGCCCCACCACACCTGGGGCTGGGGACTTTGGGGACTGACGGGCCACCCTCACTGCCTGCTGCAGCGGGCGAGTTTCCAGTGGTGGTGCAGAGGACAGAGGCTGCTGCCCGCTGCCTGCTGAAGGGGCCCTACCTCCTGGTGCTGGGCCAGGACACCATCCAGCTGAGGGAGGCTGCCAGCCCCCAGGCCCTCTACACCTGGCCCTACCGCTTCCTGCGCAAGTTCGGCTCCGACAAGGTAAGGTGCTGGTCCCTGTGGGGAGGGGGTGGCCACGCCTTGGCCCTTCAGTGGCTGATCCCTGCTGTGTCACCTGTACCCAGGGCCTGTTCTCCTTTGAGGCTGGCCGCCGCTGTGACTCGGGTGAGGGCCTTTTCGCCTTCAGCAGCCCTCGGGCCCCCGACCTGTGCGGGGCCGTGGCCACTGCCATCGCCCGCCAGCGGGAGCAGCTGCCAGAGTTGACCGGGCCCCGGCCCTGTCCCCTGCCTCGGGCCACCTCCTTGCCCTCCCTGGACCACCCCGGAGAGCTGCGGGAGGTGCCACTGGGGCCTGAGCCGCCCACCTCCAGGAGGGTGCGCCTGGCTGAGCCCGGGCCCCAGAGCCTGCCACCGCTGCTGGGCCCCACGGCCAACGAGCCTGCGTCCGGGCTGTATGCAGCAGTGTGCAAGCGGGCCAGCGGGCCCCCAGCCACCGCCGAGCACCTCTACGAGAACCTGTGCGTGCCCGAGGCCAGCCCCTTGCTGCCCGACGCGGGCCCTGAGCCCCAGGAAGGCCCCGGCAGCCGCAGCCCCTTGGCCAGCCCCATCTACCACAATAGCGAGGACCTGAGCTGGCCCGGCCCGGCCCATGACATCAGCCTGGAGGCCCAGTACCGGCGGCTGCTGGAGCTGGAGCTGGACGAGGCGGGGGGCACTGGCCGCCCTGGCGCTCAGGCGGGCTTCAAGGCCAAGCTGGTGACTCTGCTGAGTCGAGAGCGGAGGAAGGGCCCTGGCCCCTGTGACCGGCCCTGAACACCATGCAGAGTGGTGGCCAGAGGAGAGGGGCACTCTTCCTGGGACAGAAGGGTGGGCCAGTGGGAAAACAGTGGGCATCTGCGACACAGCCTTGTGTCCACTCTGGCCTGCAGGACAAGGCAGGCAGCCTGGGAGGACCCCACACCCTACCCTTCCCTCCCCCCATGTACAGTGTACAGATTTGCTGATAATAAAGCCCACAGCTCCAGCTCCCCTCAGGTCCTCCTTGTGGCCCACAGCCTGCTCCCCCTCACCTCAGCTCCTGGCAAAGGCATTCAGGGGTTCATGTGGGCACATGGATCCTCGCTCAGGTTCACTGCCGCAAACACCAGTTCCCTGTGCTGGGCTCCAGAGACACAGATGACCTGGGCCTGACCTCTGCCACCGGTGGGCTCAAATCCACTGGAGCAGACAGGATGTAGACAGTCTTGGCTCCATGTTGCCCTGCACAGCAAGAGTGACTGAGCAGCCATGCAGGCCTGCAGAGGGAGCCGCCAGGCCTGCTGATGGGAGAGGTGCCCTCTGGACGCAGCTGGAGGGCAGGAAAGGCTCCACCAGGCAGGCAAGAGGCAAGGAGGAGAGTGTGGACGTAGGGGTGGTCGGAGGGGCGGAGAGAGAGTGGAGACCATGAGGGTCCATGGGGGCCCTGCAAGGAGCTGGGTCTCCTCCTCAGGGAAGGAGCAGTGTGGAGGCTGAATTTAAGATAGCAGAACTGGAGACCAGGAAGCCTGGGCTGGGGAGGAGGCAATGGGATGGGGAGAGGTGGAAGGGATTTCAAAGATGTGCATGCCCAAATACTTGTTCCCTGCTAAGACTCAAACAATTTGGAGACACTTCCGGGAAACTCAGTCCTCCCTTTCACCAACTATAAAGGATAGAGATGAAATGATGCAGGCATTTTCCTTCATGTGAGTTTTGCTTTGTGCCTACTCCATGCCAGGCACTGGGGACATGGCTGTGTTCGGGACAGCCTTGTTCCTGTTCTAAAAGAGCTGACATTCCAGAGGGAGAGGCAAGCTTCTTGAAGACTTCTGTGCCTGCCTTCCAATCCTCTCCCCGGGCTACTGCTATCGCCCTCCGTGGGGCCAGCCATGCACACAGCATCATGCCTCCAGGGGTGTGGCCTCTTGGGCCCTTGACCTCCACTCCGCTTAGCTTCCCACACCCTTGGCACATCCTGAGCCTTGTCTTCACAAGTGATGTACATTTTTGCAATCTTATGTCCAAGCATCCTCCTCTGGCCACCTCCTCTCCTAGCTCACTTCCTCTAGTATGACCAATACCGCTCCTGTCCAGCCACATCGACCTATAATGACCCTTTTCTGACTGTCTTCAGGACCCCATCCATGCTTGTCCCACTTAGATTCTGTGCTCCACCCATGGAGTCACTCCCTTGCTCTCCTCTCTTTTCATCCTATTTGTCTGGCAAAGCCCCCAGCCTTGAGCGAACCCAACTCTCCTCCATGTCTGCACCCTGGCAGCTGCCCAGAGCCAGAGAAATTGATGTAAGCAGGTGACTGTGTCCTCATTGACACTGTGATCACAAACCTCAAATAGGCAGGCTCATCCTGCTGCCCAGAGACCCTGTGCCCTAGAGTGGCAGTTTTTCTCCTCCCCAAGACCTTCAACCCTTCTCTCCATCCCCACTCACTGTCACCTTGCAGGCACATTGGGGAAATAACATTCAACAGAAGTGAACACCTTCAACCTCTCACTACCACATCTACAAGTGTATTAGCATCTGCCCCTACAGTGGAAGAAGTGTCTGTCCCCAATATGTGCTCTGATCCCAGCTCTTCTTACCTCCTCAGAGCTTGGCAAACTGAGCTGTCTCCCCCTCCCCCCTCTCTCCTGGACCCATTCATTCTATCATCATCATTATCATCATTTCCAGCCATACACAAACATGCTCTATAATTTCACATCTTAAAAGAGACCTTCCCAGGGTGCGGTGGCTCACACCTGTAATCCCAGCACTCTGGGAGGCTGAGGCATGGGGCTCGCTTGAGCCCAGGAGTTCAAGACCAGCCTGGGCAACATAGTGAGACCCTGACTCTACAAAAAACATTTTTTAAAATGAGCTGACGAGTGTGGTGGTGCATCTGCAGGAAAAGAAAGAAACCTTCCCTTGACCTCACGTTTCCCTCCAGCCACCTCCCCTTCCTCTGTTCCTCTTCACAGCGAGACTCCTCAACAGAGCTGTTGATTACTCTCATCTCCCCTTTCCTCACCTTCGTTCTCCCCTCAACTAACTCCACTCTCCCCTTTGTCCCCACAACAACTTTACATGGCTCTTATCAGAGTCATCAACCTCCTTGTTCCCCCAAACAAAAGTGGCCTGGACTCCCTTGACTTCTCAGCAGCATCTGACACCCCTTCTTGAGACACTGTCTTTACTTGGTTTTCCTCCTACCTCATAGATCTCTCCTTCCCAGTCTCTTCCTGTCTCCTCTGTGGGAGTTCTTCCTGGGGTTCTGGTCTCAGATACAGTGGGACTCAACCCTGGCTACACAAGGAATTACCTGGAAGCCTTTAAAAAATGCCCATGCCTAGGCCCACACCCAGGGGTCTGATTTCATCACTCTAGGTATGTGGGGCCTGGGCATCAGTGTTTGTTTTTTCAATTTCCAGACAATTGTAGTATGCAAGCAAGGTAGACAACCACTGGCCTAAGTAAGACAGTCGGTCTCCGGGTTTCATAGGCCATCTAAATACTGACTCCCAAAGGTGTAGCTTCAGTGCAGACTTCTCCCCTGAGCTCCACACTTAGGAATCCAACTGCACACTAGACATCTGGATGTCCGAAAGGCGTTTCCAAATTCCATGTGTGAAGGGAGGTTGGGGGAAGGTGGGCTCCCTGTGGTGTTCTTCCAAGGTGTGTGTGGCCACACAAGGCAAAGCCTGGAAGGATGTTAGAGCCATGGGGAGGAAGATTTTGGCCTCATTCATACAGGCATTTCCTGATGGGTATGTCTTAGAGCAAGCTGAGACCAAGAGGCTCTGAGTCAGGGTGGCTGCTGCAGCAGGGACCCCTCCTCCCCATAGTGGCAAGCCCACACCCAGCCCTTGCCAGCTCAGCAAATCCCAGGACACACTGAAGGTTACCCAGAGGGTCAGGGTCATGGCCAGAGCTGCAACTCAGGACTCTGGGTACCCGGCATGACGTGCTTTCCTTCATTACAAATCTAAGCTTCTTTGTTTCCTAGCGATTTCTGTGTGGTTCCAGCCAGACCGCGGAAGCTGCAGGAGTCCTGACCACCAGGGGGCACTCTGTCCTAACCCAGGTCCTGTTCCTGCCCAGGACCTGCCTCTGCTGGGAGGCTCCTGGCAGGGTCCAGGCCCAGAGACTTAAACTGACCCAGGGAATGGGAGCTTGGGCTCCTCTCTGCTGGAGGACTGCCAGGCTGCTGTTTCTTCCTTTGCTCATTTGCTGTCTCACTTTTGCAATCCTTCCTTCCTTCATTTGTTCATTCACATCCACTGCGTGCAGGCACTGGGAAACGTTAGTAGACAAGACACACGAGCCCCTGCTCTCATGGGACTGACATTCTAATGGGGACAAAGGACGATGAGGAAACACTACTATAATGTCAGATAGTGGAGAGTGCTATGGGGAACAATAAAGCATGGCTAGGGCCTAGCGTGTGATGCGGGTGAGCTGCCAGGGGGCTGCTACTCCAGAAAGCGTGATCAGGGAGAGCCCCAGGAGGAGGCAACATCTGAGCAGAGACCTAAACAAGGAGAAAAGCCCCCGCCCCAAGGTAGGAGTCACTTGGCACATTGGAGGAACGGCGGGGAGGCCACAGTGGCTGAAGTGGGGTGAGCAAGTGGTGGGAGCTGGAACCAGTTTATTCACATTGTGTAGGTCTAAGGAGTTTAGTTTTATTTAAGTGCAATGTGAGCCCACTGGAATGCTAAAAGCTGGGGGTAATGTGGTGCAATTTCTGCTTTAAAAATGCCCCTTTGGCTGCTGCATGGAGAAGACTGTGGAGGGGCGAGGGTGAGAGCAGGGAGCACTGTGAGGAGACTGGGACAGGGGCCAAGGCACAAGATGACGGTGGCTGGGACAATGGTGGCAGCAGTGATTAGGTATGAAACATCTTGAAGGTGGAATTTGCAGAATCTGGGGGATGACAGGGAGAAGAGAAAGGAAGGATAACTTCATAGTTTCTGCTAAACCAATTGGACGAATGGTGAGGTGAGGAAGAAGTTAGGGAGGTGGGAAAATCACATGTTTGAATTGGGCATGATGGGTTTGAGATATCTAGTAGACATCTAGACAGGCGATTGGGTATTGGAGTCTGGAGTTCTTGGGGAGAGGTCAGGGCTGGCCATATAAGTTGGGAGTCCCTGGCATAAGGTGTCAGTGAAGCCACAGGACAGCATGGGGTCTTCGGAGCAAGTGTAGGGAGAGGAGAGATCGGATGGCCAAGGCTGGAGGCAGATGAGGACCTGCCAGAGAGGGTGGCCAAGGAGAGGCCAGTGGGGCAGGAGGAATCCATGAGCTGGGGGAAAAGGGCGTTTCCAGGAAGAGGGAGTGATCAACCTGGACCAGTGCTGCTCCAAGGCAGGATAGGATGAAAGCTGAGACCAACCATTAATTTGATGACCTGGAGGTCATTGGAAACCTTGAGAAGAGAGATCTCAGAGGACTTGTGGGTACAAGTGGAGAGAACCAGAGAAAAGCAGGTGGAGACGGGGGATAGACAGACAACTCCTTAGAGGAATTTTGCTCTCAAGGGGAGTAGAATTAAAGGGCAGCAGCTGGAGAGGGACGTGGCATCAAGAGAGGATGTCTTTAACAGAACTCTTCCAGCAGTCTGTGTCGTGAGGGACTGCGCAGAAGAGGGAGAATGGGACGACCGCAGAGGGGGAGGACAGCGCCCGCGTCCTAGGAGAAGCTGAGAGGACAGGACCAGCAATCAAGTGGAGGGGGGATGCCTGTTCCCTCACCCCAACACTCATGTGTGCTTCATTTTCCTCACCGCCTGCCGTAACTGCCTGGGCTGAGTGCTGCGGGCAAGGTGCGGTCTCTGAGAACACCCCCACTGGAGACGCAGCCTGCTCCGGAGTGGGGTGTAACAGGACACAGCCCATCTCCGACACGGTGCGGTGGGTGCTGGGCCGGGGCTCCCAGAGCTGCGGGCTGCTGACTCCGCCGGGGGTTAGGAGATGGAAGTGAGGCCAGAGCCTGACCAGATCCTCCCGCCTCTGCCTCCCAAGTAGCTGAGATTACAGGCGGGGCCGCCGTGCCGGCTGCTAATCTAGCTTTAACCTCCCCTGTCTCCCCTCATCTTTTCCCCACCTTGACTTGTTCCCCTCGATTTAGAAATTCTGGAGCCGCCAACGGCTGTACCTACACGACCCTCGCTGCGGCCCTGCGAGGCGGGTGTTACTGTCCCATTTTTCCTAGGAGGAAATTAAGGTTCAGAGAGGACCAGAGCCAGGTCCATCTGGTTTCAAAGGCCGCTCTCCTTTCACTCCACCAGCGGGAGGCGCACGGGACTGGGCGAGGTAGCACCTCCCCGGCGGGGCGTCCGCAGCCCAGGCCCCGCCCCGGCCCGCCCCGCTACAGGGGACTGGGCGGGCAGCGCTGAGCGAGACGCGACTTCTGATCCGGGAAGGAGGAATTGGGTGGGGCTTCCCACCGGCGGAGAAGGCTTAGCGGGCGTGGCCAGGATGGGGGCGTGGCATCGGGCCACGCCCCCTTCCGTGGGCTCAAAGCGGACGGTGGCCGCGGGGCGGGGTCAGAACACAGGCCGCAGATCCCAGCGCGGCTCCCTGGAGCCCGCCGCCGACCAGCGCCCCGGCGGGGCCGAGCAGGTACTGACGACCATGCGGAGCGTCTTCGGTTGGGCCAGGCGGGGGCCCGGGGCCTGCTGAGGACCACAAAGGGCAATGGGGTTCGTGGCCAGCGCTATGCTTCGTCCCGCGGGCCCGGGCCCCTGCCTCCGCCCCCGCCTTCCTGCCGCGAAGCCCGCTGCGGCGGGGCAGATTGGCGCTTGCGCCGCCTCCTGCGGCCGGGAGTGGCCAAGGCATGGGGCCCGGGCGGAGGACTAGGGGGAAACTGAGTCACGTCGGTGTGGGAGCGGTCGTGTGTGGGAGGCACCACCCCCACTGGGCTCCAGGATGGATCCCCCTCCTGGCCACCCTTTGGGGTCCCGGCCCCCACAGTCTCCGCAGGGGCTTCACCCACTCCTGCCCCTTCCTCCTTCAGCACCCAGGGGTCCCGCCCTGGCTCCCAGCAACCTAGACTGGTCGGAGAAAGGCTAGGACCCGCTCCAGCCTCCTCCCTCTCCACCCCTCCCCCTCGCGTTCTGAGCCCCCGTGTGCTTCCTCCGCTGGCTCTCCGCACAGTGTCAGCTTACACGCCTTATATAGTCCGAGCAGGCTCCAGCCGCGGCCTGCCTGCCGGGACCTGGGGGCGGGGGAGAGGAGAGCCGGCCCCTGACTCACCCCGCCGCCGCCCGAACTCCGGGCTGGGTTGGGGGGAGGCCTGCCAAATTAGTACCGCGGCCCACCGCTGGATGAAAAGAGCCCCAAGCTTGGATGCGGGGCACCCCTCACCACCCCAATCCTTGGGGGAGGGAGCCTGCTCCTGTCTTTCCAAAGTAAGGTCTGCCAGCCAGCAGCCCAGCCAAGCCTGACAAGATACCTGCCTACCTGTACCTTGGATGTGCTCCGCATCTGCCAGTGCCTGCTTGGCACCTGTCCAGGGCTAGTGTCACGCTGGGCCTGCCTGCCCACCATGCCAGACACTCACGTTCGCTTCTCTCCTCTCCTCTCAGGAGCCAGCACCATGGATTCCTTCAAGGTAGTGCTGGAGGGGCCAGCGCCGTGGGGCTTCCGGCTGCAAGGGGGCAAGGACTTCAATGTGCCCCTCTCCATCTCCCGGGTGAGCCTAGGTTGGGGGAGGAGCTCCCCCACAGGCCTTTGGGTGCTCCCATGTCCAGTGGGTGATGGGAGGAGTCTGAGCAAGAGCGAGCCAGGGGCCAACAGGCCAGAGATGTTCAGGTCCAGAGATGTGGTGAGTACCTGCTGCAAGGACTTCCAACTAAGTGGATACTGAGAGAGGAGCCCCCAAACTTCCCCAGCACTGTGCTGTACCTGATGCCATTCCACCAAGCTCCTGTGGCCATCTCTGAGGGCCCCGGGAGGCCCATTCCACATGATGGGAACCCGAGGTCTCCAGGAAGTGTCTAAGCTTGAGGGAGCAAGGCTTGGAGCTAGGCTTCAGGCAGGGCACTCTGACATGGGATCTCGCTTCAATCTCACTGCCACCCAGGGGATAGCAATCTTCATCTTGTTAGGGGCTCTTCGATGGGATTTAAATTGAGGCACAGGATGGCCTGCACTTCTGTGGGTAGGAGAAGGAGGTCTCTCCCCAGCCTATGTGAGGACCTGCATCCCCACCCACATTCAGGATGTGGTGGCCTTTGACCCCAAGCAGAAATGTGGGAGAGGGCTCAGTTCCGAGAGACTGCCCTGGTGAGGGCGGGGCTGGGGGCTGGCTCCTCCCTATAGCAGGGGGATTGCCTTATAAGCCCAAGAATGCAGCCCCATGCTGGGATGGCCAACTGTGGCTACAGTCTGTGGAGCCTAAAAGGGCTGGCCTAGGCCTGGACTCCTGCACCCCATCAGTGGGCCCCTCAGCTGGTCACCAGGCTGCAGCTCCAGCTGTAGGGTCCAGTTGTGGGACACAGAGCAAACTGCCTGCCCAGAGTGAGTGAGGCCAGCCCTTGGGCTGGTATCTCTGACTGTGGCCTGGGGGTCAGCCGGGGGCGGGGACTTCCTGCCCCTACATCCGCCTGCCCAGAGAGACCCACCCAGGCAGCGGTGGGCTGGCAGCTGTTGGCAGGAAGCCCAGAGCAAGCCCAGCCTGGAGTGGGCCGGAGGATTGTCCAGGCACTGCCCAGCCTAAGAGGGGCCTCAAGGCAGTTTGTCTGTGGGAGTTGGGCTTGGTGGCCAGGGCAGGCAGGCAGTCACTGTTCTTCCCAGGGATCTTTCCATGGGGTTCTCCTGAAACCTGCCTTGCCAGCAGGATAGCTAAGGGCAGTGGTTCTCCCTACCACACCCACATCCCCCTACACAATCCTCAAGCCTTGTCAACCCTGAAAACCTACCCTACGTCCCCTGCCCTGGGAAGGTGCTGGCCAGTGTGGGTGGGGAGCCATAGGCCTGGGCTGGTCTCTGTTTCTTCATTGATGGGAGTGACTTTCAGATGTGGCCTGTTGGGGGCACTCTGGGCCCAGGTTCCCTTGTCAGCAGCCCCAGCATGTGGGTGGGGCCACCAGCTGAGCCCAGCCCTGAAGTTGGACCTAGGCCCAGGTGGGTGGGTGGGGTGGTCTTTTCTGAGCTAGGCCGGCCCCCTCCCCCTCCCCTGACCCCGGAGTGGAGGGAGGAGGAGGGAGGTACAAGGCTGGCTGTGGGCCTGGGCCTGAGAGATGAGGTAACGTCTGGGACTGGGGGGTTGGGCTGCTCAGGCTGACTCACCCCCACCCAATGTGATGTCCAGCCCCCTGGCTTTTCCCCTCCTTGGGCCCTCTGGCCTCACCCTGCCTCAGGCCTGCCTTCTGCCCTGCTTTTCTCTCCAGCCACCTCCCCCCCAACTCTCCTTGCTCTCCACCACTGTGACCACTCCCCTAGTCCTCAGTGCTTCCTGCCCTCCTTACTCCAAGGAAGGAAGTAGTCCCTATCCCCACCCCCTCCAAGAGCCAGCTGCTCCTGCCCAGCCCAAGACCCCCACCCTCAGCTCAGCCCACACCTCCCAGGAGCCAGCCCTTGTGGGTAGGGAGTGGCTGGACCAGGTTTCTCTTCTACTGACTCACCATGGCCTTGAGTAAGTCACTTCCCCTCAAGGGCGTCACTTCCCTTTGCCCATGAGAAGGGGCTGGATTGACCTAAAGGTGAGATGGGGGTCAGGGAGTCTTTGCAGTTGGGCTGACTCCTCACTTGGGTCCTCACTCTCAGCAGAGGTGCCTAGAGTGCTGGAGTCTTAAGGTCAGGATCAAATCCTGGCCCTTCCTCTGACTAGCTGGGTAACTTGAGATAAGTTGCTTAACCTTTCTGTGTGTTTTCCCAAGTGTAAAATGGGTATAATCCCAGACTACTACACAGGGTTGTTTGGAGGATGTAGTGGCAATATGTGTCAATACCAGCTGATCACTAAATATAAGCTGCTGTTCTTACTATTATAATTTAGTGAGCGAAGAGAGGCCACCCAGCTCTTACTCTTCTAGCCTCCCATGCAAGCATGAAACAGTCATCAAAGCCAGCTTTCCCTTCTTGTGCCAGTGCTGTACCCTCTGACATCTCTCTGGCACCTCTTACCTCCCCTCTCCCTGCCTCTGCTCAGCCTGTGCACTGGCCCACCTGAGGAGCCTCCTGGGGCCACCGGCAGCCTATACCCCCCAATCCCCACTACCGGTGAAGTGTAAATTTGCTTTCCAGCACTGCCCCCCAGAAGCCTGCTCAATGCAATGCCAGGTCCCTTGCCAGATGGCTGGGTGGCCCCATGGACTCGGACCCATAGACAGCTGCCCCTGCCTATGTTGACAGGGCTGGACCCGATGGGGTTTGTCAGGGTCACCTCTGTTGGGGGCCTGGGAAATACCCTATCCCAGGCCTTAAAACTGTGATTGGTCCCTCTAACCTCAAGGCCAAGTCCTTGTTCCTTCCCCTGGCATTCAAAGCCATCATGAATAGACTATCACCCCCTAGGCAGCACACCCCATTCTCCTTTGCCAAGGCCACCACTTCCCAGAAGTCATCCTTGATGGTGTCAGCTAATGCTGGTGGTGACCATTCTTCCCAGCCTACCATTATTCCCTCATTTGCCATAGGAACCAGGAATTCCTAACTCAGGTCCTAAAGGATTGGAGCCAGGGGAGTGATGTAGCAATTGAGGGCCTGGAGGTGACACCCATTTACAGCCTATGAAGCCCCAGCTGACACCTTAGGTCCCCATTCGGGCACTGTTCACAGGGAACCTGGAGATGACAGGGCCTATTCCTGGCTCGAAAAGGGTCCTGGCAGATCCCTGCATGTGGCACCAGGGCAGGGTGGTGGGAGCATGAGAGGCCAGTGGGAGCAGCAGCCGTGTCAGGAGGATGCTGCTATGTGCACAGGTAGAGGGCGTATTTGGTAGGTGGACTGGTCTAAGCAAGGGGCCAGCAGGGGCCTCACAATGCTGTGGTCCTAGCTGAGGAGCTTGGGTCTTAGCCCGAGGGTGGCTGTTTGTTGATGTCATGACAATTTCTGGAGCATGGGGGAGGGTCATGGAGGTGAGTAAATAAATAAGCAGTGTGATTGGGATAATTGTGAAGCTCAGGTGAGCACCACCATCTAGGTCACTTTGGCATCCAGCTGCAGAGAAATGTATTGAAAGCTCTGGGTTCTGGAAGGGGGGCAGCTTTGGGTAGGGCAGCGTTGACTACCCTTGGCCTCAGTTCAGTCTGCTGAGTCCTGGGCCTGCCTTACCCTTCATCTCTCCACAGCTCACTCCGGGGGGCAAAGCTGCGCAGGCCGGCGTGGCGGTGGGCGACTGGGTGCTGAGCATCGATGGTGAGAACGCGGGGAGCCTCACGCACATCGAAGCTCAGAACAAGATCCGTGCCTGCGGGGAGCGCCTCAGCCTGGGTCTCAGCAGGTGTGTGGGTGCCCCCTGGGAGGGGGCGACCCTCTCGGGCCTGGCCCGCCATCACGCTTTGCTCCTCCCCTAGGGCCCAGCCGGTTCAGAGCAAACTGCAGAAGGTAGGCGGCAGGCCGGGACATCTGGGCGGCGGGCAGGGTGGGCTTGGACGCAGGGCTGACTTGCCCTCCCTGGCACAGCCTCAGTGCCCTCATCCCTGGCTGGGAATAGAGGGGAGAGACCGGGGCTGGAGCTGGGGAGGGTCCAGGGAACATGGAGTTGAGCCAGGGGCTGCCGCACGGTCGGGGCACCACGCATGTCTGCCTGTCTGTCCGCCTGCCTCCCTCCCACCCGCCTGCGCTGCGTGCCCACCCGCACTCGGTCGTCCTCAGCCCTCTGTGGGCTGAGATCGTTGCTCCTGAACTGGCCTCTGGAAACCTGAGTCGCCCTCTCCCACATCACGGGCAGCAAGATATGTGGGGGCGGGGCTGGAGCCTCCCTGCCCTCTGGGGGAGCGCCCCACTCCCACCCAGGCCCCCACCCCTGCCCGCCCTGCCCGGCTCTGTCTCTGCCCAGGCACTGGCCCCTGCCGCGGACCCCCCGCGGTACACCTTTGCACCCAGCGCCTCCCTCAACAAGACGGCCCGGCCCTTCGGGGCACCCCTGCCCGCTGACAGCGCCCCGCAGCAGAATGGGTACGTCGGCCCCCGCCCGCCAGCCGCCCCGCAGCCCCGCAGCCCCGCAGCCCCGCAGCCCCGCAGCTCCGCCTGGCCGCGGCCCCACGCCCGCTCCGCTGCTGCTCAGTGCGTGCCTGCCTGGCGGAACCGTGCGGCGGCGACCCCTGGTGGCCGGGGTGGGGGCGGCGGGCGCAGAGCCTTTCCCAAGGGTGTGGCTCCTGCCCGCCCTTGGACACAAGGAGGCAGCGGGCCCCCGCCGGTGGCCCAGGGTTGGGGTGTGGTGCCAGGCCAGCTGAGCCCGGGACAGTCAGTGCTGCCTTACCCCCGGCTGCTCTGACCCCTCCCCATCTTTCTTCCTCCCCTATGTCTGTCCCTTTGTCCTTTTATCTGTCCATCTGTCTATTTCCTTCACAGGTGCAGACCCCTGACAAGTCAGTGAGCCCCCTCTGCCTGTCCCTCTCTTCCTTCCTTTTGGCACTCTGGGCGGCGGCCCCTCCCCACCCTGGCTGCCCTCCTTTCCAGTCTGACTGCCCTTCTGTCCCCCCACCCAGCCACTCAGTGGGCCCCGGCCTCGCCCTTCCCCACTCCCTCCCTTCACTGTAACCCACCTGCACTAGGTCCTGGGAGGGGCTGCCCCCACTGCCCACCCTAGCAGCAGGTTCTGAGCCACACCCTCCCCACAGACAGCCTCTCCGGCCGCTGGTCCCAGATGCCAGCAAGCAGCGGCTGATGGAGAACACGGAGGACTGGCGGCCGCGGCCCGGTATAGGCCAGTCCCGCTCCTTCCGCATCCTTGCCCACCTCACGGGCACCGAGTTCAGTAAGTGCTGGCCCAAGGCAGGGGGACTCTCCTGGCCCCAACCCAGACCTGAGCCCTGACCCTCTGTTTCTCCTGGCCAATGCCCGCCTCTGTCCTCTCAGTGCAAGACCCGGATGAGGAGCACCTGAAGAAATCAAGGTAAAGGGACAGGCACCAGCCCCTCTCTCCCACCTCCTGCCTCTTCCATTCTAGCCACCACCCCAGTGTCTGCTCCTGGGGCTCCTCAGCCAGCACTCTCCATTCTCCTTCCTTCCTTCCATCCGTCCTCCCTGCCTCCCTTCCATCTCTCCTTCCTTCCACTTCCTCTTCCCTCTCTCTACCCCTCAGGGAAAAGTATGTCCTGGAGCTGCAGAGCCCACGCTACACACGCCTCCGGGACTGGCACCACCAGCGCTCTGCCCACGTGCTCAACGTGCAGTCATAGCCCGGCCCTCTCCGGCCAGCTGCCCTCTCTGCCTCCCTCTTTCTGTTCCTCCTGCCCAGGGCGCCCCCCCCCTTGGTGCCTCCAGTTTCTGCCTACCTCACCACCCCTCTCCTGCCCCTGGCCTGAGCCTCCTGCTGGCCTGGCCCTGGCAACCTGCCTGGCCGGGGCCTGGCTTTGTCTGCCACTGGCTTCCCTCTCTGCCCTGTGGTCCTGCTGTCTGCCAGGTCTGTGCTGCCTCAGGCATGAAAATAAACATTCTCAGCCCTGCCTCCTCTGCCTCTATCTTCTATCTTGGTGGGCCTGGTTTGCATTTTGGGTGTGGGGGTGTTTGATGGTTCAGACTCAGCGTGGGACCTGCCATTCTGGGTCTCAGTGGGAGGGTGTACCTGGCAAAGGGGGCCCTGCCCTGCCATCAGAGCCAGCTCTCTGGCATGAGGGGAGCCCCAAGAGCTGCCCTAGAAGTGGGAATCTGCTCTACCTCCCAGCTCCAGATAGTAGTCCAACTAGCTGGATGTGGCTAGGAGAAGCTGCCCTCCCCTTCCTACCCCAGGGGGACCTGGAGTCCAGCCCAGCAGCTCTCATGCACCCAGGCATCTCCCACGGGGCCAGCAGGACCCAGGTTGGGGGGAGGGGCCGTCCGGAGCCTCAGCCATGCAGGGCTTTGAATGGCAGATCTTACAGCCAGGTGCCCAGGACCGAAGCCCCAGCCCCAGCCTCAGCTACACCCCAGGAACCCTGGCCTGGTGAGAGAGGGTGGGCTCAGGCTCAGGGAAGGGTGGGTAGGGGTATGGGGGTGGTGGGCTCCTCAAAGCTGCCCTGGGCTCCACCCCCTGTCCTTTGGAGTCCCTGGGCAGCCCCCGGAGCCAGTTTCCTTGGCCCTGGCAGGCCCTACCACTCCTAGCCCCACCAGCCGTCCGCCCTGGGCCGTGGATCCTGCGTTTGCTGAGCGCTATGCCCCAGACAAAACGAGCACAGTGCTGACCCGGCACAGCCAGCCAGCCACGCCTACACCTCTGCAGAGTCGCACCTCCATCGTGCAGGCAGCTGCTGGAGGGGGCACAGGAGGGGGCAGCAGCAACGGCAAGACTCCTGTGTGCCACCAGTGTCACAAGGTCATCCGGTGGGTGGCCTCTTCCTTTCCTACCCTGGCCTTGCCTGGTCTGCTGTCTGGCCTGGCCTGTCTGCCCACTTGTCTTGCCTTAGCTGCCACTGGGGGACAATAAGGATTCAGGGGATAGGGACCTGGCCTGGGTCCCCAGGTTCTTAATCCCAAACCGCATCAACTGCTGGCAGCATCTGCCCTTGTGAAATGGCAGAAGGGACCAACCACATGCCAAAGTTGCACCAGTAGACTTACTGTTTGGGCAAAAAAGGGCCTGCCTCCTCAGCCCCTCTGCCTCTCCCTCTTACTCTCTCAGTCTCTCTTTGCTCTCACAGCAGACAGGCCAGAGGCCCCTCTCTCTGTGTACTACTCCCTGGGGCCCAGCAGGGTCACACAGACCTCTGGAATCACCATGCCAAATTCTAGAGCCTTCCTAGTTCTCAGCCCTGGCCCTGGTCTGCTCTTGACTTTCATCACTTTTTAGGCAGAAGCTCTGCAGAGGATGCTGTCCTTCAGACATCCCTGTTGATCTGGGACCTGCAGGCCCCTCCCTAGGCTGGGTGGAACAGGCAGGCAGGACAGGGCGGGCACTCTGGGTCCCCTTTGCCCCAGGCGCCAGTTCCTCAGGGTTGTCTCCTTAGGCTCAGGTTGTCAGCCGCCACCCAGTCCTCCCTGCTCTAAAACTGCCTCTCCTGTCATCAGGCAGTACAGTGTGACAGAGCTGGCTCTCTTCAAGCTTCATCACTCTCACTGTCACTTCCCAAGTCACTTCCCAAGCCTGTCTTCTACCCTATTTGGAAAGTGGGGAGAATGAACTTTCCCACCCAAGGCTTCCTAATAGGTGGTTGGTAGACCCGCTTGGGCTCCGGCCTAGAGCCGGCCTCATTTGCATGTATTCCCTCTGACTGCCCCCCGCCTCCCCCTCAGGGGCCGCTACCTGGTGGCGCTGGGCCATGCCTACCACCCCGAGGAGTTCGTGTGCAGCCAGTGTGGGAAGGTCCTGGAAGAGGGCGGCTTCTTCGAGGAGAAGGGTGCCATCTTCTGCCCCCCCTGCTATGATGTGCGCTATGCACCCAGCTGTGCCAAGTGCAAGAAGAAGATCACGGGCGTGAGTGGGGCTGGCGGTGGGTGGGAAGGCGAGTCCCAAGCCTGTCATCTTGAAGGAGTGTTAAGCAACTCCCTGGCCTGGGGCTCTCCCTGCATAAGCCCTCCAGATCCTTAATAGCCTGATAAACAGGCTGCTATATTGGTCTCATTTTATATTAGCCGGGATCCTCTTAACAAATGACCGAAGTCCTACTTAGAAGGGTTCAATCAAAAAAACAAATGTACTGGCTCAGATGACTGTAAAGCCCAAGGCGTTAAATTTAGGCCCAGCTGAATCCAGGTGCTCAGGTCATCTGGACTCTGTCGCTTGCCTCTGTTCTCATCTGTGCTGGCTTCATTCCCCAGCACGCTTTGCCCTAGAAGGCAGCAAAGATGGTGCTGCAGTGTCTCCAGGGTTACAAGTCCCCCTTATTAGTACCACAGGCTGGAAGAGAGCACTTTATCCCAGGTGATGCATCAAAAAGTCCCCAAGCTGATGCTCATAGGTCTGGCTTGGTTACATGACCATCCCTGAACCAAGTCCCGTGACTCTGATTAGCCAGGCCTGGGTTACACCCAGCCGTGGAGCTGGGGGTAAGGTGGCCCTGCCTGAACCACAGACTGAGAGTGAGGAATGAGTGGTTCCCTGCAATGAAACCAGGATAACATTACTGTAAGAAGGGAAGCGCTAAACAAGCTGAGAGATGGCTGCTCAATCAATTGGGATTGTGTTCAGCTGCAACAACAGAAAACCCCACTACAGAGATTTAAACAGAGAGGGTTATTTATGCCAATCACAAGAATTCCAGGGCTGGAACAGCAGTCCAGAATGCCTTTGGGGACCTGGGTGTTTCCCACCTTTTTGCTCCGAAATCCTGAGCATGTAGACCTTTGTTCCCGACCTTGTCATATCATAGTTGCCAGATGTCCCAGGCCTCTGTTCTTATTCCAGGCAGGAAGGAACAGGTAGGGGCAAATGACATTCTTTTAATAGGTTTTACCTCTGCATTTTGGAAGAAAAGCCGGGAACCGGCTTCCATCTTTATCTCATTGGCTGGAACTGTCATCATATGACCACCGTGGGCTGCGAGGGAAGCTGGGAAATCCAGTATTTAACTCTCCAGCCTCAATAATAGAGAAAGGCAAAAAAGACGGGGGTTGTGAAAGTCTTTTGAGAGGCTAATCCACAGTGTCTGCTGTACCTAATGCACAAGAAAACTTAGACTCCGGAAGATAACTTGATGGGCTTTAAGTGCACAAGACTGTTGAGTGGCAAAGCCAGAAATTCAGACTCAAAAACTTGTGACTCAAAATCTTATTCTTCCCACGGAGGATAAACACACAGCATAGCCTGACCAGGTATCCTGTGGGGAAACGTGCTGCCTGTCAGGGCTGGGCTTGGGACTTGGGTCAGTGCATATCAAGAGCTAAGAATAGGCTGCGTATGGTGGCTCACGCCTGTAATCCCAGCATTTTGGGAGGCTGAGGTGGGAGGATGCTTTGAGGCCAGGAGTTCAAGACCAGCCCGGGCAACATAGTGAGACCCTGTCTGTACAAAACTAAAAAAAAATAGCCAGTGTGGTGGTGCATGCCTGTAGTCCCAGCTACTCAGGAGGCTGAGGCTGGAGGATTGCTTGAGCCCAGGAGTTGGAGGCTGCAGTGAGCTGTGATCAGGCCATTGTACTCCAGCCTACGTGACAGAGTGAGACCCTGTCTCTAGAAAAGAGCGAAAGTAATGGGCTGTCTGTCTCCACCCACTCATTCTCTTTATTGGATGTGGACAGCATGCTAGGGGTGTGCCCCATACTGGGGACACATGAACAAGACAAATGTGGGCCCTGCCCCCAGGAGCTCACACTCAGAGGGTGTCACAGGCTGAGGGCAGAGCCAGCCATTGTTCTTTACCCTGGGGGGACAGGGGCAGAACAGTCAAGAGTTGACAAGCTGAGTTGGGTTCCTGTTGTACATCCGTAGAAGCTGAGGCCCAGAGAGGGGCAGAAACTGCCTGAGGCTGCACAGAATATGGGGGCTGAACCCGGAGCTGCCCCAGGCCCTCCTGACTCCCACCTTGGCTCTCCCTGCCTCCCCTTCCTCCTTATCTCTGGATCTAGAGGCAGGGCTTCCAGATGTGGCCAGAGAGCTCTGTGATGGTGATGTTCATATCAGTGAGTGTTACGTTACCTCAAGTAGTGGAAAACTCAAAATAACGGCTGCTTATTTCTTACCTAAAGAAGCCCAGGGATGGACAGTCTGGGGCTGGTATGGTGGACCCAGGCTCCTGTATCTTGCTGCTCGGCTGTCGTCTCCTCCTGCTTACTTACCCCTCACAGTCCAAGATGGCTCTTGGGCCTCAGCCAAAATGTCCACGTTCCAGCCAGCAGGAGCTTGGAGGGGAAGAAAGGGGCCAGAGCCCCGTGGTATCCATTTTTAGAGTCTGCTTCCATCCCATTGGTCAGAACCCAGTCACATGACCACACTGAGCTGCAAGGGAAGCTGGGAAATATTTTGGAAAATATCTTTATTTTGGGCAACTACGTACCCAGCAAAAAATGGGAGTTCCATCAGTAGGCATGAAAAGGAGAATGGGCATCATCTGGGTTTGCTTCCTCAGATCAAGGCCCTGCTGTTAGCCGACTGCTCTGCTTACTTTCTACCTGCTCTCTCGTCCCACGCCCACACCAGGCCTGTGTGTGGAGCAGGGTATAAGCCCCTGCCCCAGAGGAGGAGATGAGGCTCAGAGGGCCTGGCTGGCTCCTGGCTGGAGTAAGCCTTGGGTGGCAGGCCCTGCTGCTCCCAGCCAGGCCCAGCCTTCCATCTTTATCTCCTTGGCTGCAACTGTTGTCATATGGCCACCCTGGGGCTCAGTACTTGGTGCAAACTGCCCTGTTTTCAACCCATGGAGTTCATACCTGGGGAAGTGAGATGGGACAAAAAGAAAGGCCTGAACTGTATGTAGTAAGTACATTGTGGGGGGCCTGGCTTCCCTCTTGAAGGGACTCCAGATCCTGACAGGCCCTAGGGAGCCCACGACTCACCCTCCCGGGAGGCAGGGATCTGACTCCACACCTGTCGGTGCTGCAGCAGGGGCTCTCGCCACACAGCAGTTCCCTAAAGATACTCCCTGCCACTGGCTCCATGCCCGCCGTGCCCAGCGCTCAGGCTGGAGCACAGGGACAGCAAGACAAGGGCATGGGAGTGTTGCGACAGAGTTGGAGGGAAGTTGGGTAGGGGACACATCACAGGGGACCTGGCCCAGTTGGGATTGCCTGGGGGTCCCGTGCTCTCGAGTCTCATCACCCACCACCAGCCCCCTCGCTTGTGCTCCAGCCACATGAGCCTCTCCCTTTTGTCAGTGAACTCCATTCCCTCCACCACAGGGCCTTCGCCCAGGCCGTCCCCTCTGCCAGGGACACTCGTTAGCACCCTCCTTACTTCATTCCTTCCTTCTCTTCTGGGATTCAGATAACATTTCCTCAGGAACACCTTCCCTGACACCCACCTCCCCACCAGGCCAGGCCCCCCCAGTGTGCTCACACACCCCAGCACTCTGTCCCGTCTCACTTCCCCAGGTGTGAACCCACGGGTTGAGAGCAGGGCTCTTTGCATCAGCATCGGGCTGTATAGAGGAGGTGGTCAGTAAACACTTGAATACATGGCTGGAAGTGGCCTCTAAGTGGAAGTTAAACACCAATGGGAAGGCACTTGGAGAAGGATCGAAGGAGAGGGAATAGCTTGTGTCACGCGGTGACGCCTGGGAAGGGTGTGAGATGAGGCGAGAGGGGGGTGAGGCTGTGTTATTAGGAGTCTGGAGCTGGGGGCTGGTGAGGTCAGATGTGCCTCAGAAAGCTTCCTCTGGGGTGGGTGGAGGACAGAGCTAAGACTGGGAGCTGGGGCCGCTGGGGCCGCTGGGGCCTGTGCCTGTGCAGTAGGCCTGGCAGAGGCAGATGGACTAAGGAAACTTTCGCGGGTAAAAGAGAAGTTGATAACTGAGCCCAGGTTCTCCTGAATACCAGCAGACACCTGTCTCCCAGCAGCCCATAGCCCTGCCAGCACCCTCGCCACCAGCTCGAAGCCCAAATCCTTGTACCTCATGGGTCAACCCTTTGTCTGTTCCTTTAAAAAAGGCAACACCAGGCCATGGGAAACAGGCAGCTTTGGAGCCAGCCAGACATGGGTGCCAAATCCATTTCTGCCATGTATTGGCTGTGTGAACTGAGCCGAGTCACTCTCTCTGGGCCTCACTAAAGTGGGGGTGGTACTAACTGCTGACAAGTGTGATTGTGACGTACATACGAGATGACACAGATGTTGCAGAGGGCAGAAATGGGCCATCCGAGAGTTACACGTCACCCATACTTTTGCTTGAGCCACATTGTTTCATTTTTAAATCAATGGTCAACATTTAAAATCAGATTTCATTTTAACACCTCAATTTCAAACTGAGCCTTCTAGGCAGGCATTCCTGAGTAAGCCCGTCAGCACTGCCCTTAGAGGCAGAACAGGTGCTCCCCCATGACAGGAGGCCCCACCTGGCCCTTGCAGGCATTGGATGTGGGACCCTTGGCTTCAAGCATGGGGCCATTCTCACAACAGCCCATGGCTGGGATTAGGTTCCCAGCTCACAAGGGACGGAATCAAGTCTTAGGAGAAGGTAAAGCTGTTAGCCAAGTCACCCAGCTAAGAAGCAAGGTCTGGACCAGAGCTCTCTGATCACCCCCACCCCCTCCCCCAGGCCCCACACTGCCCTCTGCCTGCCCAGATCTGAATGCTGCTGGCCCTGGCTGGCCCAAGGGTCCTGGGGATGGCCAGCCCGGCCCTGGGAGCCTCTACCGCCTCCTGCCTGCAGTGAGCCAGGTTAACTGGCCACTGAGGGCCAGGTACTGTTGGGGTAGATCAGTTGATAAAACAGTGGGTACTTCATGCCCTCCCGGACTTTACATTTTATCAGGAAGAAGGGGGAGTAATATACACAGTAAGTAGATTATCCGGTGGCATGGTAGGAGGATAAGTGTTACAGAGGGAAAGTGCAGAGTAAGAGGCGCTGGGAGCATGGTGTAGGGAAGGCAGGCTTGAGTGTGGACTGGTGTGGTCAGAGTGGGCTTCCTGAGAAGGTGACATCTGAGCAGAAACTTGAAGGAGGTGAAGGGTGAGGCTTGAGATATCCAGGGTGAGGGGCAGCCAGTGCAAAGCCCCAAGAGGGTGCATCTGGCATGTCAGTTTCGGGCAGGAGGCCAGCACAGCAGGATCCATGTGAGAGTGTGAGGGACAGCAACAGCGAGACAGTGTGTGTGGAGGGTGAGGGGACGAGGTCACACCTACCGGCCTTTTACTGGGAGAAACGGGAAGCACTGCAGGGTTTTGAGCAAGGGATGCAGCCTGGCCTGGGTCGAAGAGCCCTACTGTGGTGGCTGGGGTCAGAATCTTCCGTAGGGGTTGAGGTCAGAGCACACGGGGTGGTTTTGTGCAGTCACCCAGGTCAGATGGCTGTGGCTCACAGCTCACATTGGGGAGGACGTGAGGAGCAGTCCAAATCCAGATGTGTCTAGTGGGCCCAACAGGATTTACTGGTGCACCTAGAGCGAAAGTGGGCAATTTGGCTGGAGCAGATGGGAGGATGGAGTTGCCATCAGTGAGATGGGGCGGCTGGGGAGGAGCAGGTTGGGGTGTGGAGATCTGGAGCTGAGTTTTGGACACAGCAAGTCTGAGAGGCCGGTAGACGTCCAATGGAGACCCCAGGGTTGGGGACAGGGGTGTAGGAGTTGTATATTATTAACCATGAGAAGGAAGGGGACCCAAGGCCAGCCTTCCTATGTCCAGTATTTTGGGGGAGAGGGCCGAGCCGCTGAGTGACTGCCTCCACCTCGCAGGAGATCATGCATGCCCTAAAGATGACCTGGCACGTGCACTGCTTCACCTGTGCTGCTTGCAAGACGCCCATTCGGAACAGGGCCTTCTACATGGAGGAAGGGGCACCCTACTGTGAGCGAGGTATGGGGTGGCTCGGCATGGGCGAGGAAGGACAGGCTGTGGGCAGGTATAAATCCGGTCCTCCTCTCCCTCTCTGCCTCCATCCCCAGACTATGAGAAGATGTTCGGCACAAAATGCCGTGGCTGTGACTTCAAGATCGATGCTGGGGACCGCTTCCTGGAGGCACTAGGCTTCAGCTGGCATGACACATGCTTTGTTTGCTCGGTGAGAGCCCCACCCCCACCTCCAGGATACATGACAGGTTGGGAAGGGGCCTCTCCTGCTGCCCCCAACCCCATGTGACTGAACCTTTGCTGTCCCCAGATATGTCAGATCAACCTGGAAGGAAAGACCTTCTACTCCAAGAAGGACAAGCCCCTTTGCAAGAGCCATGCCTTCTCCCATGTGTGAGCCCCTGCTGCCCACCGCTGCCTTGGCTTCCCCTGGCCTGAGGGGTCTAGAGTCATTGCCTGGCACTTCTGGGTAGAGCTGACAATCATCGCCCCAACCCCGACTCCTGGCCCGAGCCCGGGGTTCTCTGGGCCCTGCCCTACCCTCCTCACCTCCCTCCACTTCCCCCACCACCATCACACACCGGTGCTGGCCACACTGGCCCTGTTCACCTCCAGTGTCACAATAAACCTGTATCCAGCTGTGTCCCATGTGTCCTGCCCCCATGCACCAGGAGTGGTGGAATCTAAGGCATATAGTAGGGTGGAGATTAAGATGGTTCTCCCAGGGTTGGCTATCTTGGTGGTTCACATGATGGGGATGTGGAGGGCACATGGTCGGCAGGAGGAGGTACAGGCAGGACCCCGTGTGCTGGGCCTGGTGCCCACAGACCTGCAGGGGAGCCCCTGGTCTGGCCTGGCCTGGTGGTCAGAGAAGAGGAGTTGGTGGTGGATCTGCAGAGATGGGGCGCGGAGGCCTGGACGGGCCGTCTGCCCTCCACCATTCACCACTTGAGAACTGGAACAGAAGCAGGTAGGGCTGGAGAGGGCGGTCCGCAGGTCCTGGGAGGCCACAAGTGCCAGCGAGGAGCTGGGACTGTCTCCTGAGGGCAGGGCAGGGCACAGAAGAGTTGATATAGTGCAGGGACCATTTCAGATTTGTGTTGTAGGAAGAGGCCCCAGGGTAGCAAGCAGGAGGGGCTAGGACAGTGGCCTGGGGGTTGGGGGCCAGGGAAGGGAGGAGCTGACAGTGATATGGCAGAGATGGGACCCAGTGACAGGTCCCAGGGAGCCCAATGTGGGGGCCCAGGGGATGAGGAGTGGGGAGAAGAGGGATGGCAACTTTGCAAGGCATCTAGTCTATACCAGATATGCTCATGTCGCCTCATGTGACAGCACCCCTGCAGTTACTCACTTTCCAGATGAGGCTCAGAAAAGTTGGGAGGCCTGAGCAAGATCACACAGCCACTGAGCCACGAGCCAGACTAGAAGCCAGGCCTGAGGCTGGGTGCACGTTCTGAGCACCATTCACCAGCAAGTGCCTGAGAAGCTCACTTCTGCCTGGGCCTCGAGGACTGGAGGCTTTGGGGGTGGCACCGTCATTCCCTGGGTCTTCCTGCTTCCCCCTGATGCCCTCTGCCACCCTGGAGAGACTGTCATCTGTCCTGTCCCAGGCCTGGACTGGAGAGGAACTGATGAGAGGGACCAGACTAGGCCAGGACAGCTCAGTGTGCCATGGCCACCTGTCCTGTGGGGGCCCCTGGCATGAGGACCTTCAACAGGTCCTTTGGCCAATCCCCTGTAAGAGATGGGAAGGGTCTTTCTGTTGTGTTCTCTCTCAGACCCCTGGAGGATGAATGCAGGGCTCTGTGTGTTATTTTCATGATGCCTTGCCAGAGCCTAGAACAGTGCTGCCATGCAGTGGATCCCCAACAAATGTTTGTTGATGACTGAATGAGGTGCCTGTGGGACATTTAGGAGACAAATTCTGGAAGCAGCTGAAGATTCAAGTCTGGATTCACCTCAGATTCAATTTGGGAATGAACTTGGGACAGGTTCAGGGCAGTCAACATAGATGCTTGTAATTGATGCCTAGGGAGAGCTGGGGAGTGGGGCCCATGCAGGTAACATCAAGAGTAAAGCAGGTGGGATGTGGTTTTCTTTCAACCTAGACACCCTTGGCATATTAAACACAGAGTATCTTTCACTTCCACGAGGAAATGTACTCTCTCCCACTTCTCTTGAACCATGAAGCCCTCTCAGTCCATCCTTGGTTTCCATGGATACAAGCGAGCAAGAGCACAGGGCCGATGGCAATGGCTGTGGGGAGCCCATCTGGGGGCAGCTGCCCCTCGGCCTGCACCAGGGGCTGCCCCTGAGAATGCTGAACAGTGTGGCTGGATCTGCTGGTTTATCGACAGCATCCAGAGGCTGAGATTTTTATGTGAGATCTGGTTTTTTAATATTGGCAACTACATTCGATTTTTAAAATCCTATTAAAAAATAATAAATATGAATCAAAGCCAGCATGACGACAGCTGGGTCCTCAGCATAGAAAAGAGATGAGACACTAGGAGCAGCAGCATTACAGCGCTGGGCACAGACCAGGGTGACAGCCTCCAGAGAGCTCTGGGGCAGGGGGACCAGGACAGGGCTAGAGTGTTTCAAGATGCTGCCAACAGTGTCAACCAGGCAGATAAGGCCAAGAAGTCCCCTTGGCATTTTGCAACAAGGTGACATTTGCCAGATCAGTTTAGCAGAGAGCTGGGGCGAGCTGGGGCTGCTGCCAGGGTTAAAGAGGAACAGGGGGGAGGGTGGTGAGGATGTGGAAGGAGAGAGTGCGGACAGATCTTTTAAGAGGCTTGGCTGGGGTGGGCCAAGAGGACTGCCAAGGTCAGCTAAGAGGCCAGGATGTGGGTGGGGAGAGTGAGCTGGGAGGTGTCTACCCAAGGATGGTGGCTGGGAGTGGGAAAGGAGAGAGAAGGGACAAGAGCAGAGAGCAGGGGCTGGATCCTGGGTGCAAGGAGCTGGCCCAGAGGGAAGTCAAAGCAAGCATTAGGCACCTCCTCTGAAAGGCTGCCTCACTCCAGATGCTAGATACATAAATCACTTAAATGCCATTTAATCATCATAACACCTTTAGGAGAGATTTTATTAAGGGCAACAGTGTTTCAGATGAGGGAACCTAGGCTCAGAGAGGACGAGTGACCTGCCCAGAGCCACCCAGCCATAATGGCCTGGGCCTGCTGCTCCAAGGATCCAAGGCCAAGGCAACCCCTCCCTTCCAGCCCCTCATGTGCCCCCACCACAGAGCTGCCAGGATCACAGTGTTCCAAAGCTGGGGTGCAAGGCTGTGAGGGTGGAGGCCATGGGGACTGGGAAATGAATGTCCTCGTGCCAGGCAAGGGAGGCCATTAGCACCCTTGGGGAGTGCAGTCCCCTCAGCCGAAGGGGCAGAGCCCATGGCAGGGGGCTGAGTGGGCAACTGGAGAGGCAGCAGGCCTGGGAGTTGGGGGAGGCCTTTCCCAGCTCAGGAGCAGCTTGAGCTCATTTGGAGCCAGCAGGGAAAGAGGCGGTGGAGGGCAAGTACCAAGGCAGGAACCGATGATTCTGTTGCTGCCTCCTCAGTGCTGGCCCCACATGGACTTGGTATACACAGAAGGTACACACACAATCCCGGAAGTCTCCTAGCAACCCTGCTGCAGGAAGAAGCTGATGGGCAAGAGGGCTGGCCACAGGACACCCAGGGAGCAAGGATGGCTGGGATTCAAACTTGAGTCGGCCTGAATCCAAAGCCCACCCTGAGAGTGGAGGACAGGCCCCTCCCCAACTGGGGCCTAAAGGGAAGCCAGCAGGGGGCTAGGGCCCCAGGGGCCAGGGTCAGTTTGCTAATTGAGAGCCTAGGAAGGAGTCAGGAGGCTGGGCCAGCTGCTTGAGAGATTGTGCAAGGGGGAGTCCCTTCTGGGTGGTCAGTGAGGACCCCAGGACCTGATTGGGTCCTCCTGCTCAGGGTTGCAGGCACTAGAAGATCAGCTCAGGTTTCACCCATGTCCCTTGCCACTGACAAAAGTGACCGCTACTTGGGGACCAGGTAGATTAGGAAGGACTCTTTCAGCTGTAATTCAGGCTAGTTTAAACAAAAAGAGCTAATTTAACTGAGAAAGTTAATGGCTCTGGACCCAGCTGGACCAGGTGCCCATGGATGCTGCTGGGAACCTCTCTTGTCCTCTCCCCATCTCTCAGCTCTGCCTTCCTCGGTACTGGCTTTGTTCTCAGCAGCTCTCCCCACTGTTGGCAGGGATGCCCCCCCCCCCCCAGTGCCAGGCCCTCACCCTGCCAGCTCAGCAACCCCAGTGGACAGAGAGAGCCTTTCTTAATGGTTCCAGTGAAAGTCCCAGGGCTGACACCCATTGGACTGACTTGGGTCAGGAGTCCATCCCTGAAGTAGTCACTGGGTCTGACCCAACTTGGGCCTGGATCACATGCTCCCATCTGGAGCCAATCGTGCAAAATCCACCAGAAGACAGAAGCAAGGATGCTGAGCAGACCTGATGGTGAATGTCCACTGCACTTCCTCCCTCGTGCCCAGGGCCCCACCCCTGACTCCTCTCCTACACCCCACAGCTGGAGCCTTGGGAAACTTTCCTGACCAGACTCCAGGCCAGCTTAGGCCCTGGATGTGGAAATAGGGGTGCTAGAGGTGGCAGTGGGGAGGGTGTGTGGTGTGCTGAAGTGACATGGCACAGACCTGGGTTCCCATCAAGACTTTGCCAATCACCAGCTATGTACCTCTGGACAAGTCACCGCTCCTCTCTGAGCCTTGGTTTTCCCATCTATAAAATAGTAATAACAACCAACACATGGATAACACCTACTATGTATTGTTAGCATTTTAAGCACTTTCTAGATACTTTTTAAAAATGCTCAAACTGACCCTAGGAGGTAGGTACCATCACTACCATCCCCATATTATAGTCGAAGATGAGTGATTCAGGATAGGTCAGGCAGCTAGTCTAAGATCACACCATTAGCAACAGGCTCGTTGGGAGCAGAACTAATGTGGTGAGTAAAAGTGCTGGCCTGGTGCCAGGGGCAGATACCTGGGAAGTGCTGTGAGCACACTGAAGGTGTGTTGGTGGGATCTTGCAGAAGCAAGATGAGGCCAGAGAAGATTCCACCAGCTGGTGCTGGAAAAGTCTTGCAGCCTCCCCTCAGCCTTGAGAGCTTCCCGAGAGGTGTGGGGGAAGCACAGAACAGGAAGGTGGGGGTGGAGGGAGGAGGGTGGGGCCGTGAGGAGGCAGGGAGGGGGTTCTCCTTTCTAAGCCTCCAACCAGTCACATTTTATCCTCCCAGTAGGTTATCAAAAGGAAACTCAGAGAGGGGAAGCGTTTTAGCCAAGGTCACACAGCAAGGGATCAGTTTCTACATCTGAATCCTCCCTTATTCTAATCTTTTCTACTCAGGGGATCCAGAAGCCACTGGATCCCAGTGTGTGGGATATCAGCCTCCCAGTGTGTGGGGGGAGACATGTCAGTAACTTGAAGGGTGATCAATCCTGGGGGGTGGCAGACATAAAGTCATGGTGGGAGGCACCTACCAGTCACCCGCCCACCAAGGAGGCTGGGTGTATGGGTTTCTGGGGCAGCTGGTGGCTGAAAGGAGGCAGGCTCTCAGGATAGAGTGACCAGTGGCCACCCACTCCCACTGGTCAAGGTAACTGAGAACTACAGGTCCAGTGAATTTGGCAACTTAGGGAATCTCTGGTGATCTTGGCCAGAGCAGTGCCAGGGAAAATGGGGGGTGGAACAGACAGATCACAGGCGACAGACATCTATACAATGAGACATCCTATACAAATGAGAGGATGAAGATGATGGGGAAGGGTGAAGGGTGTGAAGACCAGCTGGGAACCCCCTTGCTCCCCTGAAAATAGAGAAAACTGGGTGTGGGATGTATGGGAACTCTCTATACTATCTTTGTAATTTTTCTGTAAATCTAAAACTGTTCTAAAATAGAAAGTTTATTTTAAAATATTGATAGCAAGAGGTGAGAGTGGGTGTGGCTGGAGAGTTTGTAGGTGGCTGGTGGAGAGGCAGGAATTTGAGGAAGGGTGCACTTAGAGCTTCTGTTTTGGGGATGTGAAATTGAATGTGCAGGGGGCTGGGGTGGGGGGAGTGGGAGCTGTTAGCTAGGACAAGTCAAAGGAGGCAGGATGAAGCTGAGGCCAGAGAGGCAGATGCCTGGCCATCTGCCCACCCCTCCCCAGAATCTCAGAGGCTACAGGGTCTCTTCCCTGCCCAGAATCCTATTCTTCCTGCCCAATGTTGGGGGACGGCTGAAGCTCTGTCCTCCCCATGGCCCCTCACCCCTTTACTTCCCCACCCTGAGTCACCCACTCACTTAAGGATCCCCATTGCACCCCAACTGCACCTCCTGGCCACTTGGTCTAGGGCACAGGGCCTGGGTTGACCCTGCCTGGGCCTCACTCTAATGGGGGCCATGGGCAGAGTAGGCATCAAGAGTTCTCAAGGCAGGGGCCTATGAGATGTTTTGAGTTTTAAAAGGGTTCTCCCTACTCCAAAGCACTGGGGACCACTGCTGGATGCATGCGCACACAGCTCTCTTTCTCCTGGCATAGCCAGCTACCAACTCAGAACTCAGAGGCCCGGCTGGAAGCACCTTCTCCTCTACCCCAGATTGGACCAGGTGAAGTGTGCTCAGGTTCTGTCACCTCCCCTGAAGATGGGGTCAGGAGGCTTTGTAGTGGTGGAAAAGGCTTCTGAGAGCTGTGGAGGGTTTCAGGGTCCCACTCCAGGAAGGAATGGAGATGTTCCAGAAGGCCCTCACTCCTCTGCAGGGGACTTCTCTGAGGCCCCAGACCCTTCTGTGCTCCAAGCTTTAGGAAATAAAGGTGCCAGGAGGCTCACCCTGGCGTGTCCTTGGAGGAGTCCCGCCCTGTGAGTCTGGGGTTAGATGCTGCTTCCGGAACGCTACTTGGGATTCCTCTGGGAGGAGTGAGGCTTGGGAGAGAAGGCAAGGGATTTCCTGGGCTGGGCCATCTGAGAGGGCACAGGCATGAGCGGGGAAAGAGGCTGGCAATGGTGGGGTAGGGGCTGGGACTGGCCAAAGATGACAAGGCTGAGGAGCAGGGATGGAGGGGTGTGGTTAGCAACTGCATCAGGACAGGCCTAGGATAGGCCGGACTGAGGAGGCTGAGCCAGGCAAGGGGTGTGTGAGGGGGGGTGCGTGCCAAGCATCGTGTTGGGAATGGGGCTGAACTGGGACGGCAAAGGAACTGGGATGGATTTGGGTTTGGGACTCAGATGGCAGTGGACAGTGATGGGGATGGACCAGGAATGGACCTTTCTTTCAGGGAGGGAGATGGGCTGCTGGCGGGCCCGCAGTGGGCCGGTATGTGAACTGGGCTGGGGTTGGTATGGACCAGTGGGGGTGAGGCCAGCGGGAGGTAAATGAAGCAATGGGTGGGCTGGACCGGATCGGGACTGGGAGGGGAAAAGGTGGGGACGGGGCTGGTTTGGGGCAGGGAAGAGGGTGAGCGCCTAGGTTGGGGTCGGGGACAGGCCAGGGCAGGGGAGGGTTTGGGGCGTGGGGGGCACGGGGTGGGCAGCGGAGGGCCGCTCGCCCCGGGGGCCGGATGTAGGGCGCGTGGGTGAGGGGCGTGGGGGCGCCCGGGGCAGGCCGGGAAGGGGGGGCGGGCCTCCCCCTGGGCTGGCCCGGGCGGCGCTAGGACCGAGCGGGGAGGGAGCGAGCCGGGCGGAGCCAGCGCCCCCCGCCCCCCGCCGGCCTGCTCCCCTCCCCCGGCCGCTGGCTCGCTCGGCTCGCGGCGCTGCAGAGGCTCAGAGGCGGCGGCGGCGACTCCCTCTTTCCCTCCCTCCTTCTCCGTCCGTCCGTCCGTCCGTGCGTCTGTCCGTTCGGCCTCGGTCCGGCCCGAAGCATGGCCGGCGTCAGCTTCAGCGGCCACCGCCTGGAGCTGCTGGCGGCATACGAGGAGGTGATTCGGGAAGAGAGCGCGGCCGACTGGTGAGCCCCCCGCCCCCGCCCCCGCCCCCGGCCCCTTTGTCCCCGCGCCGCCGCCGCGCCTTTGTTTCCATCCGGCCCCGCCGCCCCGCAGCCGGGAAGGGAGGGGGAGACCCCGAAATGGTGCAACGGGCCGGGAGGGCCGGGGAGGGGCAGCCTTTGTGCGCGCCGGGGGAGGGGCCGAGCGGGCCAGGCGGGGCACTGCCGGGCCCTTGGCGCCCGGAGGAGCCCCAGGCTCGCGGTGGGAGCGGCGGCCGGCCGCAGGCCAGATAGACGCGGGGCCCAGATGTGTGGCCCGGGGCCGCGTGGCCCTGCGGGAGCCCATCCCCCAGTCCCACCGTCCCCCCACCCTCCCCGAGCCCAGGGGACAGGTGCGCACGGGGCGGCCAAGGGCACCTTCGCCACCTTCGAGCGGGTAAGGGCCGGGCGGGTACGGGGCGGGGACCGAGCTAGCGAAGCCAGCGCAGCCAGCGCAGCCTGCCTGGCTTGGCCCGGCCTGGCCGCAGCACAAAGGAAAGCTAGGGCGGGGGAGGAGCGGAGCGGGCTGGGGGCCGGGGCGCCCCGCCCACCGGGGACCTCTCAGAGTTGGCCGCCCTCCCCCCCAACCTGGGCTGGAGTGTGATGGAAGGCTGCTTGCTGCCACATGGCGACTGCAAAGTGACTGCCATACCTCTCCCGGGTCGCCGAGGAGGCAGGGATGAGCCCTCCTCTCCCCTACCTGAAGGGGGTGGCAGGGACTGGGCAGCTGGGCTTCGGGATACCGAGGGGACCAGCCGAGGTCCCTGGGAGAAAGCCTCTGTAGAGCAAGCCCCCAAAGAGGGACGAGGGGGGTGAGTAGATCCCTTGGGTCCCTAGCAAGGGTTACTGGGTCCCTTGATGGGGGCGGGGGTGGACTGCCCGTCTCGCTCCTCCCCAGCTGTTGTCTCCCCCTGAGCTGGGGGAGGGTATGGACCACCTGCTCTGGGGCTGGAGCTGCTGGTGTGGCAGGAAAAGAAAACCAAGGGGTTCGACGGTGCCCCATGCTGGAATCATCATCCCCCCAAAATACTCTTCTTCTGGGGCAGGTGCTCATTCTGTTCCTAGGCCTCTCCTTCCCCAGCAGACAGGAAATAGGCTCTTCTCCTCGAGGAAACTGAGGCACAGAGTAAGGGCAGGTGTTAGGGACCCCACTTAGGCCAGCCTCACCCTCACGCTGGGAGGGCACCCAGGTAGGGACACTGGCCTGGGGGCTGGAGAAGGGGACAAGATGGCCAGGCATCCATGCCATGGTACTGCAGCACTGGCGGGCAGCCAGCCTGGAGGGATGGACTCGAGAGATGAGTTCTCGTATTCTGCAGGTCAGTCACAGGAGAGACCAGCACAGGCTAAACAGGCAAGCAGCCCACCCGTTGTCCCAGCCCTCTCCCTGGGGTGCTGAGATCATGGGAGGAGTTCTGGGCAAGTGGCCGGCTTGGCCTGGTGGAAGAGCTGGCCTTGGGATAAGGCCCTGCCTGGGAAGAGGCACAACTCCTCCCAGAACACCTCCCTCACCCTCTTCTCTGGGTGGTGTTGTCTACCACCACCTCATTTTCTCCTAACCCTTGAAAAGCAGAGCTCTGGTGGCCTAGTGCCAGGGCCACATGCCACTGCTGCCCCACATCCTGCTCAGCAGAGGCCTGGGCTCCCACCACCCATCATCATCCTTGTGGCCAAAGCGAGTTATTCATCACTGGCATGCGTCACCCCCCATCTGGGTTATGTGTGGGACACACAGATGCACACATGCACCCTCGCACATGCACACATTTGCTCACTCTCAAAGGCCCAGATAGCATTTTGGAAGAAGGCTGTGAGGATCACATTCTGCAGAAGGGGGCATGAGTGCCCCAAGCACCCAGCACAGAACCAGGGGTGCAGTGAGGCATCAAGACCCAAGGGCAGACCTTGCACTTAGGCCTAGAGGGAGGGCTGTCTTGGGTACAATTGCTGTCTGCCCTCCCTTACCGTACCTCTAATAAGGGAAGGGTGATTGGGGGGAGCTCACTCTTCAGTGGCAGAGCCTCTGAAATGAACCAGTGCCCTGGCACTGGGAGCAGGGGACCCAGGAAGTCAGGTTGTGCAGCAAGAAAGGCTGCTGCTGACCTGGTTGTGATATTACTCACTGTGTGACCACACACGAGTCTCTGGTCCTCTCTGGTCCTCTTGGAAAGAAGACGAGGAGACTGGGCTCAACTATGTCTAGGATACCCAAGGCCTTTCCAGTTCTAACATCCTGAGAGTGGGATTGTCCTGAGGGGTCCACCTGTCCTCAGCCCACAGCCCCAGCTGATCACAGGATATCCCTGAAGCTACCACAGGCCAGCTCCCACCTCATCCTAGTCCAGTTTCTCTGGCCTAGATGGTTTCTAAGAGTTTGTGTCAATATCACACATACCTACAAGTGCTGTTCTGTGCTGGGCACTGGGACCCAGAGAGCAGTGTGTGTTCATTGACCGAGTCAGAGTTCCTGCCGTCACAAAGCTTCCAGTCTGGGGTGGTATCTGTCCCCAGGGGTTGGAGCTGGAGAGATTTGTAGATTCCTGGTCCTCCCCACATCTGGATGCCCAGCAGATGCCCAGCGGATTCCCCACCAGGCCTAGGGCTGCTCTGGTGTGTTTGAGAAGTACTGGTCTCATATCCCTGCTGGGTGTGGTGGGTACCCTGGGGAGGTACAGCTCAGGGGAGACTGCCTGGGGAGCTGGCACTGGGCCCTGAAGGATGGAAGGATTCAGTCGGGGGTAGGAGTGGGGCAGAGAAGCAGATCTGGCCTTCTGCATGAAGAGAACTGCACAGGCAAAGGCTCCAGGGTGGGACCTGTCCAGCACCGGCCTTGGGATGAGGAGTCGTCCGGGGTGGCCGAAGTGTGTGACATGGATGCGGAGTTCTATGGAAAGGCAGGCTGGGGTGGAGCTGAGGGAGGCAGGCTGCTGAAGGGTTTGAACTGAGGGTTTCTGCTGGGGAAGGGCTGTGTCCGGAGCAGGAAGAAGTGGCCGGAGATGGGCAGGCAGGGACTGAGGATGGAAGGGCCTTGGAGAGCCTGGGCAAGGTGAAGACAAGTTGTCGCAGGTTGGGGTGATGTCTAGAGCAGTTCCTGAGAACCAGGATCCCTGGGCTCTGCCTTAGTTTCCCATCTGTGAATGGAGAGGGGCAGACCCTGCTTCTCTGAGGGCCCTTTGTTCCCAGTGGTGGGTTAGGGTAGCCAGACAGGTGGTGGGACAGCTGTGTTGGGAAGCAGCTGTCAGGGCCGGGCTGGGGCTGGGGCAACAGTTGGACCAGGAGCTCCCAGCCCTGCAGCCCACCTGCATCCTTTTCTGGAAGGAGGGGGTAGGGGATCGGGATCGGGATGGGGTGGGGCTGGGGGCCATTTGGTCCTGGCAGCAACCTCCTGGGGCTGGGCCCAGGTCTCCTCCTCCTCCTTCATTTCCTCTTCCTCCCTTCACGTCTCTCCTTTCTCTTGTCTTAGTCTCTCTGCCTCCTCTCCTGCCTCCCCTCCTCACAGCCTCCTGCCTCGGCACTGGGGAATAGTATGGAGAAGGGTCTGAGGCCTTCTGAACCCCAGGGACAAGGCCCTTCCCAGATGGCAGGGCCCTTCCTCCCTCCCAGTGGGTCCTCAGCCCATGCCTGTGTCCGGGTGGGAGGTGTCTCTGCACTCCCCTTGCTGCTGCTTGGAGAGAAGGAGGCAGGCCAGACAAAGCCAGGGAGGAGGAGGAAGGAGGAAGGCTGCTAGGTCAGCTTTCTGGCTAAGCTAGGCGGAAGGAAAGGCCGGCAGTCCCAGGAGGCCTCAGCCGGTGGAGGCGGCCTAGGGGCTGGAAGGCCAGGAGAGCATGGCTGCCCTGGGGCCAGAGTCTGGGCGGAGTGACTGCAGTGACCTCACCCCCATTTCAGAGAGGCGGAGATTGAGGCTGAGGGTGGGTCTCCAGGGTCCTTTGTGTTCCAGGAGAATGCAGCTGGGGTGGGCCGGTCCTGTGCCAATTGCCAGGTTGCCATGGTTACCAGGGGATGCCCAGAGCTGTGGGTGCACCAGGTTCTGTCTCCTCCCATGGGGGGGAGGGGTGGTGGGTACCAAGGCACGTGCCAGGTAGGTTCCTGGCACTGGCCAATGGGGGATGAGGATTGTGGTAGCCAGGGAACGGTAACCAAGGAACCGTCGCCTTGGAATCTCCATCGCACACCCGCTCCACTGGGTTGTAGGCTGCCAGGGCCAGGGCCAGGACTCACTGAGCTCCACCGGGCAGCAATTTCTCCTCTCATTCCCTGGTCTCCCCAGGGCTACCAGTACGCACCCTGTTGTGCGCCCACCTGAAATGGTGCCTGGCCCTGTTGTCATAGCAACAGCAGGAGCCCTCCCTGCTCCTTTCCTCTCCCCTCCATGTCCCTCTCCCTCCCCAGAGCCATCCCCACCCAAAATTGGTGTCCTGGGCCCTGACAGTTTGATGAGACACCCCCCCCCCCCAGGGCTCTGTACACATATGAGGATGGCTCAGATGACCTCAAGCTTGCAGCCTCAGGAGGTAAGAATTCCAGCGTTCCTTCGCCTGCCTCTCAGCCCCTCCTCTGGTTGTTTTCTTCCCCACCCGCCTGGCTCCTGGCCACCTTCCCGCCTGTATCCAGCAGACCCACACTTGTCTGGCGGGTGTCCTCCCTCCTTCCTCTAGTCATCCCTGCCCCCCAAGTGGGAGGGAGGAAGCCTTGTCTGACACTTGACTTCCAAGAAGACTGAGCCTCAGGGAGGGAAAGGGACTTGCCCAGAGTCACAAGGCTGAGAGGGGAAGGGGCCTAGCAGGGGTGGCCAGGATCAGCACCACCTTCTCCAGAGCTGGGAGGCTTTGCTTTACCTTGCTGGGCGCTAGCACCTGGTGGGACGTGCTGATGTGCAAAGAGGAGACATGAGGATGTGTGAGGAGCAAACGCTTCTCAGTCCCAGCCCAAATCAGGCCCTGGGGGGTGCCCAGGCAAAGCTAGATCCTGTCTGCCCCACGCCGCCCCACATACCAGCACAGAACTCTGCGCCCTCCAGACCTCAGAGGCCAGGAGACCCCTGGGTGTGCCTGCACAGCCCGCAAGGAGTCTTTCCTTTGGGTTCCAGGCCCTTTTTGGGGTAAGGGTTTAGGAGATAGAGAGTCCTGACTCCTGACTCTCTCCTGACTCCCCCAGAAGGGGGCTTGCAGGAGCTTTCAGGCCACTTCGAGAACCAGAAGGTGATGTACGGCTTCTGCAGCGTCAAGGACTCCCAGGCTGCTCTGCCAAAATACGTGCTCATCAACTGGGTATGTAGTTTCGGGCTGGGGAAGAGAGCTGAACCCAGAGCTGGGAAGGGAGGGCAACCCAGAGCTGTTGCCCTCCAGCCCCCTCTGCCCTCTGACATCGGTGGAAAGAGAGAACCTGCTAGCCCCGGGGAAGGTAGTCAGGAGCCTAGCACCTCATCACGTAGGGCCCCTCTCGTCCTTCCCCGACCCCCTCTTTGCTGGGTACTTTGCAGGTGGGCGAAGACGTGCCTGATGCCCGTAAGTGCGCTTGTGCCAGCCATGTGGCCAAGGTGGCTGAGTTCTTCCAGGTATGTATGGGACCAGGGCTCATAGGGTTGGGGATAGCCACCCAGGGCCTCGTCTGTGTGCCAGGGGTAGTAATGGTAAGGAGCCATGATGCCGCCTGAACACTGCCTTCTTGTGGAAGGGTGTTGACGTGATCGTGAATGCCAGCAGCGTGGAAGACATCGATGCGGGCGCCATCGGGCAGCGGCTCTCCAACGGGCTGGCGCGGCTCTCTAGCCCTGTGCTGCATCGGCTGCGGCTGCGCGAGGATGAGAACACTGAGCCTGTGGTCAGTGTGTGCTTGGGGCTGCCCGGTCATGCCCAGGGCTCTGCCCACACATCCTGATGCCTGAGTCTGGCCTGCTGGGTCCCTCGTAGTGCTCACCCTTCGCACGTGGGGGGCTCCCAGAGCATTCAGCCTGCTGTCTGTGGTCATACCGGATCCTTTGACTCTATAGGGCACCACGTACCAGAAGACGGATGCGGCTGTAGAGATGAAGCGGATTAACCGTGAGCAGTTCTGGGAGCAGGCCAAGGTATGGACCCTGAGCCTAGCCTTCCGGCTGAGCTGCTCCTCCTGGGTCGCATGGGGCAGCTCTGAGTCCCTCACTTGGGACAGCATGAAAGAGCAAACCCTCTTGGCCTTGTGCCCACTCGGCTCTCTCCTGACCCCCTAGAACAACTGCCTCCCCAGCCCTGGGTTAGGGAGGGGCCAGAGGGGCAGGCCAGGCCCCCAGGCTCAGGGCCTGTCCTTCCTCTGGTGGCTGCAGAAGGAGGAGGAGCTGAGGAAGGAGGAGGAGCGGAAGAAGGCCCTGGATGAGAGGCTTAGGTTCGAGCAGGAGCGGATGGAGCAGGAGCGGCAGGAGCAGGAGGAGCGTGAGCGGCGCTACCGGGAGCGGGAGCAGCAGATTGAGGAGCACAGGTGAGCCCGTCCACCCGGTGGCGCTCCGGCTCCCCAGGGCCACTCTGTAGGGGTGCTGGCTGCTTATATGTATCGTTCCAGGAGGAAACAGCAGACTCTAGAAGCTGAAGAGGCCAAGAGGAGGTTGAAGGAGCAGTCTATCTTTGTAAGTTCTTTGCCAGGGCTCCTGGTCTCTTGGTCTAGAAAGTGAGGATGGTCCCTTTGTTCCTGGGCCTCATGGGGAGATCAGTGGCTTGGAGACAGCATGGGTGTTCTGGGCATCGGGGGCCATGGAGCGTCCGGCCTGTCATCCCATCATGTGGGGCTCTGGCCTCTGGCTGTGGAAAAAGACTACCTTGGAGAAGCTCATAATCTAGATTGAAAAAGAAAATCCACCTTGACTCAGGCCCTCACTGACCAGCACCCCTCTGCCACCGCAGTGGGGCCTGGGGGACTCAAGGGTGGATTAGACACAGTTCCTGCACTTAGGCGTGAGGCCTGGTCCCTGCCACAAGAGTGCTACAGAGCCACGTAAATGAGGCTGGGCCAGTGCTTTGAGCAGCTGTACTCAAGTGTGCAGTGTCTCCTTTGGAGCAGGCCCCTTCTTCCAGGGGTGCTGTCCAAATTTCCAAACTTCGGGAATGGCCCACAGGTCCTGTGGATTGGTCCCTGAAAATCACAGCACAGTCAGATCTTCATGCTTTGTATTGAATTTAGTATTTCATAAATAGCTAAGGTCATTCAGGACTAAACGTGGTTCAGTTCAGGAAGGGAGGTGGGGTCATACTCATCTGGATTGGGACTGTGAAGGGCTGATCTTGGCCCATGGGTACTCAAACAAGCTTCAGGGTCACACCCACAGGAGGCTGAGAGGGAGGAGGCAAGACAGTCCTGCAGGCACCAGCATTCAGTGGCTGTCGTGGGTTACACCAATCACATCAGCCCCTGGATGGGTGGAGATGATGTGTGGTTGGTAAGCAGCAGCCTCAGGCATTCATTCAGCAAGCACTTGTTCCGGTGTTAGAAATGAGGTGGAGAACAAGATGGGCAAGATCTTTTTTTTTCATTAGTTGATTCATTTATCTGGTTTTAATTGTAAAATATGCATAACATAAAATACACCATTTCAACCATTTTGAAGTGTGCAGTTCAGTGGCGTTAAATACTTTCACATTGTTGTGCAGCCATCACCACCCTCCACCTCCAGAACTCCTTCCTTCTTGCAAAACTGAAACTCCATCCCCACTGAACACCAACTCCCCAGTCCCCCACCCCCAGCCCCTGGCAGTCCCCATTCTACTTTCTGTCCCTATGAATTTAACTACTCTGGGTACCACCTCATATAGGGGAATTATACAGTGTTTATCCCTTTGTGACTGGCTTATTTCACTTAGTACGTTTTCTCAAGGTTTGTCCATGTTGTAGTGTGTGTCAGAATTCCCTTTTTAAGGCTGAATAGTATTCCATTGTGTGTATACACCACGTTTTGTTTATCCATTCAGAGCAAGGTTTTTTGAAAAGCTTATTTTTGTGCTAAAATTTCAAGCACACACACACGTACATAACACACACAGGTAGACAGAATAGTATAGTGAACCCCCTGAACTAATTACTCATTTCCACCAATTATCAGCATATCAGACAAAGTTTGAAGGGGTCACACCATTATTTATAGTCCAATCTGATCCACCGAGTGTAGCTCATGTGATAGTGACAGTGGACATTCCAGGTCAGTGTGGTGGCCTTGTAACTTCAGGTCCTCTAAGGAAGTTCCCATGTGAGAAACTTTGAGATTTAGCACCATAAAATGCTTTCTCTTGGCTTACAGACTGTTCTGCTTTCTCTCCCCTGTTAATAAGAATTGTGTTCCTTGTCTGGGTTACCTTTTTGCCTGGGCTACCAGGAAGCTCCCATGTATCTGAAAATGCTTAGGTACAGCAATGCTCTTGACCCTTATAATTAGTGTATTGATCTCTCTCTCCTACTCATAGCCCTTGTTTCAGTGTTGTTCACATGGTTGATGGTGAAGCCTTTGTGGTAAGCTGCCTCTGGTCCTTTTTTTTTTTGAGACGGGGTCTTGCTCTGTTGCCCAGGCTGGTCTTGAACGCCTGGCCTCAGGTGATCCTCCCACCTTGGTCTCCCAGAGTGCTGGGATTACAAGCTTGAGCCACTGTGTCCAGCCTGGTCCTTTTTTTGAACAAGGCAGAGGAACCTAGCAAGATTACACTAGGCAGTGGGCAGAGTACCAGCAAAGGCTGGTGGGATGTGCGTTTGTTTATGGGAAGGCAAGGACCCTGGCCAGTCTGGAGCCCATTAGGCTGAGGAGTGGGGGAAATTTGGTAGGGAAGGGAGAACAAGGTCAGAGGAGGCGTTTACACTTCACTGTGGAAGACACAAAGTTATCATTGAAGCGACACCTCTCTTGAGGGGGATACTATTATATGAAGGGCCCTGTTGGTGCACTCTGACAGTAAGTTTAAGTTCTAGGTTATGTGCTCAAAAACAAAGAAGCCCTGTTACTCCACCACCTCACCTGTAGCTGCTTCTCCTCACTCACTAGCCCCTCCTGCCTCATTTGCCACATGAGCAGCAGGGGACACTGAGTAAGAGGTCTTTGGTACAGTGAGTCAATTGAATAAACATGCACCAACCTGTGCTAGCCATTCATACAGACCTGAGTCCTCATCCTGTGTCACTCACAGGGGGTGGAGGAGATGACCCCAGAAAATAGTATAATCTGGTGGGTGCCAGGAACACCCAGGAGGCAGTGCCCAAGCTGAGCCAGAGGGGCAGGAAGTGGGGTGGGAGTCAGGTCGAGTGGAGAGACACACAGAGGTGGGCAAAGGCATGCCTGTTTCAGTAGCTGTGACTGCATCATGCTGAGGACTTGACATCTATCTATATCAGAGTATGTGGGCGAGTTGGGGTGGGGCAGGGGCATGTTGGAGAGGTGATGGGCTAGGTCAAGTGGGGGGAGGGAATGTGTACCTAGCTTGGGTCCCTGCCTACCTGTACTGCTGGGTTGCAGTCTCAAAACACCATGTGTGAAGTGGGCAGGTGAAGCCCAGTAGGGCATGGTGGGGGCTGCGGCAAGCCGGACAGCACACACCCTGCGTAAGGCAGCTGTAGTGCCGGCCTGGCCCATGGCTGCTTTTGGGGCATGTGGGTAGTGCTGACAGGGCCTCTGGCATTTTAAGAGAAACTGGGATCCTGATTTCAGCGTGAGAGCTCCTGATTTTTAAGTAGTGGCAACTAATTAACATAGTTTAAAAATATCATACCAGCAAAACAAAAGCCATCTGTGGGTCATAGCCAGCACTTGCTGTGGCTCATGGGAAGCCCTAAGGGCCTTAAGCTCGGGAAAACCATGCTCCAATCTGGATTTTGGGAAGGTCCTTTCAGGGGCTATAGAGGGTGGCTTAGTGGGGAGAGCAGGGGAGCCGGGACCAGCGGGACCAGCGACCAGCCTGGGCCATGACGCCAGGGTCCAGGAGGCAATGACAGGAGTGTGGTGACTTTGGTACTGGGGCAGGAGATCTGAGAAAAGTTGGCTACAAAGCAAGGTGTGCTCCTGGGCGGCCCTGGGCGCCTGCTTAGATGTGGAGGTGAGCAAGCAGGTGAGTGAGCCTGGCAGCCTGGTGATGAGGTGGCCAAGGGCCTAGAGGGTGGGGAGAGGGGCTGTGTGCCTGGGTGGTGAGGGGAGTAGGGGTGCTCCTTCTGAGACCCTCCCTGCCAGACTGTGGAAGAAACATGTAGGCTGAAAAAAAAAAAAAAAGAGAAACATGTAGGCTGCAAGAAGGCCAAGAGCTCCTGTGGCGGTGGGTGCCCAGGATACTGTCCCTTTGGTTTCCAGGGTGACCAGCGGGATGAGGAAGAAGAAACCCAGATGAAGAAGTCGGAATCGGAGGTAGAGGTGAGAGGTGGGGGCACAGCACCGGTGAGGCGGGTGGAGGCTGCCTCAGCCAGTCCCGGCACAACGGAGCACCAACCCTTTCCTTGTGCCTTCAGGAGGCAGCGGCCATTATTGCCCAGCGGCCCGACAACCCACGGGAGTTCTTCAAGCAGCAGGAACGAGTGGCATCGGCCTCTGCGGGCAGCTGTGACGTGCCCTTGCCCTTCAACCACCGACCAGGTAGTCCCAGGCCTCACCCCCACCTGACCCCCACTCCTCAGGTCATGGCCCTGAGCCTGTCTGGGACTCTTTCGTGGAAGGGAAGTCTTGCCCAAGGACCTCTTGGAGAAGGCGAGACCCTTCATCCAATGTGCTTCCACCCACGGCTTCCCAGGTGGCAGGACCCCGAGAAGGGCTGGGGGCAGTGTCGATGTTGGGCCTTGGCTGAGCAATGGGCAGTGCCAGGGCCAACTGGGCAGCTCTGGCATGGGCTGAGGCACACCACCGGCAGCAGGGAGCAGCCCTGCTGGGTCCAACTAGGTCTGGCCTGAAGGGTTGGGGTGCATGTGGGGTGGGCTCTCGCCCTGGCTGAGTTTGAGCAGCCTGGATCTTGCACCCGGGCTCCCTGTTTGGCACCTCCCTGTGCGCTCCCCAACCCCCAGCACTCTCGTACTGCCTGTCTGCTGGTCTGAGCGTGCTTGGCCCTGAGTGTGCACGCTGTCCCGGCTGTGCTGTGCTCAGAGGCTGGCTATGTGTAGCAGGATCCTTGCTGTGTGTTTGCTGCTGGGCTTGGCTGAGTGTGCACCCTGGCTGGAGGCAGCTTGGACATCCAGGGCCAGCCCTGGGGGCGGGTGAGACCTCGGGCAGGGGTGGGGGAGACTGACCCTCTCTTGTCCTCTGTCTCTCTCTCTCTGTCTGTCTCTCTCGGCAGGTCGTCCGTACTGCCCTTTCATAAAGGCATCGGACAGTGGGCCTTCCTCCTCCTCCTCTTCCTCCTCCTCCCCTCCACGGACTCCCTTTCCCTATATCACCTGTCACCGCACCCCAAACCTCTCTTCCTCCCTCCCATGTAGGTAGCAGCCCCAGGCCTCGGCGGGGGGTAAGGAGGGCCCCCGCTTCCCAGCAGCCCCCCGCCCTCACTCCCCTAGCCTGACCGCTGATCTCTGGTGTTTGTCCCCAGAGCAGGTACTGCCTGCCTCTTGCCCCTGGCCCTGTGGGGCGCTGGCCCCCAGGGGCCTGGCTTACAGGGTCTGGAGCTGTAGTCTGGTCCCTGGGGGGCCTGGGGAGCTCCCAGCCCCCACCCAGACTCCAGAGACAAGGTGCTGGCCAGGTCCCAGGTGGACAATCCTGGTCCCACTTGGCTCCCTCACCCTCACTGACTAACCTGGGGGTTTTCCTGCAGGCAGCCACCTGGACAGCCACCGGAGGATGGCGCCTACCCCCATCCCCACCCGAAGCCCATCTGACTCCAGCGCAGCCTCCACTCCTGTCGCTGAGCAGGTTGAACGGGCCCTGGGTGAGGTCACATCCTCACAGCCTCCACCGCTGCCGCCACCGCCACCGCCAGCCCAAGGTGAGAGAGGGACCCCACCTGCACCAGGCCTCCCGTCAGCCCCTGGGCTGGGAACCCCAAGTTGCCATGGTAACAGCTCCCTAGGGATCTGGGCCACCCATCACCACACCTGTACTGCCCTGGAAGTGTCTGTGGCAGGGAGCAGCCCTGGTTTGCAGTCAGACCTGCACTCTAAACCTCAGCCCCTTCCTCCCAGAGCTGCTGAGGCGTTTAAAGACACTAGGTAAAGGGATATGGGGTGCAGTTGGTGCTGAGAGGAGCCCTGCGTGGAAGTCCCCGATTCCCTCTCTCCTCAGTGGCCGGGCAGGGTATTATAGGGTGGCTGCCCAAGGTCTCCATCCTTCCCTGAGGGAGCTGATTGCATCCGTCTCATCCATCTGTGCTGTGACAGAGACCCAGGAGGAGCCCAGCCCCAGCCTGGACAGTGAAGAGACCAGAGCAGCAGCCCCTCAGGTCTGGGCTGGCCCCATGGAGGAGTCCCTTCAGGCACAGGTGCCTCCCCGGGGGCAAGGCAGCCCTGAGGAGGACTTGACATTCTTGGAGGAGTCTCCAGAGCAGGCTGTCCTGGCTGCCCCTGTGGAGCCTGCCACAGCCGATGCCATTGTGGCCGACACCTTGGTGGCTGATGCCAATGCAGCTGACACCATTGAATCTGCCATTGCCACTGCTGACACCACTGTTGCCAACAACATCCCTGCCACCACTGCCAGCCTCATCAACCTATGGCCTGGTGATGGGGAAGAGGCCTCTGCACTCCAGGCTGAGCCCAGGGCCCCCACGCCATCCTCGGGTACTGAGGTCACCCTGGCAGAGGTGCCCCTGCTGGACGAGGTGGCTCCGGAGCCCCTGCCACCAGCAGGTGGAGGCTGTGCCAACCTTCTCAATTTTGATGAGCTGCCTGAGCCGCCAGCCACCTTCTGTGACCCAGAGGAGGAAGCAGAAGGGGAGCCCCTGGCTGCCCCTCAGGCCCCAGCTCTGCCCTCGACTTTTGAGGAGCTGGAGCAGGAGCCAGAGCCAGAGCCCCACCTGCTGACCAATGGCGAGACCACCCAGAAGGAGGGCACCCAGGTGGGGCAGGGGCAGCCTGGGGGGAGGGCTGGTAGTCAGGGCTAAGCAGGGGGCTGGCTCTGCATTCCTCAGGCTTGCAGCAGTACCCCATCTCTCTGTGACCCACATTATTTGGGGGGGATACTCATTCTACTCCCCCTGCCTGGGCCAGCTCAGCTTTTGTTCCCAAGGCAGGCTTCTGTGTTTCCCTAGCAACCCCTGATGGAATCATTGGTTGCTGAGGAAACGGGCTCAGGCCTGATAGGTCAGCCCTAGTCCTGCTGGGTGGGGCCCAGTGACCTGGTGCTTTCCTCTGCAGGCCAGTGAGGGGTACTTCAGTCAGTCACAGGAGGAGGAATTTGCCCAATCGGAAGAGCTGTGTGCAAAGGCTCCGCCTCCTGTGTTCTACAACAAGCCTCCAGGTAGTACTGGGATGGATGATGGGGAGGAGTTCGGTGGGGGTCTGGGTTTGAGTATGGGCAGGCGGCTACACACACACACACTGCTGGCACAGCTCCCAAGAGACTGGGGACAAAATCATGGATGTGCTGGGCCATCTCCTTAAATTTTCTCCCCTCCCAACACCATAGAAATCGACATCACCTGCTGGGATGCAGACCCAGTACCGGAAGAGGAGGAGGGCTTCGAGGGTGGCGATTAGCGGTGGTGCCAGCCCTAGGTGCCCTCGCCAAGGCTGCCCACCCGTGCCGCCTCTGGCCAGACGGCCCGCCGCGCCTGCATTTGCAGCAGCTCCGCCTGGCACCCAGTCCGGATTCCGGCCCTGGCCCGGGACTGGGCCGCTTCCCTACCCACAGGGCCTGACTTTTACAGCTTTTCTCTCTTTTTTTTAAAAGTTGATAGGAGACTTGTACAGTTGACTGGTTTTCCTCCCGTTGGTAGTTGAGCCGCTGTTGCAAATTCCACCCCGCCCCGCCCGGCCCAGATTGTAGCTCTTAGTCCTCCCTGCTCAGCTGGCGGGGGCGGAGGCCTCACCCTGCTTGGGGCCTGGCGTGGGGGGAGCTCTGGTGGGAAAATGTCCCCCCACCTCTTTTCCTAGTTTTATGTTTCTTGGAAAAATATCACTTTGTATTCTCTGTCCAGGGCTTCAGATATTTTGCACGAATTTTAAAACATGGCAATAAATGGCTCGGGGGCTCTGGCTCCCTGGGACCCCCTCCCTGCCTGGCCCAAAGGAAGTAGCAGGCCCAGCTGGGGCCCCTCGGCTACCCCGCCCTCTCCTGCCGGGCAGGTCCCAGGCTGGAGGCCCTAGGCGAGATTCAGGTCAGGGCTTGGATGGGGCCCCGGGGCTTGGGTGGCCCCTCCCCAACTCCTTCCTCTTTGCTTGGGTTCCTTTTTCACATTAACTGTTTTTTTGGAAAGCACAAACTTCTGTAACGGGTCGTGCTCATGTCTGTTAATAAAGAAATCCAGATCCCTTCGGGCCTGCTGCTCTGGGCCTCCAGGGACTGATCTGGTGTGGGCCGCCCGCCCTGGCCCCCATTCCCGACTCCTCCCACCTCCACGGCCGCAGAGGGAGCGGCACCTCTGCCACCAGGGGGCGCCCTGACCGTGATCTCAAAGGCAGGCTAGGTGGTGGTCTCAGGCTCCCAGGGGTCCCGGAAGGCGGCTGATCCCAGGTTCTGTAACCTCAGGCTAGCTTGTAGCGGAGACGCGCGCTCACGTTCCTTCCCACCAAGGCCCCAGCTTGTCTGGTCACCAGAACCTTGGGCGCAAGCAGCGGGCGCCCCCTCCGCTTGTACCAAACCAGATCACACACCTTTATTATCCTCAAAATGTAACAAACGGGGTAAGAAATCCCTCCCTCCCCCCACCCCTCCCCGCAGTCCGAGGGAAGCATTTAAAAAGCCCCGCAGTCAGGCCAGGAGTCCGCCGGTGGGGCCCGGGACGCTGGACGCCCCTCTATACGGCTGTAGTCCTCCCGAACAAGGGGATGGAGACCGGCAGGCGCCAAGCTCCATGCTCCAGGGGCTCGCGGCTGCTAAGCTCTGAGTCGGTCCAGCTGGGGAAGACCCGGCGGCCGCGGTCGGCCTGCAGACAGAGGGCAGGGCAGGGCGGCGCGGGCCGAGGGGCACTGGGCAGGTGCAGCGCCGAGGTGTAGCCCCGGTCCAGGAAAAGGGGCTTGTAGCTGGGCGGCGGCTGCTCCTGTTTCTCTGCGCTATCGCGGCGGCTCAGAAACGGCGTGACGATCTTGCGGTAGAGGCCGCGCGTGTCCGTAAGCACCTCGCTGTAGGGCGGCGGCGGCTCGGCCATCAGCACCGCCTCTTCGTAACACGGTGGCTTGGACATGTCCGATTCCGCTGTGGAATGGGAAGCGGTCCGAGAGGTGAGGCCACCGGACCGTAGCCTCCCGCAAAGGCCGTGGCCAGCCAGCTGCCAGCCCCAGCCCGCGGCCTCCTCCTAGGATCTCCGGGAGGCGGCGGGTGGACAGCGAGCCCGCCCCCTGCCGAGGCCCCGCCCACCCCCGGCAGCCCCGATCGCCTCCTAGCGGATGTTGGTACTTACTTTGGCGTGGATAGCTCCAGGGCCGCGGCGGCACAGACAGGTGCGGCGGCGGCGGCGGCGGCGGCGGGTGCGGGAGGGCGTGGTGGTGCGGGTGTGGGTGAGGGTGCACGTGCGGCTGCGCGGGCCCGTGGTGCAGCAGCGGGTGCACGTGCACGTGCGAATGTGCGTGCGCCGGCGCCTCCAGGCGGCTGCGGTGCGGTGGTGGCGGCGGCGCCAGGCCCGGGGGGCTCCCGGCCAGGCTGCCCTCCAAGTCGAGGGGCTCCAGCTCTAGGGCGCGTAGGTTCTGCTCGCGCAGTCGCTCCTCCTGGCGCCGTTTGAGGCGGCGGCGCAGGAAGCTGCAGAAGCAGCAGAGCAGAACGATGAGACCCCAGATGAGCCAGAAGCCGGCGAAGCACGTGAGGAACGTGTAGGTACCCTGGGACATCACCATGGCGGCGGCGGGTCCTCAGCTGCTTCACTGGACACTGGGCTCCTCTGCGTGGCCCCGGGGCCGCGCCACGCTCCCAGGTGCCGCCAGCGTCACTCGGGGACCCGCGGCCGGGGGCTGCCCGTGGCGGGGCTCAAGGCGTGCGCGCGCCGGCGGGGGACAGCAGCGGCGCCCGCTCCGTCCCATGGCGCCGGCGGGCGCGCGGGCGTGCCTCACCCGCGGCCGCGCGAGACCTGTGGGGCGGACACAATGCGCAGTGAAGGCGCGTCGCGGCCCCGGACGACTTCCCGGCCCGCGCCTGAGCCCTGCGCAGTCCCGGGAAAACCTCCTCTGTGGGAACCCCCGCACTCCCCGGGGGCACGGTGACGCCACCGATGACGTCACACCTCGAGGTTTCCCCGGTAGGGTTTCCCCGGATCTGAGACCCAGCCGCAGCCGCTGAGCCCTGGTGCCGAGGGACCCAAGGCAGGCCAGCAGGGGGCGCGCGAAGGCCGGACTGGGGCTCTGAGCCCGCACGAGATTCGCCACTCGCAACCCACGGGCACAAAGTACCCCAGTTCCCAAAAGATTTCAGAGGCCTGTGGGCACCAGGGCGCAGAAGAGGAGTCTCGGTGCGGTTGCTTTGCGGCGGGGAAAGGGTGGTACACTTCCTAGAGGCCCACAAGCAGCCCACCCGGCGCCCTGTGCATACGCTTGGCAGTTCCTGCTGCCCAAAGGATGGAACATCCAGGTCTGCACCGCGCTCTCCGCCGTTCTCCCACGGAGCTCGGGTCGGTGGCTCCGACTGCTACTGCGTGCCACGGATCCTTTGTCTACGCTTGGCGCGCCAGGCGTGGGCCTGTCCCTCTTTCCCTCTCTGGGTGCCCCGCCTGCTCCAAGTCCGCTTCCCGCCTCCTGCCCATGCGCAGCCCCACTTGGTTCTGCCGCTCTAGCTCCAGGCCGCCGGCTTCCTTTCCCTCTCTGCAGAGGGGAGATGTGTCCTGCACTCACTCCAGATGGACATCTCTAGTTCCTCCTCTCCACAGCTGGGGCCGAGAGGGGAACCTTGCACCCTAAGAGGTATGTAGGAGGATGCCCTGACTCTGAGGAGTGAGGGGCTGCAGGCAACGGCTCACCACCCCCACAGAACACAAACGAGCCCTTCCTGAATGCCTTGTATCCAGAGGCTTTAACACACGACCCTTTGGGGTAACTGGAATGATTCCTATTTTCCAGATGAGGAACAGGGGAAGTAATTGGCTGTGTAGATGGCAGGTGGCAGAGGCATAATTTGAACCCAGGCCTGGCCACAAAACCCCAGCCTGAGTGGTGTGGAGGTGTGCTGCTGCCTGGGCCACTTTGTGGGCCTGTTCCAGGAGCCCCATGGGCCCTCCTACCCTAGGTATGCCCAAGGCATACACACTCAAGCTTTGGGGGCCACAGTGAGCTTGAGCCTCAAGTTGGGGGGCAGCCAGGCCACAGGCCATCCCACACTTCTCCCCAGATGGCTCCTCTCTGACTCCCCGGCTGCCTTCAGCCATGTGCCACTTGGTGCCCGTGCCAGTCCCTTTCTCCTGGGCCTGCCATTCCAGAACAGACAATGGCAGGAACAATAGCTCCGCCCGCCCCCTCGACAAACCTGCCATGAGGCTGCCATGGCGACGCAGCCCAGATAAAAACACGACACTGCCAGTCACTGGGAGTTAATTAAATCTGTTATTCTCCTTTTCCTGAGCCATCAGGAATGCTCTGAGGAAACTGGCACTAACTAGAGGTCCCCTGGCCTGCAGAGAGGGAACAGCTCTGGGTCAGAAATGGCATTTCTGGGGCCAAAGGTGATAGGGTTTAGCTGAGTTAGAAATATCTGTCAAGGGCCATCAGACCTTGTTCTAGTCCCTTTTGTGCAGAATCCCTTCATCAACACCACCTTGTCACTGATGGTTGTGCCCATTTCATAGATGAGACAGGCTCAGAGAGGGAAATGACCTGTCCCAGGTCACACAGCTAATAAGTGGAGGAGCTAGGATTTAGCCTGAGTCTGAATCCAAACTCTGTGTCAAAACACTTTCCCCCTATGTGACAAATGAGATATAAATGAAAAACCTGTGCTCATGAGCATTCAGTACATGAGGACCTGGCAGCCGCAGGGGGCACTGAGCAGACTGGCCAGCTAGTAGCTGAAATGTGCGTTCCTGTTCCTTCCCACCCAGGCCCTTCCGTGCCTGACCACCAGCCCTTGGCTGCTGTGAAACAGCTCAAGGGTGGGAAAGGGCTACGGGATGAAGAGGAGATGGAATGGCAGCTCCAGGTGAGACAAAGGACAGGGACCTGCATACCCTGAGGGTGCCCAGCTCAGCTGGCTGGGCATTAGGCCAGACCAGGGCAGGCCACACCCAAGATCTACTGGGTGCCACTTTTACCCCTAAGCCAGGAGGCAGGAATCATTGCTGCATTTTACAGACTAGGCAACTTTGGGCCAGAAAGAGGAAGTCTCTTGCTAAGGTCTCACAGCTGAGCTGGACCTCTGCCCCCCACCCCCCCAATCTGGTTCCAACACCCAGTTGGAGTGAGCGGGGGTTTGATGTGAAACTCTCTCCTTCGTGGTGCTACAGCAGGCCCAGGGCTGCAATCCTGCCTGAATCCTCCCTGCTAGTTGCTCAACATATTCTCATCTAATCCACCATAAGTGCTCAATACATGAACATTGAGAGATTCATTCAGACCTTTCAAAATGCTCCACCTAACCAGGCCAAACTTCTCAAAGCATCCCGAAAAAGCTGTGCCCCTTTCCTGCTCCATGCCTCTGTGCAAGCTCCTGCCCTTGCTGGGAGCCTTCAGACTCAGGCCCTGGCCTTGCCCATGCCACTCCAGAGTCAACATCAAACACTTATCTCTTGCCCAGTTCTGCTTGTGTGCTAGAGCCTGCCCCTCAGATGGACTTTTAAGTTTGCCATTTTATTGCTCATTTTCTGTTTCCTCCATTTCTCTTACTTTCTTGCAGGTTATTTGAACATTTTCTGGGATTCCATATGGATTTATTGGTTCTGTTTTTGTAGCATATCGCTCTGTATGGTTTTCTTAGGCCACAAACTAACTGGGAACACAGCAGGGGGACAAAAGCAAGACCCTGGGTGAGTTTCTTAACCTTCATGTTGCCTCAGTTTCCTCAGCAGTGAAGACTGAGCTGATCCATGCAAAGGGCTTAGAGATGCCCAACAAACACTAGCTCTGATGATGGTGGCTTCTGAGCTGGGGATGCAGAAATGTGTGTGTTCCCGAGGCGCTCCCTGAGGACTGGACATTACAGAGTTCTCACAATCATCCTAGGAAGCAGGTTGGCATTCTTTTCATTTGACAGATGAGAACACTTGGCTCAAAGAGATTAAAGGACACCCAAGGGCACACAGATCTCTTATTCTAGGGCTTGGTTGCATTGCTGTGGACACCTACCACTGCTCCTCTGCACAGAGAACCCCAGCACCTCAACCTTAGACCCCAAAGATCTGCCACTGGGTCCTGCATCTCAGTAAAGGGCCTGCCATTCACTCCATCCACCAAATCCTGCAGTTCCTGCCCTCTGCAATGTGTCATCTGTCCACTTCCTTTGGTCCTTCTGCCACTGCCTTGGCCAGGCCCCCATCACCATGCTTGCCATTACACTGTGCCCCTACCCAGATCAGCCACTCTCCACATCAGCCACTTCCCCCAGGCCTCTCCTGCCTGAGCCCTCCAGTGCCATGCCACTGCTTCGGGAGGCAGTCCAGCCCTTTAACACAGTTTAGATTGGGGCTGCCCAAATTTGCCTGTGTATCAGAACCACGTGCAGGGCTTGTTAAAACAGAGTGCTGGGCTCCACTCCCAGCGTTGGATTCAGTAGGTCTGGGATGGCCCAAGAGTTTGCATTTGTAACAAGTTCCTAGCAGATGCTGGTGTTGCTGGCCCCGGGAGCACACTGTGAGAACCACCGACCTAGCTCAGTGCGTCCAGGATGAGCTCTTGCCAAGGCCTCTTGGCCTCACCTGGACAAGCCAGCCCTGAGCTACCTCACCCCCAGGGGGATGAGAAGCCCAATGATATCAGAATGTTCTGGGGTGGCCTGTGTCCAGCATTAGAGGCTGTATCTGTCTTATCAGTTGGCACACAGTAGCTCAAGAACCACTTGTTGAAGGAGTGACTGGAAGTGTCCAGTTACCTGCTTGGTCTTTTAGCTGCAGGACAGGCAGTACCTCAAGAGCTGGGTCTGCGTCCAGTTCATTCCTGAGGAATGCCAGCCATTCACAAAGTGTCACTGAGAGAGAAGTCATCACCCAGCCCTTGGCCCTGGCAGGGTGGCTCAGAAGCAAGCTAACACCCCATACATCTATGTGAAGAAAAGGAAGACTGCATGGAGGCATACACCGGGGCTCTGGAGTGGAGACAGGAAATCCCAGGCAGCAGGGCCTCTGGGTCATGTGGTGATGCCCTGGACATGAGGCTGTCCTCAAGCGAAGGGACAGAGACTTAGAGCAGGAGACAGAGGAGGGAGGGAAGAGAGTGTGGTAGGGTGTGTGCTGGGCGAGGATGGGGTGGAGGAGGAGGGTGACTGTCAACCTGTCCTGCACACTTTGCACATGCCAGGCCTGCTACTAGCCTCTACATTGTTATCTCAGCAACACCCCCAGGGGCTGGCTGTTGCCATCCCATTCTACAGACGAGGATGTAGGCTCAACAAGGAGTGGGGCCAGCTCAGGCCCACATAGCCACGTGGTTGTGAAGCCCAGGTAACTGCAAAGCCTAATGTCCTGGTAGGAAGGGCATTTCAGGCAGGCACTGGTGATATTCCTACACCCCTCCCACACCAAGACAGATGTGGGAGAGCAGACCAGAGAGAGGCAACAGGGCTTGTCTCAGCTGCCACAGTCAGCCAGGCATGGAGCTGGCCAGACCTCATTTCCACCTAGGCCAGGGCGCTGAGTGGTACCTTTGCTTGCAGGCAGCATCTCTGTAACCCAACCCTGACACCAGGCCAGCAACCCAGAGCTCGGGAAACTGCAAACAGGACAACAGAGACTGGGGCCTCTGTGGGCATGTTGGTAGAGAGGCCTTACTTAGGCCAGTATCTACTATACTCACTCTGGCCCTCTTGAGGGGGGCTGTGGGGCTGGCTATTCAGAGACCATACTCCCCCACTGAAACCTCAGCCTGTGGCTCTCTGTGCCTCCATCCCCGCATCCAGCATGGGAACAACAGTCTGGCCCTGCAAGGGAGTTGGCCACACAGGGAGAGATGATGACACCCTCTCGTGGGGGGCAGCCTGGTGTGACACGCAGAGCACTGCAGGGTGGCCCCCGGTTCAGACTCGGCTTCTGCCCTGAACCATGTGAGGCCATCCTGGCCATTCCCACACCTGATCCAAAGTTTCTTCATCTGTAAGACAGGGATGACAAGACCTGCCTGGCAGTGCCAAGAGGACAGCAGAACTGATGAGGCATATGAAATACTTCAAGCCCAGCCTACACAGCTGCAAGTGACCAACCGAACGCCAGCACCTTGCATCCTCTAGAGGCTCAAATGTGGAAACCAGCTCCTGGTGCTACTTTGTAAATCTGCTGTCACTTTATCATGGACCAGAGGTCTCAGATTCATGACCCTCAAGTTGGACACAGTTCACGGACATGTTTTGTTGGCTCACAATCCACTTTTTAAAATATTGTGATTAGTCGCCAACATTTAAAATCCAAGAGATTTTACATAAAGGTCTGGATTTCTGACCATTTTGAAAATTGGACAGTCTGGTCACACCAAGTTCATATTTCACATGGTGACAAGAGATTGGAGCCAAGCAGCTCCCTGGCCCATCTATCTCATTCATTCCATTGTCCCCTGGGCCCTGGAAGCATTTGAGTTTCCAGTCTTGAGCTAGACTGAGACTGAGCACCTACAGGGTCCAGCACTGCATGGACCCCTTTTTGCTAAATTGTCTCTCCCGAGGCCAGGACTGCAAGCTGACCAGGTCACAGAGCCCATGAACCGAGGACTAGGGGGAGTTGGGGATTTCCCAGGGACTGAGACAGCCTTCACTGGTTAGTCTCATCCAGAGAGAGAAAATGGAGGGAGAGAGGAGAGGAGAGGAGGGAGGAAGCCAGCCTAGTCCTATAAAGAATCTGGGGGAGCAAGAATCTGGCTGATTTTGCAGGAGAGAAAGGTGTACCAAGACCTGAAAGACACAGGGAATCTCCTCACTGGAGGAATGTGAAGGAAGGTTAAGAATGCTCCCCTAGAAGGCTCTACAGTTCTTTCTTTCCTGGGTTACAAGAGATGTCATATAGCAGGCAGAGAGGGGCTTTGGCAGCAGAGAAACCTGCACTGGAAACTCAGCTCTACCACTTACTGATTGTGTGACCTTGGGCAAGTCATTTCACTTCTCTGAACCTAAGAGCCTCCATCTTTAAAATGGGGATAATAAACTTACCTTGCACAATTGTTGCAAAAATTAGGAGGTAATGGATGCAGAATGCTCAATACAGGTCTCACAGAGCAGGAACAGAATGAAAGGAGCCTGTGAATAATTCCAAAGGCCACCCTGCCTATGGGGACTCGGGCCTGATTTCTAGGGCACCACCTATCTAAGAGCATCTTCTGCCAAGGCCTCAAATGCCCCAAATACTGGTCACCTCTGGTGCCCAAGATACCTCCCTGGGTGAGAAAGGAAGCCCAAGGGTGGTGTGGTCTCTGGGATGCTGGGTCTGAAGCCTGCGGGCGGGCCTGGCATCTGCTGAGTCAGGCTTGGGAGAGCTGGCAGGAGGGCCCTTTCTCTCTCCAGCACACTCCCTGCTGAGGGCAGGCTGGGAGGGAAGCCAGAGGTCATTTCCTCTGAGTCAGAGGCCATTCTCCTCCCAGAGGAGCTCCCCTGGAGGACTGGGCACCTCCATGTGGTGCTGGCCTCCCTGCCAGCCAACCTGCATGTCACCCAGCACAGTTGGGGCATTGTGCTCACACAAGAAAGGGGCACTTGTGATCCAGACAATGGACTGGGTCGCTTCCATTTGGCCTGGGCTTCAGCTTCCCTGGGTCAGCAATGTCCTTTCCTCTGCTCCTGCCCACTCTGCTTCCACCCCTCCCTGGAGAATGATGGCTAGGAACACCGAGCAAAGACTCACCGCCGGCCCATGCCTGGCCATGAGGAGGAGGGATGCGAGCTTCTTGCCTCTTCCCTGGTAAGGAACATCGCCTCTGGGGAACCCGACTCGGTCAGGCCATGTCGAGGGTGGGCGGGAGAAGGCCCTGGGTGGTGCTAGGGGTGCTGGGGATTACCAGTAGAGACCCCAGACTGAGTCTCCAAGCCTCCTCCTCCCGCGGCGAGCCCAGGGGCTGGGCCGCCCCCACGTTTGCAGCCACCCCAGGAGCCCTGCTGCGACGGCTGCAGCCACGTGGGAGCCAGCTCGTGCCCACAGGCCGCTCGCCCCCACCCCCACCCTCGACGTGCTGTGGAGGCAGGCACACCCAGACGGGCTGGAGGGGCGACGCTCCCCCCACCGCGCACCCCTCTCCCCCCGCGCCCCCGAGCCGCGGCCCCTCGTGGGGGGAGGGAGGGGGAGGGGGCGTCGCCGCCCCGCAGTCGCGTTGCCGGGGAGCGCAACCCCGTTGCTGTGGCAACCGTTTCCAAGCGAACTGCTGGCGGCTCGCGCCCAGCTCTGGCTCCCTCGCTCACTGGCGCTCTCCCTCCCTCCGGTGTGGGCTGGGGGAGGGGAGGGGCTGCCCGCGGCCCGGGCTGGGGTCCAGGGCGGCCACCCGGGGCCCGGGCGCAGAGCCGCCCGCGGGGAAGGGCTCAGTCCTGGGACCATCTTCCGCCCGCGCTCCGTGCCCGCCCGGCCCGCAGCCGCCGAGGTACTCACGGGCCCAGGCATCCTCCTCGAGCTCGTCCTTCTGGCTCGGGCGAGCGGCGCGGGCCCCGCGGCCAGAGCCCCGGCCCTGGGGGAGGCGGCGGCGGCCGCCAGGAGAGCAGACGGTGGCAGCGAAAGCGGCTCCGAGCGCTGGGCTGGAGGCGCGGGGCGCGCGCACGGGCGCGTACACGGCGCGGGGCGAGCCCGTCGTGCGCGCGCGCGGCGGCCAGCAGAGGGCCCCCCACCCCCAGCCACACGCCGCTGAGGAGGCTGCCCCAGGAGGGAAGCGGGGGGAGGACGGGGCGCGCACCTGCCACGCCGAGACTCAGCACTCAAGGGCGCCGGGCTCACACTAGAGGGCACCTGCACAGGGAATGTACACCATGCCACACAACTTTTGGTGACAGGCTGTCTGGCCGGGCACACGTTGGCAGCCCTGGTGCACACATCAGCCAAACAGCTGAGGTCTAGAACCCCGACGTGCACACAGCTCAGCCTGGAGAGCACACACACGTGCAGGTCCCAGCCACATTCCCACAAGCACTGCACACACGCAGGGGCTCGAACAGGGAGCAAGCGAGCACCCCCATGTGGCTCCCTCCCAAATCACGGCCCCTCCCACTGTGTCCCCAGCAGGCCTACACCACCACATGCCTACTAGGAAGGAGCACAGGGAGGCGGACCTAGTGCTGAATCTACAGCCCTGGCCTCCAGGGACATGCTCCCCTGAGGTAACAGAGATGACCCCTAGAGAGGACCCTGCTGTCTACCCTGAGGTCCAGGCTTACAGAGGCCACTCTGAACCTGGCTGTCCATCAGCCTCTTAACTGGGTTCTCTGTTTCTAGTCCAACTTGTGTACTGAGCTTAAGGTGATTTTCCCAAAACACCCTCCACCACCCTGTCAGCTGGGACATTGGGGTTGCAAAGTGACAGAACCCTGAAATAAACAGGGTTGAGCTCAAAGGGGATTGGCTCATGTAACTGGCAAGTCCTGGGGTAGACTCTAGCTTTGGTCACAGTTGGTTCCAGGTGTTCTAACAACGGCATCTGCTTCTCCTCACTCTGCTTCTGTGTTTGCATCATTCTCAGGCAAGTTCTCCCCAAGTGGTGGTGTGGATGTGGATGACCCCTACAGCTCTAGGCTCAGATCCTGCTATCCATCCCCAGAGGAAAGAGAACCCCAGTTCTTTCCCAATAGTTTGAGCAAAAAACAAAAAACCTACAAATGACTCTTCTTGGACTCATTTTGGCTGAGTGTCCATGGATGAACCAATCCAAGTGGCTGTGCCTTGGGGGAGGGGATATATGTTCCATATGGCCAAAGGGAATGGCCATCCAATATCCATTCCCTTTTCTTTGGATATGAGCACCCTGATTTAATCAGGGAAATTACTGCCCTCATGGTGGACCTGTGAACCCAAGTGCTTCTCCCCCATGCACAGGGAACAGGCTCCAGCCTGCCCATTCTGGCATCTTGGGTTTGGGGCTGTAGCATCTTGCTTCTCATGGTCATGCCCTGATGAGAATGGGACCTGCAACTAAGACCCGAGAGCTGTCCCACATCCTTTTAACACTTCCTAAGTTAGCTGGAGGACAGTTATGTTACTTGCAACATTCCCACCCAGCTCGCATGCTGTAGGTGTGTGTGGTGTATGTGCATGCAGGGGGCACAAGCCCAGCCCCGTTTAAATCACATGGATGGAGAATGGGTGGTTCCCCAAAGGAAACTTGGGGCACCACAGCTCTCAAAGCTGGCTGCGGCTTATAGGTAGATTATAGGTGGTGCACGCCTATAATTCCAGCTACTCAGGAGGCTGAGGTGGGAGAACCACTTGAGCCCAAGAGTTTGAGACCAGCCTGGGCAATATAGTGAGACCCCATTTCAACTACAAAAAAAAAAAAAAAAAAAAGCTGCCTGCTCTCACTGACCTCAGCTCCAGCCACTCTTTTCTTCCTACCGCCTTCCATGCTCAGCCACTCTAAACCACTAGAGGCCATCCGGGTGTGCTCCTCTCCCTGGGCACATCTGGTCCCGTGTCCTGGAGGGCACCAACTCTGACACCTCCGTGGCCAAAGGGCCTCCCCTGCTTGGTGTTGCCCTCACCCCAGCCCCACCAGCTCTAGAGTCCTCTCTCCCCCAGTGCTGATCACACTGAGCCCACTGTTCCCACGTCTGCCTCCCTACCAGACTGAGCTCCAAGCTGGCAGGGGCCTTGTCTCCATCTGGGTCCCCAGCTCCTACTGTAGAGCTGGGTTAGGAGGAGGTGAGCTTAGGGAAGGCTTGTGGGGAAATGAATTCTGGGAGTTTCCTCTGCCAAGGATCCACTGCTTCCCTAGTCCAGGGGCCAGCTTGGCCAGGTCTGGATCCACTGTAGGCAGAGTGCCTCAGGGTCCTGCATGTCCACCTGGCACCCATTCACTTTTGCACACCTGCCCTGATAACTACCTAACAGGTGCCACCTCCCACCCCCCCCAACACAGCCTGGGGCAAACACATCTCAGGCTCCAACTTCAGGACACGTGGGCAGGATCCAGTTTTTCCATTTTCACCTGGCTTCCCCGCCACCCTGCAATGGCCACTTCACCAGCTAGAAGACCTTGAGCAAGCACAGCCCCTAACCCCCATTTCCCTGAAGTTGATGGGAAGCAGTGAGCCCTCCACACAAGAGCTGGGCTGGCACAAAAAGGCCCCTTCTGCCAAGTTGGTGCTAGGCACCTTCTGGCTGCCCTTAAGATAGCCGGTCAGCTTGGCACCCTGCAGATGAGGGTCCTGTGGTGACTTGGGGGTTCCAGGGGGCTTAACGGCTGCTTCAGTGGATTCTCATAGCTTCCCCAGAAAGCGATGGGCCTCCATCTTTCCAGGCAAGGGAAGGGCCTATGAAAAGCCAATTTGGAAAGTGGCCAGGCTGGGACTTGAATCCAGAACTGTCAACTCCAAAGCTCATGTGGCTTCTGCAGCACTGGGTGCCCAGCCCAGAGACAAGAATCAAACACTTTATGGCAGTTACAGGGCATTCTTGGGGGGGCTGGGGACACTGGGAGGCTACAGGGCAGCAATGGGTTTGAGAAATGTGGGACAGACTTGTGGTCAACCAGCTCTCACCACCAAGTGTGTGCATAGGAGGGTCCCTGGAATGCTCTCCCCAGTCCCCGCACCCCCCCCAATCCCATGAAGGCCTCCTTCAAGGCATGGCTCAACTGCTAATCTTGAGATCCCTCCCCGATGCTCAGGAGACCGGTCCCTCCTGCCCCTGCCACAGCCTTCTTCCCAGCATCACTAGGATCTAGGTCTTTGCCCACCCACACTTAATGCTTCAAGGGCAAAACAGAGGGATGGGTCTGGTGCATGTGCCCCAGTCCAGGGCCAGGTGCATGGCTGGTCTAAGTAAGGCAAACCTGGGGCAGATGTCCCTAACCCTGCTGCCAACTCACTCCCCAGGCTGCTCCTAGTCCACATATGGCAGTCAGCCACCTTGGCTGGGCCTGCCTCTCCAGCACAGAGACAGATGGGACCAGTGGGTACTCAAGGCCTTTTTCCTCAGGCCCCATCCCATTTAGGAAGTTGAGAAACCCACTGGGTGAGCCCAAAGGCCACCAAGGCCTGGCTGCCTGGAGAAGTTACCTCAAGGTCAGCCCTGGGGACTCCTGGGCCTTAGAAGGGCAGCACCATGCCTCCCGCCAGCTCCACTGTCAATCCCTTCCCACTTCCAGCTGGGCCAGGGAAGCAGTAGGACCCTTGGAGCACCAGAAGTAAGAAAGAGGCAGGCAGGGGCAGCTGGCCAGGCTGTGCTCGGACTGTATTCACACAGAGACACGTGGCAGCTTACATTGGACAAAATGAGTAAGAAAAATTGGCTTTAAATATGGAAAAACCAGGGCCCTGTAATCCCACGCTACCCTAACACTGGGACCAGGATGGACATCACAGTCCGGGAAGGGCCAGGGCTGGGGCCTGGGGTGAAGGCACAGCCTCACCCTACCCCCTTCACACGCTCACAGATACACACACGCACACACACACGTGCACTCCACCCCCCCACACACAACAGGGAGGGGCAGATTATTGCTGGGCACATGTGTCTGTTGTTATGAGGGGAGTCCAGAATGTTTGAGGGTTGGCCAGGGACACCCCCACCCATGGCCTAGGCTGGGGCATTTCTGAAAGAGGCGTCTTCAGGACAAGGCCCAGCATCAGGGACAAGGTGCCTGGGAGCTGGAAAGCAGACGCAGACCCACCTGGGACAGTGGCTAATGGGCCTCACGCCAGCCAATCTCTGCTCACACTTTGGCACAGGCCTAGGGGACACAGAGGCCCCAGATCCAGCTCTGACAAGCACTGAGAAGGGACAGCACTGGGCCCCAGAATGTAGCAGCCTGAGCCCAGGGCAGCAGGGGCAGACGTGAGTCTCACTTGGAGGACAGTGGTGGCCAGCACAGTGCTGGGGGCTCGGGGGTCTAACCCAGTCTTGGCCCATCCAAGCTGGGCCTGAGGAGTCTTGAGTTTGGCAGTGGCTCCTCTGCCAGCTCCCGCTGTCCTAGCCAGGACCCGCTGCCCTGGGGAGCTGAGGCAGGGGCACCAGGTCTAGGGTGGGTTGCTATATACATTCATACAAATACATAAATACAGAAAGCCCCAAGCTCTGTGGAGAAGAGCTGAAGGGACGCACCTTTGTCCCAGGGAGGGCCCAGGCTGTGCCAAACTCAGCCAGGCCAGGGGCTGAGGGGCAGAGGATACTGGGGACAGCTCCAGCTGTTCTCCAGGCCACGACTCAAGTGGACAATGGGGAAGACCACTGTGCAAAACTGTAAACAGCGCCCGGAGTAGCTGCTACCGCCAACCGCCGGTGGGGGCCTCAGGCTGGGGGCTAGAGGCGGGTGGGGAGCTCGAGGCGGGTGGGGAGCTCTTCCTCACTGTCGCTGCAATTCCCACAGCAATCCTGGAGGGACGGGGAAGACATGGAGGGAGAGAGGCAGAGTGGATGCCATTAGCCACCAGGGATGTCACACGGGGCCAGCCCTGCTAGGACAGGCCAGCAGCTGCCCAAGGTCATGCTCTGGGGAGGGTGCTCCCCATGAGGGGCCTGGAGCAGCAGCTCAGGCCACACAGGGTGGGTGTCAGTGCAGATGCTGCTGGCAACAGACTGAAGGGGGTCTGCCAGGGCCAGGCCTCCACCCAGCCCTCTCCCTGGGGCTGGTGGAGGCAGAGCATGGGGATAAGACTAAGCAAGGCTGGCAGCTCAAAGGGGCCAGGGTGCAGGGAACCGAAGCAATGAGCAAGGGTAGGGGACGGGCACCAGACTTCTTTCTCCCACATCTCGCCTCTGCCATGGAAGGGCTGCCCGTGGCTCCCCGAGGCCAGGCAGCAAGGCCAACCCACGGGGAGCCCACACTGCTCACCTCTGGAAAGAGAAAAGAGGCCATGAGCCCAGCCAGGGGTGGGGGATGGGCGGGAATGAGGCCAGAGACCCTGGGCACCGCAGGCGGGACTGGAGGATGCGCATGCGGGCACCGGCTCTGCCTCCCACCCTCCCACCCTCCCACCCACCATCCCCTGGAGCCAGCTGGGGGCCCAGGCAGCACACCGCTGGGGCTTACCTGACGGCTAAAGAGTCTCTGCAGCAGCCCCTTCTTGGGGGGTGCAGGCGGCTGGCCCTTCCAGTCCAGGTCTGGGGGAACCGAGCCATCCAGCCCAAAGACATTCAACTCCTGGAAGCACTCCGTCTCCACCATCTGTCAAGGAATAGGCAGCTGTGAGGGCTGTCCCAAGGGCTGCCCCCCAGAGCCCACCCCACCAGCAGGGTGGGCCCCCACCTCATTCTGCCAGGGGATGGACACACTGCCTGTGGCAAACTTCTGGTAGAAATCCTGGTCGGTGGGCTCCAGCTCCACACCCTTGACTGTGGAGAACTGTTCAATGTCCAGAACATCCTTGCAATAAATGGCCTGGGGCTGGGGTGGGGCACAGAGGCAGTGGTCAGATAGAAAACACACACACACAGAGGAAGGCAAACCTAAGTCTTACTCTGGCCTTTGCCTGGTGCTGCCTTGACACCAGCAGCTCCCTGGTTTAGAGTCAGAAACCAGGGGCCACATGTACTTTCTAAGCATGGCAGCCCCTCCTCTCCGAAGCCCAGTCTCCCCCTCTGTAATCCAGGGTTGTTATTATCCCTCACTGCTCAAGTGACTGAATGAGGCTGTGTAAAGGCCGATGCTGGGCTGCCCCTTCCTCATGCACATGGCTCTCTGGGTGTGCCACTGGAGCGCGGAGAGCAGGCTGAGTCTCTGCTGGCCCTCGACTGGGCACCGCCATGCAGGGGCCAGAGCTGATGGGTCCCTGTCCTGGGATGTCTGGGGCTTGCTCTGTCCCTTCTCCCAGCCAATCAGACAACTGGCAGTCTCCTACCGCTCCACCCACCCAGGCCCCTGCTGGAGCCCACCTCAGCTCCGGGAGGCCACTTTCTTTTTTCTCTTGACATTGTTTCCCAAATCCCTCTACTAAGGATGTCAATTAAAATATCATTATCATGGGCCAGGCACAGTGGCTCACGCCTACAATCCCAGCACTTTGGAGGCTGAGGCAGGAGGATCACTGGAGCCCAGGAGTTTGAGGTTACAGTGAGCTATGATGACGCCACTGCATTCTAGCCCAGGAGACAGAGCAAGACCCCGTCTTTAAAAAAAGATTTTTAAAAAATATCATCATCATGTAAAATGGTACAGCCACTTTGGAAAACAGTCTGGCAGTTCCCCAAAAGTTTAAACATAGTTACCATACGACCTAGTAATTCTACTCCTAGGTATATACCAAGAGAAATGACATCTGCCCACATAAAAACTTGTACATGAATATTCATGGGAACATTATTCATAATAGCCAAAAAGTGGAAACAACCCTAATGTCTATCAACTTATGAATAAATAAACAAAATGTGGTATTATCCATACAATGGAATATTATTCAGCCTTAAAAAGGAATGAAGTACTGATACCTGCTACAACATGAATGAACCTTAAAAACATTATGCTCAGTGAAATAAGCCAGATACAGAGGACCACATATGATTCCATATATGTGAAATGTCCAGAACAGGCAAATATATAGACACAGACAGTAGATTAGTGACTGCCAGGGGCCAGGGGGAGGGAATAATGGGGAATGACTGCTAAGGGTATGGATTTTTTTGGGAGTGGGGCTGGTGATGAAAATATTCTAAGATTTATTGTGGTAATAGTGCATAACTCTGAGATCCTACAAAGCCAATGAATTGTACACTTTCAGTGGGTGAATTGTATGGTATATGAATTAAATCTCAATAAAGCTGTTTAAAAATATATCATCATCAAGCTTGCTTTTCATCTACTGCTTCTAACAAGTTCAGCTCCAGGGCACTGATTTTACCTCTAACTCTGAACAGCAGAGGCAGTGTGATTATTTCCAGGTTAAATGAGATGATGAGGAAGCAGGACTAAACTTGAGCAGCAACACCAGCCTGACAGAGGCTGAGAAAGTCAAGCTCGCTGGGTTGCAGTGCCTGTGACAACCCTTCAGGGTCCCAGTGAGGCCAGTGTGAGGAGTCATTCAGAGGCACAGGCCCTGGCTGGCCTCCCCACTTCCACTCACACTCTCTATGGCCCACTCCCCGAACCTCACATTCCTGCCCCAAATCCCCCAAAGGTCCCCTGTCTTGCTTACAATATGCCCACATCTCTGTGTCTGCACATGCTCACTCCAGCCACACAGGCCTCCTGTTCCATCTCATGGGGCTGATCCCTGCCTCAGAATTGCAGTGCCTGGCCATCCCTTCTGCCTGGAATGCTCATACCCCAAATCTTGGCATGGCTCTCTCCTTCACATATTTTATGTTTCTGCCTAACCAACAGCTCATCAGACCACCCTGTGGAAAAGTACCCCCCCATCATTCTCTGCTTTCTTAGCCTGCTTTAGTTTTCTTTGTCCCACTTAAGGTTACCTGAAATTCTTTCTCACTTATTGGTTCATTTGGGTGTGTCTCCCCACTACAACATAAGGTCAGGACTGCGTCCTGTGGACTTCATTATCTGCAAGGTCTGGCACATACGGGCATTCAGCCATTTGTTGAATGAATAAACAAACGTGTGTGGTTGACAGCCATCAACCTGGCCTGCACATCACCTTTGGGCCTCCCTGGTGATCCTGGTGAACTGTCAATCACTGGACCCAGTCCTCATAGATATGGGAGGGGGCCAGCACATGACCTAATCTTGGCCAATCAGAAATTTCTCTGTGACTTTACACACAAAGAAGCCTGAATTCAGTGGGAGGGAAACAGTCAACAGCTTGAAGCAGAGACAAGAGCTAGAGAGCCCTGGCAACATAGCATGAAACCCTGGTGTTGGCCCTACTCTGGGACTTTCTGGCCAAATGAACCAATAAACTCCATGTTGGGGCTCAAGTGACTTTGAATTGGGTTTCTGCCACTTGGAATCTGATGACTAGAGGACATTCTTGCCTGATGGCTGCCTGACCCACTGAGATGCTCAGTAAATGTGTGAGACTATATAAGGGCGAGTGTCCTGCACACAGAGGGGCAATCAGCTCAACAGCCCTGCTCATGCTGGCAACAGCATCCTGGTTTTTCTCTGGGGAACTGACCTCTCCCATTGGCAGGAGTTCAGGTAGGCACAGGATCCAGGTGTGGCCAGTGAGGGGCCTCCAAGCTATCAGAGGCAATGATCACCAACCTTAAGACTTTTTTCCCCCTTTAGGATTTCTCTTGAAATTATTGGGCAAGAGGTACTCTTTGTCTACTGGGTGGCTGAGCTGCAGAATGGGGCCTGAGCTGCTCGGGGGGCCACCACTGCCACACCCTGGGGAGAGCTGTCCCAAAGTGAAGACTACACATTAGACAGTCTGGGGGGGGGAAGGAGGGAGTGAGAAAAAGAGAGACTTCCTAGGACGCTGTTGGAGCCCCTGGTCCAGGTATGCCAAAAGCTGGACCTACCCTGGGCTTTTCATTTTTGTGAGCCCAGTGAATTATCTTTTTTTTTTTTGGCTAAACCACTAGATTGGGTTTTCTGACACTTGCACTGAAAGTGTCCTGGCCAATATTCCAAGAGCCCCCCAGCCTCAGCCCTGGCTTGGCCCTGCCCTCAGCAGGGGTGGGTGGCACTCACGTCAGGCTTGAAGGGTGGCTCCAGCATGCCAGCTCCCAGCCGCTTGAAGTTCAGCTTCTTGAAGAGCGGGTGCTCCTTCACCTCACGGGCGCTGCCCCCACGACACCCCAGGCGCTCAGCGGGGTCCTTACAGAGGAGCTGTGGCAGGGCAGGGGCGGGTGGGTGGATGGGAGAGGCCGCCCACCCCCAGCCCTGGCTGGTCAGCCTTCCATACCTGGGAGCAGAGCGAGCGGGCCTGTGGGGAGAAGCGCTCGGAATACTCCTCGGGCACCTCCTTCACTAGCCGCTCCACCTCCTCCCGCTTGATCTTCTTTTTCCTCTGCTGGAAGGGCGACTGGCCCGCGATCATCTCGTACAGGAGGCAGCCCAGCGCCCACCAGTCAGGGCTGAACGTGTACCGTTCGTTCTTCACCACCTCCGGAGCTGGGCGGGTGGCATGGGGTTAGGGCTAGGCAGGAGGCGGGGAGCAGACCCTCAGGCCCAGGAACGCCCAAGCGCGTTCAGGTGGAGATCCACTCAAACACCCACTGGCCAGGCAGGCCGTGGTGGCAGCTTGGCGGGGACCCCGGCAAGGAGGACAGCACATGCCCCATCAGAGGGAGCAGATGCGGCCCTGCAGAAGGCCACACCCAGGATGCCCGGGTCTCAGATTTTTCAGGAGAAGTCAGAAATTCATATTTTTTATGATACGCTGTCTGGCTTATTAAATGTTGGCAACCAATTCAAATTGTTCTAAAAACAATTTGATTTAAATACAAATGTAGGCCACATTGGGCCCACGTGGCTACCAGTTTGCAACTTCTGGATTTAACATCAGAGAGAAGAGAGAAGGAGGAAACTCCTATTTTCTGAATACCTCCTACCTGCCAGGGCAGCCACGTGGGGAGTTTCTCTCTACTATATCGTTTCATCTTCAAGGCAACCCTGAGATGCAGGTATGATGATAGCTTTACAGTCTCGCAAAGTGAGGCTGGGAGAAGTGGAGTGTCTGTCTGGCTCAAGGCCACACAAGAGGCAAGAGGTGGCACCTATAGAGCCAGGACTCCATCTACTTTGTCATGCTGTCCCCAAGGGGACTATGGGGCCATATCCTGGCCCCTCCACTGGCCCCCTCCACAGATAGGCACGCCTACTCCGAGCATGGGAAGTTCAGGGGAGGGCACGGTGGGGGCCACAGAAAGAGGTTTGAGCCCCTCTCCTTCGATCACTGGTGGCCACCCCCAGTGAATGGGGAGCGACTCAAGTGAACTAGGGGTTTAGTAAGTATTTAGTAAATGAATGATGTGGATCCACAACTGTGTGGGACCCTGGCTGAGCTTTGGTCTCCAAATCTATAAAAGGGGAACATCAGTATGGGCCCTTTCTGATGAGGCAGGGAGGTACAGGAGACTCCCAAACAGGTGTGGGTGAGGTTGGCCACATGATAGTGAGGGAACCCAAGAGGCCAGGGGCCAGCGCAGAGGGAGACTCACCCATGTAGCCCACGGTGCCCACACGGCCTTTGATGGTCTGGCCCTCAGGCACGTGCACAGCCAGTCCCAGGTCAGAGATGCGGATATGGCCTGAATATAGGTGGAGAAACAGGTGGGCCCGTTAGCAGGCCAGGTCTCTCCATCCCACCCCACCACCCCTGGGTCTTCCCACCCACCGTGGTCATCCAGAAGGATGTTCTCTGGCTTCAGGTCCCTGTGGGGAGAGAGGGGGAGGGGCAGATGCTGCACAGTTTGCCAGGGAGCCAGATAGGGCCCCAGGTCACCCACCTCCTTGGATCGGATGTGGAGCAGGATGCACAACCCATTTTCTGCCAGGGTGACAGACAGCCCAGACTCAAGGGAGCAGATGAAGGACCTTCACAGCCAGGACTTCCAGGACTCTCCAGGAGGGGCCTCGCTCACCCCTGGTGTGGAGGAGCTCCCTGTCCTTTGGTGGCTGACTCTACTTTTCCTCTCTGTCAAGTGGGGCTACTCATCCATCCCCTCATGGGGCTGCTGTGAGGCTCAAGTGAAGTCACTGCCAGTAACAATCGTAACCAGAGCTCTCCAATATCGAGCGCTGTGTGCCAGTAACTTTTTTTTTTAACCACCTTATCTCACTGGGCCGCTGCAACAACCTGGGAGGCAGGAATTATAGACTCTGTTTCCCAGAAAAGAAAATAGTATTAGGAGCAGGGAGCTGACTGGCCCAAGGTCACACAGAGGCAGTGACCAAGTCAGGATTCCCACGTGGGTCATCCAGACCCCAAAGCCTAGGTCTGAGCCACTCATGTCTGCCTAGTGTATGGGTATTGATGGACCCCACTCCCCCACCCCCACCCCTGCCAGCACCGGCTTGATGCCTGTGCTGTCCTTCCACTGTCTGGCCTGACCGGCAGCCTCGGCCCCTCCACCCGTGCCCGGCTGCGATGCTGGGCAGGGAAGGGCCAGGCCCCACCTGTACACAATGCGCTCCCGGTGCAGGTCCTCCAGGCCACAGCAGATCTCAGCGGCATAGAAGACGGCACGCGCTTCAGGGAAGCCAGCCTGGCCCATGTGGTAGATGTGGAACTTGAGGTCGCCTCCGTTCATCAGTGTCAGCACCAAGCACAGAGCGTCCTTGGTCTCATAGGCGTAGGCCAAGCTCACCTGTGGCCGAGGGGACCCGAGCCCTCAGGCAGGAGCTGCGGGGCCATCTGGTGGCAGGCTAACGCCAGCTACCCAAAAAATCCTTCTTGGGGCCACTCCTTGGGGCCCAGCCTGCTCCCCAGGCCTGGTGTCAACACCCCAACAGCACCCCGAGTGGGAGGCAGCACCCGCCTGGAGGGCCCCAGGCCCGAGGGGAAGGGAGAGGTCTCCTTTCTGTACTTACTACAAACCTACTGTTCACTTTCTCCAGGATCTGCTTCTCGTTGAGCGCCATGGCCTCCCCTTTCCGCTTCTTGATCCGCTTCTTCTCCAGCTTCTTGCAGGCATACATCTTGCCTGTTGCCCGCACCTGGCAGGCGCACACCTGCGACCAGGGTAGAGAGGGGCAAATGGGGGCCAGCTACACCCTTGTTGGGGGTGCAGGGGCTGGTCCAGGGCCCACCCTACCCCACACTGTGCCATGGGCACCGGCCTGCCCACTCACCTCCCCAAAGCCGCCTTTGCCCAGGACTCGGTACTGCCTGAAGGTGTTTTTGGTCACTGGCTGCCTGTGGGCACAGGGTCAGGGGGCAAACACCAGCTGTGTAGAAGCCCAAGGCCCACGAAGGGCCCCAGCGACCTGGCCCAGCTTTTAAGGAGCTCACCTTTCTAGCCACTTCCACTGCAGGAAACGGTTGAAGTAGATGCTGTCGAGGTAGTCGGCAAAAGGGGCCACGCTCAGGTACTCGTGGGTCAGCCTGTTGAGGGAAGGAAGTCCCAGCTCGCTGGTCAGCCCCAACACCCCAGGCTCTCAGCTTGCTGGACCAGGCCTCCCATTATGTGTGTGCTCAGCCCACAAGGCAGCACCCTCAGCCAAGCCTCCTGCTAACCTATCAAGCAGGGAGACACATATCCCATGCTAAAGCTGAAGATGCTACTGAGATGGAGGCAACCTGCCAAGATCACACAGCACGGCCAAGGCCAGGGTGGGAAGCTGAGCTCCCTCATCAGCCACTGTTCACAGCCTTCCCAACCCACAGAAGCCCCCACCTCTGGGCACAGTTCCGGGGCTGTGGGCAGGGAGGCACTTACCGGGTGAGTTCCTGGAAGAGGTCTTTGCAGGGCCCCTGCTCCAGCGCTGGGCGCAGTTAGTCACCAGCTGCCGGGGGACCTCAGGGATGAGGTCAGGACCCTGGGGACAGGCCACAGACAGGTCAGTGCAGGGGGCTCCCTCAGATGGCTGCCCACTCCCAGAGCAGAGATGTCAGATATCTCAGGCTGGTGGTGCACAGGCATGCCAGGTTGCTGAACTCCCTTCCTGAGGCAGGGTGAAGCAGAGCCGCTTGTGGGTGCCCCACCCCAAGCCCGGCCCATGCCTGCCAGGCTGCCTGCAGCAGCTCCAAGGCACTCTCTGCCCAGGCTGTGGTCACTCTTCTCCCTGTCACTGAACTCTGCCCACGCTGTCATCTCTCCATCACTGCTCACTCACCGTGTGGCTCAGAAAATTCTGCATTAGCCGCCGCCCACACGCCTTCCGCTTCTCATCAGGGGTCACTTCGTACTCGGCCTGCAGGCGGGGAGGCAGAGAGGCTTGGGGTCTGCGTGAGCAACGTGTGTGGGGAGATGGCGCACATGGGGCCCGGGACCTCTGCCCACCCTCGGTGTTGGGCTGGGCTGCACTCACCACCCCATCCAGGAAGGCAATGCAGCGGGTCAGCTCGGGCCTTGTTGCACAGAACTCACGGAACAACAGGCGCCCGATGGGCTGCCGCTCGCACAGGCTGTGGTAGTCACGCTCTGCAGGCAGAGATGGGAGCTGCTGGGTTCACAGCCCTGGAGCCCGCTGGCAGGGTGCTCCTGCCCACACCACCGGCTTCCAGCCCTGCAGTGTGGTGGCCATATCTCCTTATGAACCCTCACCACAACTCTGAGTGGGCCCTACTGTTATACCCAACATAGCTTAGGACCATGAGGCCCAGAGAAGTTAACTGACTAGTTCAGTGTCACACAGCCAGGAGTCTGCCTCCAGAGCCCAAGCCTCTATACCCTCCCCTTTGCTGTCTCCTGGTTCACACGACTTGCATATGTCACAGTGCTGGGGTTGGGTGTGGTCTGTGAGGTTCCGGCCCAGCTCGGCTGGGGCCAGGCCCACACCTGCTTGCCTGGCGAAAGTGCGAGAGGAAGCTGTGGCTTCCGGCATGCTCTCAGCCGGGCCTCCTCCCCAGGAGGTGGAAGCGGCCATGGTACACTCTGCCCACGTGCCATCAGAGGAGGCCTGAGCCACCTTGGGTGCTACTCAGACCTGGGGCTTTGGCTAAGATAAGTTTGGGCCCTTCTGTCCCCTCCTAGAAGTAACACTGCACAGGCTGGGGCTTCTGGTCAGTGCTCTGCTGGGCACTGCCAAGGGCTGGGCCCCTGAGGCAGTCAATCTGTGGCCCTCAGCACCCACTGCTCCTTCTGTCCTGTAGGCCCTGCTCACCCTGGCTGGCTCTCTCGGCAGGGCCTGGCTCTTCGTTCCTCAGCTTCTCTCAGGCCACCCCAGTCGCCCCTGCCCTATTCTCCATACCCACTTCAGCCGTCCCCGCAGTCCTGTGCTCTCTGCCCTCCACCCATTCCAAGCCCAGGAACTGAAACTGCACTGGGTGGTGCAGCCTCCCTCTCCCTGCTCACCGGACCCCCCCCAACCCTGCCCCTTTACCCCAGGGCATGGTCTCAGGGGAGGCTCCCCCAGCACCAGTGGGGCCCCTCACCCCTGCACCCCCTCTCTGTCCAGGTCTCACCAAGGCTGAGCCGCAGCTCTTCACACTGGCTGATGTGGGGGAACTGTAACATCTGCCGCCATTTCTTGCTTTTGCCTTTGCGATTCCCGCCACCACCTGTGGGAGCAATCAGGCACTGGGTCTCAAGTCCTGTTCCCCCTGCCTCCCCTGGACCCGCAACGTGGTCCAGAGGCCTTTGAAGCCCAGCCAAGGCATAGCCCACCCCAGCAGGCACCTCAGGCCTTCCCTCTCCATGCTCCAGCATGTCCTTGCCACGTTCCAGGGCACACACGGTCCACCTGGGCCCTCCTGCTAGGGGCTCCCGGGCTGGGAGGGCTGAGAGGCCCAGTGAGGCCACTGAGGCGAGGAGGGTGTCCCAGGTAGCTCCAGCAAGGGGTCCAGCCTCAGCTGCTTCCCACCAGGTAGGAGTTCCCCAGGTGAAGAAGGTAGAGAAGGGCACCACAGTGGTGGGAACCGCCTAAGTCAAGGCCCAGAAGGGAGAGATTGCAGGACATGTGGAGCACACTGAGGCAGAGGGCAGCCTGGCACCAGGGAGGCTCCCAAGCCTCTATCAGAGGGCCCCACATTAGAGCTATCAGAGGCTCAAGAGAGGTGGGGGCAGGTGGGCTGGCACTCAGTACCCCTTGCCCTGCATATACAGGCTTCCCTGGCCCTGATACCTGCCTTGTTTTACCTAGCTGAGCCCCCATCTGTAGTTGCTGAGATCACAGTAGCAGCCCAAGTGCCTAGAGAGCCCAACAGGTATGGTAAATGTGGGCCAGATGTGAGACAACAGGGAGAGGTGGGGAGTGTGGTGAACTGGATAGGTGAATGCCCCTCTAAGAGGGGCAGCTGCAACACAACTCCAGTGGATTGCTTGATTGTTGCTAGGTAGGTTTTGGGCTCAGTGTGGCCAGCTCTTCTGATTTTTCAAAAGCAGCTGGAAATCTAGGCTGTTACATGAAATGTTGGTTCCTATTTTATTTTAAAATAAAAAATTAAAAAATGCACTGTAGCCAAATAAATAAAACATGTCAGAAAGCTAGCCAGATATGGCGTGTGGGCCACCAGGTTGAGAATGGTGGAAGGGGCCTGAGTCTTGGAGTCGCACAGACCTGGGTTTGAACCTCCAGTTCACGCTTTAGGCCCATCACTTGCTGTCTATGAACCTCAATTTCTCCACATGTTCTAAAAGCCACCTCCAGAGGTGCTGTGAGGGTGAATAAGAGAGTCTGTGTCCAGCACCCAGTAGGGCTGTGGGAAGAGGCAGGCCCAGCTCCAACAACTCAGTGGCAACCTCAGCCAACCACTTTCCCTTGCCTGGCCTCAGTTCCCCTCTGTTTTTCTAGCTCTGTTTCCACTGTTTCCATCTGGCCTGGGGGGAGGCAGGTGGTACAGGGGGAGGTGCTGCCTTCTAGGGAGTGGGCAGGGCTGGGTCCCTTGATGGCTCCCTGACCTAAGCTGCCTAAAGGAGGAAGTGTTGCAGGGGCCCATTGAGAAACCTGCTAGTGGCCTCCTGCAGCCTGCACCCTTGCACCCTGTATACTCCACAGTCATTGCCTCACTGTGAGTGAGCAACAGACCCCCACCCCCAAACCGGGGCAAGGCCTTCCTACAAAGGGAACTCCTCCCCCACCCACTCAGGTCCCTTTCAATCCTCCATCCGCCTAACTCCCCCCACCAGTTACTTCCTCCTCCCCGTCCTCCCAGCCACATCAAGCCAGCAGCAAAGAGTCACATGCAAATATTCTGTCCTGGGCTGCAGAGTCAGTGGGGCTCCTCCCCACCCTACCCTGGCCCCCTCCCTGTGCCTCTGGGTGCCTGGAAAGGAAGGAGGACTGAGTGAGGGCTCACACTCCCAGTGTTGTCTTCTCTTTCCTCACAGCAATCTGCCAGATCAGGCCCAATTTCATAAGAAAACTGAGGCCCCAAAGTGAAGAATCAATTTGCCCAAGATCAGAGAGCCTGGAGGTAACAGTGGCAGGATTCATACCCAGCTCCCCACAACCCAAGCTCCTTTCCCATGCCTAATACGCCTAGCATCTATTAGGTACCAACTGTATACATATACCAAGGCTTCCCAAACCTCTTAGGGCCTCAGATCACTTAGGAAGCTGGCAAAGGCCCCGGCCCCCAGCTGTTAGCCAGCTAGTGAAATGATTCTGATGCAGCCAGTCCATGGGCCTAGTTCAGGATTCAGTGACAATAAGGATTTTCCTTAGTCTTCATGTCCCAACCATTCCACAAAAAGGAATACTGAAGAGCAGAGAGAAGAGACTTGTCTAAAGTCACACAGGTGGGAAGGGCAAAGCCAGTTTGGGGTAAGGGTTCTCTAGTGGAGGCACCACTCCCTAGTCCGGCCATACCACCCTGTGCCTTGCCCATGGCCTGACAAAGCTTGTCTGAAGGCGCCCACACTCTGGCCAGGCAAGGTAGTGCCCCCAGCAGGCCTGAGGCCTGAGGCCTGAACTGGCTATAGCCCTAGGGAGGGAGTCCTGGCTGGGCTCTCCCCACCCCTCCTCCCTGGCTGGCTGGATGACGAGGCAGAACAGAATCGGCAGATGCCCCCAGAGGCTGGGAGGAAGGCCTAGCCCCTGGGCTCGATAAGGGACAGGAGATAAGACAGGCTCCCTGGTCACCAAGGACCCAGCCTATGCCCATTTCCAGGCAGCGCCTCACCAGGATGGGCAGGGGGTACCAGGTGTGGCACCCAGCTGGGGGCTCCTCTGGGATTCCTACAGACTGGGCTGGGCATCCTGTGTCCTAGGCCTGGGTCAACCACAACCTTGCTGTGTGACCTGGCACTAGTCCCTGGTCCAAGCCTCAGATTCCCACCTGTAAAATGGGGCAGAAAGCAGATGCCTCTTTTAGTCTGGAAGCCCAGCAAAGAGTGGAAAAACAGCCTTGATCTCCCTGCCCTAGAGTTCCTAAAAGAAAAGTCTTGTTCACTGCTGGTTCCCTTGCACCATGACATGGTGGGGCACAGTGTGGGTGTTCAGTGATCATGTTATTAAGATGGGCTGTGGCAGGTGAGGGGCAGATTGACCACAGGGCAGGTCTGGCCCTTCTGTGTCCCCAGGACCCTCACAGACCAGGTGCCTGACAACATCTGGGGTGGGAGCCACGAGGAGCTTCACACACACTCTGCCCACCAGACTGGCTCCCCAGCCAGGCCTTTGCATTTATAGTCCTGACAGCCCAGCATGCTCAGCTCCCGATTATGGCTGTGCCTGTTAGCCCCACTAGACTGTGGCTTTCTGAGGGCAAAAATTGTGACCCATTCAGCTCTGTCTTCAGTGTCCTGAGGCATCAAGCAAGTGGCAGTCATACTGGTAGCATTTGTGACCACGAGTTTCCCCAAGTCAGGCAGGCTGTACTATGCAGAGGCTGTGTTCATTCATTCTCCAACCTTTACCTAATACCAACTTTGTGCCAATCCAAGCTGGGCGCCGGAGCCTGGGCCCCGGGGCACGTGGGGCATCTTCTCACCTCTCACCTGAAAGAAGCCTCAGAGAGGCTCTCCTGCGGCTCAGGTCCCACCCTTCCCTCTTCCTTCCTCTCTCCTTCCCTCATTCCTTCAACCCCCAACCCCACCTCCACCCCTGCCGCAAAGGCGGCGGCCTGACCCCCGCCCCTCCCTGGGCCCGGGATCCCGGAGGCAGGTGCGGAGGAGGAAGACGACGGGCCGGAAGGGCTCGAGTCTGCGCGGGGTGCGGGGCGCGGAGCCCGCGGCCCGAGGGGATCAAGCAGCTGGGGCGCCCCGCCAAGCTCAAAGGCCGCGCGCCCGCGCTCACGGCACCCGGGCCCGACCGCCCGCCCGGCAGGTTCACCTTCTCGGGCCTTGAGTAGCACCGTGTTCGCTACGATGTTCTCGAGCTCCATGGGCTGCGGCGCCGCCGGGCCCGCTGGGCTGCGCCGCTGGCCGGGATCGCGCGCGAGAGCCGGGCCTGGATGGCGATCAGCGCGGCTCGGCTCGGCTCCCAGTGCCCGCGCCGCGGCCTCCCCGGCCTCCCCGGCCGCCGCCGCCCGCCGCGCACTCTCCGCCTCCTCCCGGGGCCACCCGGGCGCCGGCCAGCCCCGCCCCGCTCCGCCCTCTGTTTACCTTATTAGACCAATAACCGGGAGGAAGCTCCCCGCGCCACTTTCCCATTAGCCTGCCTCTTCATCATCCCCCGCCCCTTGAGCCAGGGATTCGCTCAAAGGAGGACGGGGGCGGGACTAATCACGTCACCTCTTCCTGGTTGGTCTGAGGGCGGGGTTCAGCTCCTAGGTTCGAATTTCTAGGCTTTCGTAGGATAGCCAACTGCCAATTAGGGACGAGCCCTCCGCAGACACAGCGGAGGTGGGTCCTCTGGGTCACGCCCAAGAGACCGGATGTGTGACTGGATGAAGTGAGCGTCGGTCATTCCAAGCAATGCATTCTTATTGGGCCATAGCTGGGGGTGTGGTCCGGATGCCTTTGACTAGCTGATGGCTTTTCTAGGGTTTTGTTGGGAAGGCCTTCGGTATCCTGGGCCTCCAGGGGGCCGGCAGCGAGCTTGTTTAGTCCACTTGTCCAGCCGAATTCCCTCGGGTCGGTCCATCCTGGAGAGTGCACATCGGAAGCGGGGAGAGGCCCAGAAGAGGCTGGCGGCCTCCGCAAGCGGCTCCCCGACCTCCCGCCAGGCCGTCACAGGCGCCCCCGCCCCGCCCCCGCAGCCGGATGTTGTGATTTCTCTCCACCCACACGGCCTCACCCTCCCTTGGCCTCTGCTGCCTTATAAGGCAGCGCTACCACCCTTGGACGTTGGGATGAGCTCACACCCATTATACAGGTGGGGAGCTGAGGCGCCGGACGTCGAGTAGCTGGCTCCAGGCCGAAGACTAGGGGAAAACAAGGCAGAAATTTTACAGCTAATCGACACCTTCTAGCTCAACACCCCACTTCCTCCACCCCTACTTCACACAGCAGGAAACAGAGGCTTGCCCAAACTCAGCGAGTAAGCCAGAGCCTGATTCAGCTACCCTTTTCTGATCTCTGTGCATTCATTCATCCAAAAATACTTACAAAGCACAGGCTTTGTGACAGGCACTGAGCCAGGTGCTGGGAATACTGTGGTGGCAGCAAGATAGCCAAGTTCCCTACTTACATGCTAGAAGTGGGGAAGATAAAGGTAATGATCCTGTAAATAAACAAATAAATAGATGGCTTGAGAGAGTGATAAGTGGTATTAGGACATTAAGACAAAATAAAGAGGAGGGGGAATAGTCTCAGGGTGTGGCATTTGAGCAGACCCAGCAGAAGCAGCAGCAAGTGCAAAGGTTCCAACCCTGGAATAAGTTTGGTACATTCAAGGAATAGGAAGATGGCATGTGCAGCATCAGGGCCCAAGTGGTCTGCAATGAGACAGAAGGAGAAAGGATGCTAGCTAGATCATGGAGGGCTCTGCAGACCATGTCCAGGAGTTTGAAGTTTTTTTCCTAAGTGAAATGGGAAAACTTTGAAAGGATGACTTATACTTTAAAAAAGATCACTCTGACTGGTGGACTCTTGCGGGGGCCAAGAGTGGAAGCAGAGAGAGCAGTCAGGAGGCTATACAGTTCCAGGAGAGAGATGATGGTGGCTTGGACTAACAAGGTGGTCTTGGAGATAGAGAAAAGTGGATGGATCTAGGATATGTTTGAGAGTTAAGATAAGTACCTTGAAAAAGGTAAACCTAGTGGCCAGTGGGCTATAGGGCAGGTACCTCACTTCATGAAGGCTGTTGTGTCCAAGTGAAATCTGAGAGTTAAGTGAGAATATGCAGGTTTTGAGGTTACTAGAGTGGGGAGAGAAAGAGCCTTCTGGACAGAGGGCTATTACATGTTCAAAGATCTGTAGATGGAGACAGGAAGGGCTCACGCTTTTAGCACCTGAGGGCAGAGCATTGGGAGAGTTTAAAGATGAACAGAGGGGTGGGCATGAGGGGCAAGAAGTGAGGCTGAAGCCTTAGGAGGGGCCTGGGTCAGGGAGGTCCTTGGAAGTCCGGTAAGGAGTTTGAGTTCCTCTTGAGGTTAGTGGGAGCTGTCAAGGAGGTTTTAAGCTGAGGAGTAGTGTGATCAGATTTGCTTTCACAGATAGCTCTCGGCTGCACTGTGGAAGATAAGCTATGGGTCAGGGCTTGGGGGGCTGACTTGTTTTAGTGCTCAGCATCTGAACACCTTCCCCTTTGGAAGGTATCCTATGAGATACAGAGGCAGGCCCTGCCTTCCACTAGGGAAACCAAAGAGGGGAGGCAGAATTTCCTCCCCCAGGTGTCTGGTAGCTGGAGCATTATTCCAATGTTTCCAACCAGGTCTTTGAATCCGGAGCAAGTGATCAACACCAGATACTGGGAGATCATTTAGAATTCATGTGGAGGCAGTGGAGGGGAGGTGGTCAAAGCCAGGCCCTTCTTGGGGAAGGGGAATTCGGCAAGCACCCCAGGACCCCAGAAACTGTCCAATCAGTTCTTTGTCTACTTAGTTACCCAGAATTGGCTTTGCTGTTTGCAGCCAAGTATCTTAAGACAGCTGGGAGACCTTTTATTTTATTTTAATTTATTTATTTTATTTTTATTTTTTAGGAGGGGAGTAAGGAAGGGTGTTCAGTTTCCTTTTTTTTTTTTTGGTGAAGACAGAGTCTCACTCTGTCACCCTAGGTAGAGTACAGTGGTGTCATCATAGCTCACTGCAACCTCAAACTCCTGGGCTCAAGCGATCCTTCTGCCTCAGCCTCCGGAGTTGCTGGGACTACAAGCAAGCACCATTAAGCCCAGCTGATTTTTCTATTTTTGGTATAGATGGGCTCTTGCTCTTGCTGGTCTCGAACTCCTGAGCCCAAGCAATCCTCCCGCCTCAGTTTCCCAGAGTGCTAGGATTACAGGCGTGAGCCACCATGCCCGGCCAGGTGGGAGACCTTTTAGGAGGAACCACTAAAGAGAGGAATGATGGTGCTCTGTGGAACTGGTATGAATAGGACTTGGCAATTGCTAAGGGGTGAAGAGAGGAAGGTGTTACTCATGACTGTCAGGTTTTGGTTCTTCAAGCCATTCTCCACTGACAGCCAAAGTGATTTTTTTTTTTTAAGAGATAGGGTCTTGCTATGTTGCTCAGGCTGGCCTCGACCTCCTGGGCTCAAGCAATCCTGCTGCCTCAGCCTTCTGAGTAGCTGGGACTACAGGTGTGTGCCCCAGTGCTTGGCTTTCAAAGTGATCTCTTTTAAAAGGGAAATCTGCCACCAACCATCTGAGATCTGCATTTCTAAGACTTTATCCTACAAATCATTGCATTCAAGCAAAATAAGAAATGCTCAAGTTGATTCATTGCAGCATTGTTCAAAAAGATGGATTGCACTAATTGTCCTTAATATAGACTGGTTAAGTAAAATTTGGTCCTTTCCTACATAGGAATACTACGTAGCTGTTAAAAAAAAGTGTGGGGGTACTCATTTACTGATATAAACAATCTCTAAGAAATATCTTTAAATAAAAAAAATCAAGGTGCAGAACAGTGTGTAAGGTTTGCCACCATTTGTGTAAGAAGGGACTGGATAGGCTAGGTGATGCTGCAGTAACAAACAATCCCTAGATTTCAGTGACTTAAAACAACAAAAGTTTATTTCTCATGTACACCACATGTCCAACACAGGTTGTTGGGGGGTGGGGCAGCTCTGAATAGGCATGGTAGTCACTCAGGGCCCCAGGATGATAGTGGCCTCATCGCAACTTGTGCTTCTGCAATGGCAGACAGTAAAAGGAAATGGGAAATGTGGTAACTCATACAATAGCCCTTAAAGCTTGCACTCAAAAGTGACACAAGTCATTTCTGCTCATATTTCATTGGTCAAAGCAAAGCACATGGCCACAACTAACTTTAAAGGGGTGGGAAGGTATAACACTGCTATGGCAGATTGTATTTTCCAAAGATGAGTGTAGCAATACGCTTCCATCCCACAGGCACTTCTGCAATGTGACCTTGCTACCCCCGCATCAAGAGAGAGTTTAATTTCCTCCCCTTGAATTTGGTCTGACCTTAGTGACTGTCTCGTCGGTAGACTACGGTAGAAATGAAGCAGAGTGAGGTATGAAGCTAGGTCAGAAAAGGTCATACAGCAGGGTTCTCTTAAAATGCTTCATCTCCAGAAGCTTCCTCTTAGGCTATTCCCTCAGAATCAGCAGCTGCTGTGAGAAGCCCAAGCTAAATGGAGGGGCCACACATGGGTGCTCCGCTGTGGTTGGCAGTCCCAGCTGAGCCCAGCCTTCTAGTCATCCCATCCCAAGCTCCAGACATACAAGTGAAGAAACCTCCAGATAATTCCAGCCCCTGGCCATGCAGGTGTCTCCAGCTGAGGCCCCTGGCATTGTGGGGTAGAGACCAGCCTGCCCTGTTGAGTCCCACTTGAGTTCCTAACCTGCAGAATCCATGAGCATAATAAAATAGGTGTTTTATGCCACTAAGTGTGGAGTGATTTGTTATGCAGAATGGATACCTGGAATAGCTACTGCAGGCCTGGAAGGGGAATAGAATTGCAACTATTTGGTGAACAGCACTAACAACTGCCACAGACAAATTTGCTTATATATGCATAGACTGCCTCTGGAAGGCCATGTGAGGCACTAGAAAGGCTGGCTGCCTCTGGGAAGGCGGAATTATGTGGCTGGGGACAGGGGTGGGAGAGAGGTTTTCTGTCCTCTATCCTTTCGAACCTTTAATCTTGTATCATGTGACTGGATTGCCTATTTTTTTTTATTACGATGGGGGTTTGTGAGGAGAGTGGTCTAGTTGCCTCGTTTTTTTGTGTGTGTGTGGAGACAGAGTCCTCACTCTGTCGCCCTGGCTAGAGTGCAGTGTCATCATCATAGCTTACTGCAACCTCCAACTCCTGGGCTCAAGTGATCCTCCTGCCTCAGCCTCCCAAGTAGCTGGGACTACAGGTGCGTGCCACCACAACCAGCTGATTTTTTTTTTCCCTTGAGATGGGGTTTTGCACTTGCTCAGGCTTGTCTCGAACCCCTGAGCTCCAGCAATCCACCTGCCTCGGCCTCCCAGAGAGATAGGATTACAGGCGTGAGCCACCGTACTGGCCTGGATTGCTTATTTTCAAACAATCAACCTGACCCTGTCAATCTCTTGCTCAGAACTCTCTAGTGGCTTCCTGTGGTGGACAACCTCTAAGGTGGCCTGCCCCCCCATCTCGCTTCCTGGTATTAACACCCTTGAGCTCCCCTGGAGTGTGGGCTGGACCTACTGACTCACTTCTGATGAGAGGAATGTGGCCAAAGTGATGGAATCTCGCTTCCAAGATTAGATTACTGAAAGACTGTGGTTGTCATTGTAGGTACCCTCTCTCACTCCCTTACTGGCTCAATCTGAGGGAAGCCAGCTGCCATGTAGTGACATGGGAGAGACCTATGTGGCAGGGAACTGATGTCTCCAGCCAGCAGCCAAGAAGGACCTGAGGCCTGACAACAACCTTGTGAATGAACTTGAAAGTGGATCCTCTGCCAACTGAGATGACTGAGGCCCCAGCTGACCCTCTGATGCAGTCTTGGGAAAGACTCTGATCCAGTGGCACCCTGTGAAATAGTGTCCATGTTCCTGACCCACAGAAACTGTGACACATAAATGTTTGTTCTTTTTTTTTTCTTGGAGACCAGGGCTTGCTCTGTTGCCCAGCAGGCTGGATTGCAGTGGAGTGATCATAGCTCACTGCAGTTTCAAACTCCTGGGCCCAAGTGATCCTCCTGCCTCAGCCTCCCCAGTAGCTGGGACTATAGGCACATACCACCATGCGCAGCTAATTTTTATTTTATTTTATTTTATTTTTTTGTAGAGATGGGGTCTCTACAGATCCCAGCTTATGTTGCCTAAGCTGTTCTCAAGCTCCTGGCCTCAATCAATCCTCCTTCCTCGGCCTCCTGAAGTGCTAAGATTACAAGCATGAGCCACCATGCCCAGCGAATGTTTGTCCTTTTAAGCTGCTAACTTTGGGGGACAATTTGCTATACAGCAATAGAGAAATAATACACTTCCCATTACACTTAAAAAGTAAACCCACACTCCTCCCCATGACCTACAAAGGCCCCTGCTTCCCTCTCTAACATCAATCTCATGCCCTTTCTGTCTTGCTCAGTACACACCAGCAGCCACACACTGATCTTCTTTCTGTATCCATCTGGAGCTGCACTGTCCAATACAGTAGCCACTAGCCACATGTGGCTATTTAAGTTAATTAATTACATAAAATCAAAATTCAGTTCTTTAATCACACTGGCCACATTTCAAGTGCTCAATAGTCATGTGTGACTAGTGGCTACTGTATTGGACAACGCAGAGAACACTTCCATCATCACAGAAAATTCTGTTGGACGGCACTGATCTAGAGGAAGGAATGGCTTCTACTTGTGTAAAGGCTTCATTGTGACAGCCTGAGTGACTGGGGGGACAACGGTGCCAACAATCGAGGCATGAAGAATGGCAGGCTGGGTACCTTCTGATCCCCTAAACTTCTCTTTGAACAGGCAGTTCTGCAACCTCTTGAAATCTATGCCCTGAGTCTCTACTAAAGAGGAATGGGGTTCGTGTGTGTGTCTGTGTATATCCAGACACCTGTGAGCAGAAATTGATGGTTTCTCATCCCATGTGCCCACAGTCCAGCTGTAGAAAGACAGAAGCCAGGGAGAGGAGATGGTGCCGTTCTGTTCTCGTCTGAAGCAGTTGACAGAAGACACCAGATGTGCAGGGAGAACTGGGGGCAGGTGTGCAGAAGTTGCCAAGAAGAGTGTGTCCACATGGGAAAGTTTCTTTGTAAACTTCTATGGATTGAGCTCCACCCATACGCCAGGCTCTCCCTTTTCATAGGTATTCCCATTCAATTACCTCAACAAGTCAGCCAGACGGTGGTCAGCCATCCTTCACCAAAGAGGTGTGGCAATTAAGGGCCAGAGAGGCTGAGCTCCTTACCCATCATCACGCTGGTGGTCACGGGCCAAGATGAGATTGGAAGGTTTCCTGACTCAGGTCCAGTGCTTCCCTACGCTGCTTCTAAGGTCATTATTTTTCTGTCCTTTAAGCTACTGACTTACACAGCTAATCATGAGGGGTTTGTTTTGTTTTAGGAACTTCCTGGTAACAGTTTATGAACTCTTACATCAGTTAGGACTTTGGGTTGTAACTAAAACTGGTTTAGGCAAACAAGGGAATTTATTGGTGCAAGTAACTGAAAAGTGTGGGTGGTGGTTCTGACTTCAAGTGTCTCTGGATCCTGGATCTCAAATGGTGTCATCCAGAACTCTGTCTTTCCTGTGCCCTGGCTTGCTTTCAATGTGTGTTATCTTTATTCTTAGGCAGGTTCTCCCTCTGAGATGTTGAAGATTAGTGCCAGCAGCTGCAGGCTCATTTGCTAGGAATATGGCAGCCTTTAGGGAAAGAGAAAGCCTTAGGCACAGTGGCTCAGGCCTGCAATCCCAGCACTTGGGAGGCCAAGGTGGGAGGACTGCTTGAGGCCAGGAGTTCAAGACTCAGCCTGAGCAACATAGGGAGACCCTGTCTCTACAAAAAAATACAGAGAGAGAGAGGGAAACCTTCTAGCTCGATAAGGCCAGCAAAAATCCTGGGGCTGCCTCTCATTGGTCGGGTCAGGTGTTCATTTTGAACCAATCACTGAGGACACAGAGAGGTGGTGTTCTGATTGGCCAGGTCTGGATCACATGCCCACTCCACCCTCAGCCAAGGGATGGGGTAAGCTTTATTTTATGACTATTATGGAGGGAAGGGATAGGTGATTCCCCAAAGAAACATTGAGGGCCATTACTAGAAGAAGGGAGAATGAAGGATAAACAGGGGAAATGATAGACATCCATCACAGGCTCTCAAATTATGTTCCACAGCTGTAGCCACCTTGAATTTTCTGGAAGTAAAAGAAAAAGGCAGGAGGAATTGAGAGAGGTGGAGAGATTTGAGAAATATTTAGGCAGTGGAATGAATAGAATTGGGTGGCTAATTAGGCTGGAAGCATGAAGAAGACAGCGTATTCTTAGCTGAAAGCAACAGAAAATGACTCAAGCTACTTAAACGAAAGGTAATTTACGAGAAGGCCCTCAGGGGTTCACAGCATCAACTAGGAGGAATAGACCTGGAGATGGGCAGGAATGAAGGGCCACAGGAGGACGAGGAAGCAGGAAGTACAGTGATGTCCCTTGAGCAGATGCTGCGGTTGTCCACCTTGTTTGCAGATTCCCAGTTCTATTCTGGTGGCCACTTTACCTCACATGCTTCTGACCTAGCTCCAGGGTTAATTGTCTAAGCCAGTTATGGGGATCCCCTTATCCTTGCCAGAGACAGAGGAGTGTCACGTGACCCAGTTCTGGCCAATGAGCCATGAGGGTAAGTCTGCTTAGGATTTTTTGAGGAAGGTTTCTTCATTCCTAAGAAGGAGCTAGCGGAAGGGAAGGCGCCTCTCCTTCACTTGAACACTAGTGAGTTTAGGTGTGATTTTTTGGAGCTCTGGCAGCCATCCTGTGACCATGAGGGGAGTCAGCCTGAAGGTTTGCACACTGAGGACAAATAAAAAGAAAAATAACCTGGGTTCTTGATGCAATTGTTAAATCACTGAAAGCACTGTTCCTGGAGCCCCTCTGCTCTAGACCTTTTGTGACATGAAGTAATGAATTTGAATTTCCCTACTGTGTAAGCTTGGTTTTTGGGAGGCATCCTAACTTATGCCATGTGAGAGGGACAATCTGGTCAGGGCACGGGTGGTGCAATGCCAAACCTCCATCTTTTCTTGCCATCCTTGTGTGGCTTGATCAGGATTCAGAATACTGGGAGAGAACATCCGTTGGCTGAGTTTCGATCCTTCTGGCTATGCTACGGTAGGGAGAAGTTGATCTGCTCCATTAGGCTTCCATAGTGGGAGATGGTCTCTAGAAAGTACCCTTTCACCACACAAATAGGGAGGGGTGACCCACAAAAAGAAACCGAGAGACTAGAAAAGACTAGAAAAGGAAGACTAGAAAAGGAAGGGAGAATAAATGTTGAACATCCAAATGCCCAGTGGACCTCACGCCTCATCCCACACTCCCTACAAGGCACCCTGTGCTCACCACATTCTTCATTTGACATGCTGCATTCAGGCTTCTGTGCGGTTGTATTATTCACCCTGCCTGCAAACCCATATGCATTGTGAAGACTTGTTCAAAAGGCCCCATCCATTCAGAGGGAGAGCTGGCTTCTCCCCAGGAGGAAGGAGCTAATGTGGTACTGGCCCTAGGGCCAAGGTCTATACTCAGGTGCAATCAAGAACTGACAAAGAGCAGGGTGCAGTGGCACACGCCTGTAGTCCCAGCTACTCAGAGGCTGAGGCAGGAGAATCACTTGAGCTTAGGAGTTCGAGGCCAGCTGGGGCAACACAGCAAGACCCTGTCTCTTAAAAAAAAAATAGAACTGACAAAGGTGCTTTCACTTTAATGAGCTCATCTATATATCTCATAGCTTCAGTTTCATCATCGACTTAACAGCTGTCAATCAACAGGTTACCTTTGAAGCCAATGGTTGAAAAGGTGCCCCTCCTCTTGCTGTGTTTCTGTTCCACAAAGGCTTCCACAGATGGCTTCTCTTCTAGCAGAATTAATAAATTGCTGCACTCTGTCTTCATTTCCCATAAGTTACTTTGTATCACTTAGGACTCTTTTGATTAAAAGTGACAGAAGTCTACTCAAATTGGTTTTATTGGCTCATATAACTGAGAAGTCTTAAGGATACTTCTAATTTTAGGATCCAGGCTCCCAGAGTCATAAGGAATCAATCCATCAATATTAGTTATCAAATGTTGTATAACAAATCACCCTAAAACTTATGGCTTACAACAACAACAATTAATAATGATTTCTCACAGTTTCTGATGGTCAGGAATTCAGAAGCAGCTTAGCTGGATGGTTCTGGCTTGAGGTCTCTCATGAGGTTGCAAGCCAGATGTCACCTGGGGTTGCAGTAATCACCTCTGAGGTGGCTCCTTCACGTGGCTGTCAAATTGGTGCTGGTTGTCAGCAGGAGGCTTTACTTTCTCCCCACATGGGCCTCTCTGCAGGGCTGTTTCTGTGTCCTCACAGCATAGCGGCTGGCTTCCCCTACAGTGAGTGATCCAAGAGACCAAGGCAGAAACTGCAATGCCTTTTATGACCTGTAGAAAGACAAACACTCTCCCTTCTGCCATATACTACTGGACACACAGAACAGCTCTGACTCAATGTGGAAGACACTGAACAGGGCATGAATGCCAGCAGTGAGGATCAATGGGGACCATCCTGGAGACTGCGACCCACAGCATCCCTCTGTCCCTCCTTCCCTATTTGCTCTACTTTTCCTATCGGCTTCATTCTCAGACAGGCCCTCCCCAAACAGTGACAAAGATGATCATCAACATCTCCGGGCCCACATTCTATGTGCTTAGCGACCCCAGTGGGAAGAAAGCACTGCTTTCCCAAAAGTTCTGGCAAAACTCCCAAGGCAGACGTTGATGGCCCTAACTTGTATATATGCTTATCTCTGAACCAATCACTGAGGTCTAGAGATGCCATGCTCTGATTGGCCAAAGCTAGGCCACACCCCCAGCCCTAGAACTGAGGGTACAGTTGGCAGCACTAGAGGCCCATGGAAAAAGTGAGGGAGGGGTGGTTCTTAAAGGAAAAATCAAGGTATCATTACTGAGCCAGGACAAATGCTGGGCAGGAAAAACAGCACATGCCCACCTCATCTTCTCCCTTGTGCTCCAACTATACATTTTATTGCCCTTTGGTTTATCACTTTTCTCATGAAATCATTTGCTTTCTTGGCTCGATAGAATTCTAAGATGGCCCCCAAGATCTCCACCCCTGTGCCTGCACGCCTTCTCACAGTTATTCAGCCAAACACTAATCTAGATGTTTCTGTGAAAGAATTTTGCAAATGTAATTAAGGTCCCAAATCAGTTGACCTGAAGATAGATAGGACAATTATCCTTGGTGGGCCTGACCTCATCAGGAAAGCCCTTAAAAGGGACAGGGTTCTTCCCAGCAAAGGAGATTCAAAATGTGACTGAGAGTCAACACAGGGGAGATTCTCTGTTGCTGGCTTTGTAGATGGAGGGGTCACGTGGCCAGAAATGCAGGCAGCCTCTAGGAGCTGAGGGTGGCTGCTGGATGACAGCTTGCAAGTCCATGACCACAAGGAACTGAATTCTGCAAACAATCTGAATAAGTTTGGAAGTGAATCTTCCCCCAGAGCCTCCAGAGAACTCAGCCTTGATCTCAGCTTTGGGATATCCTGAGCAGAAAACCCAGTCATGCAGTACCCAATTTTTGACCTACAGATTTGTGAACTAAGAAATGGGTTTTGTTTTAAGCTACTAAATTTATGGCAATTTGTTACACAGCAATAGAAAATTAATACACTTCCCAGTGGACTCTCCATCCCTATGGTAGGGAACTGCTCTTTGACCTCCTTAACCCCCTCATCCCCAGATGAGGACCTGGAACACAACAATGTCCCTTCACCTCTTCCAGTCCTACTGTCCAGGAAAGAGATGGGAGCCCAGCTCTGCATCATTCTACCCCCACCCACCAACTCCCAACTCCCTATCCCTCAGGACCTACAAAGGAAGCTATTCTGCTTGGCTTTCCACAAACAGTCTGTTCCCTACCAGGCCCAGGAGGGCAGCTTGACCAATCTCCACTTCCCGGGTCAGAGACCTTTGACTGGCCCTATTGATCTGGACTCCTGGGCAGGGAGTTGGACCAACGGACAGACGCCATGAGGGCTCTGCTGCTCCTAGGGTCCCTGCTGGTGAACCTGGAGTCAACACTTTCGGTGAGGGCTGTGGGAACCAGGATTATGCCAGGAGGGGCCTGGGGGTCCCTAGCACAGCTGTAGCTAGGGACCTATGAGTCCAGGTGACTGGGAGGCCTGTGTGAAAAGATAAGGCCAGCCCCAAAGGCCCAAGCAGAGGAGATAGACAACCAGCGCTAGTAGACAGGAGGGCAGAGCCTGCGTTTCTGGGGGAGAGGGAGGCTTGAGGAGACAGTGGGAGGAGGAGGGAGGGGTCCAGGTGTTGGGAGGAAATCTCTGCATTTCTGGGCTGTGAGAGGAAGCTGGGGACTAGCATGGGATCTGGAGCAGGCGGTGACTTTCTAGGAAAATTCCCTGCCTTCTTCTCTCCCATGTAGGCTCCACCTTGGAAAGCCCCCAGGGAGCATAAGTTCAAGGCAGGTGAACACACAGTGGGTAAGTAGCCTGGCTTCTCCTCCTAAGGTACCTGTGGATACCTGAGCATGGTGAGGAGCGTGTAGTCTCAGGGAGCCTCGGGCCCTTGGAGCAAGGGGAGGGATGGTGGGCACTTCATACTCATCTCCAGGGTTGTTCTGGTGGGCTCTCAGACCCGAGTGCCTGCTATGTGCTGGGTCTTGTGCCCATGGGTGCTGGGGACCCAGAGTGATAGTGAGCTGTGTGCTCTGTGAGGGCAGGGCTCAGGCTGTGTCTGAGTGCCCCAGAGCCTGACTTGGAGCAGATGCTTGGAGTATGTGCTGCTGGCTCCTGCTGGTCTTCCTCGGTCTCCCCAGCTTCTCCCCTTCTTTTCCTTTCCTTAATACATCTTGTGGGCTTCAGCCATGCTACGCAGAGGCCAGGGCCCCTGATGCACAGGGAAGGATCGAGAGCAGGTCTCTGGAGTGCAAATGCCTCTGAATCCTGGCTTCATCACTTAGGAGCTGGCTGACTCTGGGCGAGTGATTTGACTGCTCCAAGCTTCCATGTCCCCATCTGTAAAAGCAGGCTGGTAATAATAAACCTCTTAGGATTGTTGAGAAGGAGAAATGAGTTGTTAATCCATGTGCAGCACTCAGCCCAGAGCCTGGTGAGTGGTAAATGCTTTAAAGTGCTTTAAACATATTAGCTTTTATTATCAAGCTCCCTTTTAGATGAGGGGTGCCTGCCATCTCCCCCTTCCCCAAGCCATAGCTCCCCTGCCATAGCTCCCCATTGCCTTCATTCTTCCAGGCACTGAATATTTGGCTACAGCATGCTCTGGTGGGCCCTTGGCATAACATTGAGGCCCAGCACAATCCAACACGGGACTCCTTCAGCCTCCTCCCCTCACCCCATACCCAGCCTGGAGCCTGACCCAACCCTGGTGCCCTAGCCTTGCCTAATCACTTACCTAGGGTTCCCCTCCTCTCTGTGCATCCCGTTTGCACCTCAAAGGTCCATCTCAGAGCCATCTATCTCTGTTTACTGCCCTGGCCCTGGTTTGGCCCTCAGCAAGTGCCACTATGCCTTTAACAACAAAATGGCTGCAAATTATTACTGAGCATGTACTATGTGCCAGACACTGTGCTAAAGTGTTTTACAGGCTTTACATGTCAGTAAGCTTCACAACATTCCTCTGAAGTAGATACAAGCAATTCTCATTATTTGCAGTAGTTGTGTCCTATAAAGTCACCATGAACATTGAATTTGCAAATACTGTTAGGTTCCCTTGAGCCTCTGGTCACAACATTTTCATCAACCATCAGTATGCAACCTTGTTTTATGTGTGAGTCTGTCTAAAGACATCTTATTTAATATATACTTTGTTGATTCATTAACATTGAACTCACGGCCAACAGCACTATAACTCATGCCTGAATAAAGCTTGTGTAACACACATTTTCTCCATAAGGTACATCACAGCCTTCCTGTGCTTAGGAACACTAGACAGCTATTTAGCAATAGGCTCGGGGGCCATTTCCAACAGCAAAATCACCAACAAAACACACAAAATGTGAAAAATGTTGCACTAAATAGAGTATGAAAAGGACACTTGTTTACAATATGCATGCTGAAACAAGGAGCAGCACAATGTCACCTTGTTGGACCTTAGCTGGGAATGTGCAAATTTTTTGCCGGTCTGTGCATGCCCACAATGACCCTGAAAGCATCGTGATTTTAGCCCAGTTAAACTAAAAGAGAACAAGGAAAAAAAAAAAAAAAAGCATCGTGAGTATTGATTTGAGGTTTACAAATAAACTTTGGCAAGTAGGCAGATTCTCAAATATGGAATTGGTGAATAATGGAGATCAACTGTACTATTACTATTGTCATTTTACAGATGAGGAAAACAAGGCTCAGAGTGGTTAAGTGACTTCAATGTTCAACAAGTATTTATTAAGCACCTACTTTGTGGCAGGCACTCTTTCAGGTCCTGGGGTTGCAGAATTGCCTGAGGCCACCTAGCTAGCAGGTGGTGGAGTCAGGAGCCTACTCCAGCTGTGTGACTCCAGAACTCAACTTCTTAAGCGTGACACTGTCTTGAATGTACAATAAACTTTTTGAGGGTCTGTCCTTTCTCCAATCAGACCCTGAGGGGCGGTGCCAGGGCAGTTGGGCATGGAGAATTCCTCAGGGAGTGTGTTATTCCTGCAGTTCTCACTGTCACTGGGGAGCCCTGCCACTTCCCCTTCCAGTACCACCGGCGGCTGTACCATCAATGCATCCACAAGGGCCGGCCAGGCCCCCACCCCTGGTAAGACTACCCAATAGGGATTGGGGCACGGGCCTGGGAGAGATGGACTCTGCCCATCCTTCTGTCCAAGGAACTCTGCTTGGAGAGAGGAGGCTCCAGTGGGCTGGGCCCCTGGACAGAGCAGGGAAGCCTCATGTCTTTCTACAGGTGTGCTACCACTCCTAACTTTGATCAGGACCAACGATGGGCATACTGCCTAGAGCCCAAGAAAGTGAAAGGTGCTGCACACAGCCTCTGGGGTGCCCCAGGGCCCTCTCTTCCCCCCTAGTCACTCACCTGGTTATCATCAGACCCTACACACCTGGGATTCTAGGCCCAATCCCTTCCCTCCCTCCACAATACCCTTTAGAAGCCTAGAGGGTGAGTTCTGGGAGGGGTAGCCCCATTTTGCACATGGCCAAACTAACACTTGAAAATTGGAGTACCAAGGTCACAAGACAAGTAGGATCAGGTAGGGACTTGGCCCCCATCTGTCTGACTCAGGCTCTCTACTCTTCCTCCCACTGTGTCCATCTCAGACCACTGCAGCAAACACAGCCCTTGCCAGAAGGGAGGGACCTGTGTGAACACGCTGACTGGCCCACACTGCCTCTGTCCAGAACACCTCACTGGGAAGCACTGCCAGAGAGGTAAGGAGAGGCCAAGGGTTAGGGGAAGGGGCGCTGGGGACAGGGGCCACCCTGGGCCTATGGAAGAGGTCCCTAGATCCCCAGAGACTTGGCACAGTCCAGGGCTCTCCTGAGACCACTGACCACCTTTGTCCCCAGAGAAGTGTTTTGAGCCTCAGCTTCTCCAGTTCTTCGGTGAGAATGAGATGTGGTATAGATCAGAGCCGGCGGGTGTGGCCAAATGCCAGTGCAAGGGTCCTGATGCCCACTGCAAGCAGCTGGCCAGTCGGGGTGAGTGCATCGGTTGGGAACTGGCCAGGGAGGAGGGCTAAAAGTCAGGAGGAGAAGCTGGGGGAAGGCCAGGTGGTGCGCCGGTGGAAGGGGAGCTCTTCGCGGGGTCTTTAGGCCCACGGGCGGATCAGTGCGTTTCTCCCGCAGCCTGCCACACCAACCCGTGCCTCAACCGGGGCCGCTGCCTAGAGGCGGAGGGCCACCGCCTGTGCCATTGCCATGCGGGCTACACCGGACCCTCCTGCGATGTGGGTGAGTGAGGGTGCCCGGGGAAGCAGAGGGCCAGCCCCCACGTGGGAAGGGCTTGCAGAGAGGGAGGAGGGAGAGTGGGGAAAGTGGCTGATCGAGCGGTGGGAGAGCCCTCGCCTGGCTGCAGGGAGCCTCCTCTCTCCCTAGACACTGAGGGGAACTGCTATGATGGTCGCGGTCGCAGCTACCGTGGCATGGCCAGAACCACACTCTCAGGGGCACCATGTCAGCCGTGGGCCTCCGAGGCCACCTACCGGAACTTGACTGCGGAGCAAGCGCTGAAGTGGGGACTGGGCGGCCACGCCTTTTGCCGGTGCGCCGGGTGGAGCGGGGCAGGGCAGGGCATCCCCCTCCGCCCGGCGGCCTTCTGGGGCTCCCGACGCTCTAACAGCGCCCCCTGTTGTGGTTACAGGAACCCGGACAATGACACCCGCCCGTGGTGCTTCGTGTTGAGCCGTGACCGGTTGAGCTGGGAGTATTGCGACCTGGCACGGTGCCAGCCCCCAGTCCTTGCAGCGCCTCCGATCCGGGTCCCCACGGGACGTCAGGACCTGCCCTTGCCCCCGCAACCCCTGCCCTTGTCCCCGCATCCGTCACTGCAGAAGCCTCAGCCCACGACCCAGACCCGGCCTCAGTCCCAGACCCCAGGTCGTTAGGAATGGGAGGGAAGTCTGAGCAGAGAGGGAGCGGGGCGAGCTAGATTCCAGCCACCTGGCGGTGGGTTTCCCTGTCCTCAGCCTAGGCTCCTCCCACAGCCTTGCTCGCGAAGCCGGAGCCGCAGATTCCCCTGCCCAGCACCGACCTGCTCGGCTGCGGACAGAGGCTCCGGAAGCGGCTGTCCTCGGTGAGCCGCGTCGTTGGTGGACTGGTGGCGCTGCCCGGGGCGCACCCTTACATCGCCGCGCTGTACTGGGGCCACAGCTTCTGCGCCGGCAGCCTCATCGCCCCCTGCTGGGTGCTGACCGCGGCCCACTGCCTGCAGGACCGGCGAGTACCCGCCCGCCCGGCGCCTCTCCCGGGACCCTAGCTCCTCTATTCTCCGAGCTCAGCTTCCGTGTCACCGTGCCACACCCGAACCCGTGCCCACCCTCCCCCCGCCCCTCCCGAGCTCCCCGGGAGGAAGGGGTTCGGGAGCAGAGGGCTCCCCCAGAACGCTTGTGGCGGCTGCGAGCGCGCTGCCTCCCCCGCACCCCGCCCGCAGGCCGGCGGCAGAGGAGCTGACGGTGGTGCTCGGCCAGGACCGCCATAACCAGAGCTGTGAGCAGTGCCAGACATTGGCCGTGCGCTCCTACCGCCTGCACGAGGCCTTTTCGCCCATCAGCTACCAGCACGACCTGGGTGCGTGGGGGCGCCCCCATGGGGAAGGAGAGAAAGGGTGGGAAGGGCTCGAGACCCCAGCGTCCCTGCTTCACGCTCCTCTCTGCCCGGGTTAGCTCTGCTACGCCTGCAGGAGAGCGCGGACGGCAGCTGCGCGCTCCTGTCGCCTTACGTTCAGCCGGTGTGCTTGCCGAGCAGCGCCGCCCGACAGGCCGAACTCGAGGCCGCGCTCTGCGAGGTGGCCGGCTGGGGCCACCAGTTCGAGGGTAGGCACAACAGCTTGGGGCGGGGTCAGACCTTTAGCTACTGGGGTAGGCCATAGAAGCCTGCAACTTTGGTACCGTCCAGGGTCCTTACAGGAGCGGTGGCGCCGACTTGATGGGTTGTGAGAATGTGTAGGGCCCTTGTCTCTCCAGTCTGCTCCTCCCAGGGCCTGGGATTCACTGTTGGGGTCCCCAAATCTCTGAGAGTGCAGGGAGAATCGCACTTTCCCTTGGCTCCCTCTGGGTGCTGGGCTACAAGGGCTGACTAGGATGCTGGCCCCGCGCTCGAGCAGCCCGTGGGCTCGTTTGGGAGCCAGGTTCTGAGACTCTGGATGGGAGGTGGGAGTGGGGTTCCTGCTTCCGCTCTGCCCATTCAAACCGAGCTCTTCTCTGGACCTCAGTCTCCCAGGCTATGAAATGAAGTTAATGGCAGTTCCCTCCCTCTCCAGCTGGCTGCGAGAGGAAGGACATGAGTGGGTTTAGAAGCGCTTGGCACAGCCTCTCATTCGACTGTGCGGCGTCGAACGCTGTCGGGAGGGGTGAGGAAGGTGCTCTGGGTTTGCAGGGGCAGAGGAATATTCCAGCTTCCTGCAGGAGGCTGAGGTGCCCTTCATCTCCCTGGAGCGCTGCTCCGCCCCTGACGTACACGGAGCTGCCATCCTCCCTGGCATGCTCTGTGCTGGCTTCCTCGAGGGCGGCACCGATGCGTGCCAGGTGAGGCCTTGGGTCCGGTTGACATCCTCCCCCAAGCTTGTCAGGCAGAGACTCCAGGCCGAGAGCGCTGAGCTGCGTGTTTCCGACCCAGGGTGATTCTGGAGGCCCGCTAGTGTGTGAGGACGAGGCTGCTGAGCGCCGGCTCACTCTGCGAGGCATCATCAGCTGGGGCTCGGGCTGTGGTGACCGCAACAAGCCAGGCATCTACACCGATGTGGCAAACTACCTGGCTTGGATCCAGGAGCACACCGCTTCCTGATTGTCCAGGGTCTCATCTTTTCCCCCTTGGCAATTCCAGAATGGGACAGTGACCAGGGTGATCATGGACGGCAAAGATTGTGTCCCATTCCTCCCCCGTCCCCACCCCCACCAACGCCAACAGCCTGGCACCAGGCATGGTGCAGGAACTCAATAAAGTGCTTTGGAAATACTGAGAGGCTGCCTCGCGGCACTCTAGCCTGGGCAAAAAAGTGAGACCCTGTCTCAAAAAAAAAAAAAAAAAAAAAAAAAAGCGCTGAGAGAGCTCTTCATGGGTCCTGTTGGGAAATGCCACGACAGAAACCGGTACAAGGGCCTCTCCACAGCCCTGGAGAACAAGACCTATGAGATCTCAACGTGCAAGACTGAGATTCCTGTCCAGCTAACGTTTACTGAGGCTCACTGTGTATGAAGCACTGTGCAAGGTGACTCTGCATATTATTTTTCATAAGAAACTCACATTTAAGTTTACAGAGCAACAGTTCTCAGTCTTGACTGTACATCGGGATCATCTGGAAAGCTTTTAGAGCTTATCTATGCCCAAGATCCACCTCAGGCCAATTAAATAAGTTATCTCTAGGGAATGGGGTGTGGGTATCCGTATGTTTTTAAAACTCCCCAGGTAATTCCACCTGCAGCCAAGGTTGAGAACCATGGTTAGAAATGCTTAACATTAAAACGCTGGTGTGGACCCTGAAGGCTTGGGGCTTGAAATACCCTCATCCGCACTCCAACTCACATGAGGCCAGTGGGTCTCAAAGTCCCAGGGAACTTGCTAGACATAAAAATTCTTGGGCTACATCTCATACTACTGAAGCAGCAAGTCTGGGGTAGGGCCCAGCATTCTGTTTAACAGCCCAGATTTCAGTGGGTTCTAATGCTCTCAAACGTTTGAGAACCACAGTCTGGGGGTTGAATGGTTCCCTTACATGCAGAGGGGTCCGGCTGTCCACATGTGGCATCTTTTTGTTCTTAAAACCATCTATTTTTTTTTAATCTTTTAAAGCACCTTCAGAAGAAAAACCCGTCTTTTTAATGGGCCATCTAAGTTGGTTTTCGAGGGTTATTTCGACTCAGACGCGATTCCTTCCTATGGGCTAACTTTAGAACTTCTCCAGGCATAAACTGAGAACGCCCCCACGTTCTCCAGCCTAGGCAGCTCTCTGTGTCGTCGCCGTGTCACGTCACAGCTCCTCCCCCGCACACGTCCTACAGCCCCAGGCATAGCCAGCGCGGGGCTGCGGGACATCGCTTCACACTGCCAGGCCGAGGGGCGCACCCTGAGCGGGATGGGCGACTGGAAAGGCTACATTAGTGCGGTGCTGCGGGATCAGCGAATCGACGACGTGGCCATCGTGGGCCACGCGGACAATCGCTGCGTGTGGGCATCGCGGCCCGGGGGCCTGCTGGCGGCCATCTCACCGCAGGAGGTGGGCGTGCTCACCGGGCCCGACCGGCGCACCTTCCTGCAGGCGGGCCTGAGCGTGGCGGGCCGCCGCTGCTGCATCATCCGCGACTACCTGCTGGCCGAAGGCGACGGTGTGCTGGACGCGCGCACAAAGGGGCTGGACGGGCGCGCGGTCTGCGTGGGCCACTCGCCGCGCGCGCTCCTCGTACTCATGGGCCGACGCGGCGTGCACGGGGGCATCCTCAACAAGACTGTGCACGAGCTGATCCGCGGGCTGCGCACGCAGGGCGCCTAGCAGCGCCGCAGGGCCGCGCAGGGCGGAGGCGGGCCAGAATAAACTGTGATTTGGACGTGGCTGGTTCATCCTCCGGTTTCACATGGGCAGTTGTAAATAAGGAATCTAGTTTATGGGAAGGTCTTTGCAGAAGGCTTACATGGTGGGGCTGGGATTATGAGTGTAGAGGCTGCCCAGCTTCCTGTGCCCTACACCCGCCCTCCTGACCACGGATGCCTTGCAATAGCCTCTGGCTGGCTTGCTGCTCCTTGGTCCCTTCCCAGGGTCCTAGGGACTCCGCAGCTGAGGAAGAGTCCAAAGGTGGGGGCCTGCTCAAACTCTACCTCAGGTCTTAACATCCTTTCTCACAGAAAGTACATGTTTGGACAGGACAAACAGTAAAGAGAGCCCCCTCCCCATCCTACCAACACCTCTACCCAGCCACACACCAGCTAGGGCCTGTGGAGTCAGGGAGTCAGGCTGGAGGCCAATGTACTCCTCACCCCCTCCACTTGGCAGGGAAGCACTAGCAAGGTGTGTGAGTGGGTGACAGGGTGGGGCTGGAATCTTGGAGAACAGCTCTAGGGCTCCCAGGCCCCTGCAACTCCTCAGACATACCTCAAAGAGGGACCCACTGAAAGGGCACATGTTCAAGACTGTCACAGCCAGGTCTGGGGCCCTACTGCCTGCCTTAGCCTTACTGCCTCCTTGGGGCCCAAAGGCCCCAGAGGAACCCCTGGACTGGAGGGAGGAATTTTGGCATCCCTACCCTTGACCCTCACCTGCAGGCCTCAGCTCCAGGCTGCTCTACCAAGAAGGAGGAATTGAAAAACTTGGGTGGGCTTCGGTGAGTCCTGGCTTACGGCCAAAGATAGAGGGCAAAGGTGGGAGAGGGGGTGTCTTGTCCCTGCCCCCTATGTGCTAGGGCCCAGGGCATGGCGTCTCTTGCCCACCTCCACCCTCCCTGTCCCCTCTCCCAGTGGCCCTGACAAGCCCCACCTGTCACTTACTCCCCAGCAAGGGGGAGTGAGTGTGTGGCTGAGGTGGGTGAGGGCAGAGGGCAGAGGGGGACCAGAGGAGGCCCAACCTGGTGGGGGTCGGGGGATGGAGGTGCAGAGTGTCCTCCTTAGGGGTGACCACTTGCCTAGGAAGGGCTTCCAGGGAGTTTGAATTGTGGTTGGACTCACTAAGGCAGGGTCAGGTGGATTGTTCGGGTGAGCTTGTAGGGCTGGCTTCTCCAGAATGTGTCTGGCCAGGGCAGGGGCTACTGTTGCAGCAGGTCTTTGAGGGGAGATAGTGCTATGGAACCCCAAGCCTTGGTCTTGCCTTTTCCCATAGATGGACAGCAAAAAGACTTCCAAACGCATAAGGAGAGCTTAATTCCTTTTTTTTTTCATCAGGCAGTGTTGGGAAGGGGGCCATCGTGGTGGTGCTGAAGGCCTGGGTGAGGATGAGGAGGTATTGTGGAGGAAGGAAGGTGGCAGGGAAAGTGACTCAGGTACCCACATCCATGTACAAGCGCACAGCTGCACAGCCACACACTCAGACCCACCCCCACTTCTGCCCATCATCGTCGTGTATACAGGCCTCCACACACACATGCAAAGGACCCGAAATCCTACCCAGATACCCTGCACTCTGCACACAGCCTCCCACAGGTGTGTCTGTACACACGCATTAGGCTGGCACATACGTGTACACAAATACAAGCTTCTATATATGGACAGGTGAACGCAAAGATTCACCCCTGAACATGCCCACCCATACACACCCAGACTTCTGTGTACCTGCATAAGGTCAGACTGGCACCCAGGGTGGCACAGACACATGCACACACACACACCCCTCTGCCCTTCTGTCCTGGGCTCTGTGTGCAGGCCCTTCCCTGCTCCAGGTAGTGGTGTGGACCTAGAGGTGGGTGGCATTATGGTGTGCAGGCAGTGCGAGGCGGGGGGAGGGTGTGGCAGGGGGCAGCTCCTCCAGGAAGATCCTGGCAGGCAACGAGGGTGAGCGGGGCTCAGGCCTGGCATAGCACAAGGTGGCACGGGTGATGAGGCGGTCCAGGGGCTGCAGGGAGTGCATCCAGCGGGGCAGGAAGTCCCATGTCTGCAGCCACTTGGGCAGGCGTCCGGGACTCCGACTCTGCAGGACACTGACGAGCACCACGAAGGCCAGCAGGGCCCCAAAGGGTGCACCCACACCCACCATGGCCTGCCAGCCAGCCATGGAGATGCCAAACACCAGTGAGGGCAGCAGCAGGAAGCACACAAGGAGGTAGAGGACAGCAAACCAGCGGTACTTGGCCGTGCGTCTGCCCAGTGCCTTGGCCATGCAGATGGGCAGGCGCGTGCAGGGCACCGGGTACCATAGAAGGATGCCCGAGATGTTGAAGAAGAAGTGACAGAGGGCAATCTGCAGGGGAGAGGGTGGAGCGGCTGAGGTGGGCATGGGCCTCAAACCCCCAAGTCAGGCCAGCAGGGATGGGTGCTGGGGGCCCAACCTGGTCTGGGCAGCAGGAAAGTCACCACACAGGGCTGATGTGCCCCCAGATCACCCTGGGGTGGCTGTGCTGGTTATTAAAATATTGAAATACTTCTGGACCAGTTGGTAAATAACTACTGCCCTGAACTCTCCACAGTTCCTCATGGACCCCTGTCTCAGGAATGGCCGGTAGCTAAAGACTGCTGTCAGTTCTGGCTCAGCAGCTGTGGACTCATGCTTGGTCAGTGATCTGGCTTGTCAGTTCCTCCTTTGCCCCTGGAACAACTCCCCTTTGCCATCTGCCCCCAGCCCGCTCTACTCATTCTTGGTCCCCCAAACTGGACCAGGCCCTCTCTTAAGCACCTCTTCCTCATAGTGCAAATCCGACTTGCTACATTTACTGGTGTATTGAGTGCTGTCTCCCTATTGGATGCTAAGGCCTTGAGGGTGGTATTAGGTCTATTTTGCCCACAATGGTTTCCATAGAGCATGGTGGGTTGCCCTTCGTAGACAGCCAAAAAATATCTATTACATGTTGCCACACCCTTGGTCAGGCCCCCCGTGCCAGTCCCAGCCCCATTTTGCGTCAGGCAGGGCTGCTCTCCCAGACACACCTGGAACGAGCTTGACAGCTTCTCCCTGGGGCTGGCAAGTGCAGCCAGGATGGCAGTGGTGGTGGTGCCGATGTTGGAGCCCAGCGTCAGTGGGTATGCCCTCTCAATGCTGATCACACCCAGGCCTGGGGGACAGAGGGACAGGATGTGGGTCCCCCCGGCTCCCTCCTTCAGCCCTTTCCCTGCCAGCTTTGCCCCAACCCAACTCCACCGGCCTATGCTCAGCATGGGCACTCACCAATGAGTGGGGTGATAGCCGAGGTGAACACAGAACTGCTCTGGACAACGAAGGTCATGCCAGCACCCACGACCATGGCAAAGTAGCCTGTGACCCAGGTGAAGGGGGCAGGGAAGTCTGCAAGGAAACCCCGTCCCAGCAGGCCTGGGTCAGTGGGGGTGTTGGGAGAGCAGGCCTCCTTGGGGAGGGGGCATTTGGATGCAGTTGCATCAGGACCTCATCAGTACCCTGCTCAACTGCAGTGGCTTCCACTGCCCTCTTTGACCTTGGATGAAAGGCCTTTCTCATGTGGTCCCTTTGCTCTGGCCACTCCCTCTGCTAGGGTATCCTACTCAGCATCTAAATATTCCTTTCCAGGCCCAGCGTGGCTGTCACTGGAAAGCCTTCCCTGGCCCCCGGCCCTTGGGCAGACTTTGTTTCTCCCTTCTCTGAGCTTCCCCAGCCCCATGGATGCCCCTTATTCCAGCATATGTCATGAGGCCTCTCCTGGTGCCTGGCAGTGTCCCCAAAGCTCAAAATGAAGTTTAAGATGAAAATCAGATGGTGTCACTCCCCTGCCCAAAGCCCTCTGAGTGCCCCCTTTACCCTTAATAAACTTAGGCTCTGAGCAGAGCCTGGAGGCCCCATGCTCTGGCCCCATCCCTGTCCCCTTGCTGCTCCCGCCAGCTGCTGACCACCTTTCTGTGCCACAAATCTGCCAAGCAGGCTCCTGCCTGTGAGCCTTTGCACTTGCTACTCCTGCCACCCAGAATGCTCTTCATCCACATCTCAACTACTCCTCTTAGGTCTCTGTTCAAATGCCACCTCCTCAGAGAGGCCTCTGACCGCCCATGGAAAGCAGCCTTTTCCATACTCTATTGCATTGCCATTTTTTGCTGTCTCCTTGGCAATTGCCTCTCTTTCTCTGAATTTATTCCCCTCATTCATTTGTTTTTGTTGCTCCCCCTGCTGGGCTGTAAGCCCCTGAGAGCAGGATCCACCTCTATTTGCATCACCTCTGTGTGTATCCCTGGCACTTGGCACACAGGAGGGACTTAATGATTACTTGTTGACTAAATCAAACAATGGCCTGTGAGCATTGTTTGCTCAGAATGGAGCCACAGCCAGAGGCAGCCACAGGTCTCCAGCTCAGCACCTCAGGGGCCTCAGGGGCCTCAGAAATCACCTTCTTTGTTCACAAGGGGAAACTAAGGCTCAGAGATGGTAGGGGTTTCCCCAGATCAAGGCAGTGGCAGTACTTAGCAGGATCTGGAAGGGCCCATCCTGGGGCCCTGCCCAGTCCTGCCCCTGCCCAGCCACTAGGCACAGCTCACCAGTGTTGATAACCTTCTGGATGACCTTGGCCACCTGGCCCTTGAGCAGGGAGTTGAGCATCTTGACGAGGAGGATGAGGCAGGTGCACAGGAGCACCAGGGAGCCAGCCAGCAGGATAAGCCCCACGGCCAGGTCAGGCAGCCCCGTGTCCACGAAGATGTGGTTGCCTGCAGGGGGTGGTGTCAGCTGCTGAGGGCTGCCCCTGCACCTGGCTCCCAGGCCCCACCTCAGGCTCCTCCAGCCTCAACACCAGGGCCTGACCCAAGCCCAGGAGCTGGGCTGTTTGAGAGCTATCCTTCCTGGGGCTGGATGTAGCAGTGGCTGGATGGGGGGTGGCCCTGCCACTGCCAGGCTCTTCCCCTGCCATGCAGCATACCTCCCATGTTGCAGGCACTTACATTTCTTCATGGTGGCATTTCCAAGGGTCCGGCTGCTGTTAGCTTCTGCTCTGGACATGGAGGTGGGAGCCTAGATTAAGAGGAAGGTGACTCAGTTAATTTAGGAAAATGGAGCCTTGGGTTGGGGCTGAAATGGGGGCAAGGGAGGGATGGTGGAGACGGAGATGGGCCTCCTGGCTCTGTGGCCCTCTGCATATCCCACCCGTCATTCCCCTGACCTGGCTGTCCCCGGGGCCACATCCAGTAGCTTTTTATCTTCATTTTCCTCCCCCTCAGTGGCATTGGATGCTGCTGACCAAGGTCCTCTTTGTCTGAAAACTCCCTTCCCCATCTTTTATGACCGGTCCCTTCCTTGGTGCCCCTTCCCCAGTGTCCTGCCCCACCCTCTCCCCCAAGGCACTGTTGGCCCAAGCTCCATCCTCCTCTTGCTCTGGTCCTCACCCAGAGGGCATGGGCGGGGGGCCCAGCCTCACACCTCTTCCCGCATCTACTGTCAGCGACCTGAGGTGGGTCCCCAGGGAGACCCTACAATTCAGAGGGCCACAGGGCTCGGCAAGTACCCTGAGGAGGAGGTGGGGAGAGTGTGTGCTGGGCCCATGGGGCAGCAGCTACTCAGCTCCTGGCCACTGTCACCATCCAGGCACACAGCCCAGCATGGCCAAATTGCCCAATTCTATGAGAGAAACCACAACTCTGAGTTTTAGATAAAATGTCCCAATCTGTAAATGTTGGCAACCACTTTGAGCCATACTTTACAAGTCAATGAAGGCCAGTAGAAGTGTCCAGTCTGGCCTGTGGACCACTAATTTGTAGACTCATTGGGTCAAGGGGTAGTTATTTTTTAAAAATGTAATCCAGGGCCCCTTACCATTCTCCCAGGAACTGAGCAGCAACCCAGTGGTGACAGGAGAAAGTCAGCCGGGCTTGGGTGGGGAGAAGCCCATCACACGAAGGAGGGATTGAGCCTCAGAAAGGAGCAGGGACTCCCAGGGCCCCCCACTCACTCAGCAAGGGCTGCCAGACCCTGCCAGGCCCCCGAGCAAAATGCAAGAACTACAGTTACTCCCAGTTCACCACATTCTGCCTCTCCTGGGAGTTGATATGGGCCCTGGTCCCACTCCCACCCCCCCGAGAGTTCCACGTCCCAGACCCCTCTGACCTCTCCCAGTGCTGAGGGTGGGGCTCAGGTAAGGTGTCAGCACTTCAGTGTTTATAGCTCCTTTAGGTTTTGTTCTATATTGTGCATCATTTTAAAAATGCATGATAGAGGTAAGAACTATTTGTGGCATCTGGTTTTAACATCAGGGTTTATTTTAGTGGAATGTGCCCCTTGAGTGGGCAGTGTGCCTGTCTGTGTTCTCAGTTCACCACCAAGGCCTTGGGGTACCATCAAGCCTGGGCCTGAACTGCAGGCCAACAAGCCAGGAAAAAATAGTCTCTGATGGGCCTAGATCAAAAAACCAAGTGGGGACAGTGATGATAACTACTGTGCCAATAAGAGATAGCGCCAGGTGTTTGCTGTCAGGCAGATCTGAGTTCAAATCCTGCCTTTTATACCAACTACCCTGGGTAAATTATGCCTCCTCTCTGAGCCTGTTTTCTCTGAAGCAGGATAGTAAAGAGCTGTTGTAAAGGTTATAGGAGAAAATGTGTGTAAAGCGCTTGCTGCAGGGCTTGGCTCATAGCAAGCCTTAGTAAACTCCGTCTTCGAACAAAGAATAGACCCACCATCTCCCTGGGCCTGTTAAGGATGTGGGAAGGCTGTGTGTATGTGCTTGACTTCCTAGGTCAGGACCAATGACTCCTCAGATGGCCTTGTTGGAGAGAAGCTTGGTGGACCTTCCTGGGGGGCCCCAGCCTGGAGCCCTGGGAAGCAAATGACTCCTGAGATAAGTGGGGGCCTGGCCAACCTGTGCCCCACTGACCTACCCTGGGCTGGGCCTGGGGGTCTCCTGCGGGAGGGACCTGTGGGACCCAGGGGAGGCTTGAGGAGAATGAGGAACTTTGCTGGGGTCCCAACTTAGGGCAGGCAGAGTCAGGGGCAGGGCAAGGCTGAGGGCTAAGACCTCTGGGGTTCTGGAAGCTTGATCTTCCTGCCTGGGGTTGTATGGCCTTGGCTGAGTGCACACAGGGAGTCCAGAGACCGTAAAGTGCAAGAGAGGAGTGTGGAGGCAGCAGGAGGGGCAGAGAGGGGGTCCACTGCAAAGCCAGGCTGAGGGAGGGAACTGAGGGGAGGGAGCAGGCTGGGGCGGGGGGGTGGGGGGAGGAGGCTTCCTTATGGGGCAGAAGGAGAGGGTGGAAACTGCAGCCCGGATTAAAGAGCTGGGAGGCCCAGGCTCTGGGGGCATATTCCCAGGACGTGCCCATCTCTGCCTGGGCCTGGGCTGGGGTGGAGGAGTGGGAGGGGGCGTGGCGCGGGGTGGTGTCTGTGGGAAGAACAGAATGAATGGACCTTGGACAGCCCTGGGCTCACCCCAGCTGAGCCATTCCCAGCTGGGCGACACTGGACCAACACAACCTCTCTGGGCCTCAGTTTCTTCCTCTGCAGCATGAAGTCCATAATGCTGTCCGCCTTTTCCCAGGGGCTAGCTGGGAGCATCTTGGAAGAGAGAGTTGGGATTTAAGTGCCTGCAGGGACACCCCAAATTAAGGAGACACTTCTAGGAACCGAACGAGGTGAGGTGATTAAGCTCACGGGGGACTGGGGACTGTCAGGATGTGGGCCTGTGGGTAGTTTCCCCTCCAGAGGAAGGGGAGCTCCCAGGCCTTTGTTCTTCTGGAAGCAGACGGAGAGGACTGTGCCAGCAGCACCATCTGTTGGTGAAGAGGATAACTCCTCCTTAGAGCAATCCCCACCCATGGAGGGGTCTCCGGGTGGCTGTGGTCACCTGGTGGCATTCAGGCCTTATGGACAGAATGGGAACTGGACATAGATGGTGGGACACCAGACTGGTGTCTGGGATAGGCGGCGAGATGGGGAGTCAGGATTCCAGCAGGATTTGCATCCTACCTCAATTACATGGACTCAGAGAATCCACTGCCCCTCTCTGAGGCTCAGTTTCCTCATCTGTAAAATGGGGGTGGGATCATCCCGACTTCTCAGGCTGCTAGTCCTCAAAATATTCTTGTTTAAACCAGGCAGGTATGGTTGAAAATCCACAGTGTGACCATATAAGAAGGTAATTTCCAGGACAGTATCAGGCCCCAGGAGTGTCAAGAAGTATTTGAACACTAAAACCGCCTCTGGTTTTTCTTTCCACTTCTGGAGAGCCTCAAACTCTCAGTCTCTCCTTGGTGGCATAGGTTCCCTGGAGATGGGTCTGGAGAGGCCGGGCCCATCATGGTGAGAGGTGGAGATGAGAACTGGTTGGAAGGGAACACAGGGAGATTCCACGGCCAAGGGACAAATTCGAGCCTTCGGTGTAGGAGGAGCCACCAGTACACATTGTGAGAGCAAGCACATCCATTGCTGCATGAGTCATGTTCCCATGGGGGACAGTCCCAGGGAAAGGGTGGGAGCAGGGAGCTTGAATCCCACCCCACAGCTACTCTCCAATCCAAGGAAATCCAACTCTGCCACTGCTGTTAAGGAAGAGGTTTCCTGGTAGAGGGGAGGAGGAACCAGTGCTTAGGAAACTGGCAGCTGCAGCCGTGGAGAAGGGTGAACTTGGGTAGGTTTCTCAACCTAACCGAGCTTCAGTGTCCTCTTGTGTGAAATGGGATCCTTATGTCTGCCTCGCCAGCACTGCTTGAGGATTATGTTAGGCGAGGAGGTGTATGCTGCAAGCTGAGACCTGCCTGAGGCTGCAGCAGGCAGACAGCGGGGACCTCAGAGGAAGTGAGGAAGGGAGTTCTTATCTCATGGCTTGTTTTTTGTGGAGATCAGAGTACGTGATTTCTCTGTCTTCTAGACTTTGCTGTGAAGTAGAGAGGTTCGTGGTGATTCAGAGAGCTTGCAGAGTGCCCAGAGAGCTCAGTAGAAGGCAGCTCATGTATTAGAGAGGTCACAAAGCCAGCGTAAAAGCTGCCTGCAGGGACTTTTTGATGTCAGGCTGCCTTGAACACTCAGAGGGCTGAGCTGGAGCCACTTCACATGGAAAGGAGCATCGCAGGGAGAGTCAGATGAGTGTTTTCTGTTCACACCAGGATAAAGGCCCGGCAACATCGAGGAACAGTGGAGGGGGGGGGAGGGCTGGTGCTCGCGCTGTGGGCTTTGGATTTCCTTATATCCTGTTCTAAATGGAGTTATATCTCATATGTGATAATTAAGGGGAAGCAAATATGGCAGATTATGGTTTCGATGAAGCATTTTCCCTTTTATGGCTAAGAAAGTGTGCTAATTGCCTGCTTCCTGACCAGCCCTGCATAAAGGCTGTTCCACAAGTGTCCAACTGATCCAAACAGATCTTCCAGGCATCAGAAGTAGAAGAAACAGTGCAAAAGGACAAGGGACTCCCACCTGAGACAGTCTCCAGGAAAAGGAGCCCCAATGCCAGCACAAGTGGCTGTATGTCACCAAGGAGTTCTCCATGCAGCCCACTTGTCCCTTCCTGTTTATCCTGCCTTCCTGGGTATCCTTGTAGCACTCTCTTTCTGCCCCCTCCCCACATTACCTGGGTCCCAAAACATGGCAGAGCTAAGTCACTAACCCCCCCTGGGGCACTCAGGCCCTGACACAGAAGACAAGCTCTGGCAAGTTTCTTAGCCCCTCTAAGCCTGTGTCCCTACCAGTGAAACCAGAGGGCTGAGTTAGATCAGTGGTTCTCAAATCTGAGCATGGGGCACACCCAGAGGCTTGTTGAAGTCTAATAGGTTCCCAGGACGTACTGATGCTGCTGGTCCCAGACTGCATTTTGAGAACCACTGGGTAGATCAATTACACTCCAACTCTAATTGACTGGTAATGTCTGCCTAAAGCAGTGTGTGAGGGATAAGAGGTAAAAGTGCCACATATTTTCCCTCTCCTGGCTAAATGATCTTCAGGGTCTATCTGGAGCATTTTGAACAGACAAGGAAACCCACAGTCTGAAGAGGGAGTCCTCTTACCTGGGGCCAGGCCTGGGACTCACCTCTGTGGGGTCTGGGTGGCACCAGATCCGGATGAGACTGTGGTTCCTCAGGGACTCATCCCCAGTGGCAATGCTGGTGATCACAGACTTGTCCAGCTGTGGGCAGCATGTGGGCAGAGGGAATGAGGGAGGGTGGGGCCCTTACTATCCACCCCCCTACCAGGCCCTGCCGCCACCTGGATGATGAGCTTTGTGAAGGGCTCCGTGATGATTTTGAGCAAGTCAGGGGCATCACGCCCGCCACGGATGTTGAAGGAGGTCACCACAAGTCCAGTGATGTGGTGCAGGTAGCCGGTAGTAGCCTCCAGGGGCAGCAGGACCAGAACTGACAGCCAGTTAAAGCAGTCGTGCACCGTGGCCCCCGCGAAGGCCCTGGGCAGGGAAGCCACGTGGCAGGGCAGGCCGGAGCCAGGGTACGCTCATGCTGGGGCTGCTGGCATCTGGGGCTGCCCTCCCCTAAGCACAGCCCTCACCCCCAATCCCCCTCACCGCCGGAAGTCAGTCCTGTCCCCTGCCTGCATCAGGGCCACGATGGTGTTGGTGACAGAGGTGCCGATGTTGGAGCCCATGATGATGGGGATAGCAGAGCTCACCTCCAGCACTGGTGGGAGAGGAGACCTCTTAACTAACTTGGGTGGAGGACACCCAGCTCCTGCCCACAATAGCTCCTGCCCGGCCTCCTACCCACATCCAGCCCCAGGTGGCCATTCCTGCTGTGCTGCTGAAGCTGCTTAGCCTTGGTGTCTCAGGTTCGTGTGGGCACATGCTGGGCATTTACGTGTGCATGCACACCATGGTGTACGTATGTGAACGGGTACATGTGTGGGCGTGCATTATGAGGGCTCATGTCCTATAAGCAAATACAGATCTGTGCTTGTGTGTGCACACGTGCACCCGAGTGTGAGGGTGAGTTTTAGGTGTCATCTTGGCTAGGCTATGGTGATTCGCATCTACAGTCAGTTAACTTTAAGTAAAGGAGATTATCCTCAGTAACCTGAGTGGGTCTCATCCAACAGGGCGAAAGGCCTTATGAGCAGAACTGAAGCTTCCCTGAGGAAGAAGAACTTCCACCTGTGGACGGCAGCATCGGCTCCTGCCAGAGCGCTCCAGCCTGCCTTTCCAGGTGGCCGGGCCTATGGACTCCAGCCCTGCCCAGCCGGCCCCACAATTGTGCACACCAGTTCCTTGCAATAAATCACATAGGTGTCCTACAGGTTTGGCTTCTCTGGCTTGCTTCCCTGACCGATACAGGTGCGACTGAGTGGCCATATGGAGGAGAGCCTTCCTGGGGCTATGCTCCCCACTTGCCACCCTTCCGGCTCCTGGAGCACCCCTCCTGCTCAGACTCTTGGCCATGCTTTATGGCACAGAGTGGGAAGATGGAGTCCTGCCCTGAGCCCCCGTCCCCACTCCTACCTCCGATACTGCCAGTACTATGCAGCGCCACCCACTGAGGCTCTTTCCCCAGCCCTGGTGGGCCAACTCACAGCCAGAGGACACCATGCTGACAATGATGGACGTAGAGGTACTGGAGCTCTGCACCAGCACTGTCACCAGGATCCCCACCACCAGCCCTGCCACTGGGTTGGACAGGATGGCGTTGTCCTTGAAGATGTCACCAGCCACCTTCCCTGGGAAGCACGAGCCAGTGTTGGCCGAGACCCCTCAGGAACCCCTCCCCAGTCCCCTTCATCTGGCCCTACCTCCAGCCAGCTGGAAGGCAGAGCTGAGCACATCCAGGGAGCAGACGAAGAGGTAGAGGAAGGCGAGCATCAGTGGTCCCTTGAGCAGCGCGGTGCCAGCCTGGTGCAGCTTCGGGCCCAGCCCAGGCTCTGGAGGTGAGCCAGCCATGAGCACAGTGGGCAGGAGCCTGGGGCAGAGATTGCCGGCGCCCCTCCTGCCCCCGCCCAGGCCCACCTGGCTTCTGCTCCTCCTCCAGGGCCAGCTTGGCAGGCAGCGGGTTGTGGCACTCTAGGACCTCCCCATAGGAGCAGCTGTGCTCAGAGAGGGACGCCACGGGGCCCAGGCTGGGGAAGGCATAGGCAGAGGTCCCTGGGATCCTGTGCAGGACTGGGGAGGGAGGCCGGTCAGGAGGCCCAGAGGCCCCAGGGTCTGGGGGAGGGGCAGGCGAAGGGGAAGGGGCCTCACTCTGCCTTCTGTAACAAATAGAAGTGCCACCCAGGATGTGGGCAACCGTGGGCAAGCAGGGTCCAGCATATAGGAGCAGCACTCACCCGGTGGGCTGGGCACGTAGGCAAAGGCGGCCCCTTGCATCATGTGTCCCCGGTGGACTGGGAGTGGGGAGACAGTAGGGCTCCCCAGCCTCTCTCCGTAGGACATCATCCTGGGCACCTGCTGTGAGGCCTGCAGGTCAGGGAGTCGCAGCAACGCTGAATCACAACTGCTGTGTCCTGCACGCTCACACTTACACCCACACACGCTCACGTGCACAAACTCCCATGCTGTGTGATCCCACACACACCCAGCAAAGCACATCCTCCAATCCCACCACCACACACACCCCCCCCCGGGATGCACACGCAGGCGCCCAGTACAGACATGGGCATTCATTCACTCATTGGTGCAGCAAGCATTGCTGAGCGTCTACTCTACCCCGGGCTCTGGGCTAGAGGCTGGGGGAAAGTGGCGATTAAAGACAGACGCAGCTCTTGCCCTCAGGAAGCTCGAAGTCTGGTGGGGAGACAGACGTAAATGAAATAATCCCTGAAATAGATGGAAAACGGCCATCGCGGTAAGCTTACAACATCAGATGGAAGTGCCACCAGAGTGCCCGCTGGCAGGCGTGGGCTCTTGGGGCAGGAAAGAGAGAATGAGGCTGCAATGAACAGTGAGTAGGAGTTAGGTCGGCAGAGGGGGAGGACATGCGTGCAAGGCCCTGTGGGGGAGGAACACGGCTCCCAGGGACTGAGGAAGCCCACCCTGGGCTGGGGGGCCGGGAACATGTGACGTCAGCAGAGGCTGCAGGTGTGGGCCAGGGCTGGCCGTGCGGGAGCTTTGTCTGCCCCGAGAGCAGAGAGGGGCCATGGACATATGCCTGCTCATGGGACCAACTGGGCACACACTGGTGGTGGTGGGGGCTGTTCCCTTTCCTGGATCCCAAATCCCTGGGTTCCCCTCACAGTGAACTTCCCCATCCACCCCCTCGAGGGGCAATAAACAAAGACTGGCAGCTTTTCTTCTGTGAGTGAGGCTCAGACTGGGACTGGCCTTGCTTTAGACCCCCTGTACCACCCTAGGAATCCTTGGCTGCTGGGGTGAGGGTGCCCTGGTCTGCCTCAGCACCCTCCCCACACATCGTCCCAAGGGTCCTTGGGGTGGAGGAGGGTGCAGAGCTGAATTCCAAGCCCTGGAAGAGCTGGAGTCTTTTCACTCTGGGGGAGTGAGGCAGGCGGGGCAGGAAGGTGGGGGCAGGGTGGTTGGGGAGGAGATTGAACAGAGACTGAGGGGGCTGGGGTGATGGGCTGTTTCCCACTCAGAGCTGGGGGTGGGGTTGGGATATGGGGACACTGGGCTCACCTTGGAGTTCCGTGTTTCAGCTCCTGCTCGGTGGCTCAGGGAAGCCTTCAGGGCCCTGAGGAGGAGCCGGGACCCTCCTCTTTATACCTTTGGGTCAAGGGCAAAGTCCCTAGAACCCTAACTGCCCTCCCTCTGTTCCCCGATTAACCTCACCCCCCAGATTCCTCCAGGTTAATTGCTAATCGTCAGCTCTGCAGGGGGAGTCTGTGGTCAGGCTCCCATGTAGACATTCGGCCTCAGCTATGACCCAGCAAGGGCACAGACACATTCCCTGCCCCCAGGCAGAGACCCTGATGCTATTCAGGCACCTTGTTCCTAGGGTCCCAAAAGAGAGTCTGTAGATCTGTCCCCTTCCCCTCATTCCTGGCTTGACAGGACTCCTTGGGGAGTGACCTAAACATCCCATGGCCTTGCCATGCCTCTGGGGGTCTGGGGGGTCTGTCTGGGGATGGGAGCTCAGGGGAGAGGGAGTGTGTGATGGAGGTAACACCAGAGAAAAGCTCAGAGGACTGTGGAGTGTTGAATTGTGGCAGGTCTCCAATGCCGGAGCACGGCAGAGAGGCCAGTTAAGAGGCAGATGAAATTGTCCGGGTGAGAGATGACTAGGTCTGAGCTAAGATGGGGACTGAAGGGATGGAGAGGAGGGAATGCATCCCAGGGATGCTCGGGCAGTAGAATTGGTGATGGCGAGGGAGGGATAAAGGGAGGGAGAGGAAATATGTAACTGTCGCATCTCTGGATTGGGAGGTTGGTGATGGTACGAGGTCTGTGCAGAATTCCTAAAACCCAGAGAGGAGTCTTAGAGAGCCTTTAAGAAGCTTGTTTCCCTTTCATGGGACTGTGGAGCCTGAGTTGGGGCCTAGATTCACAGAGAGATGAGAAGGGAGCTTTTGGAAAGGGTTGAAGATTTGACCAGGTCCAGCAATGGTGGGTTGCATTCAAGATCTAGTCTGAGTAATCTGCCTAACACTACCAATCCATCCATCCATCTGGTTCATCCATCCATTCGTCCACCTAACCAGCAGCCACATATCTGTCCATCCATTCCTAACCACATTGGTTGAGTTCCTACTCTATGCTGGGCCAGGATTGGCAAGGCCAGCTTCTCATCTGATCCAAGCAAAGGTGGAAGCAATCCCTGACTCACCCTGGTATTCTGAGGCAAGTCACATCGGTTCCCTGGACCCTAGTTGCTTCACTTATAAAATGGCAATTAATTAGCAATGCTTTTTCAGTGAGTTGTAGAATTCAGTGAGACAGATGACCTATCTCAGTGCCTAGAACAGAGTCCCTCAGCGTGTTGTTCTTGTCACGCTCTCATGCACTCTCCACTGAGTCTCCAGGATGGCTGAAGTGCCCCGGCCCCGGGAATGGCCCCAGCCGCTGTTGATTGGCCCTGTCTTGGGTTGGCAGCTCCTTTCAGCTCACCAGCTGTCCTTTGATTGCTCAGGGTCCCCTGAGCTGCAGCTCCACCAAAATCCTACACATTTCAGGGTGGCACAGACCCAGCCTTATTCCATCAAGGAAAATGGACATATCTGCACAGTTTCCCCTTTAATATGACAAATGCTAACTAATCAATACTTAATTCATATCCTGGGCCCAGTGGTGGTCCAGTGACTTTCTGCCAAAGTGGCTATGAGCAGGGAACAAGCGCAGCCTGGGTTTGGATCCCAGCTCCACCACAGCTGGCTGTGTCAGTTTAGGGCCAGAGCCCACTGTGGGGAGAAGGAGAGGCAGAGGTCTGCTGGGACTGGTTTTGGGGAGAGTGACCATAAGTCCTGGTTTGCTGGACCAAGTCCTGGCTTATGACTGTTGGCCCAGAGTCCCATTTCACCCTGAAAAGTGTCCTGGTTCAAACAATAAACCATATACAGTTGGCTCTTGAGCAATCCAGGTGTGAACTGCATGGGCCCACTTACACAGGGATTTTCTTCTGCCTCTGCCACCCCTGCGACAGCAAGACCAACCCCACCTCTTCCTTCTCCTCCTCCTCAGCCTACTCAGTGTGAAAACAAAGAGGATGAAGACTTTTATGGTGATCCACTTCTATGTAATGGCTAGTAAATATATTTCCCCTTCCTCCTTTTCTTTCTTTTTCTTTTCTTTCTTTCTTTTTTTCCTTTTCTAAGAGACAGGATCTTGCTCTGTCACCCAGGCTGGAGTGCAGTGGCACCATCGTAGCTCACTGCAACTTTCAACGTCTGGGCTCAAGTGATCCTACTGCCTTGGCCTCCCAAAGTGCTCTAGCTTACTTTATTGTGAGAATACAGTATACAACACATATAACATACAAAATATGTGTTAATTGACTGTTTATGTTATTGGTAAGACTTCTAGTCAACAGTAGACTATTAGGAGAAAAGTTCTGGGGAGTCAAAAGTTATACTCAGATTTTTGACTACATAGGGGGTCAGTGCCCCTAACCTCTGGGTTGTTCAAGGGTCAATTATTTTCAGTCTGTCTGAGAATGATTCTGGGGAATTGAAGCAGAGAATTAGCCACCTTGGAGTGCTTACTAGAAAGGTCTCCCATTTACAGAATAGCAAAAAGGAAAATGAAAACAATTTTGCTTCTCAGAGGCATAGTCGTAACGTTTTGAAGCATTGCTTGTCATCCTTTTGTCTTCATGTCTTGTTAACCAGTTAGGATTTTATTGTCTATAAAGACTGCCTCTTGCTCTTTCTTCACTCACCATTATATCCTAAGCCTTTCCTGTGTCTTTACACTTGGCACACATGTTGTTTTTAACAGTTGCATCACATTGTCATAACCCCAATTTACTTAGTGAGCCTTCGGGTGTCCGAGAGCCTCTTCAACCTGGCGGGAGTGGTTGGAGCAAGGCTGGGGTTCGTGCACAGGTGGGAGGGTGATGCTAAGTCAGGGAATGCCATCGTTACTGAGTTCTTGTCAGGATCTCTCCACTCCTGGCTCATGGACCCTGTTAAAGTCATGTCAGGGACAGGCTTTCAGGCTGTCTGCACCGGAGCACCCCTACCTATGAGCACCCCAGCGGGCCCAGAGACCCTGGTCCGTGTGACCTGTTCCTCTCCCCTGCTTGGGTCAGACCCTGGGCAGGAGCAGCTGCATCCAAGGTGCTCCTGATGAACTGGGGGTGCCTCTCCTTTTTAATAAGGTTATGCTATGCTTTTTGACTTCATTTTTTTTTTAGAGACTGGATCTTGCTCTGTCACCCAGGCTGGAGTGCAGTGGCATCAGCATAGCTCACTGCAGCCTCAAACACCTGGGCTCAAGCGATTCTCCTGCCTCAGCCTCCTGAGGGCTGGGACTACAGGCACGTGCCACTACACCGGCTAATTTTAAAATTTTTTGTAGAGACGGGGTCTTGCTATGTTCACCAGGCTGTACTGGGCTCAAGTGATCCTCCTGCCTTGGCCTCACAAAGTGTTGGGATTATAGGCGTGAGCCACAGCACCTGGCTGCTTTCTCACACGTTTGAAGTCTACCTTCCCTGCTCTCATGCAGCTCCAGGTTTAGTGAAGGAAGTGGTTAGTTTTTGATCAAATGCATCATAAGAGATATAATTCCAAAATGCTGTGGATTTATACACCCACCACTTCCAAAAATATATTTTGAGTAGGGCTGCTACAGCCCTAGTGAAAGCGAGGCACACTTGGAGCTGACCAGAGCTGCTGTCAGGACCCTTGAGAGTGGCAGAGAAGGTGGCTCCATTCTAGCCCCAAAGCGTCTGTCTCAGCCTCTCTCCTCATTTCAACCTCTCCCTGCTCACTGCCTGCCTCCTCTCTGCTCAGTGACAGAGTCTGTGTGTCCCCCTGGATAGTGACTCCCACCTTGTCTGTGCACCTGGGCTCTGGGCCTGGAGCCTGGCTGGTTGGGGGTGTCTCACATTGAGAAGAGGGACGCAGGAGGAGGAACCATTTTGGAGGGATGATGCCAAGGTCTGTCTGCACAGGCTGTGTCTGAGGGCCTCTGGCAGGAGCAGTTGACTCTGTGAGTCTGAAGCACACAATGTGCTCCTCACCGCAGACCTGGGCCTCCTCCATCTTACCGATCTTGGGGAGCAACACGCTGTCCATTGATCGGAGCCAGACAGCGAGCAGGCATCTTTGCCACTTCCCTCTCCTCCACCTTTTTGTCTCCAACCCATTCTCCAATTCCCCCAGTTTCACTTCTCCAGAAGCTCCCTGGTCCTTTCGCTGTCTGACATCTCCACAGCCACCTCCCTGGACCATGCCACTGTCATCTCCTGTGGGTCATTGCCACGACCCCATGAATGCTCTGTGCACTTCTGCCCTTGCTGCCCCCAGTCCATGCTCCAAAAAAGCTGCTAGCGATCTTTTCAAAATGCAAAGCTAATCATGTCACCATGATTAAAACCTTTTAAAACCTGCCCCTGTTAACCACTTAGTATAAAGACCAGCATCCTGCCTTGGCCTGGAAGGACCAGTGGGACTTGGCTTCCTGCCTGCCTTGCCAGCCTCAGCCTGTGCCTGGGAAGTCATGCCCTGGGGAGAGTATGTACAGGGAGAAGAGAAGGGGCCCAGGGCCAAGCCCAGAGGAGCACCTGCATTTAAGGGAGGGCAGAGGAAGAGGACCAGCCCAGGGGACCAAGAGGAGCACCCAGGGATCAGGAGGAAGAGCAGAAAAGCAAACGCTCCAGGAGCCAGGGTCCACCATGTTTCGAGAGAGACACTGTGGGCAGCTGAGTCAAATGCTGCCAAAAGGGCAAGTAATCTGGGAACAGAGTGAATTTAGCAACCAGGGGCAGCCACTGACCTGGGAGGGCCATGTTGAGGAAGGAGTTGGCTTGCCATGGGCTGGGAAGGAGCAGGAGGTGAGGAAGTGGAGACAGCAGGGCCAGTGTGAACATGAGAGGCTGACATATATTGAATTTCAACACACCAGCGAAAACGATTTCCCCAGGATCGGCACCGCTGCTGATCCAGGAGGGAATGATCCCAAGAACAAGTGCACACATCCAGGAACTGAGCAAGCTGCGGGAGTTGGCACAACCAGCTGTTTCTGCAGTTCTCGTCAAGATCCATTTGCTCCTTAAATGCACAGTTTGCTGCATGTGGGTTTTCCACAGGACCTAAAGTTTGAGGACAATCAAGGGAAGAAAAACCAGCATTCAAGACCATTCTGTCCATGAACTGGATTGTTTATGGGGGAACTGGCCAATGACCGTGTAATCCCACAACAGCGTTTCTCATCAGCCCGGTTTGAGAACTCCCGCCTCTTCTCACAGCATGTTATTTATTCAGTAAACATTGCCAGGAGCGGTGGCTCATGCCTGTAATCCCACGAGGCGGGAGGATCGCTTGAGGCCAGGAGTTTGAGACCAGCCTGGGTAACATAGTGAGACCCCTGTCTCTACAAAAAATAAAAAACTTAGCCAGTCGTGGTGTTGTGCATCTGTAAGTCCCAGCTACTGGGGAGGCTGAAGGAGGAGGATAGCTTGAGCCCAGGTGTTTGAGACTGCAGTGAGCTATGATGATGCCACTGCACTCTAGCCAGGGTGACAGAGTGAGACCCTGTCTCACAAAACAAACATTAAAGCTCCACTATAAGTCAGCACGGTGCTGTACCTTGGGAATATGGCAGTGAACATTTCATCCCAGCATTCAGACCAGCCTAATTGCACATGTACACAGTCATGAGCATTGCACACACCACAGACACATCCCCTCTGTATCTGTGGTCAAGGAAGCAGTTCTCACCGGTGGCTTGGTGACATAGTAGGGGGAGTCCGCCTGCCACCTCCCTTTGGGGAACAGAGCAATCCCTCTCATGACCTTCTTGACTTTGTCCTCTGCTGGAGAGCCTGAACTTCAATCTGAGCTGCCTAGCCCCAGCACAGAGCAGGCAGGGCCTCGAGACATTGTCTCATCTAAGTTTCATTTTCCAGATGGGGAGCCCAAGGCTAAAAATAGATCCTGTGGGTCCAGAACAGGGGTGGCTGACTTAAGAATGCTTCGTCCCTGTTTGGGTAATAAGCACCCTGCCTAATCATTAATTCTGGTGGCCTAGGCACTGGTCATTCATTTACTGACAAGGCCAAAGTCTATGGCCAAAAGAGCTGAGGCTGCTTTGGGCTTTTCTCAGAAATCACCTCCTTCCCCTGCAGCTCCCTTCCTCGTGTGGCTCCAGCCTACGTGGCCCCTTCCATCATGCTGGCTTCAAGGACCCAGCCTGAGAGCGAGGCTGTGGACCGCATGCTAGCAAATGGCAGTCCTAGGCGCTGGTATCAGCTTCCAGACCTGAAGCTCTGAGGTCTGGCTTTAGACGCCAGGTCCTGGGCTCCATGTCCTAGGGCTTATTTCCAGCTTCTGGGGCCCACACTCTGCTTCTGCCACAGCTCCAGGCCCTGCACTCTGGACCCTCAGGTCTAAGCTATGGGTTCTGGGCTCCAGACTCTGAGTTCTAGTCTCCTGGCTCAGTTTTAGGCTTTGGATGTCAAGCTTGGGGCTCTGGTTCTAGGCACTGGGCTCCAGGTTCTGAGCCCCAGTCTCCAATTCCAGATTCCAAATTCTGGTTCTGAGCCTCAGGCTCTGGGCTCCAGTCCCAGGCTTTGGGCTCCAGGCTCCAAGCTCCAGTTCCACACTCCAGGCTCCAGGTCATGGTCTGGATTCCAAGTTCCTATAGCCCCTCAGCAATGGGATGGGAACATGGTGGCCTCCCTGGCTAGTGGGGTTATCCCCACCCACCTATCTGAGCTGGCCAGGACTTCCTTCTGACAGCCAGCACCATAGGCTGGCCTGAATGTGGGATGCTGGTTCCACGGCAATACTCCCTTTGCTTTCTGTCTCTGATTTAACCCCAAGGCAGATCTTTGGAGACAGGTGCTAAGATGGTCACAGAGCACCCCTCACCCTGCAGTTTTCACAGGCCACATAGACACAGTCATGTTCCCAGCTCTTCCTGGGCCCCACCAGAACCATCGAGGATGTGAATGGCGCCCCCTGGAGTTGTGCAGCCCATGGCCCTGAGCCCAGTCTGAGCTGCATCGGGCTTAATGTAACCGACTATGTGTGTTCCTCCCTACCTGGGCCTTTGTTTCCCTATGGAAGCTTCTATACCCCCTCAGAAGCCTGGACCACCTGATTGCCAGGCCAGACCCCCCCCCAGGGTGCACCTTGTGCTGATCTTGGGGGTAGGGGTGGCTTCCCCAGGGTGCACCAGCCCACTGCTGCATCAGCACTTCTAGCAGGTGCTCTAGGTGAGCAGCCGGCACCTCCATCTGCCCCAATGCTGGCCCAGAACAGAGGTCACTGTGTGCCCTGTGCTCGCCCAGCACCCAGCTTGTACCAAACCCCTTCCCAACCCCAAGACAGTTGGCAAAGGTGGGGAGGACAAGAGACAGGTAGCAAGATTGTCTCTCAGAGGCTTGGGCCCCATGGGCGTCCTTGAGGAAGTGGCACCTGCTCTCTTAGCCTGTGTCCTCTGTAAAATGGGGTGTGTTGGGAGGACGCAGATCAGTCAACAAACAACTGTGTGTTCTCTGCCTTCCTTTGTGCCGTGCGCTGGGTGGACAGGGCCAGCTCCTGTCATGGCTTCCCATCTTGTAGGGTGAGAGGGAACAGCTCTACCACCTTCCCAACCAGCCAGGAGTCAGCTCCAGGCAGTGGCTGTGAAACACAGCCCTGTAGGCTGACCAGCTGGTGTCCCTTGCCCCTGCCCCAGGTCTGGGTGGGGAGGCCGTGGGCCTGGGCCCCTCACTCTGCAGATGGGACTTGGCTGGGCTGGGATGGGGAGGGCCCAGGACCTTGAAGGATTCTGGGAACACTTAAGCTGGGTGGAGGGAGCCCACGGCTGCTTCAGGGGATGTGCTGGGGAGGGAGTCAGAGAGAGGGCTATGGCAGAGGGGCACACCCAGCCAACCACAATGGGCTGAGGTGGGTGGCGGGCTCAAGCCCCCAAAGGAAGGACTGGGCTCTACCAAGGGATGGTGAGCCAGCAGGGACAAAGAAGGGTTCTTGGGGAGTTCTTTGTGTTATTATAATTATTTTATTTTATTTTATTATTTTTTATTTCAAAATATTAAGGGGGTACAAATGTTTTTGTTACATGGATACCTTGTATGATGCTTAAGCCTGGGCTTTTAGTGTGCCATCACCAGAATAGTGTTCATTGTACCCAACAGGTAAGTTTTTTTCCCCCTCACCCCCTCCTAACCTTTTCCTTTCTTGGTTTCCAATATCCTTTACTTCTCTTTGTGCCTGTGTGTGCCCCTTGTTTAGCTCCCAATTATTAGTGAATACATGTATTTGTATTATTATAATTATATTAAATCTCATCCTTTTTTTAAAAAGAAATTAAAGCTAGGGTGAAAGTCTCCTTTGACCGCTACCCCCAATCCTGGTCCCCTCCCTGTCTCCCTTTGGCATGTATCTAGAACATTCTCTTTCCTTTCTGTACGCTTGTAAGTGCCTGTGTGTCTGTGGTTTATATAAAGGTATCATGCCATATGTATTGCTCTGCTGTATTTCACAGAACGATAACACATCTTGGAGAATTTTCCACATTAGGACGTGCTGTACTCAGTTCTTTATCTGCTGTGTGATATTACAGAGCATGGACACGCCACAGCATGTTTTATTATCCCCATCCCCAGCCACATTTGGTTGTTTGTATTTTTGGGTCCTGAATAACCCTGCAGGGATGGGCCTCCTTGTGCCTGTAAGTGAGTGATTCTCTAGTGGCATTGCTGGTGTTGCATGCTGTTTTTAATTTTTAGCACAAACTCTTAAATTGCCCCTCAGAGTAGCCATATCAAAGTACTCTCCCCGGAGAGGGCCCTGGCTCCCCATCAGGGGTTTCTACAGCATGTGGGCCCTTCCTGGATGTCCCCATGTCAGACAGCCTGAGTGGTGGTAATGCTCCAGCAAAAATTCCTTGCAGGATCTGGGCTAGTCACTTCCTTTCCCACAGCTTGATTTCATCTCTACCAGGTCGTTTTGTTGTGAAGACAAAAATGAAATAAAGGATGGGGCATGTCTAACTTTGGGACCTCAGTAAAATGTGAATGGGCTGACAGCTATGGGTGCTCTTCCACCTCGCCCATGACCCCTTTCTCATGGGGCAATCCTGCTGGTCCCTAAGAGTAATTGGCACCATTGCTGGGTGTGCAGAGGTGCAGGGTTCGGTGAAGGGTGGGCTTGGCCTGGAGGAGCTACCAACTTTGGGGAGAGAGTCCATCTCTCACCTGGTGCCCCTACCTCTCTATCCTGGGGAACATGGAAGGGTGTCTCCACCCACAAGGGAGAAGTCCCAGGTCCCAAGAAAATTGAAGGAAGTTCTGTGGCCGGTCAGGGAAGGGACATGGGTCTGTCTCCCTACCCCTACTCCTGGGCCCACACTGTGATGTTGGTGCTATGCAGTCCCCTGCCAGGACCCCCAATGCCCTGCTGTCTCTGCATCCTTTGCTGAGACTGAGACGGTGGCATCACTTGTCAGCTCACCAGGCTAACGAGCTAGAGCGGTGAATATGATGGACAAGGTTTCTACTATCACGGCATGAGTATAAATAAGTAAACAAGGTGATCACAGAGTGTGATAAGTGCTGTGAAGGAAAAAAACTGGCTAGAACGACAGAGAACAAAGTTGGGGCGCCCTTCCCTGGTCAAGCAGGGCGACCAGGGAAGGATCCTCTGAGGTGTTTAAGCCCAGCTCTTCAATGAAGCAGCATTTTGTGGTTGCAGGTCTTGGAAATCCAACTCACAGTACACCTGGAAAGAATTCATTGGCTTGCATAAGGAGAAAGTCTAGGAGTGGTTGATCTCAGGTGTGGCTGAATTTTGTCAGGAATCTCCTTCCATCTCTGTCTTGCTCCGGGGTGTTGGTTGCATTCACACACAGGTTCTCTCCCTACGGGTCGTTTCTACAAACCCACAGGAGATGGTAGAAAATGACCAGGATTGGGATTCTGACTGGAACTGGGGTCAGAGGATCATCCCTGAACTAAACTCTGATTGGCCAGTAGAATGGAGCGCTCTAATTGGCCAGGGGAATGGAGTGCTCTGATTGGCCAGGCCTGCGGGGGGGGGGGTCCGGTTAAGCCAGCCAGGTAAAGTGAGCTGAGCAAGCCATATGATGCCAGGGTGGGCTCGCAAACCCTACTGATTCCTCCCACAGATTTCAAAGATAAGGAGGAGCCAATTAAATGAAAAAGGGGTGGATAGGGGGAGTTCCTGGCAGAGAGGACATCGAGCTAAAGACCGGAATGGGGAGGAGAACTTGACCTGTTTGAGGCAGTCAGGAGAACCCCTCACCCACTCAGGTGGCTTCTTGCGTCCACTTGCTTCCTCTGTCGGAGCACTTACCTTTCTGGGCTGGGGCTGAGTCTGGCTTCTCTCCCCGCAGGGTGAGGCCCTCCTTCTGAGAGTTCCTCCCTGCCTTCCCCTGTGTGGAGTCTGGGCTTCCCTGGCTGCCTGGGGACAGGGAAGGCCACCCAGCCACAGCAGGCAAGGGTGAGAACCTGCCCCCACCACAACCATTGTCCCCCCACATAGGCCTTTGATACACTGAAAGGAGCCCCCAGTTATGTGTCCCGGATAGAAGCAGAGAACAGCAACCAGACTGATGTACTCATATCCACAGAGACCGCAGAGCAGCCCAATGATAGCACAGGCACAGCTCCCCAGGGTTCTTCCCACACACACACACACACACACTTCTCCCCCACCCGCTGCACACCTCCCGCCCATATTCTGTGCAGTCAGGAAGAGAGGTTCTGAAAACAGGAAGTCAGGAGGCACATCCTGAGGTCCCTAAGAGCTTCCTGGCACTGACCTTGGTGTCAGAGGCAGTGGTTTAGGGTGGGGGTCTGGGGGTGCGTGGAGGCTGCAGGGCAGACTGGCACACAAGGAACACACCTCATGGCAGAATAATAATAATTATTATAATAACAGTATCATACATCCAGGACAAACCCAGCTGCCCCAAGCCAACTGCAAAATCCATATGTACAGTAGAGTCTATGTGGGTGGAGGATGGGGCTGCCTGTCTTCACCCCTAAGCCTTACTCAGCTCCCTGAGGAGGGGCCGGCCCCTCCTCCTGCCCCCTACTGAAGCTTTGCACAGGCTGGGGAGGCTGGCACTGCCAACACCACCCCTCTGTGTTGGGCAAGCCTGTACCAAGGGGTAGGCCCACCTCCCCCCAGGGGCCTGGCTGCAAAGTTTGGGTGGGTGAGCCTGTGAGGGACCAGGTGGTGGCAGCTGTGGGGTGTGGCTCCTGAGTCCCCTTTTCACCCCTCCTGGCTCTTCCTGTGGGCCTGCCCATGGCAGGAAGGGGCCAGGGACACTCATGGCACAGACAGGGCATGCAGAGTGGACCCATGGCATGCTCGGCCCGCCAGGCACCATGCAGCCAGCCTGGACTGTAGAGCAGCTGTCAGCGGGTCAGGTGGGCAGTGGAATTTGAGGCTTCCCCCGTGGGCTGGGCCACTGATTCAGTCTGTGATGGGGCCTCCTGAGAGCTGGGCCCTTGGGCAGGCAGCTGCAGAAATTCTGGAAGCACCAGGTCCTCTTTTCGCAGAAGGCCCCTTTGGTCGTGGGCCCCGCTGCTCTGCACCCGGTTCAGCAGCTCCACCAGGCCTGGGGGCAGCCACAAAATTAGAGGGCCCATCCTGGCAGATCTGCCCATGCTAGCCCACCACAGTTCCGCTGTCTTATTGTGGCCACAGCCTCCCCGGCCCCAGCACCAACAGCCTCTGGACCCCTGTCCCAGCCCCTCTGGTCCCTCACCCCCAATGGCAGCCAGGTCTCTGCCTCAGCTCAAGCCTCTCTGATGCCACCCTCAATGGCCCTTGAGCCCACTGTCCTAGTCCCTCTGATCCCCACTCCCCACCATCCCCCAATGTACCTTCAATGTCACAGGTCTGCCGCTTCCCAGTGGCACTACTGAACACCTTCACCAGTGAATTGGGGGGCATTGGAGGGGGATGGGTGGCCTTGTCTTGGGTTCTAGGCAGGCAGCCCTGCGAGAATGTGGGGTCAGAGCCACAACCAGGAGGGGAGAAGCAGCCAGTGGAAGAGGGCGCCCTGGCTCTCACTCACCTGGCTGCGGCAGGGGGATATGTCACCGGCTTCGGAAATCTTCGCACCTGCGGTACCGAGCGCCACCGTTAGTGTTTGCCTCCCGCCTGGACCCCCTTCCTCATGGGCCAGAGCTATCTCCAGAAATCAAGCCATGGGGCCAACGTTCCCTACCTGGAAGAGTGCTCAAAACTAGTCTCTGGGCCGCCACCGAGCTCACTAGCTTCTCCAGATCCAGCGGCTGCTTCTCGCCTGGCTGCGGGGAGAGGTCAGCAGCCCGCGGGACAGGCAGCGGCTCCCTGCCGCCCCGGCCCCGGCCCCGCGGCCCGGCAGCTCACCCTGTGCAGCGCCACCTGTTGCGGGCTCAGGCCGTGCTTCTCCAGGATGGGCTGCAGCGCCTCCTGCAGCCGCTTGGTGGGCCTGGCCGAGATGCGCACCACGCGCTCCAGCGCTGCCAGCTCCAGCCTGCACGCGACCCGCGGGATGCAGAAGGCCGCAGGCCGCGCCCCCTCCCCCAACCCATCACCGCACAAACCCGAGAGGGGGCGGGGCCTGAGCCTGGGCGGGGCTATCATGAGCGGTGTGGCCTGGGCAGCCTAGTAGCCAGAACAGGGCCAGAAGCGAGCACTGGGACCCAAGACCCAGCCTTGGGAGCGAGACACTTACTCGAAGGTGATCCTGTTCTCCAGCCGCACTTCCTGATCTGCCAGCACCGTGCAGTCCTGATCCAGGACCAGGGCCTTCTGCGGATGCCAGGCAGGGTCTAAGAGTCCCTTCCCCCATCCTGAGCCATCCCGGGGGTCTGAGAGAACACCTTCACTTCCTCCGTGGCCGCCATTGGGCCTCCCAGAGGGAGGGAAGGTGGCTGGGAGAACTATAGGGGAGCAAACGGGGTAAGGCTCCAGGCTGGAGTCGGAGCCTAGTAAGGCCAAGGCCAGGGAGAAAAGCGGCAAGAATGCTGAACATCCTTGGAAAAGGACTGGAATTATGGGAAACAGCCATGGCATGAAATGGTAATGGTGGCCTATGCGTCCCAGGCCAGGACAGGATCTGCCTACTGGACGGCTGCCCTCTTGTCCCTCAGGCATGTGAAACCCAGCCAGACCAGCTGGATGCATTTGCTCCTCACCGCCCACCTTTGGTGGGCCACCCAAGCCTTGTCCCACTTTTGACATTTGACCATTACTCTCCATTCCCTCCTGCTAAGGACACTTCTTGTATCCTCACTGCAAAAATGTCCCCCTGTCCCCCTCAAACTGCTGTGAGGCCAGAGGATGTGAAGCATCTGGCACAGTGCCTGGCACACAGTAGGCACATAAACAGTAACTGTCGTGATTACCGCCCCCAGAGGCCCCACTACCTGCTCCAGCCCAGGAGTGGGGGTGGGGGCCGCCTGTCCCAGGCAGTAGGCCTATGCTGTGCTGCAGGGACAGGTGGAGTGTGGGTGGTGAGGTTATATTTAGCAGGCATGAAAGCCCATCTGGGCTGTTGGCAGATGCTCTGGCAGCCTGAGAGAGTGGGCAGAGCACCCCCCACTACTGCCCTCGCACCCCCAAGCTCCAGGCCCCTGGCCCCTGAACGTGCCCTGTAAGTACACCCTCCAGGCCTTCACATAAGCCATTCCCTCTGCCTGGAACATCCTCCCCCACAGCTCTGCCAGGCAAACTCCTCCCCATCCACATCAACTGCTGCTTCCTCCATGAAGTCTTCCAGACACCAGCCAGAAGTGCCTACCTTCCCCCAAGAGACGCCCTCTCTCTGGAGGTTTCACTCCTCCTCCTTGATCATATCCTGCCTGGCTCACCTCCAGCCTGTGGGCCTGGAGGACAGCCCCAGGTCGGGGTCCCTCTACCCACCCATCTGGCAGGGCCTTAAGACTTGTCTGCTAGGGGAATGAAATGCTGATGGTCCCCTGGAATGCAGCATTCTTCCTTTAGATCCCCCTTACTGGATGGTTAAGTTTAAAGCCAGTTTTCCCCTAGAGTCTTCTTTAAAGTTTAATGCTAGTTTGCACCTAAAGGAAAGCACTGTTCCTTGGTTATATGCAGTTGGCTGCCCCTAACAGCTGAGGAGATGAGGGCTCCCCACAGATGGGCCTGTGGGGATGGCGGTCTGAACTCAGCAGTGATGGGGAGACAGCCCAGCTCCAGCAGTGGTTCTCCCTGCCTTATCTCCCTGAGCCCATCAAAGTGGGATGATGGATGAAGCTGGAAACTGGGATGGTTATGGGGTGGGGGATAGGTGGGTGTCTGAGTTTGAGTGAGAAGTTGGTGCTGGGGTCGTTTGGAGTTGGGTGTGGGGGTGGGGGGGCTGCAGTTAGGAAGGAAGGTGGGGTTGGAATAGAGTTAGTCTGGGAGATTAGGAATGGAGTTGGGGTTGGGGTCATGACTGAGCAGAGACAGGAATATAGTTGGGGTCAGGATAAGGAAGGAGGTTATAGTTAGGGCCAGGCCAGGTTCGCACCTGCTCACTGCCCACCAGGTAGACCTTGATGTCAGGTAGCGAGAGGCCTCGTTTCTCACAGATCCCTGCCAGCATGTCGCGGATGGTGAAGCCGGGTCGGGCCAGGGCCAAGGAAGCTGTGCCATCGGGCAAGTACACGCAGCAGTACTTCCCTGGCCGGCTTTCACTCTCACCTTCTGTGCTTCCAAGGCTCTTCCGGTGGCTCTGATTTGGGGCAGGAGTGGGAGGAGGTTATGTGTACATATGCAAGGGCATGTGCACAGATACACAGAGTTAGGCAAGCTCACTGGGGTTCAAACATGCACCTCCATGCCCAAGGACATACCTATAGGCAGGCAAAGGTACATCCTCCTCTAGGAACACATGCGTGTACACCCAGGCATATGGGCACCTAGAGACAGGTCCGCCCACAGACCCACACACACATGCTGTGTCCATCTGGGCACCCGCACATGCCCACACACCTTGAGGATGTGCACCTATCACATACATGCGACCAATGTAGTGAGGACAGGAAGAAAGTAAGGAGGCTGCAGGGTTGGCTGTGAAAAGCAAGCTGGGAGACGGCAGTGGGGCCTGACACTGGGAATGATGGCAACTATGTACAGGGGCCTGAGTAGCGGCCCTAGCCCATAAGGCAGCAGGTCTCCCCAGGCAGTCGGCTCACCTCAGATTTGCTGCTGACAAAGGCAAGGAAGCCAAGGTCCAGACTGGCGGAGGAGTTGAGGGAGCCCTGAGACTCCCGGCGCAAGGCCGAGTTGGCGGCCCCGCCGGCCAGCTCTAGGGAAGAGGAAGCAATCAACGTGAACAGCCCCTCCTCCCCGCATCCATCCCCATCCCCCTGCTAAAGCCTATCCCCCCACCTGGTGGACCTTGTTTGGAGCCATCCTGCAGGGGCCCAATGTGGTTTGGGTCCCTGGGAGCGTCGCTACTGGTGGGCGCTTTCTAAACTTCTGGGGTCTAGCCACCCAGGGGAACGTGGTCACAGGAACTTGCATTTTGATTTTCACAGACTTACATACTAGACTGGCTGTGGGCCACGTAGGAGTAAGGGGGAGCTCCCAAACTTTGCCCAAACTCTCGTACCCCATCTCTGTGGCCCGCTCTTGCCCTCACCCCTGCGGAAGGACTTGCGGAGCGGGCGGCCCCCAGGACCCTCAGCAGGCGGCAGCTGCCCCAAGTCCTCCACGCCCAGCGGCAGCGACTTCCCGGGCTTCAGCTTCGGCTTCTGCGGGTATAGGGAAGGTGCTGGCACCGGGCTGGGCCTTAGCCCGCACGCAGACCGTGGGCACCACCCGCAGATCTGCACCCGGGGCGTCCCCTCTTGCAGGGCCCCTTGCCTCCTTCCGCCCACCCCCCACCCCATCCTCACCTTCCTGGTAGAGTCAGGGCTGCCGAGGCGTGAGGAGCCAGGTTCCCGCAGGGGGCGCCCCTCGGCCTCGGCTAGGAGGCACTCGCGGTACAGCGGGGACTTGACGAAGCGCGCATAGCTGTCGAACTTCATCAAGTTGAAGATCTGCCCGCACAGCGCGAAGTGTGAGCCGGGGCTGGCGGAGAAGCGGCCGCGTCCCCGGCCAGGCCCTCGGGGTTGGCCCCGCCCCCACCCTGGGGTTGGGGGTATCCCTAGCCCCGCCCCCACCTCGGTTCCTGATACCCACCTCCAGGGTCCAGGCCCTGCCCCCACTCTTGGCCCTGCCCCCGTGCTCAGGTAGGCTCCGCCCCTAGCCCGTCCTTCTCTGCAGCCTCTGGTACCACCTTTTGACCCCGGCCCTGCCCCTGCATTTGGCCCTGTCCCCGCGTCCACATTTGCTCCCTCCCCCTCGCCGCTCAGGCTCGGCCCCAGGATCTGACCCCATCCCTGCCCCATTTCTTTCCTTTCCAAGATCACGCCCTCTCATCACAGGCCGCGCCCCTTGGGACCACTCGCCTGAAGCTGCTGTGCCCGAAACATGTCCGGCCGGGGCTCGGCCAACACCTCCTCGCCGAGCCAGGCCTGCCGGTCGATGTTCACCGGGCTCAGCGCCTGGCTGGACAGGAACTCCTGGTAGATGTTGCGGGCCTCCTGAGCTAGCTGAGGGAGGAGGGACAGGAGAAGAAGGTCGGGGGCTTGGCCCAGGCCCTGGTCCTCCCCGCACCCTCCATCCCCTGCCCCTTCCCCCCACCTGCTGGGTGTCGCTGGCCGGGATCTGCTGGAAGCGCTCGCAGGCTTTCCAGAAAGTCACGTTCTCCGCGCTGAACTCCTTCTTCAGGAACTCCTGGGAAGTGGAGGAGAGTGAGGCAGTCAGAGACACAGAGACAGAATCTGGGGATGTGCCCAAAGAGATTGGGACCACAGACAATCTCCCCGAGACAGGGCCAAGAGACCAAGCCAGACAGATAGGGCCAGACAGACAGATGGAGCCAGTTCTGGAGGCACAGAGAAAATGAGGCAGAGAAAAGAATAGAGAGAAGGAAGAAGAGCTCCCAGTTGGGAGAAAAGGAGGAGGGTGCCAAAGGAAGGCTAGATGAGGGAGTGACAGAGGAGCCCACTCTGGCCAGCCTGAAGCTCCATCCATGCCCTCTCCCGTGCCCCGCTCCCTTCCTCCCACCCCAGGGCTTACAGTGAAGTAAGCCAGGCCCAGCGGGTCCTGCAGCAACCGCTCGAAGGACAGGGCCCAGCTGGCCACAGGCTGCTCCTCGGTGGGGAAGGGGCTGCTGGGGCCACTGGGGAGGCTGTGGATGCTGAGGGAGCTGCCGCGGCCCTCACCCTGGCCCTGGGGCCCTGCCGTGCTGCTCAGCTCTGCAGGGGGATGGACAAGCAGGGGTGAGCCTTGCTGCCATCCCCAGCCCCTGACCCAACCCCACCCCCGGGGGCCATCCGCTCTGCAGGTATGTTCCCTGGAAAGGTAGCAAGGGGCAGGGGTGTCCCCATCCATTTCCACCTCCCTCCTCCCTCCCCCTTCACCAGGATTCCTCCACACATTCTGTTACTTACCTCCATCTGAGACAGCCAGAACCTACAAGAGACCCAAAGTAGAAAGTCAGAGTCAGGCCCAGTGAGAATTCCCAAGGGACAGTTCTGGGCCCAGCACCCAGGAGCTAGAACTGTGTTCTCCTCCACATGGAGAACCATGCTGGGCATCCCTAGCCAGTCTCTGCTTAGCCAGGGTTTTGCTCCTTTTCCATCCTGTGCCAACCACTGTGTGCCGGGACTTATGCCACATATCTTCCAGTTGCCCCTGCTAGGTAAGCCTAGTGTGCATAGCATGGGAGGTAGGAGCAGACTTTAGCCTGTCTCTGCCACTTACTAGCTGTGTGACTTTGGGCAAGTTAGTTAACTTGTTTGCCTCCATCTGTAGATAGAGGATGACACTAATAATAGAATCTTCCTTTCTGGGGCTGTTGTGAGAATCAAATCAGTTTAATATAATTACAGTATCTAGAACAGTGACCAGCATGTGGAAGGCTACATCAATGTTTGTTGCTGTCTTTGAGGAAGGAGAGGTGTCCCTGTAGCCGATGATTGCCTTATTGCAGCTGTTTCCTCTTGGGGTCCAGGGTCTCTGACAGGTCCCACCCCAACTTGGGCAGGGCACCAGATGCTGTTTTGTGGCATACAGCAGTGGCTCTCAAACTTTAGCGTACAGTGACTGGGAGGACCCCAATTCTGGTGATTCGGGGTCAATAGGTCTGGGATGGGGCCCGAGGCTCTCTGTTTCTAACAGGCTCCGAGGCGATGCTGATGCTGCTGGTCCAGGGACCACACTGTGAGTAGCATTGCTGGAGAGGCCAACTCCAGCTTCTCTGGGAATCCCAATCATTAGTGAAACAGAAAAACCCTCCTCTCAAAATGACTCCTGCCATGGTTTCCCTCAGTCCTCTTTCTACCTTCCTAGCAGCTCCTCCAGCTTCCTCATGACCCTCCTACCCGTGCAGTGTGGCCTCTATCCCTCCCTGGCTCTGTCCCAGGCCCTTTGTCCCATCCACAGATCCCCAGGTCAAAAAGCAACCAACTTCCTGCTAACATGTTCCCCCAATGTCCCACAAGCCCCTCAAACTCAGCCAATCTCAAACGGAAGCACCCTCTGCCCCCACCAAAACAGAGTACCCACCCGGCTCCCCTGTATCCCATCTTTCTTTTCAGCACCTGCACTCCCCACACCAGGGCTTGAGTCATCCTCAAGCGCCCGCCCCTCTTTTTCGCTATGCCCTACCTCTTCTTTCCATCCCCACTGGAAACAGGCCTGCAAACATCTGCTCCCCCAGAAAGCACCCCCTACCCTCCTGGCTGGAATCTCCTTCTCTGCTCCTCACTCCCCCCTGGGAGCACCCAGGTCACAAAGCAGCCATTCGAGGGCCAGATCTGCCTGCAGATATGTAGGATATTATTATTATCTTGGCCCTCAGAATTTTTTTTAAGTTTAAAGAGGTTTCTCATATTTAACAATCGAGAGATTTTTACATAAAACCCCAGCTTTCTGTCTGTTCTTTAAGACTCTGATGCTCCAGCTTCTTCTCAGTATGACAACCTTGGCTGGCACCGAGCAGCCACCACCTTCCCTAGAAGGGGCTCTCACTCTCCTCGGGGGTCCCTGGGGCCAGTTTGATGGATGTATGTTACTTGAGACAGGCTCACATTTGGGAGGTCAAATTTGTGCTGTGTGACCTTGGACCAGGGACTTAACCTCCCTGTGCCTCAGTTTCTTCCTCTAAAAATGGGGAGAATAATGGTCCTGACTTCAAAGGAATGCTGTGATTAAATGTGATAAGTATATATCAAGAACCCAGAGCACTATGTGGCGTGTAGTAAATGTTCAAGGAAGCTTACGATTGTTGGGGTGGTTGTATTAGTGCTGGTGCCTGATCCTGCTGGGCACTTGCCACCCCGGCCATGTAGGAAAGAGCACAGGTGTTGGGGTTCTGTCAGGCCTGGATTCAAATCCCAGCCCTGCTTTTTTCTAGCTCTACAACTCTGGGCTCCTCCCTAAGCCCGCCTCCCCTCTGGTGCTCTGGGACACGGAGTTGCTGGGGAGAGAAAGTGTGTGCAGAGCATGGCTGGGCGGGGAGCTGCTCCAGTACACTCCCTTCCCACCTCTGGCCCGGCCTGTGCCCCCCCATCTCAGCCCTCCCCTGGGTGACCCGTGTCACAAGAGTCATTTCCCCCAATGAGAGATGGTGCTTCCCACGACTACAGGAGAAAGTCCTAACTCCCGTGGCAGCTGCGGGGTGCAAAGAGGGCTGATACCCTTCCCAGCCTTTTCCAGCCTACACTTGCCCTTCCCTGCAGCTTCCCCATCCTGCACCTGCCAGCGCCTGCCCCATGTTCTTCCTCCCCCAGGCTGCTCTGCGCTGTGCTCCCAGCCTCAGGAAGCTGTCGCCATCCCCTTCCCACCCTGTGCTCCCAGAATCATCTGTACTCGCATCATCCTCTGTGGCTGCCTGGCCCTGCCCTCCTTGGACATCCACCGAGGGCTGCCTCTGTCCTGCCTTCCCACCCAGATCAGCCTCTTGCATGCTCAGAGCCCTCCATGGCTCCGGGAGCGCCAGAGGTGGCCACAGGTGCTAAGACTGCCGCCAGTTCACACTCCGGTTTTGTTTGACCCTCAGAGGTTTTATTTTCTACATTCCGTGTAATCAAATGTCAGTGTCATTAGGGGAGCTGGCTCCCAGGTCCTCCTCTCCAGGTCCCACCTCTCCCTAACGCCCCACCCGGCCCGTTCCCTGCCCCCGGAGGCACATGGCAGTTGCCAGGTGACAGATAAAATCTTACCTGGGCCTGACTAATGAACCCCTTCAGCCTCGCCCGTTTCCCTCCCCCTCACCTCCACCCTACACTTGATCAAACTTTTCTCTTTTCCCCACACTCCTGCACACTCCTGCTTCCGGCCTTGCCATTGCCTCTGCCTGGGTATCTGCTCCCACTCCCCCTATGCAACGGCTCCCTGATCGCTGCCCATCACATTAGTCAACCCCAAATCCCAGCCCCTGAATTTGCTTCCCACCACACGCATGCCCACCCATGTCCAGGCCTTTCCCCTGTCAATCTGGTTGCTCCTGGAGGCAGGCCTGGTTCGTGAGGGGGTGGGATCTGAATGGCCTTCTCAAGAAGCACCCTCCTTGCCCCAGTGCTTCCCCGAGCCGTGAGGGCCCTGCCCTGGCACCCCCTTCACCAGGGAGGCTCAGCCCCTGAACACCCCACGTCTGCCCTCTGCCGCCTGAAGTTCCCCATCCCAGCCTCTCTTGCCCCACCAGTTGTTGACAGCACAGCTGGGGCTGAGACGGTGTAGGGATGGAAATCCAGAGATGGGAGGGAGTGCAATTTCAGCTCTGCCATTTGGGGGCAAGAAATTTCTCTGCGCCTCAGTTTCCCCCTGTGTAGTGTGGGCCTCAGCACTGTCGGTCTCCTGAGGCTGCCGTGAAGGTTGACTGCAGCCCACGAGTGGCAGCGCCAGGCATGCTGTGATCACAGAGCACCCATGGCAGAGTGGGGTAAGGTGCCTGCTGGCCTAGTGTGCTGACCTGCCCAGACTGCCAGGCCGGAGGCGGGGGGGGGGGAAGTTGTGCAGAGCAGGGCTGGCCCTGCCCCACCTTAGCCTGCCTGAGGAGAAGTGGTGAGTGCATAGGGGAAAGGGGAAGAAAGGGTGAGGAAGGGTGTGGTGGCCAGTGACACCCCTGGCCCATGGTCGGACCTCAGCCAGCCATACTTTTTTCTTAGGAAGTAGGCCCTGGAGGAGCTCTGGTACCTGAGAATACTAAGGTGAGGGTAAGGCCCCAAGTTCCTGAGCTCCGACTGTGTGACAGGCACCCTCTGGTAGCACACATCCGTGTTCTCACTCTGTCCTTACATCTTTATCTTGCGTGGCAGGTATTATTACCCCCATTTTACAGATGAGGAAACCAAGGCCCAAAGAATTACACAGCTAGGAAGTGGCAGAGCTGAGATTAAAACTCAAGTTGGCCTGACTCTGGAGCCTGAGGTCTCCTCATCCTCCACCCAAAATGCCTGTCTTTGTGGACCAGGGGAGCTTTGGAGGCCCAGGGGCACAGGTGGGCAAGACCAATTGGGTATGAAGGGCCCAGGGGCTCCTCTTGAACTGTGACCTCTGGAGGGGTCAAACCTTGAAGGGAGGCCAATTTCCTGAGCATCTTCTGTGCTGGGCACTCATATCATCATCTGATTTCATCTTAGCTTGAGGAAACTGAGGCTGTGAGACTCTTTCTGGGGATGTCCACACAGAACCTTGGTGTCTGGTCCCTTCAACTTGAGCCACCCTATGGAGCTGACCCCTAGCCTTGGCCCTTCTGTAAGGTCACCCTGAGCTTGAGTGCCTGGCCCCAAGCTGGATGCCAGGAACACAGACAGAGGTACATGGGCTTTGCCTTGCAGGTCTCCTTGCCAGGAGGGGACGACTAACCAGGTCCCCTGACAGTGGTGGAATGGGACAACTGCCCCTCTCTAGGCTTAACTCCCAGCCTCCCCTTGGGCCATGTCCCTGTACACATGGCATGTGTTTTCCCACATCCAGGCCTCTGCCATGTCCTTCCCTCTGCCAGCTTGCGTGTCCTTTAAGCACTGTCTCCTATGCTGTAGTGCGTGGGGTCAGTCAAGAAGTTAGTTCTCCCTTGCCGGGTCCTTGTCAAGCTTTCTTCACCCCTGACTTGCGTGGCTGTTACCTGACCCTGAATTTTATTCTGGTCTTTTTGCCTGTGTCTTTTGTGCCTTGCCAGGCTGGGGGCTGCTCGAGGCAGGGGTAGGGCTGGTGGGCCTGGGTCTGAAGTGCTAGGATAGGGGCAGCACCAAGCAGGCCCTAAGGAGGGGTTGTTGAATGAGTGAGTGAATGAGTGAGTGAACAAATGAAGTGGCAGTTGGGGCTATGTAAAGACATCCCTGGGAGGGGGCTGGGAGCCATCTCTAAGTGACAGGTTTCACTGTGACTGCCTGACAAACTGAGTGGCAGAGGAAAGGCTGACAACTGAAGCTGCCTTGGCCGGGAATGACAGGAGTGGGTGAGAGGCAGAGCCAGGCAGGTCTGGGAGGTTCAGAAGGTGACCCCTCTACTTGCCGCTGACCTCGGCACATCATTTACTCCTCTGAGCCTCCCTTGGGAGGTGTCTCACGGAAGGATCAGACACCTGGCCCCAGGTGCTCTCCATCCACACCCCTGCCATGATGCCAGTGTCTCTCCGCTCCTCCTGCCCTGGCCAAGCATGGCCTCAGAGAGCTGCCTAGTGACCAGCAAGCAGCCAATCTGTGACCCTTGGGATTCTAAGGGTCACAGAGATGGCACAGAGAGTTCAGAGTGGGCACAGGAAGGGCAAAGATAAACCTGTGTGTGGCAGTTCTGAGAGGAACCGGGGTATCCGTGGGCTTGATGGAAGTGGGCGCAGAGCCTGGGGACGCCCTCCCTACTCTGAATGACTTTTGGGTGGAGAAGTCACAGGCTGATGCAGGAGGGGCAAAGTCTGGATTTGTCTCCAGGCCCCCTCGCTGCCCTGCAGTTCTGGACACCTTCCCTCCCAGGGTGGGCGTGGGGCTGCTCCTCAGCTTTCTGGCCTGGACAGACAGGGAGGGGCGAGCCAAGCGTCATGCCTCTGGGGTGGGAGCATAAGGCGATGGTTTCTTCTTGAACTTTCACAGCTGGGCTGGTGGTAGAGAGAATGAGGTGGGGCCTGAGTGGGCTTGGGAGGATTTGCCTCTCTTCCACCCAGCTGGCCTGGCCTGGGCCTTAAAGAGGTGCTGGAGGAAGAAGAGACAGAGGCAGGTCTTGGGAATTAGGGGGCAGGAGGAGGGATGGGGGGGCTCAGCTGAAGAGGGGCTAAAAATGTAGGGAGCATCAGGCTGGCATTTATGCAGCCCCTACTGTGGGCCAGGGTCTCATATTCATTATTCCACTTAATAGTCTCAGCAAGCCTTTGAGGTCCATTCAAATCTCCCCAGCTTACAGATGAGGAAACTGAGGGTCAGAGAGGACTCCCCCAGCAAGGGACAACAGAGCTGGGACTGGAACCCAGGTCTCTCTGGATCCATCGGCTTTGTACTAGGCTGGGACCTGGGGGTTGGGGCAGGACACTGTCTGGCATTCCTGAGGTTGTTAGGAAGGAGTCTGCCAAGCAGGGGGGACCCTAGAGAGAGAAGGGAGACCCAGCACACCTCACCCCACCTGCTGAATTAATGAGAAGAGCCAGACCCCCTAAGGGCAGCTCCAATCAGGGGTTAAGTAGCCAGGGAGAGGGTTTAGGGGGTGGGGCAGCTGCAGGGGGCATCCTAGTGGTCAGCCCTTCTTGGAAGCTCAGCAACTGCCAGGAGCTGCACCAACCTGGCCTGACCTTGCTGACCCATCCCAGGCTGCCCAAAGAACGCTAGTTCTGGCAGGAAGCCTCCAGAGCAGGTCTGGCTAGAGGGCAGTGACCCAGCGAGGGCTGCCACTAACCTGACCTTGGGCACCTGGGGCATGGGGTGAAGAGGGGAGGATTGAGGCTGAGTGAGGTGTGGGGGCTTGGGCCACTGTGGGGGTGGACGGGGGCAAGGAGCATACTAGGTTTCCCTGCTGCCATGGGATGCAGCCCCAGATCAGGCTCACACCAAGAGCAGGTGAGGGAACCATGGGGGCTAGACCAGAAGCCTGGGTCCGCTCTGCTCTGGTCTCATTCCCAGAGTTGCACCAGGCTCCAAGCAGGGCCATCTGGAAGGGTCCTGGGTGAGGGCACCAGGTCCCACTGCTTCCTGCTGTCTGTACCCAACTTCTCCCGCCTGCTGGCAGCCCACGAGCTCTTGCCCAGCCCTGCCGGGTGTGCCTCCTGGGCTCCACCCTGGGTGTGCCCACCCCCTCCTCGTGGCCCTGGCCCAGAGCCCACACTCACCATGCGCCCGTTGGGGACGCCCAGGTGCTTGGGCTTCCCTGGCATGCCGCCTCCGATCACAGGTCCCCGCCACGGGGGCTGCCCACCATGGGGACTGTGGGCAGTGCTGGCCAGAGCTTGCACAGTGGTGGGCAGGCAGTGGAGAGTGCCCGGCTCGGCTCCTGTGGGCCCTCACATCCTGAAACACCAGCTCACTACCTCTTTTCTCTGCCACAGGAAGTGTCTCTATAGAAACCAAACCACAGAAAGAGGCAAGGTCTAAGAGAGCGAATGCCTCTTCCTACACACACACACACACACACATCCACGCATGCACACACATGCTGCCAACACACCCTTGGCAGCATCCCACACAAGCACCAACACACAGCAGAGGCCTCCGTGTGCCCAGCGAGGAGCCAGCCTGTTCTGGCCCACCCCAGGGAGCTCTAAGGCCATATCTGGGCACACAGGAGAGCATGTAAACATACTTAAGCACCTTTGCACACCCTGGCAAAGTTCCTGGGAACATGCATATGTGTGCACTGGGACCTGTGTCTCCACATGTGTTCTTTACTCAGCACACAATTATACCTACTGTGTGCCAGGCAAGTGCATGCTCAGCACCCCTCCCCACAGCAGTTGTGCATGTGCAGAGTTACCACTCTATCCCCATACACCTACAGGCTGTCTTCCCATGCATGTGTCCAGGCATGCAGACAGATGGACAACTTGCATGCATGGCCATGCACATGCAGACCATTCAGTTGTGCATGTCATAAACACATGGGCTTTCCGGGCGTGGTGGCATGCGCCTGTAGTCCCAACTACTCGGGAGGCTGAGGCAGGAGATCGCTTGAGCCCAGCAGTTCAAGGCTACAGTGAACTATGATCATGCCACTGCACTCCAGCCTAGGCAACAGAGTGAGATCCTGTCTCTAAAATAAATAAATAAATAAGTAAAAACACATGTGCTCTCCCTCACTAGGGGCACTTGGGTGTATAGTTATATGCATACACAGTCTCCTGAACAGGTGCATGTGACAGGCACACCTGCACATAGACACATCTGTACTCACATGCTGGGTAGGGGAACAGATCAGGTACATCTATGCCCAAAGACATATGTGATTCACACTCACTCAGATAGAAATCCTACCTTGGGATTACTGTCTTAGTCAACTCAGGCTGCTATAACAAAAATACCAAAGACCAAGTGGCTTAAACGAAAATATTTATTTCTCAAAGTTCTGGAGGCTGGAATGTTCAAGTTCAAGGTGCCAGGTGATCCAGTGTCTGGTGAGGTCCCTCTTCCTGGTTTGCAAAAGGCTGTCTTTTTGCTGTGTCCTCACATGCTAGAGAGCAGAGAGAAAGGAAGACAGACTCCCTCCTGTCTCTTCTTATAAGGGCACTAATCCCATCATAAAAGGTTCCTCCTCATGGCCAAAGGCTCCATCTCCAAATACCATCACATTGAGGATTAGTGTTTTAACATATGAATTTTTTTTTTTTTGAGACAGGGCCTCACTCTGTTGCCCAGGCTGGAGTGCAGTGGTGTGATCATAGCTCACTGCAGCCTTTAACTTCTGGGTTCAAGTGATCCTCCTGCCTCATCCTCTTGAGTGGCCGGGACTACAGACTCACGCCACCACAGCCACCTATTTTTTTTTTTTTTTATGTTTTGTAGAGACTGGGTCTTGCTATGTTGCCCAGGCTGGTCTGGAACTCCTGGCCTTGAGTGATCTTCCTGCCGGAGCCTCCCAAAGTGTTGGGATACAGGATTACAGGTGTGAGTCACCATACCTGGTCTGAAATATGAATTTTTAGGGGACACAAACTTCAGTTCATAGCAAGCAATGTCAGCTGAAGGGTGGCACCCTGCCCTCTCAGCCCTGACTCAGCCCCAGATGAACTCAGGTCCTTTAAGCAGAGTCTTCAGTTTGCCTCTCTCTTGCACGTGCATGCCCCCACCACAGGGACTTATATTTTACTCTAAGTGTGGGTTTACTTAGAGGTCTCAAGGCACCCACCACTCTAACTTGGGCTACTCTTTCTATAGGGACAAGGTGACACCCTTATCTCTGTATTCCACCCTCTGCCCCACTGCCCCCTCTGGGCTATGACATGCACCCTTCAGTGTTAGAAACTGGGTAGCTCTTCACCACAAATTCGTGTCCTTTTCATCCTGGGCACTTGGCTAAACTTAATTTCTCAAGCTCCCTTGCAGTCAGGTGTGGCCGTGTGACCAGTTCCCACTGATGGAATGTGAGTGGAATGATGGATGTCATTTCTGGGCCAAGGTTTTGAGGAAGTAGGTGTGTGCCCTCTACCCTCTCTCTTTCTCCTCCCACTGGGTAGATACGAAGATGTGGAGGACCAGGGGATTGTGGAGCCACAAGAAGGAAGGAGCCAAGGGCTGTGTGTTAGTGCATGAAGGCAAGCCACTCATCACCCTGGAACACCAGCATGGCACAGTTATGTGAGCAAGAAATAAAATTCTTTGAGCCATTATCCACATTGGGGCCTACTTGTTATGGTAGCTAGCAATTGCCCTAGTTAATACACCTCTTCCCCATCCCTGACTCACCTCTTCTCAGACACCTTGCTTTGGGCCACCCAGATGGAGGGATTCAGTCAGACTTCGTGTGTGTATGGGATAGGGGTGGGGGTTGCTCATGGGCCTGGCCCATTGCCAATGGTGGTCTTAATAAGGTGTGTGACTGTCAGTGTGCCTATGAGGGGATTGTAGAGTGCATGCCATGAGTGGAGACTGCCTGTCTGCTGTGCCGTGGATCCAGGCCTAGACTTCACAGGGTGCTTTACAGTTTGCAACATGACTTAATTTGATCCTCATAACCACTTTGTGAGGTGCTCATCATTCCCATTTTACAGAATCAGGAAACTGAGGCTCAGAGAGAAGGGAGTTGCCCAAGGTTACACATCCTGTTAAGAGATCTGCTAAGCTGTGAATGTGCCTGTACCACCACCAGCCCAGGTGTCAACAGCTCATCCTCCTGCCAAAGGCCCAGTCAGAGGCTCTGCCTGGGACCCACTTCTAAGTTTGTCCTCCCCTGCTGCTGCAGAGGTTCTCTCCCCACCTTTGTGCCGTGGATGCCAATTCCATCTCTCACCACATCTTCACCCTGGGACTGCCCGTCTCTCAGCCCTTATCTAGTTTTCTCTACTCCATGAGAGTGGTGAGGTGTCTCCACACCACAGAACACTGTTCTCAACTTCTCTTGCCCTGGCTTCCTGCAGGCGATCAGTTACTGATATCTGATCTCTGGCTGGGACTTCTGATGCTCTTTCCCTGTGGAGCTGTCTTTGGCTTAGGCCTCGCCCTCTCTCTCCTGTCATAATGAATTCAGTCTTCCTACCCAACAGCCCCCTTCAACCTCTTCTCCTCGCCATAGCCAGAGAAATCCACGTTGGTCACGCCCATGCTTAAACCGTCCCATGCAGTCCTGGGAATTGAAGACCCTTCGAGTTTGGGCCTCAGCCTCCTGCCATCCCCCTGCCCCTTTGACTTCTCAGCCATCCCAAACTGCTTGCATTCCTTATGCTTTGAGCCATCTCTCCCTGGCCTTGCATCTCCTGTTCTTTCTGCCGAGAATGGCTTCCCCTTTCCTAGTAAGCTCCTACTCATTCTTCATGACCCAGTTCCAGGTTCTAGAATAATATTCATTGTTTGACCAATTATTTATTAATCATCTCCTATGTGCCAAGGACTATTCTAGATGGTGGAGATTCAGTGGTGACCATGGCTGACAAAAATCCCAGCCTTCATGGAGGTAGGGTGGAATGTGCATATCCTTGTTTGTATAGGTGTAGGTAAATCTCTGGAAGGGTACACTGCTTGGGAGGGGAGTGGCAGAAGATTTTTGTTGTGTTTTGTGTGTCAGTTATCTCTCTCTCTACACACACACACACACACACATACATACACACGTACACAAAGAACATATGACTTTAATAATAAAAAAGCTAATTAAAAATATATGACCCAGAAAAGATGTCTCAGCACTCAATCCTGAATAAGTTCATTCACTTCAGAGGGCAGCTTCTCAAAATAAAATAAAGGAGCAACCAACCAACATCTCACCCTATGATCTATACCAGGAGTCATTAACTCTAATCTTTAGAGGGCCCAGGCAGTGCTGCAAGTTAGTGGCCAGGTGGAGACTAGCTTAGAGGCAGAAGGCCTCTGTAGAGGGGTGGTCCCATTCAGCTCTGGCCCATCGTTCTCTTGTGGGAATGTGGGCCTAGATCTTCCATTTTTTCATAAAACAACGGAAATCAGGATTTCTAATGTGAATTTAAGTGTCGTGATTTATTTAAAGAGTATTAGCAGGTAAAACAACTCTATTCAGCTGCATGCCACCAGCTCTCGACCTCTGATTCACAGCCAGCTTTCCTGGACCGTTCAGGGGCGCTCTGGCTGCACCAGGCTCTGCGCTCGTTCGGATCCCGATGGGTTCTAACCATCACTGGGGTCCCAGGCCAGGATCTGGGTCTGCTCCTCTTTCTTCAACCCGACAGAGCCTGAGGAGTCGGGGGTAGGGGAGGTTCTCAAACAACTGGGAATTCAGAGTCTCCAAACGCCGGGAGCTGGGGCGGATGAAGCCAGAGACAGACGGCTTAAAGGCTCGCCCGGGGCCACCCAGTGAGTCCAAGGCGGCGAGCGGGTTGGAATCCAGTCCTCCGCTTTCAATTTAGAGCTCCTTTTTCCCCCGGACTGGGAACGGTTATTCCAGAGACACAACTTGTGGCCAGAGGCCCACAGCGTTGTAGTCTTCGCGCGTTCGGCCCACGCAAGCGGCCCACAAAAACTACAAGTTCCAGTATGCCCCACATCGCAGACGTCCCTCTCGCTGCCTGCCGGCTCAAACCATCTCCTCTGCTCCTCGTTGGCTCACAAGACTAACGTGCTGTTCCGTGATTCGATGTAGCTCTTGTCGCTCGTAAGAACCCATTGCTGAGGCTGGCCGACAGCTGCCTTGGAGCCATCCAGGAGATGAAACGGCGCTCGACCAAGATGAGGGGCTGCCTAGCCAATAAAGCCGTCTCCCCCTTAGCTGCGAGGCTTTGCTTTTTAACTCCTCGGCAACGCTAGGGTTAGAGGGCTTCCGGCCGGAGGCCATTAGATGGGACACCCGGAAGGCGGAAGTCCTAGGACGGAAGTGACCGAGAGGAGAGAAGAATGGCGGCGAAGGGTTGGTTTTGGCCCTGGGGCTGGGGCCGGCGGTTCCTGCGGAGGCCTGGGCTTCCCGGCCCCGGCCCTGGCCCCACTACACCTGTATTACTTCTTATGTTGCTGGGTTCTGTGGCTGCGGATATAACTGACGGCAACAGTGAACATCTCAAGCGAGAGCATTCGCTTATCAAGCCCTACCAAGGTGAGGCCCTTGGGGCGGGAATGAGTAAAGGGTGGGGGCGAGGCCAGTCAGGGTTGAGAGAAGGCGTGCCCTTTCTCCTGAGCAGAGCAGCTCTGTGGGTTTCCTGCCTCTGACAGGACCAGACCTGGCATGGCCTCTTATGCACCTGTCTGTGCCGTCTCTCTGCCCACAGGGGTCGGTTCCAGCTCCATGCCCCTCTGGGACTTCCAAGGCAGCACTATGCTCACGAGCCAGTATGTACGTCTGACCCCTGACGAGCGCAGCAAAGAGGGCTCTATCTGGAACCACCAGGTGAGTGTTTCCCAAGAGGCTAGGTATCTGTCCAGTAAGCCACTGCTCCCTGCCTCCCCAGCAGCCGAAACCTGAGCTTGGTTTATAGGCTTGCCCCTCCCTCCCCAGCACCTTCCCCATCTTGGTCACACTCATTAATAATAGCAAGTGATGGATATTGTGTAATTACTATGTCAGGAGCTGTGCCTGACACTTTACACCCTTCTCACTTAATTCCTTCAAAAGCCGTGCGAGGTAAGTGATGTTATCATCTCCATTTTACTAACTAAGCAGTTAAGGTTCAGAGTTGAAAGTGCCTTCATCAAAGTCACATAGCCAGAAAGTAGTGGAGCTGTGAGGCTGTCTGAGTTGAACACCATCAATAGTGGAAAGAACGGAATGAACTAGATCTTTTTTGGGTATTCTGCTGTGTGTTAGGACTGACCTTGCCATGCCTTATTGTATTTAATTCTTAAACAGGCTGTTTGAAAGAGATGGCTTTCGTGACTTTATGCAGAGATAACAGGCAGTGAATGGCATAAACAGTGTTTAAATTCTGGTCTGTCTGATCTCCAAGCCCACAGTTCACTTGATACACTTGACTCCCTTCCCTTGGACAATGGAGGAACCCTTTCCCCAGTGCATGGTTGAGGGTGTTGTCATCAGTGGTATGGAGGGACTGGACTTGTGGGCAGTTTTAGTTTCTTTGACCTTTGCCCCAGAGGTCAGGGAGCCTGAGGTGTCACGGGCATGTAGTACATGAACAGAGGCCAACATCAGCTCGTATCCAGATTGCAAACAGAGGAAGTCTAGGTCAGGAAAGGAGTGAAAGGGGAATAATTTGGGCTGGGTTACAGCTTGGAGTGGAACCTGCTCCTGCACTAGCCTGCCTAATCCCAACCCTTCCCACACTTAAGCTGTTGGCCAGTGTCCTAGTTTTCTCCATCACCCTCTGCTCTCTGGTCCCTTCTGGTTGACTTCCTCTCTTAGTTCTGGGAGCCCACACTGTCCTTGTGTTGCCTCATCTGCCTGTCCCCTCAGCTCCTCCTCCCCTTCCTGCCCTGTGCCCCCACACTGCTGTTAGTGGCGTCTGGGATTACTTTCTTCAGCTTTCACTTTGATCGGCAGAGCCTGGGGTCTCCTGTGAAGGGATAAACATGTGTTATGTCTACACAATCTGTCCCCTGGTTCCTGGCATCTGCAGTCGTTCTCTCTGTTAATTTTGTTCCAGCCTCTCTGGCTGCCTTCTTGCCTCAGGACCTTTGCACTTGTTCCCTCTGTCTGGGACACTGCCTCCTGGCTCTTCATGCCTGCCTGGCTCCTTCTCATCTGTCAAGTCTCAGTTCAAGTGCCACCCACTCAGAGTAGTTCATTAATCACCTTGTCTCCCTGAGTCACATTCTGTCATGTTATTCTGTTTTAGGACTTTCAGATTTTTTGTTTAAGCCTTATATTTTTTATGGAAATGAGTTCGGTACAGCATTAAGGTTTTTTTGTTTGTTTGTTTTTTTAAAGCAAGGTACAGATAGTGCTGGGATTGTTAGAAATAGGGTTTAGCCACAAGTAACAGACACATCTAGGACAGTGGCTTAAATTAGGGTTGTAGATAGCTGGTCGTTGACATTGTCAGTGGCTAGAGATGTCACAGGACTAAGGATTCTGCACTTGCCTTCATCGAATTTTCACAGTCTGAAATATAATTGTTTTGCCTGCCTTCTCCACGTCCCCATTCAGCTCCAGGGTCCTTTCCTTTTTGGCCCTGCTGATATTCCTTAAAGGTCTGGAGTGCTTCCTGTAAGCTGAAATAAATTGCTCGGAACTCTTAGAATTTTTTCCCCAGGGTTTCCCAACAACTGCCTCTTCCTTCACTGAGCTAGAGAGATGTTTTCTGAACTTTCCTCCTTTTTGTCTCCTTCACTCACTCCATCTGAGAGAGCCTCACACTGAGACAGCACCTGCTGTCTTCAGAGCAGCCACAAGATAGCTCCTGCTGTGGTATGGGGGTGGAGTGGTCCAGAGGAAGGAGTGGCTGAGGTGTGACTAGAACTCCAAGTGCCTGATGGCTGGAGCACAGGACACAGGGAGGCTGAAGAGGCTGCTCAGACCCATATTTTTGGGCATCTTGTGTGGGGGCTGCAGCAGTGGTCTTTTAAGCTTTTTTTGCTGATGTGGCAATCTGAAATTATATATCCCCTTCCACTTTTTAAAAGTTGATATCAAAAATTGTCATAAGTTTATTGTCAGGCAACATTTGCTATAAAAGAAAACCCCAAATTGTTATAAGTTTAAATATTTGCAAAGGATGTCATTTATAGCATATTTTAAATATTGATATTTTAAAATAAAACTGCTCAGTACTCTTAAACATTCAGTGGAATTTAAATATCATTGCAATTTGAGATCCCGTTTCTTTTAAACAACATGAATAAGTCCAAATTGTATAATACATGGGTCTTTTTAAATTGAACTTGTATTTTCATTTTATTTCCCACACAGAATTTATCCCAATGCAATAGATTTAATGCTTGAAAATCTCTTATTCATTAGCCTATCATATTTCCTCTGAAATTAAAGTATTTTTAACTTTTGAGACCTTGAAACTAAGTTTTAAAATTTTCTTTGGGATTATAATTTTCTGGACACAGTTGATCAAAATAAATTTATTACACAGTTTTTGCATAATTATACAAAAGTAAAAAAATTTTTAAATGCATCTCAATGAGATGTCACCCCTACCCCCATCTGGGTGGATGCTACTGTCAGAATAAGACAGGCTTCAGTACCACTTCTACTTTTTGTTTTTATATATGTGATTTCTGAGAAACGGTGTTCACTTAAATAAGAGATGGAGATGGAGGAACTTTTGGTATAGCAAGGTCACTCAATGTTGGACTTCTTTTGGTTTGTAAACCTGAAATCACGCAGTAATCTTTTATCAGAATTTTTAATGATGTATCAGCTGACTGTTGGATTACATCTGTCTTCCATTTTGTTGCAAGCAAAGGCATGGAACTGCCAAACTAAAATGGCCTGTTACCACCAGGTGATTCTGCTTGAGTTGGCCTGTCGTGGGGCCAAGGCATTAAGCTTTCTGAGTGCCCCAAGTGTTTCTGCTGTACAGCCATGGTTAAGAACTATGACCTATGTAAGGACTATGTCACGTTCTGCCCCCAAAAGCAGCTTCTAAATCACTTCCAACCTCTATCTTGCCTGCTTAAAATCCTTCAGAGGCTTTATATTGCCTGTGTCATAATATTTCTATTTGTTAATCTGCATTCTTAATCTGGGCACATGGAGACTTTCTAAGGCCTGGATCTTCTTGGAGGAATCAGTTTCCAGGTCCTTCACTGTCGCGTGTGGACGTTCCTGGAACTAGCTCCCTGTGCACTTGCCAAGGCAGGGTGTAGGTTTTCCTTTCCCCCACTTCCTCTCTCAGGTGCCCTTCTGCTCACAGACACACCTTGCACCAACCTGGCTCTTACCTCAGGATATTGTGCCCAGGGGCAGAAAAATTCTGGGCATCAAAGACATCATTTGAAATCTGGTTTCTGAGCTGACTTTTGTATATGTGAGATATATTTTTTAAAGGTTGCAAATATATGAGGGCTGTTCTAATATATTTTTAATTTTTTTATTATTGATATTTAATTGCATCATGGTCAAGGAACGGTACTCTGTGATTTCAGTCCTTGAAGCTCTGTGAAGACTTGGGAATGGTCCATCAAATGGTTAGGTTTTTTGACTTGTTGACTATAGAGTGCCATTTAGGTCCTTTAAGTCGAATTTGCTGACTGAGTTCAAATCTGTATACTTCCTCATATTTTTGTCTGCTCATTTTTAACAGTTACTAAGGAAGGTGTGTTAAAAGGTCTATATGTGGATTTGTCTGTGTCATTGTAGTTCTGTCATTTTCTGTTTTATATATTTTGAAGCCAAATTAGGTACATACAAAAACTTAGACTTGTTATATCGCTGGGTAAATGGAATCTTTTGTCATTAAGAAGAGTCCTCTTTTAAACTTTGTTATTGGTGTAGCTTCACATGCTTTTGGTTAGTATTTGCATGATATATATTTTCCTATCCTTTCACTTTCTTTTTCCCATTTCTTTATGTTTTAGAGTTGTCTCTTATAAACAGCACATTAGGCTTTTGGGGCATTTTATTTATTTATTTTTATTGTCGTAAAATGCATATGCCATAAAATTTACTATTTTAACCTTTTTTTTTTAACCTTTAAATCAATTAATTTATGAAACTATTCTCTTCAGTGGAATACACATTGGCATTGAAACAATGGCATTTAAAAAATGTGATGGCTATCTACAAAAAATTAGTTTTGACTGTTGTATTTACATATCTGCACAGGCGGAAGAAAACTAAATTCCTCAAACTTTTTTTATTGTGGTAAAATGTACGTAACATAAAATTTACCACGTTGACCATTTTCCCCCCAAACTCAGCTAATGACTGACCATTTTTAAGCATGCAGTTCAGTGGCATTAAGTGCGTTCACATTGTTGTACAGCCATCACCACCCTCCACGTCCAGAACTTTATATCTCAGCTGAAACCCTGTACCCATTAAACAGTAACTCCCCATCCCTGCAGTCCCTGGTAACCACCATTCTACTTTTTGTCTCTATAAATTTGACTGTTCTAAGTATCTCGTGTAAATGGAGCCATACAGTATTTGTCCTCTTGTGTCTGGCTTATTTTACTTAGCATAATATCTTCAAGGTTCCTCCATGTTGTAGCATGTGTCAGTACTGCATTCCTTTTTATGGCTGGATGATATTCCTCTCCGTGTGTGTGTGTGTAGACCACATTTTGTTTATCCGTACATTGGTTCATAATAGACATTTGGATTGTTTGGCTGTGAACATTGGTGTACAACTATCTGTTTGAGTCCCTGCTTTCAGCTCTTTTGGATATATACCTAGAATGTAGAATTGCTAGGTCATATGATAACTCTGTTTTTAATTTTTTGAGGACCACCAAACTACTTTCCACAGTGACTGCACCATTTTACATTCCCACCAGCAATGCACAAGCATTCCAATTTCTCCACATCCTTGCCACCGTTTGTTATTTTCTGTTTTTGTTTTAAATAGCCAACCTCACAGTTGTGGAGTGGTATCTCATTATGGTTTTGATTTGCATTTCCCTAATGATTAATGATGTTGAGCATCTTGTCATGTGCATGTTGATTATATATCATCTTTGGGGAAATGTCTATTCAAATCCTTTGCCTGTTTTTGAATTGAATGTTAAGTTTTAGGCATTTTTTTATATATTCTTGATATTAATCCCTTATCAAATATGTGATTTGCAAATATTTTCTCCCATTCTGTGGGTTTTCTTTTCACTCTTTTGATAATGTTCTTTGATGCGCAAAAGTTTTTTGTTTTTAGAGACAGGGTCTCGCTCTTGCTCAGGCTGGTCTCGAACTCCTGGCCTCAAGCGATCCTCCCACCTTGGCCTCTCCTCTTGGCTAGGATCACAGGTGTGAGCCACTGCGCCCAGCCAATAAGGGGCAAAAGCATATAGCACCCGGTGTTCCCAGGCAGTGTCCCATCTAAGTACTAACTGGGCCCAACGCTGCTTAGCTTCCAAGATCAGACGAGATCTGGCGTGTTCAGGGTGGTATTGCTGTAGACTCTTCAGCTGTTTTTAATCTTTTGGTAAACCTATCCATTATGTTATAAATTTCAGTTATTATATTTTTTAGTTCTGGAATTTTTTAGTTAAAAATTTCAGTTATCTGCCAGAATTCTCAATTTGGTCTTTTATCTCCTTGAACATAGAAATCTAGGCATTTGAAAGTCTCATATCTGTAGTTCCTGTTGGCCTGTTTTCTTTATTTTTCTCTCATTCTTTCTTTCTCTTTCTTGTTTTATTCATATTTTTCTCTTTGTGTACCTGGTTATTTATGATTGTGTGCCAGATATGGCATTTGTACAATTGTTTGTAGAAAAATTTGAGGCCTAGGTGAGTCCTCCTAGCCTAATTTCAGGGATGAAAAGGACCTAAAGCTGTGCTGCAGTCCCTGGGAGGGCCTGTCTAGTTTACTCTTATTTTTGGGTGGCAGCCTTTGTGCAAACCCAACCCAAAGCTAGGCCTTCCATCGCCCTCAGCAGACCTTGGACTCAGATTCCTTTTCCTTCTGTCCTTGGGGTTAGTTCTTATCTCCTCTCAGTCACCCCCTCCAGAGTCTGCAGATGCTGCCCAAACCCATGATCTGCCAAGAGCTGGGAAGGCTCTGAGGCCTTACCCTACTGCTCACTGCTGTGCAGGTCCTTGCTAGCTCTGTGTTGTCGGGCTGGGGCTGGGGCTGGTCATCTGGGTTCCTGGTGCCCAGAGCCCAGAGTCAATGAATGCATGAGCCAGATTGCCCACGTTGGGACGTAGTGTTTTTTATTTCTGATTGAGTTTTTTCTGACTATAGAAGTAATATGTCTATCATACAATATTCAAACATAGAAAGTAAACATTCCCTAGAGTTTCCCCTCCCAGAGTTACCCGTCATTAATACTGGTTCACGTTCCTTTATTTCTTTTTTTCCTCTACACATATACAGCTTTTTTTCTTTTTCCAGAAATGGCAACACACCACCGATACTGTTTTGAAACTTACTTTTGTTCTCTTAGTATCTTTGATATCTTTAAGTATAAGTACTTGTGGGATCTGCCATGTTCTGTTAAAAAGCTGCAACAACCGAATAGCCCCCAAGAAAATGGGACCATTTACTGTCCCACTGGTGGTTTAAGAGGGTTTGTTTCTCTCCATCCTCATCAGTGTTGGATGTTAATGATCTAATAGTTACCGCTGTGATAGGTCAACAGCATCTTGTTTTACTTTGCCTTTCTGATGTGTCTTTGTTTAATTGCTTGTTCATGTACCCATCTGTAGACTTCCCCAAAGTGGATTCTTGTCAAAGTCTGTGTTGATGCCTTAGTGCCTTAGTCTTCCCCAGTGGCCTCTGGTGGGCAGGGCCCGGCTATTTCCCCTGCTCCCAGTATTCATGGCTGCAGGAGCATCTGCTTCTCTCCATCGCGGTGGCCCAGAGGCCCCAGAGCACGAGCCAGGCCAGCTCCCGACCCCAGTGCTGGTCCACACCTAGGCCAGGCTGGGGAGGTGTACTGACGAACAGTTGGGTTTTGGAGTCAGCCAGACATGGGTCAGTCCTGGCTGGCCCTGACCCAGCCTGATGTTCCTCACTTTGGGAGGTTGGCAAGAAGTGAGGGCAGCACGGGTGGGAGGCCGGAAGGGAGTTGGCGCAATTTACTTTAGAGGCCTGGAGGTGGTGGGAAGTATGCAAGACAGAGCAGAAGCTCCAGAGTCAGAAAAACCAGGGTACAAATCACAACAATCCGCTTATCTGCTGTGGACAAGTACTTTTGCCTCTGAACTTGTTTTCTGTAAAGCATGTGACTCAAATAGGGGTAATAACCCCTGTGCGAGACCCTAGGGCAGGAGCAGTGGAGATGGAGGCAAATGGGGCTGAGGGTGTTGCTGGGGTGGGGGACGGTGAGTCACAGTGAGAGTCGGGTGGGTAGAGCAGACTCGGGCTGGGTGGGTGGAGTCTGGGCCTCAGGCAGCCTTGGAACACTGTGGCCTCCCTGCCTCACCTGGGGTCTGAGGTCAGTGACTATTGTGGCCCTGCCCCCTGGCGCTGTGCCAGGAAATGCCCAGTCTTAGGCCTGTGGGGCAGGGGCAGTGTCACCTCCAGCTTCCTGGAATGCCCTGGGGAGCTCTGAGCAGCTCTCTCTGCTCTACCTGCAGCCTTGCTTTCTCAAGGACTGGGAGATGCATGTCCACTTCAAAGTCCATGGCTCAGGGAAGAAGAACCTCCATGGAGATGGCATTGCCTTGTGGTATACCCGAGATCGCCTCGTGCCAGGTGGGAAGTGCTTGCTCAGGGCCCTGGGGGTGGGGGGCAGTGAGGTGGGTACAGGCATGGCTGCTGTCCTACTAGGGAGGAGGGGCAGGCAGGGCAAGGGGGTTGCCCTCGGCTTGTGTGGCCAAGGACCTTCCACTCTTCTGTGCTGATAAGAAACTGCTGCCGGTCATAGACAAAGCGCCGCACCCCTTGGGGAGCTTGGCCCTGGGAGGAGGCCCTCTGAGGGAAGAGGAGCAGCTGAGTCCCACAGCTCAGCATTCTACCCCTTTGTGGCCTGGTTTTGACCATTCTCCCATTTTTAAGGGTTATATATTTTTTTAAAAGCAAGAACATGAAGACTGCAACAGAGACTGCATGTGGCCCACAAAGCCTAAGATGTTTCCTCTTGGCCCTTTACAGGAAGTTTGTAGTCCCTGGTGTGGAGGGTAGAGCCTCCCCTGTAGGGGTCCTTCCTACAGCTCTGCCTGGTTTTCATAGACTGGGCACCCTTTTAGCACCTGCCACTTGCCTCAGCACTTGGCCAGGCAGCTGTCTCCTCACGGTTCAGCCTTCAAACTTGAGGCCTCTCTGCTGTGCCCCTAGACCCCCTTCCATCTCAGCTTTCTCCTTTAGAGGTCCCTTCTCTCCTGGGTGTGTGATCAGTGGTCTGGCTCTCTGGCCTCCTGCGCAAATGGGCATTACTTGCCTTTCACGTACCCATGGGACAGCTCCCATTTCTCCCATTGTGAGAGCATCTCCTTATAATTTCAGGGCCTGTGTTTGGAAGCAAAGACAACTTCCATGGCTTAGCCATCTTCCTGGACACGTACCCCAATGATGAGACCACTGAGGTAGGCTCCTGCATGCTTCTGCCAAGCAGGACAGGAAGGACTGGGCAGTCAGCTAGAGGATGGGGACCGAGACATCCCCCTGGTGCTGGCACAAAAGGAGCTTCTGGGGATTGGGATGGCGGGTGCCCCGCTCACCCCACAGGCGGGGCTGGTCGTGGAGTAACCGGTGTCTTGGTCCCAGCGCGTGTTCCCGTACATCTCGGTGATGGTGAACAATGGCTCCCTGTCCTACGACCATAGCAAGGATGGGCGCTGGACCGAGCTGGCGGGCTGCACTGCTGACTTCCGCAACCGGGATCACGACACCTTCCTGGCTGTGCGCTACTCCCGGGGACGCCTGACGGTGAGCAGGCGGGAAGGGTGGCCGGTGGGCCTGCACTGGGTCCACAGGAGCTTGGGGTGGTGGGCGCCGGACCTGCAGGGTGCTTGACGCACTTGCCACCCGCAGGTGATGACTGACCTGGAGGACAAGAACGAGTGGAAGAATTGTATTGACATCACAGGAGTGCGCCTGCCCACTGGCTACTACTTTGGAGCCTCAGCCGGCACCGGCGACTTGTCTGGTGAGTCCAGGCTGAGCGAGGAGTCCTTTCTCAGCCTGCATCTTCCCTGGTGTATAGGGAGCTCATCTCCCGGCAGCTGCTCTCCCTCCTTCATTTGGTTTCCACACTCGCCTGGCTTTCTTCCTCTTCCCATTGTCTGTAGACGTTGGCATGTCCGGGCCTGAGTCCTCTGAGCAATCTCTTGGCGACCTCCCCTGTCCACAGGAGGCCTTGCATTGAGACGATGCTGACTCTCAGATTTCTCTCTCCAGACCCACGTTAGCCACAGCCTGCGCACCATTTCCACTTGGCCGTTCACCTCTGCCCCGGTGTGCCCACTGCTGAGGACCGGGATGTCAATGGCACCTCTGTTTGCTCAGGCCAAAAAGCCTTGGTGTCATTCTGGACTCTTGTTTTTCTCTCACATGCCACCTTTAATCCATCAACAGGTCCTGCTGGCTTTCTCTTCACAGCACATCCCACCACGTCTCACCCCGCCTTAATACCTGGATGGTCCAAACCCTATCATCTCCCACTTGGATGACCCCACGGAGCCTCCCAAGTGGTCTCCTCCTTCCAGGCCAGCCCCTGACGGCTTCTTCCCAGCACAGCTGATCCCGCTCAGCTTGCTGAGGCCTCCTGCTGTTCTGGCTGCATCTCCCTGAGTCAAGGCCACCAGCCCAGCAGTGGTCTGCCGGGCTGTGCGTGCTGTCCCCTCCCCACCTGCTGTCACCTCTGACGTCTCGGTCACTGCTCCCCCTGCTTGCCATGGCCTCCAGCTGTTCTTCAGATGCAGGACACACATGCACCCTCCTGCTTTAGGCCTTTGGACTAGATGTCTCACCCTCATCTCCTAGAGTCTTGCCCAAATGTCACCTCAGTGGGGCCTTCCTCAATTCCCTCATTTAAAATTGTACCCCCTCCTCCAATCCCCAGCACACACCCATCACCTCTCCTGGCTTATTTTTCTTAATGACATTTACCATCTTTGAATCTATCATATAATTAATTTTATTATCTCCATTTCCCCCCCTCCCCCCAACTAAATTGTAAGCTTCATGAAGTCAGGGATTTGTCTTGCTTGGCCCACAGTGGGTGCTCAGAAAGCACTGGGTGCCTCTGGCCCACACAGGCCTTGCTGGGTCACCAGGCCTGGTGGCACTTGATGGTGGCCCTTGGCTGTAGTTCTCAGTCCTCTACTTGGGGCCCTGAGGAAATGCCAGGCCCGGGGCCAGCTCCTGCTGACCAGAACTGGCACACGACATGGAGGTCCTGACAAAGGGGTAGTTTATCCTCAGGATAAATCTTTTCAGGGCCTGTAATCTGCCCACTGGCCAAGACGCTCCCCTCTTACGCTCCCCTCTTAAGTGCTTGGGTCCACTTAGACCCAAGAACATCTATTGTTTTGGGATTTTGTTTTAAAGTTTTTAACATGGAAATTTCAATTGTATGCCCGAAAGAGGAGAGAACGGTCTAATAAGCCTCTCTGTTCCTTTCCCCTGGCTTCAATAATTACCCAGCTCATGCCTGGCCAGTCTTGTTTCATCTGTGGATCTACCGTAATACTTTCTCCTGAAGTGCCCTACATTACCTTGAATTTCATCTGCCAGTGTTTCAGCATGTGTCTTCAGAAGGTTCCTGATGGGAACAGAACCAGTGCTGGGGCAGGGGATGCTCTCAGAGGCTGTGTGAGAGCTCAGTGGAGAGTGCTGGAGATGGCTGTGGGGGTGGTGTCTTACCCCTCAGCGGGGCCGTCAGTGCCAGGCGTCTTAGGGGTGCCATCACGTGACGTATTCTTCTCAGCCAGATAGTGGCCTCTTTCCCTTTTTACACAACTGAGACCATGGGGAATTTGAGAGTTGAAGGGATTTTTCCTAAGATGACAAGCAGGAAGCAGCAGAGCCCAGGCCATAACTGGAGTCTGACTCCAAAGGTGGTCATTGTCCCACTGGGCCACTCCACCTCCAGGGCTGTGCACGCTTAGTTGCCAGACACTACTCGACCCAGCCCTGCCTAGCCGGCTGCTGGCTCTTACTCCTTAGGTCCTCCCTTTTCTCGGCTCCAGAGATTTCTCTTCAGTAAACAAGGCCTTTCCTCAGATTCCATTCTATTAGCCCAACTTACAGCTGGAGTCAGACTGACCAGGACCCACATCCTGGCTCTGAGCGTCAGCCTCCTCCTTTCTAAAATGGGTGATTAGTTATTACAAGCAAAGGTTCTTCTTGTCCATGCTGGCTGGACACAGCCTTTCCCAAGTCTCCTCAGCTTCAGTCACTGACGGTGCGTTAGGGTTGGGCCCTTAGCTGGTCACAGAGTTGTTTATCTGCATCCTGTACGTGGGTCTCGTTAACAAGAACGTCTGGCGCCTGCCAGACCTTGGGAGGATCAGGCTTCCCGACTGTGCTGGTCCTTATCTGGTTTGTTTCAAGTGAGGAAACTAGGCCTCAAAGAGGGTGGCAGACCCAGGATTTAGACCCAGAGGATTTTGCTTATAAAGCTCCTGCTCTTCTCCCCACTCTGCCTCCTCCCAGCTTTCTTACTGCTGAGTTCCGGAGGCATTCCAGCCCCTGGAATACTCCCTGCTGGGGGCTGGGCAGGAGCAGCGCTCTTCCTGGGGCCTGGCCAGTGTGTGTGGTTGGGGCACCAGCTTCTCTTTGTGCAGGGCCTTGGGCCACGTGCCCTGAGGCTAGCTTCAGGCTGTGACAGGTTAATTCTTGGTCCGACAGATAACCATGACATCATCTCCATGAAGCTGTTCCAGCTGATGGTTGAGCACACACCTGATGAGGACAACATCGACTGGACCAAGATCGAGCCCAGTGTCAATTTCCTCAAGTCGCCCAAAGGTGTGTGTGTGCCTGGCCCTTCCCTGCCTGGGGGCGGGGGGAGTCCTTGCCTGGTCCAGTTGTGCTTGTGGTCTGGGCTCTTGGGTCAGCCCTATCCCTGGTGAGCGGCACTGGCTGGCCCTGCCTGAGCTCCTGGAGGCCAGGAGTGTGGGTCAGGTCAGCTCTGGTGAGTTTTTGAGCAAATGAATGAGGCAGAAAAGTCTTCAGAGAGTCCATCCATGAGGACACCTTAGCTGTGTGACTTCTGTTGAAGCAAGGACAGCTAATCAGCAAACGTATGAGCACCTAGGGTCTGCCTCCTCCTGTGCTGGATTCTGGGGATGATGGCCAGTAAAGCCAGGGTGCTGGCACCTGCATCTCCCTCCCTGAGCCACCTGGAGGCAGGTCCTGCTGCTGGCCCTGGGAACAGATCCCTTAGCTTTCCTCAGCTGGAAAGGGGGAGAGCCAGGATTTTAACCTGGGTTTCTGCAAAACCCAAAGCCTGAGGTCCTCCCATGCACTAATTAGCTACCACTCTGTCATCCCAGAGTGGATGTTCTGTGGGAGGAATGAGGCACCTGTGAGTGGGAGCCCGGGCTCTGTGGGTGGGGGTGCTGAGGCACCTTGGCCCGGCGCAGCCCAGGTCCTGGTGCTGGGTGTGGGGCCCAGGTCTTTCTGCCTTTTAGGAGAAGCCAGAGCCCAGTGTTTTGTGTGACATCTCACTTTTATAAGATTCAGATTGCTTTTAAATGTTTTGGGGGCCAAAGAAGTCCTGCTGTAAACCACCATTTCGCAACCTTTGGTCAAAGAATTTCTGGTTGCTGAGTGCTTCCATAGACAACATCCGCTTTGCCCCACCCAGCATTCCCACGTAGCTGGCAAGGCAGGGATTAACTCTTTTTCAGACGCGTTGATCCATTTGTTCCTTCAGCAGGTGCTTCCAAAACTCACTCCGTGCCTAGCCATGGCTGGGTGCCGGAGACCTGGGGATCAGGCAGGGCGTGGGTGAGGTAGTCGCCCTGGTGCCAGGACCGTTGTGAGTTGTGCAGTCCCATTAGACTCGTGTGAGTTGTGCAGTCCCATTAGACTCGTGTCCCAGGAGCCCAGCGCGGGCCGGCCTCGCCCGCTGGGCCCTTTCAACTCCCCATTTGTCCTCCCTCAGACAACGTGGATGACCCCACGGGCAACTTCCGCAGCGGGCCCCTCACAGGATGGAGGGTGTTCCTGCTGCTGCTGTGCGCGCTCCTGGGCATCATCGTCTGCGCGGTGGTGGGGGCCGTGGTGTTCCAGAAGCGGCAGGAACGGAACAAGCGCTTCTACTGAGCAGACGCGCCTGGCCAGGAAGGGCCTGACTTTGGGCCCAGGAACTAATGTGAACTTTTTTTTTACTGAGATTGTAAAAGAACAACAAGAAAACCTTATTTCTTAACTGTTTCAAAGAAATGATTAAAGTATTTTCGTACATTTTGCTTTTTGCCCAGCAGGGACAGATAGGCAGCAGGGTCGGGGATGAAGGTCTGGCGTCCCCGCAGCTGAAGTGGAGGCTGTCCCAGGACAAGCATCTCAGGATGGGGGGTGGGGGAGGGTCTGTGCCTGGAGCTGGGTCGAGGCCCCTGCAGACAGCTGTTGAATACTGTAGAGGCCCCCGGACGCATTGGGGTGGGCTTCTGAGGACACGGAGCAGTGATTCGTTCTATGATGTGAGGTGTGTGGCAGTTAGACAGGGCCTGAGCTGGGGGACCTGGGCTTCCTGCTCAGCCTGAGCTGCTTCCCAGGGTGGACACTCAAGTGAGGCTGGAGGAACAGTTTGGTGGGGCCCAGAATGTGACCATTTGCTAAATAAAGTGATATAACCAACCTCAGCCGTGTGACTGTCCTGAGGGACTTGCTGGTTTTTTTCTCTTCATAACTTGCAGCCAGTGCTTCATAGCTGTCAGCCTCATCCCCTCTGGCCTGCAGCAGAGCCCAGGGAGGAGGCACTGGGCTTGCTTGTTTCCTGGGTGGGGAAACATGACTCCCAGAGGTCCCAGTGTCACTCAGCAAGTGGTGTTTTGGGGATGAGGCCCCACACCATTTCCCGTGTGCACTGGGCCTCTGGGTGAGAGGATTGGGGGTGGTTCATGGGGTACCATGCAGGGGGTGCAGTGTCAGGGAGCTCCGGGATGATGTGCAAGGGGCTGGTGGGGCCAGGAGGATGGCTGGAGTCAAGAGTGGCATTCCCTTTGGGGCACCTTGGGGGACAAAGATGGTGACAGGTAGTGGAGGACAGCAGCAGCTGAAGGGGGGCACTGCCTCCCCCGGGTCTCCCACCAGGGGCAGCACGTGCCGGTCCAGCCGAGAGCCACCTGTGGCTCTGATTGCGGCCCCGGCCCTCCTTGGGTACTGTGCTTCGTCCCCTTCCCGCTCTCGGTTTGCCAACACTGGAGTCTCCCATCTTAAAAGCAAAGGCAAAAGCAAACCCTACCTTCCTGCTGCAGCCATTGTTTTCAAGTAGATTTTTATTGCAAAAAACACAGATAGTAGAAAAGGACAATGAAGTGAGGGAGTTGATCTCAGTCCCGCTCTCCAGAGCTCTTCCCTGACCGCTAGTGGCCACCTCCGTGGCCTTCATGACGTTTCCTGTGCCTGTACAGAAACTCCCCTTTCAACAGATGAGATGGCAGGAGATTACACACGGCCACTGGGAGGTTCGGGCTGGTGTTTCCTTCACAGGTGTGGGAGCCTGTTCCTGAAGCCTTAAGAGTAATCATGATCCTCTTTATTGAAATGTTTTATTGAACACTTTCCCAAAACAGTTTCTTTACTTGAAGAAGTAGCAAACACTGAGTACTGAATATATGCCATTCTTCTGAGCTGTTGACACGTATTAACTCATTTCATTCCCCAACACCAGCGTGGATGCCAGAAATCCATTAGGTCAGGTGGGGGGACGTGTCCAGGCAGATATATCTATGTTGACATGCAGAGCTGAGGCCCAGAGTCTGGAACTCTCCATGGCTGTTATAACCACATCATCAGCTCACCATACTTTTTAAAAATTTTGTGTAAATTTTATAGGGTACAAGTGCAATTTCGTTGCATGCATAGATTGCGTAATGGTCAACACACTTACCATACTTGACCTTTAATTTTTGGCTGTAATTTGGCCTTCCCCAAATTCCTGAATTATTAGATAAATTGGTATCCCTACTGTGTGATTCTCAACCTTGGCTGCACTTCAGTTACCTGGAGAACTAAAAAGCACCTGCTGCCTTCTCCATTCTGGTTTAGTAAGTCAGGTGGAGCTGGGACAAGGGCAGTTTTAAAAGCTCCTGGGTGGTTCTAATGGTTATCCAGCCTCGACCACCTGAAGGTGTCAAGACTCATGATTTGGCAGCAGGTATTCAAGTGATTGTGCTGGTCTGTGCTTGGCTGTCAGAGCAGGTGCCCCTTACATGGGCACAGAGCCTTGTTTGTATCTGGAACAGTCTATACGTAGAGGCACCTCCCTGGAGGGATCGGTGTGTGTTCTTACATCTGCGTTTTCATGCATGGGGCATAATGCCATAATATGTGTTTTTGCCATATGTGTTTAAAAATTGAGGAATTTCATCACACAAAAGTTAAACACGAATGTGTGCCCACGTCTCTGCTGTGCAACGTGAGAAAATACATATTGCCAACGTGCTTGGATCCCTCTTCGTCCCCTCCTCCCAAAGGTGATCACTGCTGAATCTGACTTTTTATGTGTTTCTTGAAAATTTTACCAATGAAGGGTTTATTTTAGTTTTTGTTTTTTTTGAGATGGGGTCTCACTCTGTCACCCAGGCTGGAGTACAGTGGCAAGATCATAGCTCACTGCAGCCTCGAACTCCTGGACTCAAGCAGTCCTCCCACCTTGGCCTCCCAAAGTGCTGGGATTACAGGCATGAGCCATCATGCCCGGCCAAGGTATGCATCTTAAATACATTGTATTGTTTTACATTTTTAAAAACAATAAGTGGTATATAGGTATATTCTTCAACTTTTAAAATCCAATACTGTATGGCTCAAGGTGGGTGTTTGCAGCTGTCGTGCTGTGTAGTGTGAAGGGACTCAGTTTCTCCATTCTGCTACTGACATTTAGGTGGTTCCCTGGTTTTTGCTTTTAGACACGATGGATACTGCTCTAAACATTCTCAAACATGTCTTGCACAAGTGTGTGAGAAGTGCTGGGTTGTAACTTAGGTCATTGCGGCGTGACTAGATGGTGCCCTGCTGCTGTGCAGGCTGGGCTCCGTCCACTCTGCCCCCCACGGTGTGCACCTGCGGAGATCCCCTCCACCTGCCTCCTAGCACCTGCTTGGTCAGAGTTTTCAATTTCTGCCAATCTGATGAGTGCAAAGGCTTCAGTTTGTATTTCTCCACCAGTTGGGTTGAGGGTCTCTGTGTATTCACTTGCATTTCCTCTGTGGTGGTCTGATTTGGGTCTCTTCTCTTTTCTTACTGATGCGTGGTGTCCTTATGTAGTGCTACTCTGGTTACGTGCTTTGCAGACACCTTCCAGTGTGCTTAGCTTTTTGCTTTTCTAATGGTCATTTGACAGTCTGTATTTTAATGTCATTTCCTAATCTTTTCCAAAGTTTTTTTTCCTTACAGCTTTAAAATTTTGCTTTTCAAATTTAGCACTTAATCTACTTGGTATAAATTTTTGTGAAGGGTGTGATGTAGGGCTTCCGTTTCACCCACTGTCTCCAGCCAGTTTTCCCAGCACCATTTATGAACTTTTCATCCTTCCACACCACCTGAGGCCAACACTCAGTTGGCTCATGCAGCCCCCAGTCCTAATACTGTCCCTCGCCTTGCCTTCCTCCTCTTTGGTGGCTGGAAGGTTCAGTACTCAGCTGAACTCCCGGTGTCTTTCCATTGAGGGTGGCCCTGTGCATGCCATGGTTAATCAGATGCTGCAGCAGCCTGATGAGGAGGGCCTCAGATTGATTTTGATTTCCCAATGTGAAGAGTGTCAGAGCAGCTGGTGTGGCTGTTTGCCTGTCCCCACCTTCCTGCCTGGACTGTTGAGGGGACCCCTGAGTGTGCAGAAGCCACCTGTGACCATGAGTGCAGAGGTGAGCACAAGGAGCTCAGTGGAGTGTGAGTCCCTGACATAGCTGAGGTGCTGCCCAGCCTGGACTGCCTACCACTGGGTTTTTATGTGAAGAAAATAAATCCATGTTTGTTCAAACTACTGTGAGTCATGTTTCTGTTATTTGTGGCTAAAAGCAGCCCTGCCTCTGTCCTCTGTGTTTTCTGACACATACAGTCTGCTCTGGACTGCAGCTAATGTGCACATGCCCATTCTGTGCCACACATTGCATTAGGCACTGGGGTCACACCAGAGAACAAAGGCACAAAAGTCTTTGTCCCCATAGAGCTTGCAGTCCAGTGGGGAGATAGGGTGAAATCAATAAGTAAAACGTACAGGATGTTGGGTAATGCTTGTGTTTGTTTCTTAGGGCTGCCATAACAAAGTACCACAAACTGAGTGGTTTAAACAACAGAAAGTTGTCGTCTCAGTCCTGGAGGCTGGAAGTCTAAGATCAAGGTGTCGCCGGGGCCATGCTCTCTCTGACGACTCCAGAGAATCCTTCCTTGCCTCTTCCTGGCTTCTGGCAATACTTGGTAATCCTTGGAGTTCCTTGGCTGTAGACACATCACTCCAGCCTCAGATTCCATCATAACACAGCCATCTTCACATCGTCTTCCCTCTATGTGTGTCTGTGTCCACATTTCCCATTTTGAAAGGACACTAGTCATTGGATCAGTGTTCCCCTCAGTGGCTCATCTTAACTTGGTGAATCTGCGTAGACCCTCTTTCCAAATAAAGTCACATTCTGAGGTACTGGGGATTAAGACACCAACATATCTTTTTGGGGGAACACAATTTAACACACAACAGTGGTTAAGGAGGAAAAAAAAAATTAATGAAAGGGGATAAGAAGAGTCAGGTGGTGATGGAGGAACCTGTGATTTGACTAACAACCTGTGGGAAACGAGGTGTGAAAACCGTTGAGCAGTACCCTTAAGATTTGTGCATTTTTCCCTATGTATATACAATTAACATTAAAATATATGCATTTCAAAAGGGCAGCTTTCTTATAAGAATCTCATGATCAATATTTGGCATTTCTTGATTTTGTCAATAATATTGATAATGCATATGTGCACTAAGGTATTTCCCATAGCTTTATCGTACTTCAATTTTCAATTTTAGTTCCACTGTGGACTAAAGGCTAATTAATTCAACAAATCTTCGTTAAACCCGTAATGAATTAGGCAGGCGCTAGGCAAGGGATACAGAGCTACTGTTCCTGTCTTCGTGGTATGCAGGGTCTGGCAGAGAGGACAGGTTATGATTCAGGATCTAGTCTGGAAAACACATACCATTCTAGGTATTTCAAACAGAAGGGTTTTAATATAGGGAATTGGTTGCAGAATGATGGTACCAGAACCCAGGTGCTTGAAGCAGTGCCTTAAGGTTGGTGCTCAGACCTCCAAGAAGGAGGGGAAACCTGGCAGGTACTTGGACTTCCAAAGCAGGCACAGTCCCAGATGTGCCCAGGTGGCCAGCGGCATGGCGCAGTGGGGAGGGAGCTGTACAGCTGGTGCTTCAGCTGTTAAGGGGGTTCCTCTGAGGGGCAGGGCCAGGAAATGTAGTTGGCAGAGTTCCAGACACAGCATGGAGTACAGAGAGAGGGTCTGAAGCTTAGGGACAATGGGTGCATGATCTGCAGGCCCTCACATGGGCAATGCAGGCAGCAGGCTACAGGGCACACAGCCCTCTGAAGTGTGGAGCACCAAGGTCCCTGACCTGCTGCTGCAGACGACATTCACCTGGCAGGGAAATTGACCACTGGTGTGCATTGTTTTGGGTTAGCTTTTACTCACGGCTGAACCTAATCCTAACTCATACAATGGGAAAATTGTGCTCAGAGGGGGAATTTGTTGTGTATAAGCAGTAAATGGTTAAGTTAGTAAATTGAGGAGAAATGTTCCAAGTCAGTCCTTTTTAGGAGGGGCAGGATCTTGTGGAGAGGGAAGGTGTTAGGAGGGAACTAGGCAAGGCAGAGACTGACTTGTGTGAGGTCACGCAGTGAAGATGGCTGATACGTAACAGATTGGGTGACTTTGTGTCACGTGCCAGGCAATGGTACCTCCTCATCATCACAGCCGATCTCCTTGGCAGAAATCTCCAGAAGTCTGGAATCCTGGATGTGGATTCTCTTAGTATGTGTTAACTTAAAAATCACATAATTGGCTGGGCATGGTGGCTGGCTCACACCTGTAATCTCAGCACTCTGGGTGACTGAAGCAGGAGGATCACTTGAGGCCAGGAGTTTGAGACCAGCCTGGGCAACATAGTAAGCCCTGTCTCTACAAAAAAAAAAAAAAAAAAAAAATTGAAAAACAAAAAATAACACAATTTATAAATTTAGAGAGGAGACTTTATTTCTTATAAAGGGTTATAGCCTGCAGGTTGGCCATTCTGACAGGCTGGGAAGTGTAGCCTCCAGCCTTCAAGGGAGGGAGGCGTAAGACAGGAATTTAAGCTGAAAGGGTTGGTCAAGTATACATATTCAACAGATTACAGGAGGAGTGTGAATATTCATGAAGGTTGTCCTAACGCATGATACTGAAAAACATGCATGTTACATACCACCCATGTTCACTTTAGGGTGGAGACTCAACATTTAAAAGCATTACAATTAGGCCTTACATGTCAAAAGGTGAAGCAGGCACTCAGTGCGCAGCCTCTGTAAACCAGCCAGAACCGGCCCATGGTCAGTGGTCTCTTATCAGGAGAAGTTACTGAAATCAGTCTCTTGTCCAGTCAAAGCTGTAGTTGTGGCCTGTGGATCAGGGGGGTCAGTTAGTGTCTGATGGTTGGTGAGCTGCGATTGTTTCAATATTGCTTATATTGAGGCCGGTGCTTATCTGGCTGCTAGAGAAGAAGAAAAACCTTGCAGCAGTTAGAACATAGTTTATTCTTTAAGTGTAGGGCTGTGTGACTTAACCCTTGCCTGGCATGGCCTTAGGTCCTGTTTATAATTTGGTATCTTATTGCCACAATGGATCTGTTCTGTCAGTGTTATGATGTCTATTTTAACATTCATGCTGGTTTAGTTGTGTCTGAACTAAAAAAGGGAGGGGGTGTAATGAGGCGTGTCTGACCTCCTGTCCCATCATGGCCAGGAACTCAGTTTTTAAGGTTTCTCTGGGGTCCCCTTGGCCAAGAGGGGGTCCACTCAGTCAGTTGGGGGGCTTAGGATTTTATCTTTAGTTTACAGGTAGAACAGGAAATCAACAGAAGTTATTTGGGATTTTGGTTCCAAATTGCTGTTAATTTAAAAAAATACACAATTACATGCTTTCCTGGTCTCTTTGCTCTCTAATTCTCGTATCTTGTGTCTTGCTTTTGCATTTTTTGGTTTTGTGGTATACATACTTCAGAAACTCTCTTAGAAATGGCTTGGAGGTTGCTGTGTTTGAATGCCCCCTCCAAAACTCATGTTGAACCACCAAGTAGCAGTATTCAGTATTCAGAGTATCTCTGCACTCAGGAGGTTAATTCATTCATGGATACATGGATTAATGGGTTAATGGATTAATGGGTTGTCATGGGAGTGGTATTGGTGGCATTATAGGAAGAGGGAGAGAGATCTGAACTAGCACGTGTGATGCCCTCTGCCACGCAGAGTCCCCATCAGCAAGAAGGCCCTCACCAGATGCCACCCCTCGATCTGGACTTCCCAGCCTCCAGAACTGTAAGAAATAAATTCCTTTATAAATTACCCAGTTTCAGGTATTCTGTTATAAGCAACAGAAAACAGACTAAGACAGGGGTAGTAATCATTTTGAACTCTCCTGTGTCTGAAAATGTCTTTATTTTGCTCTTCTACAATTGACTCTTGAACAACACAGGTTTGAACTGTGCAGGTGGATTTATACGTGGATTTTTAAAATAAATAAATAAATAAATATAGAAATATATATTTTTGGAGATTTGTGGCAATTTGAAAAAATTCACAGATGAACCATGTCATATTGAAAAAATAAAGAAAAAGAGCACTCTGGGAGGCCGAGGCAGGAGGATCACTTGAGGTCAGGAGTTCAAGACCAGCCTGAGCAAGAGCAAGACCCCGTCTCTACTAAAAATAGAAAAAAATTATCGGGGCCTTGTGGTGTGCGTCTGTAGTCCCAGCTACTTGGGAGGCCGAGGCGGGAGGATGGTTTGAGCCCAGGAGTTTGAGGCCGCAGTGAGCTATGATGATGCCACTGCACTCCAGCCTGGGCGACAGAGCAAGACCCTGTCTCAAAAAAAAAAAAAAAAAGAAAGAAAGAAAAAGTTAGTTATGTTACAAATGCATAAATATATGTAGATACTATTCTATTTATGTGTTAATCGACTGTTTATGTTATTGGTAAGGCTTCCAGTCAGCAGTAGGCTGTTAGTAGTTAAGCTTTTGGGGAATCAAAAGTTATAGGTGGATCTTCAACTGCATAGCGGGGGTCAACGCCCCAACCCCCATGTTGTTCAAGGGTCAACTGTAGCTGTGTTTAGTGTTGCCAACTAGAAGTCTGATATCATCTGATTGTTGTTTTCCTTTGCAAATAAATTCTTTCTCTTTCTAGAAGTTTTTAGGAATAGTTATCTTTGGTGATTTGACAGATCAAGAATGTATCCAGATCTGGATCTTTTTTGTTCCTCCTCTCTGGCACTTTTGCGGGGGCGGGGGGGTGTCCTCTTTCAATGTGAAACTCATGTCCTTCTTCAGCTCTGGGAATTTTTCTTCTAATATTATTATTATCTATTATTTACCTTTTGATGACTTACCGTGATGGTTTTACAACACTGCCAAAAATTCTTTTTTTTTTTTTTAATACCACCTTCATATGAACAAAAGCCCCAAATTCTTTGACATTTTTCCACTGGGAGGTTATGTGGATGTTCTCATACCCTCTCCTTGAGTCTGGGCAGGTCTGTGATTGCTTCGATCGGTGGAGTGTGGCAGAAGGGATGTTGTGCAACTCTCCAGGCTGGCTCAGAAAAGCCAGGCTGTTCCTCAGAGCTGCCATGTGAGATGTCCCACCACCAAGGCTCCCATGGTGCAGAGCCCCCGTGTAGGACTCCAGTTGACAGGCCCAGCTGATCCCCCCGGATGTGCGAGTGAAGTAACCATCTGGTCTCCTGTATCAGCTGTTCAAATGAGCCCAGCAAAAGCCCTAGGAGCAGAGAAGAGCCCCCCCAAATTCCTAAGTTCTTTTCAAATTCCTGGCCCACAGAATCCATGAGCATAAAAAAAAATGGCTGCTGTTTTCTACCACCAAGCTTTGGGGTGGCTTTTTGCACAGCAGTGGGTACTTGGATCACACCCCTCCTCCTCACCACTTCTTGGTTCTCTCCTGAACTCCTATTTTTTTTTATTTCAGAATATTACAGTGGTACACACATTTTGGTTACATAATTTGCTTTTGTACAGTTTGAGTCAAAGTTATAAGTGTGCCCATCACCCAGTTAGTGTGTGTTGTACCTGTTAGGTGTGAATTTACCCATCCCCTCCTCCCCCCTCCCACCTAGTTGATTTCCCTTGAGTTTTACTTCCCTCTGTGCCCATGAGTGTCCTGAACTCCTGCTGAAGGGCGAGTAGGGAACAGGACATTGAAATGGTCCTGGCCTTGGTCATCTCGTGGCTGGAAAAGAGACATTTCACACTGCACATGTGAGTCTTTTGCCAGCACCTTATGTTGACCCTGCAGTCAAGATACCTGATATTTGGGAGTAGGGGTATATCGGTCCTCTTCTAGACCTTGTGGACATTTATAAATCCCCTTCTATTACCTGACCCTTGGTGTCCTTACATCCAATCACCTCTTTCCACTTCTCCCACACCAGCAGGCAGGGGAAGGTCAGTACCTATACAGACCAGGCCACAGGGTTTGCTGTAGTCAGGATAAGTGGCCACTTACCTATTTCACCTGGTTGGATAAACAATAAACTTAATGTGCAGTAATAACCAGAGGAGCTCTTCACAGTGTTCGGTGCTGAATCCTGAGTTTTTGAAAAACACTGTTGTCCCCCTTTCTGGTCTCAGGAAGGTTGGATGCAAACATGCAAATGATTGGCGTAAGTCGGACTGCGTTTCTCAGAGTGGGGTCTGTGGGTCCCCAGGCCTGCTGCACCAAATCTCTGGGAGTGGAGCTTGGGGTTCCACATTTCTAACAAGTACTGGAGGGAATACCTTTGCATTCCAAAGGTTGGGGCATTCTGGATTAGATGCTTTGTGTCTGTGTGAGCATTCTGTGGTGATTTACACAAACCCACTACAAAGCATATTTTTAAACCTATGATACTAATAAAACAATCCAATAAAAATAACGTTTTATCTGGTCTAGAATGAAACTGGGGAAATTTCAGTATTCATTATCTTGGACACAAAATCCATTTGGTAGTGGTATTCCATACTCTCCCCCAGAAGGTAGACAAACTCCAGGGCGCCAAGGGTTCATCTCACTAGCTGATCTCCACTTCAGGATGGGTGCAAGGAGCAGGGCCCCCTCAGCCCACAAAGAGCGCCTCACTCCCATACTCTATAATTCTTAACCTTGGCTGCACTTTAGTTACCTGGAGAACTAAAAAGCACCTGCTGACTTCTCCACTTCAGGTTTAGTAAGTCAGGTGGAGCCGGGACAAGAGCAGTTTTAAAAGCTCCTGGGTGGTTCTAATGGGTATCCAATTTTGAGCATCTGAAGGTATTAAGACTTTTGATTTGACAGTAGATAATAAAGTTAGGTCCATTTGGTCTAAAGTGTAGTTCAAGTTCAATGTTTCCTTATTGACTTTCTGTCTAGATGATCTGTCCATTGTTGAAAGTGGGGTGTTGAAAAGTCCCCTACGATTATTGTACTGCAGTCCACCTCTCCCCTCAGATCTCTTAGTATTTGCTTTATATATGTAGGCGCTCCAAGGTTGGGTGCATATGTATTTACAATTATTATGTCCTCTTGATGAATTGACCCCTTTCTCATGACATAATGACCTTCTTTGTCTCTCAAAAGGAAAAAAGAACTGTCAACACATGTTGAACCTTTGTTCTAAACGCTGAACTATTTAGAGGGAAGTATGGTTTTGGCTCCAACTTATTTTGAAATGCATTGAAAAATTAAGGTGGTGAATGGTATATGGGTGGATATATGATAAAGCAAGTATAAAATGTTTCTGGCAGTGCTCGCTTCGGCAGCACATATACTAAAATTGGAACGTTACAGAGAAGATTAACATGGCCCCTGCACAAGGATGACATGCAAATTTGTGAAGCATTCCATATTTTTCAGCTCATGTGCACATTTTATTTGTGTTTAAATAAAACCATAAAAACTGCCAAAAAATGTTTATGGTAGACTCTAAGTAGTGCATATATATATGTTCAGTATAACATTCTTTCAACTTTTCTGTATGTTTGAAATTTTTTATAATACAATTTTAGGGAAAAAACCCACTAGAACTAATATGTGAATTTATCAAGGTCATGGGATAAAAAGTCAACATACGATAGTTATTTTTCTATATACTAGCAACAAATAATTGGAAAAATAAAAATTAATAGACATTACCACTTTTTAATGACATCATTAAAACATGACATATTTAATTATAAATCTAACAAAATATGTGTAGAATCTATTTGCTAAAACTTTAAAACACTAATGAAAGAAATAAAAGAAGACCTAAATGGAGAGATATACTGTGTTCAGGAACCAGAAGATTCAGTATTGTTAAGATGTCCTTTTTCCCAATTTGATTTATAGATTCAGTGCATTTCCAAAAATCCCATCAAGGTTGTTTCTTTGTTTTTTGTAGCAGGTGACATGCTGATCCTAAAATTTACATGGAAAACCAAAAGAATTTTGAAAACCTGATTTTAATACTTGCTATAAAGCTATAGTATTCAAGAAAGTATAATATCAGTATAAAGGCAGACTTAAATATATACTGATGAAACAGAACAGAATCCAGGACTAGACCCACACACATATGGTCAGTTGATTTTTGATAAAGGAGCCAAGGAATTTCAAAGGGGGAAAGATTGTCTTTTCAACAAATGGAACTGTAGCTACTGGATTTAAAAAAAAAAGTGGACCTCTATCCACCTGTATCCTTACCTCACATCAAATGCAAAAGTAACTTGAAATGGATCATTGATCTCAACATCAAAGCTAAAACTATACAAACTCCAGAAAAGAATATAAGAGAAAATCTTTGCAACTTTGGGAAAGGCAATGATTTCTCGGGACACAGTAAGTTATAAAAAAATTGATAAACTGGCCATCATCAAAATGAACCCGTTCACTCTTCCAAACATACCATTAAAAAATGAAAAGAGCTGGGTGTGGTGGCTCACTCCTGTAATGCCATCAACTTGGAGGCTGAGGTGGGATGGAGACTGAGGTAGGAGGATCCCTTGAGGCTAGGAGTTCGAGGCTGCAGTGAGCTCTGATTCCACCACTGCACTCCAGCCTGGGCAAAGAGAGAGATCCTGGCTCAAAAATAAATAAATAAACAAATAGTAAATAAGACATAGAACAAGCTAGTTGAGACCAAAATATCAGTTATATCAATAAATGTAAATGAGTTAAACTCATGTAACAAAGCATTTTTATATATAAAATTACATATCATTATACATAATTAACATAAATAAAATCAATTATATACACAATTAGATATAATTTGTGTATATATGTATGTTATATTTATGTGACTGAGGAAGCCAAACTAATAGGCCTGACAGTAAAGAATGTCCTCAGAGACGAGGTAGGTATTGGACACATGGAGAAAGAACAAGTTAGAAAGAACCAATTGGAGATACAGGGCATGAAACTTTTAGTTGACATAAAGGACTCAGTAGATGGGTTGATAACGAAATGGATTCAACAAATTAGTAAGTCGAAAGATCAGATCAAAGAGGCATCCAGAAGACCCTGGGAGGAGATAAAGAGATGGATGTAAATAAAGAGAAGTTAAGAAATACGGGGAATATAAATGGAAATCAACAAAAAGATAGCTTAAAAAATCCTTTGTATCTGAAAACTAAAAACACTACCAAATAACTTGTGGACTAAAGAAGAAATCATAATGAAAATCCTACACTAAAAGAGAAAAGTTGCAGGACATGGTTAAAACAAAACTTAGAAGGGAATTTTTGTTTTAAATACAATTATAAGAAAATAAGAAGGAGAAATGAGCTACATTCAAATCAAATTTTAAAAAAGGGCAAATTTTAAAAAAGGGCAAATTTTAAAAAAGGGCAAGAAATCAAATTTTAAAAAAGCCCAAATAATCCAGAAAGAAGCAAAACTAAAGCAACATTGCTGCCATCGTTGGCTCCACAGTCGCGTGGGGCTGCTCAGATCACCCATAGAAACTTGGTGTCCCATGCCTACTTCTCAACATCTGCAAAAGTCATCCCTCAGTGTTTGCGTGCTTGCCACCAAGAGCAGCAGAAACAGCCCAAGTGGGGCCTCCACCCCTTTCATGTCCTTTTGGGCGTATCTCACAGGCAAACCTACATCACTGACAAAGAGAGCTGCAAGATAGCCTTTAGGTTTCTGAGTACAGGAAGTACAGGCAGTACAGGAAGGTACCCTGATAGGAAGGTAGAATGGATATTGAACAGCTAATCCATAGTACTCTTCTCAAAGAGGGAATGCCTCCCAATCCATTTTATTTATTTATTTTTCAAGAGATGGGGGTCTTAACTGTGTTGCCCAGGCTGGTCTCAAAATCTTGGGCTCAAGCAATCCTTCCTCCTCAGCCTCTTGAGTAGCTGGGACTGTAGGCATGACCACCATACTGGCCAGATCCATTTTAGGAGGCTAACATAACCAGAAGTTTAGACCAGATGAGGAGGCATATAAAAATTATAAGTCCATACAACTTGTGAACATAGATGAGAAATCCTAAGCAAAATCTTAGATCAGTGGTCCTCAATCTTTTTGGCACCAGGGATCGGTTTTATGGAAGACAATTTTTCCACGGACCGGGGTGTGTGGGGGATGGTTTCGGGATGATTCAAACACATTACATTTATTGTGCACTTTAATTCTATTAATATTACATTGTGATATATAATAAAATAATTATACAACTCACCATAATGCAGAATCAGTGGGAGCCCTGAGCTTGTTTTCCTGCAACTAGACGGTCCCATTTTTGGGTGATGGAAGACAGTGACACCTGCAGTGTGTTGCTTATGTCCAGTCTACTCTGTAATCTCATTTTGGTTGCTGTCACTGCAGAAAAGTCTGCTTCACAAAGATAGGATGTTGGAAATGAAGCAGGCTTTTCAGTGCTTTTGTGGCAATCTCAGGATATTCCACCTTGACTTTAATCCAGAGCGTATGGAGATTTGAAGTTGTCTCAAACATACTTTTAAGGCCACCATCATTTGCTATCTCAAGCAGTTGATCCTCTTCTAGCACCAACAAAGTCGATTCACCTGGCTTATTCACAAATGGGTTGCAAATCCATTCCTTCCCAGTTCAGGGGCCTTTTGTGGTTGGGAAGTAATGCTCACACTCTTTTGAAAGCTGAGATAGGTGATCATGCACCAGCTGGGAGAAAGTGGGCCCAGGCTCATTCTCTCTCAAAATCTCTGCTAATGTTTGAAATATGTCAAAAATCCCAAAGTTCACCCGTTGCCTTCATAATTCCAGTTTGGCTTTGAATGCAGCCACTTTATCTGCCAACTTAAACACAGGTGTCTTTCTCCCCTGAAGTGACAGATTGAGTTCGTTGAGCAGGTTGTTGCACGAATAAGCAAGTTTTGCGACCCATTCTGTATCACTGGAATGTGCTGCCAGTGGTGACTGTTTTTCTAAAAGAAATCTCTGGAGTGGCTCTCGTAACTCAAAAACTCTGGCCAGTGATGTACCTTTAGAAAGCCATCTCACTTCTGTGTATAAGAGAAGACGTGTGTGCTCTGCATCCATCTCCTCACAGAGCTGCACAAACAGACATGAGTTAAGGGCATGTACTTTAATGTGGTTGATAATTTTAATCACATCCTTCAAAACATTGTTTAGTTCAGGTTACATTTTTCGGCTAGGTAGCATTTCTGTATGGATGACACAGTGTGTAGACTCACATTCAGAAGCGACCTGCTTGACTCAAGTAGTGAAACCAGAAAGCCATCCGGTCATGGCAGCTGTTCTGTCAGTGCATATACCGACACAAAATGACCAATTCAGTTTTCCTGATATGTAATCATTCAAAGACTTGAATAGTTCTGCAGCTGTGGTGTTGGTTGGCAACAAAAGTGCTCATAACATAGCCTCATACAAGTCCTCCTGAAAAATATACTGCACAAAAACAAGCATTGTTGCCTTGTTGTCAACATCGGTAGACTCGTCAACCTGTATTGTGTACCACAGTGACTCATTAATCCTCTCTAACAATTGTGCCTCAATATCCTCTGCTATTTCATCAATTCGTCTAGTTATGGTGCAAGCCAAAAGATGAACACATGTCACCTGTTGAACCACAGCCTCTCCTAAAAGTTCACCACAAATGTCCTTAGCAGCAGGCAGGATCAACTCTTCACCAATTGTAAAGGGCTTCTTAGCTTTAGTAATGCAGATAGCCACTAAGAATGATGCTCGCAGTGCAGACACATTTGATGAAGTGTTGGTCTTCAATAATTGTTCTTCGTGTTCACGTTTTTTTCTTTTGAAAAACTCCAAAGGCTTGTCTTTAAATGCTGGGTGCTTGGTCTCCATGTGGCAAGGCAGTTTTGAAGGTTTCATGGCTTCATTGGATAGCTGGTCACCATGTATTATACAAAGTGGGCTTGGAGAATGTGAATCACCTGTTGCAATGAACCCATCATTTAAGTAGGACTCTTGGTATTTTCTTCTAAATGCAGCTTTCATTTTGTTGGCAGCCTTAGAGTCTTCTGCTGTCTCCTCATTGGGTCTTTCCCCCTTTTCAAAGAAGCTCTCCAGTGACGTTTGTTTTTTACTCATTTTTGCTAGGGTTAGCTTGTGGGCTACCAAAACTGTGACTGAAACAATTGTGCAGTGTGGGAAAGAGATGCGACAGAAGTTGTAAATAAAATAATGGGTGGGCCATGCATGGACTAAAATAAGTGTCAGATTCTGACTTAAAGCCTGCCACCAGATGCAGCTGAATTGTCACTTGCCACTCACTGATAGGGTTTTGATATGTGTCTGCAAGCAATTGATTTATTATGGTCTCTGTGCACTCAAACCTCTCTGCTAATGATAATCTGTATTTGCAGCCGCTCCCCAGTGCTAGCATCACCGCCTCAGCTCCACCTCAGATCATCAGGCATTAGAGTCTCATAAGGAGCCTGCAACCTAGATCCCCTGCATGCGCAGTTTATAGCAGGGTTCGCGCTCCTATGAGAATCTAATGCTGCAGCTGATCTGACAGGAGGTGGAGCTCCGGTGCTGATGCAAGCGATGGGGAGCAGCTATAAATACAGATGAAGCTTCACTCACTCTCCCACCGCTCACCTCCTGCTGTGCGGCCCAGTTCCTAACAGGCCATGGACCAGTACCAGTCCGCAGCCTGGGGGTTGGGGATCACGGTCTTAGATAACTGTTTTGGCTCTGTTTTATTTGGGATACAGATGTGGATGCTGAAATAGAGCATACACGCTCTAAAAAAGATAGAAATCTATTAATATTACTCTCTCACATAACAGGGCTGGTCTGATGGCTTTGCAGCCTTAGGACTCAGGCTGCTTCTATCTTTTTTGCTCTGGGGATCCCTAGAGTGTCCCCTTGTTCACTGCACCCACACTCTAGCTAATAGAAAGAGGTAAAGAGGCAAAGAGAAGTTATACTTTCCCTTTGGAAAGACTTGATCTAGAAGTTGCACACATCTTTTCTTCATATCCTGTTGTCCAGAACTTAGTCACATGGCCATATCTAGCTGCAAGGGAGGCTGGGAAATGTAGATTTCCTTCTGAGCATCTATGCACCCAGCTAAAAGCTGCAGGGTCATATTGCTACAGAAGCAAGAGAAGATAATGGACCAACTAGCTATCTCTGACACATGATCCAAATCACATGATGTATTAAAAATAATAATACATTCTAAGCCAAAATGTATTCATGTAATTCACTAAATTAGTGAGCTGAAGAAAAAATTAACTTTTTCTTCTTGAGTTGCAGGTAAGTTTTTGTTTTGCTAAACAAACAAGGAATGGAGGGGATTTGCCTTAACATTACAAAGGCCATATAATAAAAACCTGGCCAGGTGCGGGTCGTTCACACCTGTAATGGTAATCCTAGCACTCTGGGAGGCTGAGGCAGAAGGATTGCATTAGTTTGAGACCAGCCTGAGCAAGAGCAAGACCGCATCTCTACCAAAAATAGAAAAAAATTAGCCAGGCGTGATGGCAGGTCCCTGTAGTCCCAGCTACTTGGGAGGCTGAGGATCACTTGAGCCCAGGAGCTTGAGATTGCAGTGAGCTATAGTGATGCCACTGCACTCTGGCTGGGGCAACAGAGCAAGACTCTGTCTCTAAATAAATAAATAAATAATAGTAATAATAATTTAAAAAACGTACAGCAAACATCATGCTTAACAAAGCCAGACTCATTCTTTGCAGGCTGGTGACAAGCAAGGGTGCCAGCTATACCAATACAGTTCAACATGGTAACGGAGGGTCTGGCCAACATAAGACAAGAGAAAGAAATGAGCAGTAAAAAAAATGTAGAAGGGGAAAGACAAAACTGTCATTAGTTGCAAATGAAATGATCAACAATATGGAAAACATAAAAGATAATCATAGGATAAGAGTTGCCAAATATAAGATCCCAACTTCTAAAAATCAAAAGCATTTCTTTATTCTAGAAACAATCAAGTAGAAAAGATAATAACTCAATAATAAAAAAAATCAAAGCGTCTAACAAAGAAAATGCACAGGAACTTTATAGAAAAAAGTATTTAAAATTTTAAACTTCTTTAAAGATTGTTGAGTTTGGAGAGTCCAATAATTAACATGCCTTTACACTATCTGAGTTCAGAATAAATTGTGAGGTGGCCACAGAAATCAAACAAATGGAGATGAAAGTGCAATGGCAGCCCCCCAAATTCTGCATCAGAAAGAGAGAGGTGACACAGTTGTTTGGGTTCACCAAGAAGCATATGGCAAGACTGGATCAGATGAGCTAGAGACTTCTTGGTGCAGGGAGCAGGAGAAGGGAGAATCTTCAGACCACGATGCCAGTCAGATGCCTGCAGAAGGAGAGGAGGAAGGAGGCTTGGGCAGGGAGAGCCTCAGACTGCAGCGCTGCTCTGAGAAAGGCTCAGTCTGGAGAGCAGGAAGGTGAATGAAAGAAACTACAGTCTCCATTGCCGTCTCAGAGCCATGAGCGGTTCTCGTCCTCACCCTCCGCCGTAGCCATTCCAAATTCCCCTCACCCTCACCACTCCCCTTGGCAGGTCTTGGTGGCTTACCTGGTGGTGTGACCCAAACTTTCATTCCTGAGAGATCGGAACCCTTGATAATCACACCTTTCTCAGGCTGGGGCTGCCACATGTGTCCATGAATTGGACCACATCCTCAGGGGATTGGGGAGAGCTGGAATCAGACGTTCCTTTCCTTTCCCCCTTTTCACTAAACATTGAGCCACTGGTCTCCAGGGATGAGGCCTCTCATATCCCACTGGTTCAGGGGACAAATCACGATGGTAGTAAGTGGACTAAAAGCAGAGAAGTTTGCAACCTGAACAACATTTGCAGGGTGCCAGGATCCCTTGAAGAGGATGCCTCACACTGACCCCGAACAGTCTGTGGTACACGAGCAGGCGTTCAGGCAGGGCATTCTCCCACTGTTGCATGGAACAGGCTGGAAGTTTTGACTCAGCAAGACTCGGAAGGAAAAGGGGAAGTGGGTTTTGAGCCCCTGTCCTGGAACATACAACACCCCAGACACTAGGCACTTTTGTATAAATGACACAGTTGGCCCTAGCACTTGCCAGTGCTGCCTGGTCAGTGGATTAGACTTGTCCCACGGCACTAAGAGGGTAAGTCACTCCTCATCACCCTTGGAGGGACCTTTTCGAAAAACTGATGTGGTCAATTACCTGTACACCCCCAGGTGCTCTGTCCTGGCCCCTGGGCACTCCACTGGTGTGGAGAAAAATGTTGAGTGCCACCAGGCACTGGGTCCCAGACACTGGACCCTCCAATGGATGCAGCACCTTAAGGAGGACTCAGCTTTTAGGTTGGGAATCCATAGCAATACCAGATGACAAACCACACAATGCAGCAGCCATCCGGGGGGGGCACACTAATCAGTGCTGCCTTCCCAGGCAATGGGTCCAGTTAGTAAGCCAAGAGCAGTTTAAGGACATATCATGTCCATCTGGTATCAAAGCACTCTGCTCACTGTGCCAGTTGTTGCAAGGGTACCAGGCTTTATTGTCATCAGGTATGATAAGACACTCAGATACAGGAATGACTGTCATGTAGGAAGAGGTTTATACTCACAGTTCCCTAGAAACAGGAGGCAGCACGTACCAACAAGGGGCCATGCGGGAAGCACCAGGTTGCTCAGGAGGTGGGGGGCGGGGACTGGGGCACTGGCCTTTCCTTGGCAAGGAACTGGTGAGGTAGGGTGAGCAGGTTTAGGATTGCCTAGTTTGAATAATTTCAGTGGCTTTGGGGTGTAGAGTGTCCCTAGTTGTCTGGTCTCTGGCCTTGGAGAGATTAGGGCAGGAAAACAGTGACCCAGATTGTAACATCCCCAGTGAAGGAGGTGGTTGGGGTATGGCCTCTGGATTGGTTGGTTTGACTATGAAGGCAAGCTCGCAGGTGAATTATTTACTATCCTAGGAATTGGCTGAGAGAGTGGAGTATGAGGAGCCTTTGATTCCTGGAGGGCCATGGGTTCACCATGGTATGGAATTGCAGCTATGCTGTGATCAGTTACTAGAGGCAAAAAGTTAACAATGGATTTGAGAAATGATGGCTCCGACTCCCAAGGAGTTAGTTCATTGGATGTGTAAGAAAATGCAGAGTAACAGGAAACAAGCTAAATATACCATGCTAGTGTTATCTGTGTAGCAATAAAGGCACAAGAGAGTGTTAGGGCAGATCCTGAGGTTGGGCCAAGCTTGGATTACAGCTGCTCTGAGCTATAGCTACTAGTCACAGGGCCACTATTGAAGGGGAAAATGATGCTGAAATGACAAACAGTGAAGATGGTTAGAGTGATTCATAAGAGAATGGGGAAAAACAAAGGAGAGAGTCAGGGGACTCATCCCAGCAGCACAGAAATCTTGAAATGGTTACTAAGAAATGGAATGAATA